>JAKOOJ010000022.1:4867500-6067500 GCA_022577455.1 Arizona elegans | reverse complement strand
TAGCTGCTTTATTTATATATATATGGGAGCATGTTCTGTTAATGGAAAGAGGGAAAAAAACTCTAGTTAAACCGGAGGAAAAGAAGAAATGCTCTGGAATTGGGCACCAAAGCTTGTGTTTAAAGCCAGAATGTCCAACCACAGCAACTTCAAGCCCTGTGGATTTCAACCCCCAGAATTCTCCAGCCAGCCACAACTCCGATAATATATATATATATATATATATATATATATATATATATATATATATATATATATATATATATATATATATATGTATGTATGTATGTATGTATGTATGTATGTCTTTGATTATTCGGGTTTTCTCCCGCATAAAATTGGAAGTGTCTTGGCGACGCACCCCCAGCTAATCAGAGCACAGCCAACCCCCTATCCAATCAGAGCACATCCAAACCCCCAACCAATCAGAACACACCTCCACCCAATCAGAACACAGCCAAGCTCCCACCCAATCAGTTCACACACCCACTAGCAGTTAAAAGGAAGAAACAGCTGCGATCTCACATTGCTCCTAGAAGCACGAAGCCGAAAACACCAGCCTGAAGATGACGAATGAGACTTCATCGAAATGTCACCAAGACACTTCCAATTTTATGCGCGAGAAAACCCGAATAACCAAAGACGTACATACAAATACTCACGAAAACCTCAGAAAAAATTATATACATACATACATACATACATACATATATATATATATATATATATATTTCTTGAGTCTCCCTTTATTTCTTTATCAGTGAGATATATATATATATATATAATCTAATACGTACTCAACAAATTATATATATATTTGTTGAGTACGTATTAGATAATATATATATATATTTCGCTGATAAAGAAATAAAGGGCAACTAGTATAGATCTATTTCAAGTTATTTAGCTTTCATCAGCTAGCCATACCCTTACTTGGATTCGAACTTGGGCTGCCTGCATATTAGGCAGTTTTATTAAACTCTGAGCCACAAATTCTCTTCCCTTCATCAACTTGAGCCAAGGGAGAGATTAAGTGTTTTTCTGTCGAGACACCTGGTCTGCCCCAGCATGTGGAAGGGAGCATACTGCATCCCTTTTGCCTTTCAGCTCCAATCCACGAGCCCCTGGATGGTTTGTCGTGAATGTGACTGCTTGTAGCCAGTCTAAGGTTAAAAGTTTGGGGGTTTGGGGATGAAACCACAGAGTCAGGTAGTGCATTACAGGCATTAACAACTCTGTTACTGAAGTCATATTTTCTGCAATCCAGTTTGGAGCAGTTTACCTTAAGTTTGTATCTGTTGTGTGCTTGTGTATTGTTGTGGTTGAAGCTTTAGTAATCATTGACAGGTAGGACATTGTAGCAGATGATTTTATGAGCTACCCTTAGGTCATACCGAAGGAGCGTAGTTCTAAATTTTCTAAGCCCAAAATTTCAAGACTGGTGGCATAAGAGATTTTGTTGCGAGTGGAGGAGTGGAGGAGTCTTCTTATGAAATATCTCTCAATAGCAAATGTTTTGTATGCTCTGGTTAGTAGTGTAATATTACCAGAGAAGAAACTGCGCTGGGAGTTTATTCTATTCTATTCTATTCTATTCTATTCTATTCTATTCTAGTCTAGTCTAGTCTAGTCTAGTCTAGTCTAGTCTAGTCTAGTCTAGTCTAGTCTCGTCTCGTCTCGTCTCGTCTCGTCTCGTCTCGTCTCATCTCATCTCATCTCATCTCATCTCATCTCTAACTCTACTCTACTCTACTCTACTCTACTCTACTCTACTCTACTCTACTCTACTCTACTCTACTCTACTCAGGAGAAACTTTTGTGAAACAGCAAAGTAAATTTCAGTCCAGCATTCAAGGATTCCCAAAATTTTGAAACTCATATGGATTGCAGAATGTCATAGAAGGGGTTAGATCTTGCCATGTAAGCCAATTTGCAATGGAAATGCTGGCTGTTAGGATATGGTTTGAGCCTAACAGTTGTCCAGGCAATATAAGTATACTGTAACTTTAATCTAAAAATGTATTATGTGACTTTAATGCTGAGTCATGCTGTAATTAGATAATGACTGGTTATGAGAGTATTTAAGCAAGGTACTGCAACATGTTCAGTTGCTGCTATGCTATGCTGCCATTGTGTATGAAGATGATGAGATGAT
Source organism: Arizona elegans (assembly GCA_022577455.1). Classification (NCBI taxonomy): domain Eukaryota; kingdom Metazoa; phylum Chordata; class Lepidosauria; order Squamata; family Colubridae; genus Arizona; species Arizona elegans. The sequence continues at coordinate 6,065,345 of JAKOOJ010000022.1, read as the reverse complement.
GAAGCTGCCATGATAAGCTATCATTGAGAGGAGTTATCTGCTAATCATCATTTGATGGATCTGCAACCATCATGGTTTGTGAACCAGAGTGAGTTTGTTATTCTAACCAACCACTGTTTGTTGGGTAAGAAGATTCTGTAACTACTGGACTGATTTACTGGCAAAGACTTGGAATTTGTTTAAAGACTATGAGACTGTTTTTCTACTATAAAGTAAGCTTTTGATAAACCAGTTTGCATAACTCTTATTCATTGCTCTCAGCAACGTTTCCTTGTGCATTTACTCTGCTGGTTGGTAACACAACAACAATATCCTTAACACTGGCTTAATAGGTTTCTCACAAGAAGCCTCCAACTCTTGGAGACACTGAGAAGAGCAACCAAGATGATTAGGGGACTGGAGCAGTGGTGAAATGTAAAAATTTGTTACTACCGGTTCTGTGGGCGTGGCTTCGTTGAGGGGGGGTAATGTGCCTTGGTGGGCGTGGTCAACTTTTTTTTTACTTTTAAAAGCATTTTTTCTATAACCTCTTTGGCCAAAGAGGTTGTAAAAAATGCTTTTAAAAGCCTCTGATGATCCCAGCTGAGTTGCCTGATCGGCAGAGACTTTTTTTTCTTTTAAAAGCCTCTGACAATCCCAGCTGAGCTGCGCGATCATTGGAGGCTGTTTTTTTTTTTTTTTTTTACTTTTAAAAGCATTTTTTTAGCCAAAAAAATTGAGGTTGTAGAAAAAATGCTTTTAAAAATGAAAAAAAAAAAGCCTCTGATGATTGCGTGGCCCAACTGGGCATCTAAGCAAATGAAAGAGAAAATGGATTGACAATTGGTTAGGATTTAAAATTTAAGTAACGGGTTTTGGGGGATAATGGCCTAGTTATATAGATAGATTAAATACTTGTTTTAGAATATTTAGTTGTGTTCATTGAAAAATAAGATTTGTTAATGATTTGTTTTAATATGTGACTGGAGCAAAAGCTTCATTTTGAAAAGATGTGTTTTATGTTTTCGTTTTAAAAATAAAAAAAAATATAAAAAAAATAAAAGCATTTTTTCGGCTGAAGAGGTTGTAGAAAAAATGCTTTTAAAAATGAAAAAAAAAAAAACTCTGATGATTGCGTGGCTCAGCTGGGCATGGGGAGGGGGGGCAGGGATTTTTGCTACCGGTTCTCCGAACCACCCGCTGCCATCACTACCGGATTGGCCGATCCGGTCTGAACTGGAAGCATTTCACCCCTGGACTGGAGGCTAAAACATATGATGAACGGTTGCAGGAAGTGGGCCTGGCTAGTCTAGTGAAGAGAAGGACCAGGGGAGACATGATCGCATCTTCCAATATTTGAGGGGCTTTCACAGAGAGGAGTGGAGTCAAGTTATTTTCCAAGGCACCTGAAGGCCAGACAAGGAATAATGGATGGAAATTGAACAAGGAGACATTCAACCTAGAAACAAGGAGAAATTTTCTGACAGTGACAGCAATCAACCAATGGAACAGAAGTTGCCTTCAGAGGTGGTGGGAGCTTCATCACTGGAAGCTTTCAAAAAGAGACTGGAGAGCTATCTATCAGAAATGGTATACGGTCTTCTGCTTGAGCAGAGGGTTGGACTAGATGACCTACAAGGTCCCTTCCATTCTATTCTATTCTATTCTATTCTATTCTATTCTATTCTATTCTATTCAGAATCTCCTAATGCTTCTGTGTTACAGCCACTGATCAGACAAGTAAATGGATTTCAGAAAAGTCCAGCTATTTAACTCAGAGCTAATTCTTCTTTCTTCTGCTGCAGCTCAACATTCGATATTTTCACATTGGATCTCCAATAAACGCCAGCTTTTATTAACCCTCCTCTGATCTGCAAACGGCTCTTATTACAGTGGATAAAGATCTTCTTTTGACTCAATCGTTCCTTCCTGCACAGTACAAGAAATTCCCCATTAAAATATTAACAAGATAATGAAAATATTACCGCTCATTTGAAGTGCCTAAATTACCACCAAAAACTTGTTTCTAAATGTCAAGCTTTCATTTGTCTTATATTGCAAACGAAGGCCAGCCATTCTTTGCTCAACTAATTACGAGACTCAAACTCTCCGTTCCGTTAAAGATGAGAAATTTCATACAAGCACAGCCCGAAGCAGAACGCCGTCAATTCAGTGTGAAGCTAGGTAAGGCGATGTGTTCAGGTGATCCTTCACTTACAACCATCAATGATGCAGTCATCAAGTACTGCAAGGAATATAAATCCTTCCATCGTCCACCATTCATTCAGAAGCTGAAGAAGCTTCTTGGATGAGGAGGGAAACATCTTCAAGGAAAAACAAAAAAAAGTCCAGTTGCCTTTTGAAAAAGCACCTTTGGGACAACCATGACACAGATGACTGAGATTCTCCATGGACTAATAGTGGCTTGTTCAATAGAAAAAACCATAGCTTAGTCCTTCAGGTTTTTTTAGTTCTTCAGTTCTGGTGGAATTATCCACCATTCATTCAGAAACTGAAGAAGCTTATTGGATAAGAAGCAAAACATCTTCAAGGAAAAACAAAGGAAGTCCAGTTGCCTTTTCAAAAAACACCTTTGGGACAACCAGGACCCAGATCAGGGGTGGGTTCTACTTACCTTTACTACTGGTTTGCAATGGGGCCATGCACGTACTCTTCTGTGCATGCGCAGAAACGTTCTGATGATGTCAGGGTTGATGGGCGGAGCCTCCCTCCAGTTTTACTACCGGTTCTATAGAACCGGTCTGAACCGGGAGCAACCCACCACTGACCCAGATGACTGAGAATCTCCACGGACGACCATTTGTTCAGTAACCATTACACTGGCCCTGGAAAAAGTCACTTACAGCCAGTCCACATATTTATGACTGTCACAGTATCCTTACAATCAGGGGATCAAAATTTGTGCCCTTGGCAACTGGGATGTATTTACGATGATTGCAGCATCAGGAGTTCATGTGAGCACCATTTGCAAGCCAACGTCCCAGCCAACATCAGACAAGCAACAGCTATGGGAAAAGCTGGATTTGCTTAACAACTGCAGGATTCACAACAACTGCTGTGATTCGCTAAACAACCATGGCAAAAACATAATGAAATTGGGCACCACTCACTTAACAGCCTCCTTGGTGAGCAATGGAAATTCCCAGTTGCGGTCATAAGTCAAGGGCTACCTGTGGGATGCTGGACCATGAACAGAGAAACACAAATCCTTGTCCATTCTCAGCCATGAAAACCAGCTGGGTGGCTTTGCTGCAGTGACTCGGCCCAATCGATCTTACAGGGTGTCTGTTGTAAGAACAAATGGAAAATGGATTGTTATTTACATTGGCATAAATGCCTGTAGAAAAGCTTTATGAATGGAAAGAGGAGAGAGAGAGAGAGAGAGAGAGACAGACAGACAGACAGACAGAGGCAGAGAGAAGGAGACAGAGAGAGAGAGAGAGAGAGAGAGAGAGAGAGACAGAGACAGAGACAGAGACAGAGACAGAGACAGAGAGACAGAGACAGAGACAGGGAGACAGATAGACAGACAGACAGACAAACAGACAGAGATAGAGACTGAGACAGATAGACAGACAGACAGAGACAGAGACAGAGAAAGACAGACAGAGACACACAAACACACACACACACACACACACACACAGAGAGAGAGAGAGAGAGAGAGAGACAGACAGACAGACAGACAGACAGACAGACAGACAGAGACAGAGACAGAAACAGAATGAATGGCATAAGGATCTTCCCAGGGTCTTAGACTAGAAGACCTCTAAGATCTCTTTCAGCCCTATGATTCTATGTTCTAATATATTGACTAAACCATCTTGCTCCAAGTAACCTTACCCCCCCAAGTTCCTTAGAAGACAGCTGGATTGTATCAAGCTCCAGGGAAATCAGAAAATCCAAGCAGTTCAAATGGGTATAAAGATTTATTGCAAGGTTAAGCTCTCTACACGAATCTGAACTACTAACAGCCAAAGCAAATGGTTGGTAGATAAGAGTCAATGGAATTTGCAGTGGGTTGGACTTAGATCTCTTGTGGGTGCAAAGAGACTCAAGACTGGTGATGTGTTTGACTCCTCCCTGAAGGCATAGACTGGTCACCTACAGGTTGATGCTTTTGGAATCAGGACAAATGATTCAAATGGTTGTGCTCTCATGACTGAAGCTCAAATGAAGTCAGGCTCTATCAGTTGGAGCAAGACGCAAGAAAGAACAATCATACAATGTGGTTGCCATTCCTATTCAGAAAAGATAAGGTACTCTTGAGCCTGGTGGCTATATGAATTAGTTTATTATGCTGCAGACAGAAACACCACCAATATATTTTTCTTAAAAAAAAATATTTCTGGAACTTCCTATGGTGCTTCTTGCTCAGTGGTATGCTCCTAATGGCATGACTGAAGGACGGAATCCTAACATTGCCTCTTAAGAGAGCCCAAACCACAAGAATAAAGAGAAGAACTTTTCCAGCTGAGAAGCTGAGTAGCAGGTCTGAAGGCCCAGCACATAAGATGGCTTCCAGGCCTGTAATGGGCCTTCAGACCTGACACTGAGATTCTCCTTTTCAAAATGAATTCCTTCGTAGGTCTTCAATTAAGGTGTTTCTCCCTGATTAAAGGAAGCTGCATAGCAATTTGGCTGATGTCTTTGATTCCAAATATGGAACCCCACTGTGACCATATTTAGATCTGATTTGATATTAGTTTCCTTTCTGCCCTTCTTCTCAGTCAATTTCAGGTAATTGAAAGTGAAAATGATTGAGTAGAATGCTTATTCGATGTTAAGGTATTGAGATTTAAGAGCTGACCAACTGTTAAGCTGATGCAACTGTAAGGCTGATGCAATGAAGATGAATCAGCATTGGTATTGCTGGTTGTAGACGACGAAGGGGTCCACAAAAGTTTTTACCTCTTGAAGAGGTGTTTATATAAGTCAGCCAGGAGAGGGCATATTCTTTTCTCCTTGTGCCCGGTATTCATTGCTGAGTTCTCCGTGTAGAGTTAAGAAGAAGATTGATTGCTTGTCAGGTATTTGTCAACCACGTATATTTCTGTATATGTCTTGTATATAAACTACTGTTAAATGTCTAAGTCTCTGTATGCTGTGTTTTGCTCCTGGATTGTCTCCTAATAGTAGTCATGCTGTAGACGTTCTGACATTCACGTTCTCTGAATTGTGTGTATTTTGGAATTAACTGGACAGTCTGCAGAGATTGGTGGAGGTCTCTAAGATTTTGCCATCCTAAGTTTTTAAAAAGTACAAAACAGATGTGGGGCAGATGTAGAAGATTTTATTCCATCTTGGATTTTGGTATGGACTACTTCAAACATTACAGTGAAAAGCAACCCTTAGAGTCTTGGACTGATTTTAAACTTCTCTACGAAGTCTTAGCAAGATCAATCGATTCATCTAGAAGTCGGTTAGGCAGGGAGAAGATGTACGAGAAAGCAAGATAAAAGGAAAGAAATAGAATTGCTTTTCATTATTGATAGACACAACAGATTCTCAACATTAGCTCCTATTGTTACACGAATTCCAAGAAGGTGTCAAAGGAATCATATTCTTCTTTTCGTGGGCTTCTCAGAGTGTAGAAGATTTTTGCAATACTCCAAACAGCAAGTATTTTAAGATGTTTTGCTTCTTTCTTTTGATACAATACCTAAATAAATGTGTAAGAAATGCATGTACAAAAAAAGAAAAAAGAAAAGGAGAAAAGAAAGGAAAAGAAGCAGAAAAGACCTAACATTCACAGATATCTTCATAAATAGGGAGAAAGAAGTTCCCTTCCACACTGCAATTTTGATGGTTGGGAGAATGTGACACTGAGGATTTTATCTAACAGGGAAAGTCTGCTTATAAATCATGTATCTTTGCATGCATACTCAGTCCTGTTGGTGATGACAAATGTTGGTTGCCAACACAACCCTTCTTCCAAAAGGCTTCTTATATTTAAATTGTAATATATAAACTTACATTCAAGTTTTATATTTAATTGGGTAAGTCTAGTCTAGTGAAAAGAAAGATGGTGTGTGTGTGACATGATAGCAGTGTTCCAATATTTGAGGGACTGTCACAGGGAGGAGGGGGGTCAAACTATTTTCCAAAGCACCAGAAGGCCAGACAAGGAATCATGGATGGAAACTGAACAAGGAGAGATTCAATCTGGAATGAAGGAGAAACTTCTTAACAGTGAGAACAATTTATCAGTGGAACAATTTGCCTCCAGAAGTTGTGAACTCTCCAACACTGGAGGTTTTTAAGAAGAGATTGGATAATCATTTGTCTGAAATGGTATAGGGTTTCCTGCTCAAGCAGGGGGTTGGACTAGAAGACCTCCAAGGTCCCTTCCAACTCTGTTATTCTATGTTCCATTCTCCAAAGTATTAAAAAGCTGGCAAGTCAGATGTTATTTCTCCCTTTGCTGGGCACAACATTCCCCACTTAATTTGACTTAAATAGGCTAAGGGAATGGCCAATTAGCCCCAAGCCTTACTCTTGAGGAGACTTCCTCCTGAAGAGCCACTCCTGCCTTTTGGCAGCTCTTCATACCCATGCATCTAGGAGAGGCTCCTCCTCTTCGTTCTCGTCACTTAAGGGAGCTTCTGGAGGTTTTGAAGGCCCTGGCTGAATCCCCGCCTCTGGCACCACATCTTCTCCAGCCTCCTCACTGTCTGACTTGAGCACCGGCTGCACAGGCTGCTGGTGCAGCACCACACCAGCCTCCTCATTGTCTGAATCAGCTACTAGCTGCACAGGCCACGTACGGGCCACAACAGGACTTCAAATCAGGGGTGGGTTTTAAATTTTTTTATTACCGGTTCTGTGGGCGTAGCTTTTTTGTGGGTGTGGCTTGGAGGTCATGTGACTAGGTGGGCATGGCTAGCTGGTCAGAGTCATTTCTGGAAGGTCCTCGCACTTATGACCAGTCCTCACACTTACGACCCGACTCATTTGTTTGCTTTTAACACTGATCAGCTGTAGGACGGCCCTTTGAAGCCCCGCGGCAAGAATTTAAACAGTTTTTTTCCCTCTAGTCATCAGCTGGGATTCAGGAGGCAGCAATAGATTGGGGGTGGGACCAAATAAAAGGTAAGAATAACGTGGGGAGTGGGGAGGGAGGGCGGGGGGGGGGGAGAAGCGGTTCGGTGACATCATATTGTCACCACTACCAGCTCGGCTGAACCGGGAGGAACCCACCACTGCTTCAAATGAATGGGTTTGCTTAATGATAACCATGAAAATTATTTCCAGTCATTTTAGGTGCCTTGATTTAATGCCCATAACAACTCATGACTGGATTTCCAGTCCAAATTATGTATGTAAATCGAGGACATTTACATACATATAAAAACAAGAATCAAAAATAACATTAGGTAAGTTTAGGCAATCGTTACAGATTAGTATGTGAGAGACTATATCAAAATACAAAGTTCTTTAATCTGGAGAACTAGGCGCTCATTAGATCTATGCAGTTTATAGCAGAGGTCCTCTTCCAACAAATTTTGAGTACTGCTGCATACAACCGGGCAACATTCTATACGATAGCAAGGTTGGTATATGAAAGCAGCAGGGTGGTGTAGAATTGTCCTGTCCACTCTGTATTTATCCAGTAGTAGTGCCTGTAGCATAGCACAGGAGAAGAACATGCTCTGCTATTTCTGTTTGTCCGGAGTCACAGGACATTTTCTCTCTCTCGGTGAGGAAACTTGCTTTAGCCAGTGAGAGCATGTCACAATTTATCCTTCCTTCCTTCCTTCCTTCCTTCCTTCCTTCCTTCCTTCCTTCCTTCCTTCCTTCCTTCCTTCTTCCCTTCCCTTCCCCTCCTTCTCCTCCTCCTCCTCCTCCTCCTCCTCCTCCTCCTCCTCCTCCTCCTCCTCCTCCTCCTCCTCCTCCTCCTCCTCCTCCTCCTCCTCCTCCTCCTCTTCTTCTTCTTCTTCTTCTTCTTCTTCTTCTTCTTCTTCTTCTTCTTCTTCTTCTTCTTCTTCTTCTTCTTCTTCTTCTTCTTCTTCTTCTTCTTCTTCTTCTTCTTCTTCTTCGTACTCCTATTCCCATGCCCTCCCACACACATATACCTAGATTGTATTTCCCCCCACGTTTCCCATATTTTTCTATCCACAATTTCCCTTTGGATCTTTTATGTTGACCATCAGTAAACAATCCCAGCCAATCAGGGATCACATGATGCTCCTGATACTGCCACAACATATACTGATATCCCCAAGCATAAACAAAACTAATTTATCATGAAGGCTACCCTTCAGTTCAAGATTAACCATGCAATCTGATATTCAAAATCAATTTCCTATAGGGCAAAGAAAAGCCAGATTTACAGATCATCCCAATTGGACAGATGACCTTATGTGGTGCCAGCAGTTGTCAGCTTTGTTATGAAAAGGATTCCTTCCATGCCCTGTAGTCCGAAGAACGAACCAATTCTGACTTGAAATCCTGTGCAAAGTTTTCATTTTTTTCCTTCCAGTTTGAAAGATTTTAAAGCAGGCTCAATGTGACTTTAGACTTCCTGCTTGCTTCCTGAGATACCTACAGGGCTCATTAATTTAATTACTTCTGTTTTATCTCCCCCCCCCCACTTTTCTTTCGTTCTTTCTTCCTTTCTTCCCTTAGAGCTGATTTCATATCAAATGCAGAACGATGCCAGTCGTAAACTATTGTTCCATTATTAATGGGATTTGTAATTGTTAGTATGAAGCTCTTTTTTTTCCCCCTTCTACCTCCAGCAAGCAAGGAAGTTGCCCAGGCTGCATACGAAATGAGAAGGCACCCAAGAAAGGAATAAAAAGAAAAACAATCCAACTAGGTGATTCGGAAGCTAAATAGAGAATTCTTGCCTTGCTGTTTTTTGGAACTGAAGCTGCTAGATTATTTACAATCTCTCGCAAATGAGGGTCCATGCTTTTATTTTTTTCCCCAAGCCGAAGAGTAGACTTACAATGCTTGGGGCTACTCTTTCCCCCAAAAGATTTGCAAAGGATCAAGTCAAAACTAGAGGTAGATAGCACGGAGTAGCCTGGGGAAGATAGAACCATAAAACAAAGAAAAATAAAAAGTATGAATAAACTGAAACTCCAGGAGGCAAAGCAAGAGAAGAGAAGGAACAGTAGTGTGTAACTGTCATGGGTCTTAAACGTACTCAAACCTTGATGTAATGATGAATACCTAAGGGCTGATTTTTGAATGCATGGAGTATCTGGAAAAAGATATATATATATATATATATGTTTTCTCAGGTTTTCGCGGGTGTTTGTATGTAGGTCTTTGGTTATTCGGGTCTTCTCCCACGTAAAATTGGAAGTGTCTTGGCGACGTTTCGACGAAGTCTCATTCGTCATCTTCAGGCTGGTGTTCTCGGCTTCGTGCTTCCAGGAGCAATGTGAGATCGCAGCTGTCTCTTCCTTTTAACTGCTAGTGGGGGTGTGAGCTGATTGGGTGGGAACTTGGCTGTGTTCTGATTGGGTGGAGGTGTGTTCTGATTGGTTAGGGGCTCGGCTGTGCTCTGATTGGATGGGGGGTTGGTTGTGCTCTGATTGGCTGGGGGTGTGTTCTGTTTGGGTGGGGGCTTGGTTGTGCTCAGCTTAGTCTGAGTTGCAGGGGGATTTGAGCTGGTGAGCTGCGTTGTTGTTGTTTGGCTTCGTGTTTGTGGCCGTGCGAGCTCTTCATGGTGGGTGTCAGTCTGCTTCATGTATGGATTGGAGAGGTTTAAAGTGGCTAATGATGCAGCTGCAGTCTGGCTTCTGGTCCTTGGTCGTGGCTCATTATCAGTGTGGGTTTGAGTCTGCTTTCTGCGTGGATGTGTGGTGGTGACATCCTGTGTGGCTCTCGTGAGTGTGGGTCTGGTGTCATTCGTCGTGTTAGGGACCCGTTTGTCAATAAGGGCGGGTTTCCAAATGGCTGGTAGGCGGAAGGTATCGTCTCGTTTGTTCATGCTGTGTGGGCGTTTTTCTATCTCGATGGCTTCTCTGATTATTCTGTTGTTAAAGTGTTCAGTTTTGGCGATAGTTCTGGTCTTTTTAAAGTCAATATCATGTCCTGTGGCTTTAAGGTGTTGGACCAGGGAAGAAGTTGGTTCTTCTTTTCTGACTGAGTTCTTGTGTTCTTCTATGCGTGCACTTATTCGTCTGTTGGTTTGTCCGATGTATGTGGTGGGGCAGGCGGTGCATGGGATTTCATATACTCCTTGATTTTCTAACTCAATTTTGTCTTTGGGGTTCCTTAGGATGGTGGATATTTTTCGGTTTGTGCAGAATGCTGTCTTGATGTTATGTTTGTGGAGGATTTTGCTTATTCTGTCTGTGGTGCCTTTTATGTATGGGAGGAGGGCTTTGCCGTTTTCTTGTTCTGTGTCTTGGATTTTAGTGGGGGTTTCTTTTTGGATTAGGTTGGTGATCTTATTTCTTTGGAATCCATTGGATGTTAGTACGTTAGTGAGGGTGTGTAGTTCGGTTTTTAGGTGTTGTTCGTCAGCTAAGCGTTTTGTTCTGGAAATGAGTGTCTTGGCTACAGAGTTGATCTGGGCAGGGTGGTGGTGTGAGAGTGCGTGCAGATAGCGGTTTGTGTGTGTTTTCTTCTGGTAGATAGTGTGTCCTAGGGAGCCATTGGATTTTCTGTAGACTAAGACATCCAGGAAGGGAAGTTGGTTGTTCGCTTCTGTTTCCATGGTGAACTGTATTTTGGGGTGTAGGCTGTTGAGGTGTGTGAGGAAGTTGTCCAGTTTTTCTTTCCCATATGGCCAGATTATGAAGGTGTCGTCCACATATCTGAGCCAGAGTTTGGGTTTATGATCAGAAACCCAAACTCTGGCTCAGATATGTGGACGACACCTTCATAATCTGGCCATATGGGAAAGAAAAACTGGACAACTTCCTCACACACCTCAACAGCCTACACCCCAAAATACAGTTCACCATGGAAACAGAAGCGAACAACCAACTTCCCTTCCTGGATGTCTTAGTCTACAGAAAATCCAATGGCTCCCTAGGACACACTATCTACCAGAAGAAAACACACACAAACCGCTATCTGCACGCACTCTCACACCACCACCCTGCCCAGATCAACTCTGTAGCCAAGACACTCATTTCCAGAACGAAACGCTTAGCTGACGAACAACACCTAAAAACCGAACTACACACCCTCACTAACGTACTAACATCCAATGGATTCCAAAGAAATAAGATCACCAACCTAATCCAAAAAGAAACCCCCACTAAAATCCAAGACACAGAACAAGAAAACGGCAAAGCCCTCCTCCCATACATAAAAGGCACCACAGACAGAATAAGCAAAATCCTCCACAAACATAACATCAAGACAGCATTCTGCACAAACCGAAAAATATCCACCATCCTAAGGAACCCCAAAGACAAAATTGAGTTAGAAAATCAAGGAGTATATGAAATCCCATGCACCGCCTGCCCCACCACATACATCGGACAAACCAACAGACGAATAAGTGCACGTATAGAAGAACACAAGAACTCAGTCAGAAAAGAAGAACCAACTTCTTCCCTGGTCCAACACCTTAAAGCCACAGGACATGATATTGACTTTAAAAAGACCAGAACTATCGCCAAAACTGAACACTTTAACAACAGAATAATCAGAGAAGCCATCGAGATAGAAAAACGCCCACACAGCATGAACAAACGAGACGATACCTCCCGCCTACCAGCCATTTGGAAACCCGCCCTTATTGACAAACGGGTCCCTAACACGACGAATGACACCAGACCCACACTCACGAGAGCCACACAGGATGTCACCACCACACATCCACGCAGAAAGCAGACTCAAACCCACACTGATAATGAGCCACGACCAAGGACCAGAAGCCAGACTGCAGCTGCATCATTAGCCACTTTAAACCTCTCCAATCCATACATGAAGCAGACTGACACCCACCATGAAGAGCTCGCACGGCCACAAACACGAAGCCAAACAACAACAACGCAGCTCACCAGCTCAAATCCCCCTGCAACTCAGACTAAGCTGAGCACAACCAAGCCCCCACCCAAACAGAACACACCCCCAGCCAATCAGAGCACAACCAACACCCCATCCAATCAGAGCACAGCCGAGCCCCTAACCAATCAGAACACACCTCCACCCAATCAGAACACAGCCAAGTTCCCACCCAATCAGCTCACACCCCCACTAGCAGTTAAAAGGAAGAGACAGCTGCGATCTCACATTGCTCCTGGAAGCACGAAGCCGAGAACACCAGCCTGAAGATGACGAATGAGACTTCGTCGAAACGTCGCCAAGACACTTCCAATTTTACGTGGGAGAAAGTTTGAAGAGGGCAACGTGTCCTCATATGGATCATCTCTTGTGTTGCTGGGCTCCTGCATACAGGCCCTTGCAGGAGACTGAGTGGTTGGCTGCCACTTTAAAGTTCCACAATGTCCTAGATTAGTATTTCATTGGGGACATTGTAGAAAAGGAACCCAACCAGTTGCCCCCAGCACAGCCAGACTGAGATGGTCTCTATACTCCTGCAAGTCCTTTGGGCCTCATTAAACATCTTGGAGTATGTAAAACTGGCACAGACCTTGGCAAAAAACAAACCAAACCCCATAGAGACATACTATAGAAACTTCAGCATAGGCAATTCTAGGCCGCATCAAGAGAGGGATAGAATCAAGATACTACCACTTCATAAGGCCTTGGTAAGGCCACACTTGGAATACTGAATCCAGTTTCGGACACCACAGTGTCAAAAAGATGTGGAGACTCTAGAAAGAGTGGAGAGAAGAGCAACAAAGATGGTTAGGGGCAGTGGTGGGATTCAAGTAATTTAACAACCGGTTTTCTGCCCTAATGATTTCTTCCAAAAACCAGTTTGCCAAACTGCTCAGAAAGTTAACAACCGGTTCTCCCGAACTGGTGCAAACTGGCTGAATCCCACCACTGGTTAGGGGGCTGGAGGGTAAAACATATGAAGAACAGTTGCAGGAACTGGACATGTCTAGTTTAATGAAAAGAAGGACTAGGGGAGACATGATAACAGTCTTCCAATATCTCAGGGGCTGCCAAAAAGAAGAGGGGGGTCAAATTATTCTTCAAAGCACCTGAGGGCAGGACAAGAAGCAATGGATTGAAACTAATCAAGGAGAGAAGCAACTTAGAACTAAGGAAAAATTTCCTGACAGAATAATTAAATCAGTGGAATAACTTGACTCCAGAAGTTGTGAATGCTCCAACACTGGAAGTTTTAAAGAAGAGATTGGACAGCCATTTGTCTGAAATCTTATAGGGTTTCCTGCCTAAGTGGGGGGTTGGACTAGAAGACCTCCAAGGTCCCTTCGAACTCTGCTATTCTATTCTATTCTATTCTATTCTATTCTATTCTATTCTATTCTATTCTATTCTATTCTATTCTATTCTAATCCTTGATTTACAACTATAATTGAGAACAGCTGGGAAGGTCACATATGATGATCATCTGACCTCAGGACACTGCACCCATCAGAAATATGTGCCAATTGCCAAGCGCCCGCATTTTGATCATGTGACCATGGGGATGCTGTGACAATCATAAATATGAGGATGGTTGTCCCAAAGGTGCTTTTTTCAAGAGGCTGAAGAAGCTTCTTGGATGAAAAGCATCTTCAAAGAAAAACCAGAAAGTCTAGTTGCCTCTTGAAAAAGCACCTTTGGGACAACCATGACCTGGATAACAGAGAATCTCCATAGACATATGAGGATGGTTGTAAGTGACTTTTTTCAGTGCCAATGTAACGGTCACTAAACAAATAGTTGTGAGTTAAGGACTACCTATCCATAGTGCCTTCCCTACCTTCACATTTAGTTGAAGGCAAGACTCTAATGTACTGTAAATTAGAATGTAAATGTAAAAGAAGAATTAGGGGTGACATGATAGCAGTATTCCAGGATTTAAGGGGCTGCCACAAAGAAAAGGGAGTCAAATTATTCTCCAAAGCACCAGAGGGCAGGACAAGAAACAATGGTTGGAAATTAATCAAAGAGAGAAGCAATCTGGAATTAAGGAGAAACTTCCTAACAGTGAGAGCAATTAATCAGTGGAACACCTTGCCTCCAGAAATCATGGATGCTCCATCACAGGATGTTTTTAAGAAGAATCTAGACAGTAACTTATGTGAAATATTACAGGTTCTCCTGTTTGAGCAGGGAGCTGGACTAGAAGACCTCCAAGGTCCCTTCCAGCTCATTGATTCATTCTATTGTCTAATTATAAGGTTGGGTATAGTGAAGATATGCCTCCAGCATCTACCAAGGTGGCCTTCCTTAGATTAGGGAATAAATCATTCCCTAGACTAGTAACAGCGTTCTATGCACCTTTGATGTTTAGTCATGCCAGCCACATGACCACAGACAGCACTGGCTCTTCGGACAGCACTGGCTCTTCGGCTTTGAAACGGAGATGAGCACCGCCCCCTAGGGTCGGGAACGATTAGAACAGGGGTTAGCAACCTGCGGCTCTGGAGACGCATGTGGCTCTTTCATCCCTCTGCTGCAGCTCCCTGTTGCCACCACAATTTTGAGAGGCGCTTCCAGTTATGGGGAGGAAAAGCACGGTGGACCAGGAAGAGACTCTATGGCAAGGGACGAGTTTTCCGGTCAGCTCCACAATTGATAGGGCTTTCATTTAGGACAGGTAGAGGAAAAAGGATGCCGCGCTAGGAGGAGACTCTATGATGGGGGAACAGGACTTCTGGTCGGCTCCAGAGTTGAATGGGGGGCTTCCTGTTAGGACCTTTGTGGCTCTTTGAGTGTTTAAGGTTGCCGACCCCTGGACTAGCACATATGTGCAAGGGGAACCTTTACCTTTACCTTTAGATTAAAGAATAAATTGGGGAAATTGTGACTGTGCCCCCAGTGAGGACCCATATTGTTGGAGGCAATATGCTGACTCTGTAAACATCTTAGAGAGGGCTATAAAGCACTATGAAGTGGTATATAAGTCTAAGTGCTACTGCTATTACCAGGTAAAAAGGAATCAGAATTTCCAATTAGGATCTTGTGTTTTTAATCAATGGTGTGGGTTTTATTACACGTTTCTGTTTTAGGAAGCTGCCTGTAGCTTTTGAATTACATGTTTAGCGGCATACAGATTCATCCTGATTGGATCTGAATTTTTGAATCAGTTCAAAAAAGTCAAACTGGCTCAACGGGACTTCCCAATTCAGTTCAAATAATTGATCTGACAGGTCTTGGACCTTTTCCATTGATTTGAAAAGAAAGGCTTTTGTGGATGTGCAAAAACCTGTCATATTTCATTTGGTTCTTTCTGAATCTGATTGGAGTTATCCAAGTCAATGCTTCAAATCATTGCAGAGATTTGGTGTGGAAAGTCAATTCAGTGTGGCAATTGGATGGAACCCCCTTCAAACTGAAGCCCCAAACTGTCTCAATCCTCAAAAAATTGATATAAAAATTAAACTTTATTCAAATCCCAACCACTAAAGGTTCCTCTTGCACATAGTCATTCCCAACTCTGGGGTGTGTGTGTGTGTGTGTGTGTGTGTGTGTGTGTGTGTGTTCATCTCCGTTTCAAAGCCAAAGAGCCAGCGCTGTCCAAAGACGTCTCCTTGGTCATGTGACCAGCATGACTCAATGCCAAAGGCACATGGAACACTGTTACCCTCCCACCAGAGGTGGTCCCTATTTTTCTACTTGCATTTTTTACGTGTTTTCGAACCGCTAGGTTGGCAGAAGCTGGGACAAGTAACGGGAGCTCACCCCATCACGCGGCACTAGGGATTCGAACCGCTGAACTGCCAACCTTTTGCTCAACAAGTTCAGTGTCTTAGCCAGTGAGCCACCGCATCCCATCTTGGAACACTGTAAAATCATAGTGCGTATGCTAGAATGCTGAAACAATCGTTGTTGGTTTAAAAGTACTTTTCCATTTATTTCAAGCAACCACCAGTATCCAATAGAAAATCTTGAGATTGCTCTCTTTTCTAGGTAGGGTTTTTTTTCTTCCCTCAAATTCTAAGCAAAAATAAATTAAAATAAAATAGAAAATGGAAATAGGGTCGTTAAAAAATAAATGAGAAGACAAAGCATCTTGGGAAAACATTAAGAAAACATTAAAAAATAATAATATGAGGAATGATAATAAGAATAAAATAACTGAGCTGTATGTTCCCTTTACATAATATTGGCAAAGATGGATGGCATCTCAATAAAATACTTGTTTTCAATAGCTTATCGTAATGAAAAATATTACAGCGTGGGATATCACAATAAGGATAATTTCCATTTCCTGTATAAATGTTCGGCAATGAATAAACTATTTAATCATATCCTGATAAAGCCGAAAGGAGCTCCTCTTACCCCTATCAAATTGCTGTTTGTCACTTGCCATTTTCAATGCGCTTTCCTAATTTTTCATCATTTACATGAAGAAGAAATTATGGCTGGAGGCCACTGAGGTTTTTATTAATATCTTTTGCATCTTGGCTTTCTGTCAAATTCCTTCTCAGATCATCGTGTGAGAGGAGATACACAGATGCAGAAAAATTATGTTCCCAATTGCACTATTTATATTCCATAAAGGCAGGGAAAGGCACTTTGGGTTAACTGATCCAAACCAAAAATACTTTTTTTTCAAAAGGCAACTGGGCATTTTTCCTTGAAGATGTTTCCCTTCTCATCTAAGAAGCTTCTTCAGCTCTTGAAGTCCAATTGCCTTTTGAAAAAGGACCTTTTTGTCTTGGTTTGGTAGAATTGCAATGTGTAAGATGATGTTGTTGCCAAAGTTTAATTTTTTATTTGAGATGTTACCGTTAAACTTGACAGAGAAAGATATTGAAGGATATCAGAAGAAATTGGATAAATTTTGCAATGGTGGGAAAAGACCTAGATTAGTGAAGAAAATGTGGTATCAAAATCAAAAGGAAGGTGGATTAGGAATCCCCAAATTACTCAATTATTATTGGGCTTATGCTATTCGGACTGTGGTAAAAATATTTAAAGGTGAAGATAGTCATTGGGGAGATTTAGAATTAAAAGACATCAAGAGATTTGGCTCAACATGGTTTTTAGACAAAGCAAAATCAAAATGTGTAATTAATAGCTATTGGTTAAAGGGACTGAGTAAAATTTGGAATAAATTTGTTAAAATTTTAATTCCAGATATAATTTTCTTAGGGAAGACAATTGAAAATTGGCTGATTAAAACTAATATAAGTCGTGATAGGGTAATGGAAGATGAAACTATACAAATTATAATAGATTGGTTAAAAACTTCAGAAAATGAAAGGAGGAAAAAAGAAATCATTGAAAAATTGGGTTTAGGCTGGTTTGAAAAAATACAGATAGAAAAATGGACTAAGAAAGTAAGGGACAATCGTCCGATAAGTAGAAGTAAAACTGAATTTGAACATTTAGTATTCCAAATTATGAAAGATGAAATTAGGCTAAAGGGACTCGTTAGTAAGATATATAAGATTATAAATTTTGATGGAAAACCACAAAGGGTGATGAAGATGAATTGGGAAAAAGAACTTAATATTAAAATATCAGATTTAGATTGGAATGTGAATTGGAAGAGTAGAATTATGAAGACTTTATCTGTAAGGATTAAAGAGCATAATTATAAGGTTGTTTGGAAATGGTATTTGACTCCATTAAGATTGTCATTGATGGATAACAAAATTAGTAAACAATGTTGGAGATGTGATATGGAATTAGGGACTTATGAACATATGTGGTACAAATGTGATAAAGTTAAAAAGTTTTGGCAACAATTGGAGAAAATGATATTTGAAATGATTGGGAAAGCAATAATATTGAGACCAGAAACTATATTACTGTTGATAATTAAGGAAATAGAACCAACAAAATATGAGAAAGAATTGATTAGAATTATGATTATAATGGGTAGAATTATAATAGCCAGATATTGGAAATTAGATGTGAATTTTAGAATAGAAGAATGGTATTGTGAAATGTGGAAATTAGCTTTAAACGATAAAATGACATGCAATATTAAAATTAGAAATGGTGACTATAAAGAAGATATTTTCTGGAAAATTTGGAAACCATTCGTGGACTATGCGCTGGAAAAATTGGATGCTTCGGTACCTGTACCCCGAGAACGTGGATTTTGACGATCATGAGGATATATCCGAAGAACCAAATCTTCCTTTCTTATGTATAGCATAGGGTGAAGTATTGTATATGTTGTTTGTAATGTTATTTTAATAATAAAATATAAGAAAAAAAAAGAAAAAAAAAGAAAAAGGACCTTTGGGACATCCATGACCTGGGTGACTGAGAATCTCCGTAGACATTGATGGCAAATCAATCTAATGACTTAAAAGGCAGCATTCTTCTTCTAGTGACTTGCACCCTGTTTCCCTAAATTGGAGTATTTCCACAGAGGGACTCACCTAGATTTGATTTCCTTTGCATCAGACAACACTCTAGATTTACATCATTTGCCATAAGATAAGCCCTAACCTTAGTCACAACTATATCCAATTGTCCTATGCAAAGAAGACAAAACCTGATGTGAATTATCAATTCAGTTTGGTAAGGTAGTCAGAGTCAGTTCAGCGAATCAGAACAGAACAGAACAGAACAAGGACAGTGTAGGAGAAGAAGAGGCTGAGCTAGAAGGCGGGACTAAAGGTGTCATCAGTTTAGAGTCATTGCATTGTCACAATGGTCATTGCATTGCCAGCCTCTTGTGAATTCTGTTGGCCCTTATCTAGCACCAATTTAGCTTTGAACATTAGTTGACCAGATACTTGTACTAGAGGTAGCAATCATAAACCCTTCTGTGCTTTGAACTCAATGAATGCTCCTGGTTACTTGTGCCTGACAGACAGTTCTTTGTAATCTTAGAACATAGAATAATAGAATTGGAAGAGACTTTGGAGGTCTTCTACTCCAATCCCCTTCTCAAGCAGGAGATCCTATACATTTTCAGACAAGTGGCTGTCCAGTGTCTTTTTAAAAGCCTTCAATGATGGAGCACCCACAACTTTTGAAGGCAAGCTGTTCCACTGGTTAATTGTTCTTACTGTAAGGAAGTTTCTCCTTAATTCCAGGTTGCTTCTCTCCTTGATTAGTTTTCCCCCCCCCATTGTTTCTTGTCCTGCTTTGGAGAATAATTTGCCCCCCTCTTCTTTGTGGCAGCTCCTCAAATACTGGAACACTGCTATCATGTCACCCCTAGTCCTTCTTTTCTCTAGACTAGCCAGACACAAATCCTGCACTTTTTCCAAAATTTGGAAAAATCAATCCAGTAAGCTGTTTGGTTCAAATCGTCAAATCTAGTACTCCATGTGCAGACTGGTCATGGATCTCTAAGGTTTGACAGAGGAGTTATTCAAATTCTATGTGGTAATCCATAAGATTCAACTTTTCACTTTGATTTGTCTGATTCTCTATCTAGAACCTTGGAGGATTTGTTTAAATATATTTTTTATTTCTTCTTTATTTCTATGTTTATGCTATTCCTTTTTCAGAAAATTAGTGAAATCAATACAATGCAGTTATTTTTATAATAAATTAATTAGTCCATTTATAATGATTATAACATAATGAAATCAAGATGGCATCATTTGCCTCTATATATCTATCATGTCAAACCTATTTTGGAAGAATGCAGATGAAAGTATTACCTTTGTAACTCTAGCAAATTTATAGTCTCCTGAAATTGAGGCCAGGAAAGCAAATTAAAGGTGAAGAGGTATTCATAACAAGGCATCAGATCTCTTGTTTCAGGTCAGCTCCTTAGAGTGAGATCTCTCAGTGCCAAAGTATTTTCAGCATTTAATCATTGCCCAGCTCAGTTGTTTCCAAAATATGAAACTGCTATATTTAAAAATTTATATCTACCCTATAAAGTTAGAATATTTTGGACATGTGCTGCGACACCCGGAAAAATCCGACATCCTTCACTCAATCCTCCAAGGAAAGATTGAAGGCAAACGAGGTCCAGGCAGAAGAAGAACATTGTGGCTTCAAAATCTAAGGGACCGGTTTGGACAAAACTCAACAGCACTTTTTCATGCATCGGTTGATAAAAATAGAATCGCCAACATGATCGCCAATGTCCTATGATGGATATGGAAGGAGGAGGAGGAGGAGGAGGAGGAGGAGGAGGAGAAGAAGGAGAAGGAGAAGGAGAAGGAGAAGGAGAAGGAGAAGGAGAAGGAGAAGAAGAAGAAGAAGAAGAAGAAGAAGAAGAAGAAGAAGAAGAAGAAGAAGAAGAAGAAGAAGAAGAAGAAGAAGAAGATGATATATCATATTCCCTTAATTAGTTGAATGGGTCATCTGTGCTACCCTTTTATTATTCCTATTCAATCACCGAAGTCATTTGTAGTGGATCCATTTGGGGCCAAGGTCTCCCAGATGTTGCTGAATTACAACTCTTCTCAGACTGAAGCTAATGTTACCAATGGTGAGGCCTCGTGGAACAAATATAGCTCAGCCATGTGTGAACAACTACATATTCTCTGTACTCAGCAACTCTTGTAGTCGTTCCTGTTGTGTTCCACCTTGGACACAAAACCAGCTGGTGACCTTAAACCAGTCACTCTCAGTCAGGAGACAGTGATAAAGAACTTCTGAAAAACCTTGCCAAGATCATTGTAGAACTAATGTGTGTCCAATCACACTTGGCCAATAAAGAATTCTATTCTATTCTATTCTATTCTATTCTATTCTATTCTATTCTATTCTATTCTATTCTACTCTACTCTACTCTACTCTACTCTACTCTACTCTACTCTACTCCACTCCACTCCACTCCACTCCACTCCACTCCACTCCACTCCACTCCTATTCTATTCTATTCTATTCTATGTTCTGTTCTATTCTATTCTATTCTATTCTATTCTATTCTATTCTATTCTATTCTATTCTATTCTATTATATTCTATTCTATTCTATTCTATTCTATTCTGTTCTGTTCTGTTCTATTCTATTCTATTCTACTCTACTCTACTCTACTCTACTCTACTCTACTCTACTCTACTCCACTCCACTCCACTCCACTCCACTCCACTCCACTCCACTCCACTCCACTCCACTCCTATTCTATTCTATTCTATTCTATGTTCTGTTCTATTCTATTCTATTCTATTCTATTCTATTCTATTCTATTCTATTCTACTCTACTCTACTCTACTCTACTCTACTCTACTCTACTCCACTCCACTCCACTCCACTCCACTCCTATTCTATTCTATTCTATTCTATGTTCTGTTCTATTCTATTCTATTCTATTCTACTCTACTCTACTCCACTCCACTCCACTCCACTCCACTCCACTCCACTCCACTCCACTCCACTCCTATTCTATTCTATTCTATGTTCTATTCTATTCTATTCTATTCTATTCTATTCTATTCTATTCTATTCTATTCAGACATAAGGTTGCTTTTGCTTCTTAATACTGATATCCTAAATTCATGCGATTCTTGTACCTTGGAAATTTCAAAAATTAACTCTTTAACTGTATCAATATAGCATGTATTAGGTTATAAGACTTGCCATCCAGAATGGTTGAAAGTGAAGATATAACATTGTATTTAATCATGTATGTAATTTTGCATTTTTCTTACATAATGTTTCCTAATTCATACATTCTTCAATATCAGTAGTTGGGCACAGAATATTTAAGCTCACATGAGATAGTAGAAACCCAAGAAGGTTCTAGCCAACAGGTTATATATATTCCTAGCCGTGCAGAATTCTAAGAAAGGTAAATTAGATCATCTGATACAAAAAAAAAAAACACCAGACAAATTTTAAAAATTCCCCATTATTCATGCTTTCTGGGTATTTTTTTTAAAATAAATTCGGCAAAGGCATGCTGAAATGGTACGCATTTTTTCTAAAAGATTTATTTATGTTTCCCTAAAATGCTTTTTTTTAGCTTATAAAATGGCAAAGTTCAGAAAAGTACTTAGCACGAATGGTTGTTGATGCCCATGTGCAAATCTATAGGGGAGATGTAAATTAAGCAATTAGGTTTAAAAGTGCAAGTAGGAAGATGTATTTTTTTTTAAAAAAAAAAATCAGAACACCATCTATTGAACTTAATATTTACTCAGCCAGGGTAATAACTGCAAGAGAATTGGGCTATTCCTTTTAACTATTCCTTCACAGGGGGGAAAAAATTGATATCTTAAACCTCTATGTAAAATCATGGCCTAATTATTAAGTAATTCCTTTGCTATTCATCACCCAAGTTCTAATAATGATGAACTCACTTAATTTTAATGGAGATGTCATAAGCGCTTCAACAGGAGTTCTCTGTATACTTCATCATTCATTAACTTGTCATTATAACAAAAGTTCCTCTCATGTTTAGGATGGCTATAAAATAAAGCCTATATTTATTATTCATTCCATCCCATTATCTGATCCCTTTCCTTTGTATTCTAGCCAATTCATTTTCTGTTCTATCCTTTGTCCAAGGAAAGGATTTAAGAGACACATGGGCTGATCAAGAAGGTTGACGAATTTTAGTTGTCCTTGTCTCACAAGGATAGCCAAATCTCTCTGATTCTCTTTGGATAACTCTCTACAGATGACAGATTAGCAGAGTTGGAAGGGACCTTGTAGGTCATCTAGTCCAACCCCCTGCCTAAGCAGGAAACCCTACATCATTTCTGACAGAAAGCAGTACAGTCTCCTCTTGAAAGCTTCCAGTGATGAAGCTCCCACACCTTCTGAAGGCAACTTCTGTTCCATGGATTGATTGTTCTCACTATCATAAAATTTCTCCTTATTTCCAGGTTGAATCTCTCCTTGATCAGTTTCCATCCATGATTCCTTGTCTGGCCTTCGGTGCTTTGGAAAACAGCTTGACCCCCTCCTCTCTGTGGCAGCCCCTCAAATATTGGAAGACTGTTATCCTGTCTCCCCTGGTCCTTCTCTTCACTAGACTAGCCAGGCCCAGTTCCTGCAACCGTTGTTCATATATTTTAGTCTCCAGTCCTCTAATCATCCTGGTTGCTCTTTTCTGCACTTTTTCTCATCCCAGAACAGATATTGGTAAAAGTCTCTTTCTAGAAAGCTTTCCTTCCTTTTGTTATTTCTTCGTTCTCTTCGAAGTGGCTTTTTTCTAAAAAGCCTATTTTGTGTGCTTTGTTATAACAAGTGAAGAACTGCAAGAAATGCAAAAATGGACAGAAAACATATAAACTAAGTTTCCACCAGTAAAAGAGAAAGAAAAAGTATTATTAGTGTTAGTATTATTTGATATCAGCACCTCTATCCCAACCAACTTTCTGACAAATTTGTCCTGCAAAAAAAAGAAAAGAAAAGAAAAGAAAAAAAAAGAAAGAAAAGAAAGACTAAGGGAAAAAAAGGAAGAAAGTTCTGGAAACAGGAAGGGATTTTTTTAAAGGTAGACATTTCTGACCAGTGTCTTATATCATCAGAACATTTCCACAAGGGCCTGATTCTAACTTTCAAATCATATCATATTTCAAGATATTTAAAAAAGACAGCTTCAAAGTTTGATGATAATGGGAAAGCATGGCCCATGTATATGTTTTTGGCAAAACTCATACATGTACCTTGTAAAAAAAAATAGTTCACATGTCATCTAGATTGCACAAAATAATGGTAAACAAAAAAAATTGTATTGTAATCTTTTAACAGATTAACAGAGTTGGAAGGGACCTTATAGGTCATCTAGTCTAACCCCCCACCTAAGCAGGAGACCCTACACCATTTCTGACAGAGGGCACTCCAGTCTCTTCTTGAAAGCTTCCAGTGATGAAGCTCTGAACTTCTGAAGGCAACTTCTGTTCCATGGGTTGATTGCTCTCACTATCAGAAAATTTCTCCTTATTTCCAGGTTGAATCTCTCCTTGATCAGTTTCCATCCATTATTCCTTGTCTGGCCTTGGAAAATAGCTGGACCCCCTCCTCTCTGAGGCAGCCCCTCAAATATTGGAAGACTGCTATCACATCTCCCCTGGTCTTTCTCTTCACTAGACTAGCCAGGCCCAGTTCCTGCAACTGTTCATCGTATGTTTTAGCCTCCAGTCCCCTAATCATCCTGGTTGCTCTTCTCTGCACTCTTTCTAGTCTCAACATCTTTTTTATAGTGTGGTGACCAAAACTGGATGCAGTACTCTAGGTGTGGTCTTACTAAGGCTTTGTAGAGTGGTATTAGTACCTCCATTGATCTTGATTGTATCCTTCTGTTAATGCAATTTAGGATTGCATTGGCTGTTTTGTCTGCCGCTGCACACTACTGGCAGTGTTCCCTAAATTCCCTAAGACTACAAGATCCCTCTCACAGTTACTGCTATTAAGCCTGGTTTCACCCAGTCTATATGTGTACTTTTGGTTTTTCTTGCCTAAGTGTAAGACTTTACTTTTCTCTACACTGAATTTCATGTTCATCTCTTCGACAAACCCAACTCCTCTGGCTTTGGGTTTAATATAGGTACCAAGCGGTCTAATTAAGCATGTTTTATGAAACCACTGTCTCTTGTGATGTCTTGGGTATCAGAAATAGAGCTAGTTTGATGTAGTAGTGAAGACATCACAATAGGAACCAGGAGACCGTGAGTTCTAGTTCCACTTTAGGCACAAAACCAGCTGGGGGCCATTCTCAAATCAACTCCAGTACATATTTCCAAATCAGTTTGGAAAATCAGTTTTCTGCACACATATAACAGCTTTTCTTTTGTAATCTGAATCAAAATGATTTTCAATCTGAATTTTTTTTTTTTTAAAAGAATTGGATGAAAGTGTTGGATCTACTTTTCCACACTGAATGGATTCAATAAAGATTTGCATGGGTTGATCAGGATGTCTGGGGACAATAGAACGATGGTTTGACACATACGAGAAACGTACCAAAAAATAATGCTGATTTATTGTCCCCCTCAAATATTTACATGCTTTGCATTCCACAACCCATAATTGAAAGACTAAATATCTGTTCTATTTAGGACCTGTTGTTATATGCTTGTACTTGGTGTGTAACTGGTACAAATGCATTCTCACTTTGCTTTCTTTTGTTAAGTGTTCTGGGTTTTTATTACAAATAGCTTGCTGAGCCTATCTGTAACCTTGATAACTCCATTCAGTGTAATGGCCTTCGAACAGTTATAACATAACAATAACTGCTAGGAGCATCAATATTGCAGAAGGAATCTATTGTTACTTATTTATCATTTATAACACAGACACCAAACGCATCTCCGGATATTTATGAAACATTTATGAATAATTTTATGTTACTACTAGGCCTGTGATATAAATGCATTATTTATTTCCTAGTGAATCATTGATAGGGCCCCCCTTAGATGGAGAGAAGGGGCAACAAGGGGTTTTAAGTCTGAGATGGCTTGAAGAGGTCCAGGCTGAGTCCAGGGTGATCTTCTGTTTCAAAACAATAAGCTTATCTTATATTAAGCTATTTACAATCCTTCTTTTTTTTCTGGGAATGCAAAGGGCAACACAGAACACTGAAATTGCAGCTGGGATATTCTGATTCACTTGTGGTAACTTCGCCTTGGTTTCTCAATGACGTTCTTAGTAATGGAGTTTTTAGAACTCGACTGCATTAACAGAATCAAGATCACGTGAAGTTGTAGTGCTGCTCTACCATGCTTTGGTAAGACCAGTGGTGGGATTCAGCCGGTTCGGGCTGGTTCAGGCCAGTTCAGGCAAACTGGTAGTTAAATTGCTGGCTGGCCCCGCCCCTTCCAGGAGTCTCCACACACCCCATTTTGGCTCCCAGGTAAATGCAGGGAGGCCTCCTAGGCCCAAAACAGGGCATGGGGTTGGTTGTGTGGTGTGCCCCTCCCATGCCCCGTTTTTGCAGGAGGCTGCAGGGAGGCCTCCTAGGCCAAAAATGGGTCGCGGGGAGGTGTGGCAAGGCCCCCTCGTGGCCCGTTTTCGCTGCCAGGAGGCTGCAGGGAGGCCTACTAGGCCCAAAACAGGGTGCAGGGTGTATGGCTGGCCCCCCACGACCCGTTTTTGCTCACAGGAGGCTTCAGGAAGGCCTTATAGGCCCAAAACGAGGCGTGGGGATGTGTGGCACACTCCCCTGTGGCCAGGGGTTCTAATTTTTTTTACTACCGGTTCTGTGGGCGTGGGTTATTTTGTGGGTGTGGCTTGGAGGTCATGTGACTAGGTGGGCATGGCTAGCTGGTCAGAGTCATTTCTGGAAGGTCCTCACACTTACGACCAGTCCTCACACTTACGACCCGACTCATTTGTTTGCTTTTAACACTGATCAGCTGTAGGACGGCTCTTTGAAGCCCCGCGGTAAGAGTTTAAACAGTTTTTTTCCCTCTAGTCATCAGCTGGGACTCAGGAGGCAGCAATAGATTGGGGGCGGGACCAAATAAAAGGTAGGAATAATGTGGGGGGGTGGGAGGGGGGAGAAACGGTTCGGTGATGTCATATCGTCACCGCTACCGGCTCGGCCAAACCGGGAGGAACCCACCACTGCCTGTGGCCCATTTTCGCTCTCAGGAGGCTTCAGGGAGGCTTCCTAGGCCCAAAATGGGGCTTGTGGGAGGGGAGGGGCATCCCCCCCCCCCCGGCATCCCCCCCCCCCCGGCATCCCCCCCCATGGCCCACTTCCCATGGCCCACTTTTGCTCCCAGGGCTTGCAGGAGGCCAAGTGCAGCCTGTCAGACTCCCTGACCATGGCTACCATGGCCACGCCCACCCAGTCAGTCATTAGGGCAGAGAACCGGTTGTTAAATTATTTGAATCCCACCACTGGGTAAGACCACACTTAGAATAATGCATCCAGTTTGGGTCACCCCAATACCAAAAAGTAGTTGAGATTTTGGGAAAGAATACAGAGAAGGGCAACAAAAATGGTTCAGGGCCTAGAAGCTAAAACATACGAAGAATGATTACAGGAACTGGGTATATCTGGTCTAGTGAAAAGAAGGACCAGAGGTATAATCACAGTCTTCCTATACTTCAATGGTGGGTTTCAATTTTTTTTACTACCGGTTCTGTGGGTGTGGCTTGGTGGGCATGGCAGGTGAAGGATACAGTAAAATCTCAAGTCCCTCCCCACTCCAGGGGAAGGATACTGCAAAATCTCCATTCCCTCCCGATCAGCTGGGACTCGGAAAGCAGAGAATAGATGGGGGCGGGGCCAGTCAGAATTTTTACTACCAGTTCTCCGAACTACTCAAAATTTCCGCTACCGGTTCTCCAGAACTGGTCAGAACCTGCTGAAACCCACCTCTGCTATACTTGAAGGGCTGCCACAACGAAGAGGGGGTCAACTTATTTACTAGAGACCCTGTAGCTAGGGTAAGAAACAATGTATGGAAATTAACCAAGGAGAGAAGCAACTAGAACTAAGGAGAAAATTCCTAACCAGTGGAACAAAATGCCTTTGGAAGTTGTGGATGCCCCATCTCTGGAGGCTTTTAAGACGAGACTGGAAGCCATTTATCAGAAATAGAGATCAGGAAGAGAGCAGGAAGTTGGACTACATGCTCTTCAAGCTTCCTTACCACTCTATTACTGTTAATAAGACCTCTCAGCATTCACTTCCAGCCAAAATACATTCCCAGTATATTTTCTCAGCTGTTCACACAACCGTATTGAAAGTCTGGCCAGATGGGTTAGTCCCTCATGGCGTATGATGAGTTCTGGAGCTGGACGAAGATGCCTCACCAAAGGTC
Source organism: Arizona elegans (assembly GCA_022577455.1). Classification (NCBI taxonomy): domain Eukaryota; kingdom Metazoa; phylum Chordata; class Lepidosauria; order Squamata; family Colubridae; genus Arizona; species Arizona elegans. Next base: position 6,037,683 of record JAKOOJ010000022.1, on the reverse strand, counting down.
AGTGGATAAGGTTGCAACCAAGTGAGATTTGAATCATCTGAAGGAGATGGCATTCATTAATATCTAAGACCGTACAATGACCTGTTCATAGACGGAAGGATGTAAATATTAAGGAACATTTCCACGTGTGCCTATAAACCATTGGGCTTTATCATTATGACAGGACAGAAAGGTTATGATATTTAAAGCTCAGTATCCCAAATGTGTCCATTTTAATACTCCAGGCCTGGATATAACTCTCAAAATCCTTAGCTAGTGGCCTTCCAAAGTTTTCCAGCCTTTTATAAAACTACTTATTACTTTCTGCCTGATCAATATCACTCTTCCTGCAAATCCCAGTAAATTCACAATCCATTCCTCCTTTGTGGGTCTTTTATTAATTCTTTATCTTTATCCCTATAATAGCCTTACTACAATTACCATCTATAAAACAATCTTCCATGAGTCTTTGTTACGATATTTTCAGGATCAGACTCAATAAGTAGATTAAGAATTAGGTATTCAAATAAAGCACTGTTTATTTACAGAAGGCATTCTATATTCACTGAATATTTACAGATAGAAGCACAGAAGGAAAGCATACAGCTCCTTATATATACAAGGGGTGGAGCTAGATATAGGAGTGGTTAAGTATGAATATATTAAGTAGTGAAGAATAAGTTAACTCCTGATATCCTGGTCATGTACTATTTACATAATAAAGAATAAGGCATTTACTTGTGACAAATCCCCCTCTAAATGCCGATTCGATATATTACAACAATTACATTCAGATTCAGAACAATATAAAACTTGTAACTTAGAAGTCAAGTATTTATGCTGCTTAGAAGGCAAAAGCTTTGTCAATATGTCAGCTATTTGCTCTGATGTTTTGCAATGAACTGCTTTAATAAATCCATCCTGAGATAACTGCCTCACATGTTTGAATTTTATATCTATATGTCTGGACCTTTGTCCAATAGCATCAGATCTAGATATTTCAATAGCAGCCTTGTTATCTTCGTGTATGATAAATGGTAATGAAGGTTTCTTCCAAGTGTTTGACAATAAGTCATTAAACCATACGAGGTTATTTGAGGCTTTAGACAAACAAACATATTCTGCCTCAGTCGTTGAGGTGGCTACTAAATCTTGTTTACCAGTGTACCAGTAAACTGGACAATCGTTAAGGAAAAATATATAGCCAGATGTGCTTTTTCTACATGTGGTATCACCAGCCCAATCCGCATCGGCATAACACGTGAGGATGGGCTCTTTGACATTATTAGGTTCCAATAATAAACAGAAGTCTAAACTATTCTTTAAATATCTTAATATTCTCTTGACAGCTTCCCAATGATATAATAATGGTTTGCTGACGTGCCTAGACAATAAGTTGAGAGGCAAAGCAATATCAGGTCTAGTCCAATTGGAAATATATAGAAGGGAACCGATGACTGATCTGTAAAGTGTATTATCTTTAAATTCAGGGGATGACTCATCTGTGTTTCTCAAGAAATCAGTTTGCATGGGAGCGTCACATGGCTTAGCATTATTTAAGTTACATTTGTTCAGAAGTTCTATAATCCTATCTCTTTGAGAAAGTTTGAATCCCCTTTTTGTTTTACTAATTTGAACTCCAAGATACTTATTTACCTTACCTAATGACTTCAAAGAGAAATGTTCATTTAGTTTCGTTACAAATGTTTCTCTCTTCTCTTTGTGTTTACCTATATACAAAATATCATCCACATAAATTAACACGAATTCTAAAGAGTCATCCTCTTTTTTAACAAAGAAACAGTTATCAGCAGTAGTGGCATTAAAATTCATAGTTTTGAGCACTTTGACTAAACATTCATACCATCTTTTGCCAGATTGTTTCAACCCATATAAACTTTTATTTAGTAACCATGTTTCATTTTTGTTCGTATATTGACTGTGAGGCGCTCTTACATATATCTCTTTATCTAATTTTGCATGTAGATATGCAGTCTGTATGTCGTATTGGAATACATCAAGGTTAAGTGCTGATGCTATGACCAGTGCAGTTTTAACACTCTCAGTTCTTACTGTGGGAGAGTATGTATCCGTGTAATCCTCGGGATATTTTTGTGCATAACCTTGAGCAACTAGTCTAGCTTTGTATAAGGTGTTGCCTCCTTCTAAGTTTTTGATTTTATATATCCACCTAGTACCAACAACAGTTTTATCTTTAGGTGCATGTGTAGGTGTGAATACATTTAATTTCTGCAAACTATCCATCTCTTTAGTCATGGCTGATTCCCACTTTTCCTTTTCTTCAGGGGGAAGTTTTAGCACTTCCTCGTATGTGTTTGGTGTTGATGTTTCTCCATCCGTATACATTATATAATCTTTGTATCTGTTTGGTATTTGGTTTCTGTTATTCCTGATTGTTCTTTTTGGTTTACTATCATTGTCATGTAAATACCTAGCTTCCTTTTTTGTTAATGAATCTGTCTTTATTTTGTATTGACTGTTTGTCCATGTTCTGTTTTTGTTTTTATGTATGTTGTGATTGTATTCTTCTCCAGTTCTTTCCTCTTGGTGTTTAGTGTTTGTATAGTTGTTTAGGAAAATTTCATTAAGATGTATTTTAGACCAGTTGGCCTGTTCATGGAATACAGCCGTTCTGGATACTATAAATCTGTTATTATTATCAATAAATCTGTACCCTTTTGTTCCTGTTTCGTAACCCATGAACCTGAGTCTCCTAGATACGTTCTCACCTTTACGTCTTAATTGCTTAGGTATGTGTACGTCTGCAGTGACTCCAAATATGTGCATATGAGCTATTTTGGGTTTCCTATTATACATCATTTCATATGGTGTCTTGTTAACAATGCTGGACCAAGTTCTATTTTGTGTATAATTGGAATATTGTAACGCTTCTGACCAGAATTGTTTTCCTAAGCCAGCATCTTCTAATGTGCATCTAATCATGGTTTGTAATGTCGAGTTCTTTCTCTCTACCACTCCATTTTGGAATGCAGAGAAAGGGCTAGACATGTAATGCAACATCCCTTTGTCTTTAAGCCATTGGGAGAATTCTTTTGACACGAATTCACATCCCCTATCTGTCATAATTTGTTTTATTCTAATATTATGTTGTGTTTCTGCACGTTTGTAAAACTCCTTAAATTTCTGAAAAGTTTCATCTTTGTGCTTTAGTGTATAGACAAAGCCATAACGACTATAGTCATCCACAATGGTTAGGAAATAACGTTTTCTATATGTGATTGATGGTGTTAATGGACCAACTAGGTCCATGTGTACCAAATCAAAAATTTTGTTGGTTGATCTTGTTGACTTTTTGGGTTTGGAGCTAGTTTTGAGTTTTGTAGATTTACATACTGAGCATTCCAAATAGTTTTTACAATTTTTTATTTTAACATCTTCAGCATGTTCAGTCATCTTTTGAACTACAGGAAAACTGGCATGTCCTAATTTCCTATGTAAGACATGAGCACACTCATCATGAATTGGTTTACCAATATTAGGTATTTTGTTGTTGGGTGTGTCTTTGTGATTATGGATAATCTCATGTTCCTCATTGTCACTATTGCTACTGCTTTCGTTGTCTATGTTATTGTTATCTTCCATGTTGGAATCAATGTTGTGTAACCATTTTTCTTTTGTCATTAGATAAGGTAGACCTCCTTTAATAATCACAGTACCTATGTTTGTTCTGTTTTTCTCTAATGTTGCTTTTCCTTTCGAGAACACAATATTTATGCCAGAATCTATGCTTAGTTTTATTGCACTAAGTATGTTATGAGGTATTTCAGGTATTAACAATACCCCCTCTATTTTTCCTAGGCCAGGTAAGGTTATATTTCCTCTACCTATGACTTGAACCTTCTCTTGATTAGCTACCTTAATTACGAATTTATCCTCTACAAATGAAGATAGTATATTTTTATTATTTGTAGTGTGGTTGGTTGCTCCAGAATCGATAAGCCAATCATTGTCCTCTGTCTGTTGTATGTTAGTGCTGTCATGTTTGTTTAACCCATTCAGTGAACCAGACTTTCTATCTTTTGAGTTATCCCTGCCCCCTCTATGTTCTCTATAGATGGGTGGACTTCTATATCTATGTCTATCAATTGATGACTGTCTGTTTTGATACCTATTTCTGTAGTCAGGATTTTTTCTATTTCTGAGGAGTTTTGGACAGTCTCTCCTATTATGTTCTTTGGATCCACAGTTGTGGCATCCTATTGGTTCATGATATCTTTCTTGAGAAACTACCCTCTTATATTGTTTATGTTCCATGTGATTGTTACAACGACTTCTCCTTGAATTATCTTCAGATATTAGCTTGTTAGATAGACTTTCTATGGATAAATATCCTAAATTGATTGTGTCTAAATGAGATATATAGTTATCCCACGATGGGTCTAGTGAGTTAATGATAACACTCTTCATTGTTTGATCTGAAATTATTTCCCCCCTTAAATGCAGTTCTGTTCTAATTTTGTTTAAAGATATTAAATGTTCACTTATGGTAACCCCTGGCTTTATCCTAGCTGAGAAGAAATCTTTAGACATTCTTGTTGTAGTGGCTACACTTTCACTGTGAAACAATTTAAACATGCATTGAATAATTTCTGATACAGTTAGATTTTGCTTAATACTGTGGTACATGGCAGGAGATATACTGGAAATTAATAAGAAAAATGCCCTATGGTGCAGACAGTCTAATTTTAGAGTCCAAGGTCTTTTTGGGGGATTAGTGATAAAAAATAATAAGTTTTCTTTTAGAAAGACAACCTGGAGCTGCTGACACCATTCTTGAAAATTAATACCATCTATTCTCAGTTTTGGGAAATCATTGGGCAAATTCCCAATATTGTTGGATCCATTACTTACAACTGGAGGCAGTCCGTGGTCTTGCAAATGTTGAAAGTTACAAAATGGCGTGGGTATGCTTGCGACGATTCTGAATGGTTCTCTCTGTTCTTCATGTCCCCCGAAGTTGTCTGTGTAGTCTTGCACATGCGCGTTGTTCATTTCGCTCCTGAAGCTGTCGGGAGAGGTTCTCGTCGCTGCAGCTCCCTCGTAGCGCTCTTCTTCCGATGATTCAGTCTCTGGCTCGATCTTCGGTGTCCAGGTGGTGGCAGAAGCTCGTGTCTTTCTGTTGCGATGACTCTTGTTGAGATCGCTGTTTTCTGACATCGTCTGCGGCGTGGGGTGGTATTTGCAAGGTTCTCTGGGCTCAGGTGTCGGTGCTCTCGTTGATTGAGGAGAAGCGGGCAGACTCCGAGACGTTTGCTTTCTTGCTTGTTCTCTCCCTGTTTCTCGATTGCCATCTTTTGTCGGTTCTTTTGTAATTTTCAGTCCTGGACCGAATGTTGTAAAGAGAGTTCTTATAGCTGATTTGACTTTTAGTTCGATAGGTATTTCTTCTGAGTCTGTATCAGAATTTTCTGAAAAGTAAAGTTTTTCTTTTTTCTTTTTTATATTATGTGAATCCTTTCGCGCCAAAGATTTTGAATGATGTACTCTGATTGACTCTGCTTCGCTCTTTTTTGTGATCGGTTGAAAACAAGATGGCTGCCATTCAAAATTTTGAGCGGGACCGTTGGTCTTTCTTTTCATTATTCCTTTTTCTGTAGATGATTCGCTCACCATTTTTGGATTTTTGGGATCATCTGTTACGATACTCCTTTTTTTCGCTGTTCCGCTGTTCTTTATTACATTTTGGAATTTCGCGTTGAGTTTCAGCAGTTTCAGTACCTCTGATCCGAGGGGGCTGCCTTTCAACTCGTTCTCCTTTTGTTCATCCATTCCATCAATTATTTCCTCGTTGTCTGTAGTGTAGTCTTCAGTTTCTTTTGGTGTCATAGTCATGGGTTTATCGATCTTTTCTTGATCTGCTTCCATTTCTTTACTGTATGCCCTGGTGTTGGGTCTTTCTCTTTTGTTTCTGGAGTTTTCTCTCTCAGACATATTTAAAGTTTTATTGAGTCAATCAAACCATCCTCTGCTACCAAATTGTTACGATATTTTCAGGATCAGACTCAATAAGTAGATTAAGAATTAGGTATTCAAATAAAGCACTGTTTATTTACAGAAGGCATTCTATATTCACTGAATATTTACAGATAGAAGCACAGAAGGAAAGCATACAGCTCCTTATATATACAAGGGGTGGAGCTAGATATAGGAGTGGTTAAGTATGAATATATTAAGTAGTGAAGAATAAGTTAACCCCTGATATCCTGGTCATGTACTATTTACATAATAAAGAATAAGGCATTTACTTGTGACAGTCTTTTCTAATTGGCTATCCATAAATATCAAAAAGTTCTGGTTATATCTGAACATCAATCTTTAACATTCTTTGTATCATTGTTTGCAATTTTATCTTTTTTTTTCTTTCCCCCAAATTCACCATGCATGGTTAAATGTCCCTTCTTGTTTTTGTCATTTTAAATATTAAGTAGAAGTACCTTTATACATCTTAGATAATTTCTCTTGTGAATCCTATACTTCAGGGCAGTGCTTCTTAAACCTTTGCTCCATCCCACTTTTAAAAATTATAGAGAACCATCAAAAGGTTTCTGTTTTTATGGGTTATGGTCATCAATATTTACCATCCTAAACATTACAATTGATGCATTTGTATTTATTCATTGAATGATATAAAAATAACATTAAACTCATTAGATAGTAATCTAAGCATCTTTCGTAAAAAAAAAACTATTTTAACAAATAAAAAATAATGAGAAGAGTGACACTGTTTTGAACTTTTGCAAATATCTTCAATGTCTGATAAAGAATTTTGATTTGGCAAGCCAATTGAAGAGAAGGATTGAGGAAACATAGAATAATAGGGTTGGAAGGTACATTGAAGGTCTTCTAGTCCAATCCCCTTTCTAGACTTTCTTTGAAGGGATGGATAGGCATAATCACAGAAAGAATAACAAAATAATAGAGTTGGAAGGGATGATGGAGGTCCTCCAGTCCTCCAGTCCAATCCCACACTCAAGCAGGAGATCATATAACATTCCAGATAAATGGCTATACGGTCTCTTAAACACCTCTAGTGTTGGAGTATCTACAACTTCTGGAGGCAAGCCATTCTACTGATGAATTGTTCTCACAGTCAGGAAATTTTTCCTTAGTTCTAGGTTGCTTCTCTCCTTGGTTAGTTTCCACCCATTGCTTCTTGTCCTGCCCTCAAGTGCTTTAGAGAATAGCTTGACTCCCTCTTCTTTGGGGCAGCCCCTGAGATATTGGAAGACTGCTATCATGTCTCCCCTAGTCCTTCTCTTCATCAAACTAGACATACCCAGTTCCTGCAACTGTTCATATGTTTTAGCCTCCAGTTCCCTTAATCATCTTTGTAGCTCTTCTCTGCACTCTTTCTAGAGTCTCCACATCTTTTTTTTTATTCTGTGGTGATTAAAACATGAGGGGTTGTCACAGAGAAGAGGGAGTTGAGCTATTCTCCAAAGCCCCAGAAGGCAAGACAAGAAGTAATGCATGGAAGTTTGTCAAAGAGATGTCCAACCTAGAAGTAAATAGAAATGTCCTGACAGAACAATTAACCAGTGAAATTGCTTATCTCAAGAAGTTTTGGGTACTCCATCACTGGAGGTGTTCAAAAATAGACCGGACAACCATTTGACCAGGATGATATAAGGTCTCCTGCATGAGCAGGGGTTTGGATTAGAAAACTTTCAAGGTCTCTTTCAGCCCTATGATTCTATGTTCTAAAACCCTTGGGTGACTTAGAACAGGGGTTGGCAACCTTAAACACTCAGAGAGCCATTTGGACCCGTTTCCCACAGAAAAGAAAACACCGGGAGCCACAAAACCCTTCCCGTGCCTGACTATTTCCTGAGCGGCCACAGAACTAATATATGTAATTGAATTAAAAGTTCTGTTTTCTTCTGAAACTTTTCTTTTCTTGGATTTATCCATGGTTGGCCTACCAGGGGTTGAAAAGCTCAATAAATCGTGTGCCAGTGGGTATCACACATTGGCAGTTGTAATGCATATTTTGAGCGACAGGGAGCCACAGCAGAGGGGTGAAAGAGCCATATGCTGCGGATTGCTGACCCCTGACTTAGCGGATCCCCTCTAGTTCTTAGGAACTGACAACAGGTAGTCCTCAATTTACAACAGTTCATTCAGTGACTGTTCATGGCACTGAAAAAAGTTACTTATGACCATTTTTCACACTTACAACCGTTGCAGCATTCCCATGGTCACCTGATTTACATTCGGATGTTTGACAACTGACTCATATTTATGATGGTTGCAATCTCCCAGAATCATGTGATCTCGTGATGTGACCTGATAAGCAAAGTCAATGGAGAAATCAGATTCACTTAACAACCATGTTATTCTTTTTTTTATTAATTTTTTTAATTTTTATTATAACACAATATGACAAATACAAAACACACAACGTGCGTGTGTGTGTGTGTGTTTTTTTTTTTCCTCTAGCCAGGTTTTCCCTATGTAACCAAGGTTTTTCTGCAGCCCAAGCTCAGTAGAATCACATCCACTCGATTCTGGGCTTTTTTCTTTTCTGGTAGCCAGCAAGTCTCCCACCTAGCAGGAAGAGCTTGCTGGCTGTTAGAAAGGAAAAAAGCCCAGAATCGAGTGGATGTGATTCTACTGAGCTGGGGCTGCAGAGAAACCTTGGTTACGTAGGGAAAACCTGGCTAGAGGAAAAACACACATAAACCCTACGAAGAAGTAAGAAAGCCAGGTTTTTTCTTTTCTGGTAGCCAGCAAGTCTCCCACCTAGCAGTTAGAGTTTGCTAGGTGTTAGAAAGGAAAAAAGCCCAGAACCGAGTACATGTGATTCTACTGAGCTGGAGCTACAAAAAGACCTTGGCTACGTACGGAAAACCTGGCTAGAAGAAACACACACACACACACACACACACACACACACACACACACACACACACACACATATATTTCACCAAAGCCGAAACCAATGTCCTTTCCAAAGGATTCAACTTTGCAATCGCTCCCAAAAGCATCCCCACTGAAACCATTATATGTGGAGTTGAAACCAGCCTGACCAAAATCAACCCCGACGATGCAAACAGAATCAGACTCGAAATCACCAACATCCTCTGCACCAGCAAGCCACCCAAAAGTAACTTACCCAAAGAGGAACAGACAGCACTACTTAACCTGAAAGAAGACACCAGCATAATAATCCTACCAGCAGACAAGGGCAATGCCACGGTGGTTATGAACACATCTGACTACCAAACCAAATTAACCAACCTACTCCAAGACTCCATATACAAACCCCTAAACACAGACCCCACCACCTACCTGGAAAAAACCACCAGATCCAAAATAAAAGCCTCCCCCATCAACGAAGAGATTCAGCAAAGAATCATACCCAGAGAGAAATCATCCAGATGCCCTAAGCTTTATGGTCTCCCCAAGATACACAAAGAAGGAACCCCACTTAGACCCATAGTCAGCTCCATAGGCTCACCTCTACAAAACCTAGCCAAATTTCTCGCCAAACAACTACAGCCCTATGCAGAATCCATCACCTCATACGTAAAAAACTCATTCCAGTTCATAGACATCATAAAGCAACAAAACTTACAGCCCAGTGACCTACTCGTGAGCTTTGATGTCATATCCCTCTTCACCCAAGTACCAATCAAAGAAGCCTTGACAGTTATCCAAAACAAATATAACCCCCCCAAGCACATCTTAGATCTGACCAACCACTGCCTATCCAACACATACTTCATCTATAATGGACAGAAATACAAACAAACAGAAGGAGCACCCATGGGATCACCCCTCTCACCGGTCATTGCCAACCTCTATATGGAATACTTTGAAACCCAAGCTCTAGAAAAATCTGATCATAAACCCAAACTCTGGCTCAGATATGTGGACGACACCTTCATAATCTGGCCACATGGGAAAGAAAAACTGGACAACTTCCTCACACACCTCAACAGCCTACACCCCAAAATACAGTTCACCATGGAAACAGAAGCGAACAACCAACTTCCCTTCCTGGATGTCTTAGTCTACAGAAAATCCAATGGCTCCCTAGGACACACTATCTACCAGAAGAAAACACACACAAACCGCTATCTGCACGCACTCTCACACCACCACCCTGCCCAAATCAACTCTGTAGCCAAGACACTCATTTCCAGAACAAAACGCTTAGCTGACGAACAACACCTAAAAACCGAACTACACACCCTCACTAACGTACTAACATCCAATGGATTCCAAAGAAATAAGATCACCAACCTAATCCAAAAAGAAACCCCCACTAAAATCCAAGACACAGAACAAGAAAACGGCAAAGCCCTCCTCCCATACATAAAAGGCACCACAGACAGAATAAGCAAAATCCTCCACAAACATAACATCAAGACAGCATTCTGCACAAACCGAAAAATATCCACCATCCTAAGGAACCCCAAAGACAAAATTGAGTTAGAAAATCAAGGAGTATATGAAATCCCATGCACCGCCTGCCCCACCACATACATCGGACAAACCAACAGACGAATAAGTGCACGCATAGAAGAACACAAGAACTCAGTCAGAAAAGAAGAACCAACTTCTTCCCTGGTCCAACACCTTAAAGCCACAGGACATGATATTGACTTTAAAAAGACCAGAACTATCGCCAAAACTGAACACTTTAACAACAGAATAATCAGAGAAGCCATCGAGATAGAAAAGCGCCCACACAGCATGAACAAACGAGACGATACCTCCCGCCTACCAGCCATTTGGAAACCCGCCCTTATTGACAAACGGGTCCCTAACACGACGAATGACACCAGACCCACACTCACGAGAGCCACACAGGATGTCACCACCACACATCCACGCAGAAAACAGACTCAAACCCACACTGATAATGAGCCACGACCAAGGACCAGAAGCCAGACTGCAGCTGCATCATTAGCCACTTTAAACCTCTCCAATCCATACATGAAGCAGACTGACACCCACCATGAAGAGCTCGCACGGCCACAAACACGAAGCCAAACAACAACAACGCAGCTCACCAGCTCAAATCCCCCTGCAACTCAGACTAAGCTGAGCACAACCAAGCCCCCACCCAAACAGAACACACCCCCAGCCAATCAGAGCACAACCAACCCCCCCATCCAATCAGAGCACAGCCGAGCCCCTAACCAATCAGAACACACCTCCACCCAATCAGAACACAGCCAAGTTCCCACCCAATCAGCTCACACCCCCACTAGCAGTTAAAAGGAAGAGACAGCTGCGATCTCACATTGCTATATATATGTAGGTCTTTGGTTATTCGGGTCTTCTCCCATGTAAAATTGGAAGTGTCTTGGCAACGTTTCGACAAAGTCTCATTCGTCATCTTCAGACTGGTGTTCTCGGCTTCGTGCTTCCAGGAGCAATGTGAGATCGCAGCTGTCTCTTCCTTTTAACTGCTAGTGGGGGTGTGAGCTGATTGGGTGGGAACTTGGCTGTGTTCTGATTGGGTGGAGGTGTGTTCTGATTGGTTAGGGGCTTGGCTCTGCTCTGATTGGATGGGGGGTTGGTTGTGCTCTGATTGGCTGGGGGTGTGTTCTGTTTGGGTGGGGGCTTGGTTGTGCTCAGCTTAGTCTGAGTTTGAGCTGCGTTGTTGTTGTTTGGCTTCGTGTTTGTGGCCGTGCGAGCTCTTCATGGTGGGTGTCAGTCTGCTTCATGTATGGATTGGAGGGGTTTAAAGTGGCTAATGATGCAGCTGCAGTCTGGCTTCTGGTCCTTGGTCCTGGTTCATTATCAGTGTGGGTTTGAGTCTGCTTTCTGCGTGGATGTGTGGTGGTGACATCCTGTGTGGCTCTCGTGAGTGTGGGGCTGGTGTCATTCGTCGTGTTAGGGACTCGTTTGTCAATAAGGGCGGATTTCCAAATGGCTGGTAGGCGGGAGGTATCGTCTCGTTTGTTCATGCTGTGTGGGCGTTTTTCTATCTCGATGGCTTCTCTGATTATTCTGTTGTTAAAGTGTTCAGTTTTGGTGATAGTTCTGGTCTTTTTAAAGTCAATATCATGTCCTGTGGCTTTAAAGTGTTGGACCAGGGAAGAAGTTGGTTCTTCTTTTCTGACTGAGTTCTTGTGTTCTTCTATACGTGCACTTATTCGTCTGTTGGTTTGTCCGATGTATGTGCTAGGGCAGGGGGTGCATGGGATTTCATATACTCCTTGATTTTCTAACTCAATTTTGTCTTTGGGGTTCTTTAGGATGGTGGATATTTTTCGGTTTGTGCAGAATGCTGTCTTGATGTTATGTTTGTGGAGGATTTTGCTTATTCTGTCTGTGGTGCCTTTTATGTATGCAAAGCCCTCCTCCCATACATAAAAGGCACCACAGACAGAATAAGCTTACACCCCCACTAGCAAGAGCTGAGAACACCAGCCTGAAAATGATGAATGAGACTTCGTCGAAACGTCGCCAAGACACTTCCAATTTTACGTGGGAGAAGACCCGAATAACCAAAGACCTACATATATATATATATATATATATATATATATATATATATATATATATATATATATATATATATATACACACACACACACACACACACACACGCACACACACACACACACTCTTTTAACAACTATTTTGTGATAGTCATCTTCTAATATTTACATTCTCCCCTGTTTCCCTTTATACTATTCCATTTTCTTCTTGTCCCTTTCTCTTTTAATTATCTTGTACCAGGGGTGAAATGCTCCCGGTTCAGACCGGATCGCCCAATCTGGTAGTGATGGCGGTGGGTGGTTCGGAGAACCAGTAGCAAAAATCCCTGCACACCTCCCCCACCATCCCCAGCTGAGCCGCTTTTTTTTTTTACTTTTAGAAGCATTTTTTCTACAACCTCTTCCGACGAAAAAATGCTTTTAAAAGTAAAAAAAAAAAAGCCTCTGATGATTGCGCAGCTCAGCTGGGATCATCAGAGGCTTTTCAAAGCATTTTTTTCTGCAGCCTCTTGGCTGAAGAGGTGGTAAAAAAAATGCTTTGAAAAGTCTCTTGACGATCCCAGCTGAGTTGCCTGATCGGCAGAGGCTTTTCAAAGCATTAGAAAAAATGTTTTGAAAAGTTAAAAAAAAAAAAAGTTGGCAATGCCCACCCAGTCACATTAACCCCCCCACCAAGCCACACCCACAGAACTGGTAGTAATAAATTTTACATTTCACCCCTGCCTTGTACTTCTTAACAATAATATTGATTTTATACATTCTATACATTGTCATATTCATTCTTTCCATTTTCAAATTTCACCTCTATTTTTATTATCCATTATTTCTAGTCTCTAATCACTTATACCATTTGTACCAGATTATATAATATTCTGTATCTTCCTTTCCTTTGAGCTCTTTTGTTAATTTGGCCATCTCGGCACATTCTAAGATATTTTTAAACAATTCTTCTTCCGTTGGTATATTTTCCCTTTTCCAATTTTGTGCGTATGATATACGTGCAGCTGTTATAATATGTAAAATCAAATATTTTATTTCTTTGGTGTATTTTTCAGTAAATATCCCTAATGTCTCTGGTTTTCCGTTCATAGGTTGCTCTATTATTTTCCCTAACTACTTTTTAATCCGGCTGCAAAACAACAAATGGGCTAAAATTAAGATTATAAGATTAAACAACCATGTTATTCATTCAACAACTCACTTATCAAATGTGGCAAGAAAAGTCAGGGGCAAAACTCTCTTAACAAATTTCCCACTTAGCAATATAAATTTTGAGCTCAATTGTAGTCCTACGTTGAGGAGTACCGTGTATCCTTAAGAAACTTTGCTTTAGATATTTGTCTCCAAGCCTTGTCGATCCACATTTACAAGCTTGAGTTGTATATTGCTGTCAAAATTCCCCCTCTGAAATAATATTTTTTTCAGACGACTTTGCTTTAAATGTTTGTCTCCAAGTTTTGTCGATCCACATTTACAAGTCTGGGTTTTAATATTGCTGTCAAAATTCCCCTCTGAAATAATACTTTTTCAGACTGCTTTATTTTCTTCTTCAATGCCGTCCAGCCATCCATTTACATTTACATTTTCTGTCCACTTTAGAAAGCATGGCCCTGAAAATAAAATCCTTGTATAAGTCTTTCAATATATTGATTCTCAGAATGGGCACGAGGTAAATGATATTACCGGGTCAGAAACCTGTGACAAGTGGCAAAACTCTGACATTTTCAAATATTTATTAGCACAATTATCTAGACTCAAAAGGAAAGGAATGGTGCTTAAAAGGAAAAAAAAATCCTCAAAAGAAGAAAAAAGTCCAAGGATACTTAATATGTAAAGAACAACGGTGTCATAGCACAAAATTCCCTGCAAGTTACATTTAGGTTCCACAGCCCTGTCTGGCAATTTTGAAAAGACAGGGAAATGTCAGCAGGTGTAGAGATGTAGTTCAGGCTATGTGGCTTGTGCAAATTCCACAGATGTTGATGTTAGAGATATATGAACTTGGGGTCTGCTTCAGACATCCCCACGTACCCATTTTGCTTGTTAGCCCTGAAGTTTCTCACGGCATAATGTGAATTTTCTTGACAAGCTTCTCTTGTTCTCTCTCACCTCCACTTCTGTTTAGGGGGGTCTGTGTATAATCTTATGATCTTGCCCTTGTTTATTCAGAACTAAAACTGGAGCTTGTCCTTCCTTCCTTCCTTCCTTCCTTCCTTCCCTTTCTTCCTTCCTTCCCTTTCTTCCTTCCTTCCCTTTCTTCCTTCCTTCCTTCCTTCCTTCCCTTTCTTCCTTCCATGAAGGTTACATACAGATGAAACTTTTTACAGTATCACCCTCCCATTCTCCCATACCTTTTTTCATACCTTGGTCCCACGTCTGTCCCAGGGAGAAACAGGTTACAAGATGAGCAAGTATATAGATGTGATAGATGATAGATAGATAGGTAGATGATAGATGGGTGGGTGGATGGATGGATGGATGGATGGATGCACAGGCAGAGAGAGAGAGAGAGAGAGAGAGAGAGAGAGAGAGAGAGAGAGATATGATAGGTGATAGATGATAGATGATAGATGATAGATGATAGATGGGTGGGTGGGTGGATGGATAGGCAGGCAGGCAGACATAGAGATAGATAGATAGATAGATAGATAGATAGATAGATAGATAGATAGATAGATAGATAGATAGATAGATAGATGATAGATGATAGATGGGTGGGTGGATGGATGGATGGATGGATGGATGGACGGGCAGGCAGAGAGAGAGAGAGAGAGAGAGAGAGAGAGAGAGAGAGAGAGACAGACAGACAGACAGACAGATAGGTGATAGGTGATAGGTGATAGATGATAGATGATAGATGATAGATGGGTGGGTGGGTGGGTGGGTGGGTGGACAGGCAGGAAGACATAGAGAGAGAGAGAGAGAGAGAGAGAGAGGGAGGGAGGGAGGGAGGGAGAGAGAGAGATGATAGGTGATAGATGATAGATGATAGGTGATAGATGATAGATGGGTGGGTGGATGGATGGATAGGCAGGCAGGCAGACATAGAGATAGATAGATAGATAGATAGATAGATAGATAGATAGATAGATAGATAGATAGATAGATAGATGATAGATGGGTGGGTGGATGGATGGATGGATGGATGGATGGATGGACAGGCAGGCAGACAGACATAGAGAGAGAGAGAGAGAGACAGACAGACAGACAGACAGATAGGTGATAGGTGATAGATGATAGATGATAGATGATAGATGGGTGGGTGGGTGGATGGACAGGCAGGCAGACATAGAGAGAGAGAGAGAGAGAGAGAGGGAGGGAGGGAGGGAGGGAGAGAGAGAGAGAGATGATAGGTGATAGATGATAGATGATAGATGATAGATGGGTGGGTGGATGGATGGGTGGGTGGGTGGATGGATGGATGGACGGACGGGCAGACAGACAGAGAGAGAGAGAGAGAGAGAGAGAGAGAGAGAGATAGGTGATAGGTGATAGGTGATAGGTGATAGATGATAGATGGGTGGGTGGGTGGGTGGATGGATGGATGGATGGGTGGATGGATGGATGGATGGATGGATGGATGGATGGATGGATGGATGGATGAATGGATGGATAGGCAGGCAGGCAGGGCCATTTCCTTAAACCTTTCTGTATTCTGGCACCTTTGTCCTTGCTAGAATGTGGTAGTTCTACAAAACTGGAGTGCTTTCCATCAGCTACTCTTTCTTGCATTCTGCTTATAGGTATCCCTCCACATATGGCCTCAAGGAGGAACCAACCAGGAACCATGGTGGCACAATGGTTAGAACGCAGTATTGCAAGCAAACTCTGCCCACAGCCAGGAGTTCGATTCTGACCAGCTGAAGCTTAACTCATCCTTCCATCCTTCCATGGTGGGTCAAATGAGAACCCAGATTGTTGGGAGCAATATGCTGACTTCTACAAATTGCCTAGAGAGTGTTAGAAAGCACTATGGAGCAATATATAAGTCTAAGCGATATAGCTATTGCTATCAGGATCGGAACATCCATTGCTAAGCAGTGCAGTCATTAAGTGAGCTGTGCCTTATTTTATGACATTTTTGCCAAGGTCATTAAGTGAAGTATGTCATCATTAAACAAATCCAACTTCTGTACTGACTTTGCTGGTGGGAAGCCATCTGTGAAGATCGTCGATGGTAATCACATGCCCCTGGGAGACTGTAGCCATCATAAATACAACCTGGTTACCAGGTGATCAAACAGTGATTACATGACCACAGGAACACTGAGATGGTCATCAGTGTGAGGATCGATCCTAAGTTTCTTTTTCCAGCACCATTGTAATTTCAAACAGTCACTAAACGAATGGTTGTAAGTCAAGAAGTATCTGGATCTCCAACTCCAAATTCCTCTTTAATACACCCAGTATCACTACATCACACCAGACAAAAACAACTATAGGAATGCTGAACAATCTTCTCCTTCATTATTTAACGCTTCTATGAGTGGTGCAGTGGCCTAGAGGTGGAGCTCTCGCCTCACAATCAGGGGGCTGAGAGTTCGATCCTAGGTAGCAGCAGATATTTCTCTCCCTGGGCACAATGAGAACTTATCTGCTGAACATAACTCTGCATTGGCAACAGGAAGGGCATCCAGCCAGTAAATACTCAGTTCCATTCAATTGCCCCGGCTCCACCCCAATGCAAGGGACTATGGGGTCATTAAAAGACCAAAAAAAATCATTTTTGTTACCCTTCTCTGAACCTATTCCAGTGTCTCTGAATCCTTCTGAATTTATGTTACCCAGAACTGGACACTAATCTTCAGATTAAGACCAGAATTGAATAATTTCTTCCTGTTCTATATGAAAATTATACATCTGATGATGGAAGCTGAAATTGCATTAGGTTTCTTTGCAGCCACGCCACGCCACATGAAAAGCTCGCATTTAATTTGCAATCAACTTCTAGTCCAACCTTTTCCCTCCCAAATAGTATTAGCATAATATGCAATGGTTCTGTATCTTTACATTTGATTTTTGTCTTCTAAAGGAAAGACATAGATGTCACATAGATGAGACTAGACAGCTCTGAGCTGGCAAGTGACATTGCTTGGAGACAAAGTAGATATTTCAGTGGATTTCTTTGCAAGATTGCTACCT
Source organism: Arizona elegans (assembly GCA_022577455.1). Taxonomy (NCBI): domain Eukaryota; kingdom Metazoa; phylum Chordata; class Lepidosauria; order Squamata; family Colubridae; genus Arizona; species Arizona elegans. Next base: position 6,020,059 of record JAKOOJ010000022.1, on the reverse strand, counting down.
GTTTTTGTCAACCACCTTTAGATACACGAAGGTAAGGTTCCTTGGGGTCTTCCAACAGGAAACCAGAATGTTTAATGGGGTTGTCCATGCACAACACCGATCCCTTGGCCACTCTCAAGATGACAGCAATTATGCAAAACAAGGACAAACCTAAGTTTGTACAACTGCACATGCACAATGGTGGAAACCCATAATTAAGGTAATCACCAGATGTCACCTTTCTGAGGCGAGCAGAAGACTCGCTAATCAAATTAACAATTAGGATGCCATTGGCATCTTGCTCCCATTAATGTCATAATTGCAACTCAGTAAGCACCTGTGTTGCTTTCTCTGTTATGTCCTAATTAGCTCCGTTAATGAACGATAATGAAATTAATGGGGGGTGGGTAGGAAATTGTCCAGCAGAACCATCCAGAAACAACCACATGCCAATGCCATGGTAAAAAAAGAAAAGATCTAAACATTTGATGAGAATATCTAGGTATTATTTTATTACTTTTGATCAATGGAGAGTTCCAGAATATAGTCTTTGCTTCCTTTTTTTTTTTTCATCTTGATTCCTGATGGACATGTTGACTTTGTGACAGCAATATGAAAGATATTGGCCATTGCCATCTTCTTCTTCTTGTTAGTTATGAAGTCGTGTCCGACCCATCACGACCCCATGGACAACGTTCCTCCAGGCCTTCCTGTCCTCTACCATCCTCTGGAGTCTATTTAAGCTCACGCCGACTGCTTCAGTGACTCCATCCAGCCATCTTGTTCTCTGCCGTCCCCTTCTTCTTTTGCCCTCAATCGTTTCCAGCATTAGGCTCTTCTCCAGTGAGTCCTTTCTTCTAGTATTTGAGTTTCCTCTTCAGGATCTGGCCTTCTAGAGAACAGTCAGGGTTGATCTCCTCTAGGACTGACCGGTTGGATCGCCTTGCAGTCCAAGGGACTCGCAGGAGTCTTCTCCAGCACCAGAGTTCAAAGGCCTCCATTCTTTGACACTCAGCCTTTCTTATGGTCCAATTTTCACAGCCATACATCTTCTAGTGATGCATTTTCTCTGTTCCAGTCTATCCTACAGACATAGCTATCCCTAGTGCTTTCCTATCCAAGTCCTAATGAGGTCCAATCCTTCTTGGATTTTTTTTTTTTTTGAGGTCCGTTTAGATTGGCTTTATTATGAAAAACATCAACCTATGTCAGTGGCAACTTTAAGATGGGTGGATTTCAACTCCCAGCATTCCCCAGCCAGTTATGATGGCTGGAGAATTCTGGGAGGTGAAGTCCACATGTCTTAAAGTTGCTGAAGTTGAGAATCACTGGTTGATGGGGTTGATAAGAATCCCCACCAACTTGATGACACACATAACGGACTAGAAACATGGAGGAAGAAAATAGAAGTCAAGAGAGAGAAGTAAAGTGCTGGAAGCAATGGGTCAAAAAAGTCAAGAGGGCAGCCATAAGCATGTGATTTATTTTGCATGGCATAACAGAAAAAAAGCACTAGTGCGTCTGAAAAGAGCCATGGTCATATCCATGTGGCTTCTTCTTGCTGGGAGATCCTTGTGTGGTCCAGCAGTCAGAACACGTAGACTGTTTACCTAATCAGCATCTTGTGTAAGCCAAGGTTAGAGGGGTTTTTTTCCCCCTTGTTAAACATTAGAAAATTCAAATTTGAAATTGTACTCATTTTAACAAAAACAACCATGTTAATATTTCTGGTTTCCTTTTAATTCAACTGATTTCTCCTCCTCCTCTCTCCTCTTCCTCCTCCTCCTCCTCCTCCTTTTTCCCTTCTCCTCCTCCTCCTCCTCTTCTTCTTCCTCCTCTTCCTCCTCTCTTCCTCCTCCTTTTCTTCCTCTCTCCTCCTCCTCTTCCTTCTTCTACTCCTCATTCTCTTCTTTATCTATCTCTCCTCCTCCTCTTCCCCTTCCCCTTTTCCTCTTCTTTCTTCTTTCTTCTTTCTTCTTTCTTCCTTTTTCCTTCTGCTTTCTTCTTTCTTCTTCTGCACATTTTTTTAACACTGACTAACAGACATTAGGGGATTCTACTGCAATCTCAATTCAACCAACTTCTGGTGGATCTTGTTCCCATAGAAATCCAACAAGTAGAGATGCCATTTTTTTAAAACAAAAAGAAAAGTGTTGTGGTTGAAAAGACTTGCGATGTTTACCTTATCTATCAACCCACCTCCCGCCAGCACATCCATTTTCCCCCGCAACTGAATATGGGTTGAGTACTGCTTTCTTTCAAATTAAAGTAACATTTTTGTAAAGAAAAAACAAAAACAAAAAGTAATCAGCACTCAAAGGAAAGGGGTTTTTTTCCTGATGGGCAAGCAGCATGTTTTGGGGGGCAGTTTTGTCCTGCTGGCTTAACAACATGCCTGTCACAAAACTGGTGATTCAGAAAATTTACTAGTGCTCGCTTAATGATTAATTAGCCCTCTCCATGTGGATCGAGGTTTCCTCATTATGCATGTTGTTTCAGAGAAATTCATCCTCTTTCTAAAGAATATAGCAGATGGGTGCAGCGCATTTAATGAAAGCCGGCTCAAGGCCCACCATTCTGTGAACAAAATTAGCAGAGTTCAGATGTTCGGAGCAGGACTGTCTCTAATCCAAAGATGCCCATTTTACGTAGATGTGAGAAGTTACTTTGAAAAGAAAGGATGGCTAGTTAATAAAGTCCGACTTTCATAGAACAGAGTTGGAAGGGACCTTGCAGGTCTTCTAGTCCAACCCTCTGCTCTAGCAGGAGACCCCTATACCATTTCAGACAATCTGTTCTTGAGAGCCTCTTCTTGAAAGCCTCACAACCTCTGAAGGCAAGCCATTCCACTGGTTAGGAAATTAGGAAATTTCCATTAGGAAATTTCTCTTTAGTTCTAGGTTGCTTCTCTCCTTGGTGAGCTTCCATCCATTGTTTCTGGTGCTCTGGAAAATAAGTTGACCCATTCTTCTTTGTGGCAGGCCCTCAAATACAGGAAGACTGTTATCATGCCACCCAGGGGTGAAATCCAGAAGGTTCTGACAGGTTCTGGAGAACCGGTAGTAGAAATTTTGAGTAGTTCAGAGAACCAGCAAATACTACCTCTGGCTGGTCCCAGAGTGGGGTGGGAATGGAGATTTTGCAGTATCCTTCTCCTGCCACGCTCACCAAGCCACACCATGCCCACCAAGCCACACCCACAGAACTCGTAGTAAAAAAATTTGGATTTCACCACTGATGTCGCCCCTAATTCTTCTTTTCTCTAGACTAGCCAAACCCAAATCCTGCAACCGTTCTTCGTTTGTTTTAGTCTCCAGGCCTTTGATGATCTTAGTTGCTCTTCTCTGCACACTTTCCAAGTCTCAACATCTTTTTTTTTATAGTGATTCACTCTTTTCACCTAGTTGCTTCTTCGCTCTCAGCTTGACAACCATCGGGAGGGGGTGGTTGGAATGTCGGGGTGGAATGTCAGGGGGTTTGCAGGGGTTCGGGAGAACCTCTACTAAGATTCCGTGCAGTTCAGAGAACTACCACATCCCACTCCTGGCTGGCCCCACCCTCCCCACCCCGCCCCTCCCCTCCCAGGAGTCCCCAACTGGCCTGTTTTGGATGCAGGGAAGTGCAGGGCATGCACAGAGGCTCGGGGAGGGGAAAATGGGCCTACCGGAAGTTTGGGAAGGCCAGAAATTGGCCCATTTCTGGCCTCCAGAGGGCCTCTGGAGCCTGGGGAGGCCATTTTCGCACTCTCGGAGACTCAAGGAAAGCCTCTGGAGCCCGGAGAGGGCAAAAATGTCCCGTCCCATCCCCACCGTGGTGCAGCAGGCCAACTAGGCCATGTCCACCATGTCCACACCCATTCAGCAACCAGGCAGAGAACCCCTTGCTAAAATTTTTGAAGCCCACCCCTGTTCAAACCCATAAAAAAACCTGCACCGAATCAATTATGTTTTGAATTGATTCAGAAATGGATTCACACGCTCCAAGCCCAGGGACGAGAGAGATGGCTTTTGCTGTGACAAGTTTGCAGACCAAGTAAATTTTTATCGCTACGTCTGTTGCTAATTGCCTACCCAAAGACAAAAGAAAATTGGCAAGGATGTTTCTGGTCACTTAATTGGCTGTCTGAGAAGACTGAATGGAGAAGTCCTTTGGAGGTATTTCACTTGAAAGCATCATTATAATGTACATGAATTATTGAACTGGCTTCCCTGACCATTTGTATTTCCACACCGAGCCTACTTAACTTTTGGAAGCCACCTGTTTTGCTCGGCCTGTGGCTGAATCGAGGCTACAGCTTGATTGAACTTGTTTTTTACCATGGTCTTCGTCGTCTTTTCACTTTTGCAATTTTGTACGGCTTTATTGGTTTGTTTGGTTATAACCTGCTTGGGGATTACTTTTAATGAAAAACAGACGAAAAGGTATAAACAAACAGACTTCACAAAATGGTCTACTTCCAAAGAGCAGGTTTCCAGCTGCATTAAAAAAAAAGAAAAAAAAAAAACCCAGTCCCATTGCAAGTGGAAAAAAATACCCCCCCCCCAGTGCTTCGAAATTTGCTCCCTTTGGGAACCAATGATAGAAATTTGGGTTTGTTACACCCACTTAATGGCAAAAGGTCATTTTCTACTCTGTTGTCTTCCATTTCTTTGACTCTCATCCTGGACATAAACTGTTTCAACCCCTACCCTCAAAATGATGTTATATTCATCTATTCCAAAGTTCTCTAGAAAGATGGGGTATGTTTCTGTTAATGAGCATAAAGGAACATCATAACAACACAAGGGATTTATTCCATTATTTAAACTATTTACATCATTTACTATTTACCAACAGGACGGACACAAACTTCAGAGGATAATTAGAACTGCAGAGAAAACAATGGCTACCAACTTGCCTTCCTTTGAGGACCTGTATGCTGCACGAGTCAAAAAGAGGGCTGTGAAAATATTTACAGACACCTCACATCCTGGACATAAACTGTTTCAACTTCTACCCTCAAAACAACACTATAGAGCATTGCACACCAGAACAACTAGACACAAGGACAGTTTTTTCCCAAACGCCATCACTCCGCTAAACAAATAATTCCCTCAACACTGTCAAACTATTTACTAAGTCTGCATTACTATTAATCTTCTCATCGTTCCTATCACCCATCTCCTCCCACTTATGACTGTATGACTGTAACTTTGTTGCTGGTATCCTTAAGATTTATATTGACTGTTTCCTAATATGATTTGATTGCTTATTTGTACCCTATGGCTATCATTAAGTGTTGTACCTTATGATTCTTGACGAATGTATTTTTTCTTTCTTGTACTCTGAGAGCGTATGCATCAAGACAAATTCCTTGTGTGTCCAATCAGACTTGGCCAATAAAGAATTCTATTCTATTCTATTCTATTCTATTCTGTTCTATTCTATTCTATTCTATTCTATTCTATTCTATTCTATTCTATTCTATTCTATTCTATTCTATTCTAATTCTAATTCTAATTCTATTCTATTCTATTCTATTCTATTCTATTCTATTCTATTCTATTCTATTCTATTCTATTCTATTCTATTCTATTCTATTCTATTCTTGTTTAGGTTTATACACCTAAACAAAATGTACAGCAGCTGCCTCCAAATAATCCCTAACTCTCTATCAATATTTTTAAAATCCTGTGTCATGCCCCCATAGGATTCTGAATCTTCAGGGGAAGACAAGCTGGAACTTGAGCTGACAGAGATTGAGGGGGCGGCTTCGTTGTCTCGGAAGTAAATGGGGACGGCCAGGGATTTTCAGGATTAGGACAGATTTTAGCCAGGGAGGAACAGAGGCAGGATGAACATGAGAGACAGAGCTCAGGCGCGGAGCAAGGACCACCCCCTCTTGCTCCAAGGGCTTGGAGAGTGGAGAGAAGGCGTGAACAGTGCAGACTGAGCAGGCTACTCGGGAGAAGAGTGCCTCTCCCATCTTCACAAAGCACACCTAGGAAATGAGACTTAAGGAGATGCTATAGGGAGGAGCATTTGTCAGGAACGAATGCTGAGTTCATGAAGTGTTGAGTGCTGACATTTGAACTTCCCAAGAGTCCATGCATAATTTCTGGCTTTGTGGACTAATTAACTGGATCCTTTGCTCCCTGAACTCCTTGATTTGCCCTGCTGGATTTATTGCTGTGCAGCCTTGATGTGGACAGTTCTGGGCTAGACTATTTGCAGCCAGAGGCTGCTTGAGGTGTGTGTGGGGGGTTTGTCATCACTTTGCTCTGGGACTTGCCAGAAACATGGGAGCATTTTGGAAAATTTGGAGCAAAAACGGGGCAGTTTGAACTGCCAGCTACCTGTGTGATCTCTGTGCTATGCCCTGAGTCATCACATCCTGGCTGTACTTTATAATATGACAGAAGAGGGAGAAAAAAAAGATCATTTGATATTTACTGTATTTCTTTATTTAGAAATAATCACATCTAAAGGATTCTTAAATATGCATACACTAGCTGGATACCCATACTTTGCTACAAAACTATGTGATTGGGCTTGATAAATCAACACTTACAGCTTGAAAATTAATGAGTAGTTACAATTGGCCTCTCCTCTCCCCTTATCTCCCTCAGCCTTTCCCCACAGAAGCCTCCCCTATCCTATCCCCTTGTTGCTACTGTGAAAGTAAAACTGAAAATGAAACTCCTGTCCTCTGCTTGTGTTTTGCATTTGGAACAGATTTCATTTCAGGTGGGGAGGGGGAGTAGAACTCCTTAGCATCAGAGGGCTGTTTGGAAAGTGAAACAGTATTTGCTGTGTGAGCAAGGAGACAGGAAGGAGCCTGGCTGTGGCTTAGCTCAAGTGTTCTGTATTAAAGCTGCTCCCTGCTGTGAAAGTAAAACTGAAAGTGAAACTCCTCTCCTCTGCTTGTGTTTTCTATTTGGAACTGATTTCTTTTCAGGTGGGGAGGTGGAGTAGAACTCCTTAGCATCAGAGCGTATTAATAATAATATAGGAAATACTAATGCTCTGATGGTCATTTCGAAAAATCCTTTCTCAGTGAGCACCGAGAAGCCAAGAGGAACATAGGTGGCAAATTTCAAGTTTGTACGCTTTACGGTTCTGGAGATTTTGTGATTACAGCATGAGTGGTTTTCGCTTTTATATATATACATAAATACATTTAAATATATAACCATTGCCTTCTTAATAGGGCTGAGAGAGCATGACTGGCTCAAGGTCACTCAGCTGATTTCATGCCTAAGAGCGGATTAAAACTAGACCTCCAGATTTCTATCTTGGTGCCACTGCACTATTCTGCCTCTCATTTTATTTACTTTTTATTGTTATTTTTTATCCTACCTTTATTGTTTTTATAACTAACTCAAGGCAGTGAGCATACCTAAAACACTTTCCTCCTTCTATTACAAAAATAACCCTGTGTGGTGGGTTGGGCTGAGAGAGAGAGAGAGAGAGAGAGACTGGCCCAAAGTCACCCAGATGGTTTTCCTGCCTAAGGCAGGACTCGAACTTACCATCTCTTGGTGATTGGTCCAAAATCACCCAGCCAGCTTTCCTGCCTTAAAGCCAGGACTATAACTCACAGCCTCCTGGTTTCTAGCTAGGTACTTCACCACTAACCCAAACTGGCTCTCGTTAGCTATCTTATACATGTATAAATAGACGTACAAAGGAATTTATCATAGTTACCAAATGTAAGCGATGTATTTGAAATCAGATAAGTTCGATTGAATTCAGTTTCTTCCTGCTGCTACTTACTGTATGTGTATCCAGCCAGATACAAATTTTGACACGTGATACAAAAACATAAGTTGGCATCCATACTAAAAAGATGTTACCATACCAATGATTGGAGTAAAAACATGAAATCTGTGCGACCCTAAGATGTAAGTTGCTCTGGGCACCCCTTCATAGCCCATTCAAAGATTTCTGGATGTCTGAATTGTCTTTTCTGCAGCTGACATGCAGATACCTGCAAACATCCACATCATCAGGTCCTTCTCACCTTCTCTGCCCCTCCAGCTGGGCTCCCAGCAGCATTGGCTGGGCTGTGTAGCAATAGCAATAGGCCTTAGACTTATATACCACTTCACGGTGCTTTACAGCTCTTTCTAAGCCGTTTACAGAGTCAGCATATTGCTCCCAACAATCTAGGTCTGGGATGGCAAACCTATGACACGCGTGCCACAGGAGCCATTTCTGTGGGCACGCGAGCTGTCCCTGTAGATCAGCTCCACCATGCATGCATGCACGCCTCCCGCCAGCCAGCTGATTTTCGGGTCTTTGCCGCGCATGCGGGAGACCTACGCACATGCCCATGCTGCCCCTCCCCTCCCAGGAGCCTCCATGTGGCCCATTTTGGATGCCAGGTAAGTACAAGGCTCGCACTGAGGCTCTGGGCACATGGAAACCTCGCTCTCCTCCTCCTTCTCACCCTCCGCAGTCATCAAAGGCGCCTGCTCTTTCGTCAAAGCTGAACATGTTAACTAAACCACCATGACAAACGGCGAGGCTGAGCCATCCATTGCGAAGAAGTGCTGTGAAGTCATGCAAAGCAACTCCTTGATAACATTCTTTCTTCTTCTTTTTTTTTTGAAGAAAGTTGTTTCTTTCTTTCTTTTTTTTTTACACTTCTCCATTGTGGTTTACTGCAGTGTTATTTATTCTTTAACATTCTCTTCTGTTCTGCCTTTGGACAGAGACAAGGCTCCCCATTATCTATGGATAGGAAAGGTCTCTTTGGTTCTTTGCAGCAGGGCTAAAATATCCATCAGTGAAAACATTTTGATTTTTAAAAAAATTGTTAAATCTGGATCCTGCCTGCCTGCCTGCCTGCCCTCCCTCCTTCCTCCCTCCCTCCCCTCCCTTCCTCCTATCTCTTTCTTCCTTCTTACCTTCCCCCATTCCCTTCCTTTCTTCCTTTCTTCCCTCAATCCTTCCTTCCCTCCCTCCCTCTTTTCATTCCTTCCTTCCCTCCCTTTTTTCATTCCTTCCTTTTCTCTTTCCCTCCCTTCCTCCTTCCTCCCCTCCCTCCTTCCGTTCCTCCTATCCTCTTCCTTCCTTCTTACCTTCCCCCATTCCCTTCCTTCCTTTCTTCCCTCTTTTCATTCCTTCCTTTTCTCCTCCCCTCCCTCTTTCCTTCCTCCCCTCCCTCCCTTCTATCCCCTCCCTTCCTTCTTACCTTCCCCCATTCCCTTCCTCTCTTCCCTCCCTCTTTTCCTTCCTTCCTTTTCTTCTCCCCTCCCTCCCTCTGGTCCCTTTGTCTTTCCAGCCATCCATCTATCACAGTATGCATAGTGGGAAGCTATTGGTTATGCTATGAGTGATCATATTACAAAACATTATCCGAAAATGTTGCTTAACATGCTGCATTGCCGAGATGTTGCTCGCTCTGGCAAGAATAATCAGGCCTCCCTCTCTCTGTGTCTATAAAGATAGATACGGATTCTTTCAGCCATCGAAATTTAAATGAGAAGAAAAGGAAGCAGCAGGGCCGCTTCACTTTCTCCCCCGTGCTGTACAAAACAAAACATATAGCTCTGCATGCATTATTAATACGGGGTTTATTGCTTGCTTTTATTGGCTCCACCGCTGCTGTCCTCTTGGGAAGCCACCGAACGCAGGGTGGATTGCGCAAATGTCCACATTAGCAGGGACAGCCATATACAAGGCAAATAAGATGCCACCAATATCAATCTGTGCTTCCACTCTTCGTGTAAGCATGAATACGGAAACAAAGTCTCCTTCACCACTGCTTATTGAAATATTTGTTCATTCATTTTTGGAAAGGCATTCGTGTGGCTATTGGAATAACCTATCACACACTTATTTCGGAGGAGGGAGGGAGGAAGGGAGGAGGAAATGGGAGGGAGGGAAGGAAGAAGGAAAGAAAATGACAATGAAAGAAGAAAGGGGGGAATGGGAGGGAGGGAAGGAGGGAGGGAGGGAAGGAAGGAAGGAAGATGACAATGATAGAAGAAAGGAAGGGATGGAGGGAGGGAAGGAGGGAGGGAGGGAGGGAAGTAAGGGAGGAAGATGACAATGATAGAAGAAAGGGAGGGAGGGAGGGAAGGAAAGAAGGTTACAATGAGAGAAGAAAGGAAGGAAAAGAAGGAGGGAGGGAGGGAATGGGAGGGAGGGAGCGAGGGAGGGAGAAGAAGGGAGGGAGGAAGGAAGGAAGGGAGGAAGGAAGGAAGGAAGGAAAGGAGGAGGAAATGTGGGGGAGGGAGAAAGGAAATGGGAGGAGGGAGGGATATACCTAGATACTGCAACTGTTCATTGTATGTTTTATCATACAATTCCCTAATCAACTTTGTTGCTCTTCTCTGCACTTTTTCTAGGGTCTCAACTTCTTTTTTTGTTTTTGTTTTGTGGGGACCAAAACTGGGCTCAATATTTCAAATGTGGTCCCACCGATACATTATAAAGCAATACTAACACTTTGCTTGATCGTGATGCTATCCCTCTGGTGATGCAGGTATTCTATACCTGTTGATGTTTTTTTTTTCTTGCCTAAGTGTAAAACCTTACTTTCCTCACTTATTGAACTGCATTTTGTTGGATAGGGCCCAGTACTCAAATCTGTCAAGATTGTTCAGGATCTTGAGCCTATCTTCTACAGTGTTGGCTCCTCCCTCTAAGTTGGTGTTGTCAGCAAATTTGATGAGTTCCCCTTCTACCCTCACATCTAAATCATTTAAGAAATTCCCTCCATGTAAATGTTGGATGTAGTTCAGGGATGGGCTTCAAAACTTTTAGCAAAGGATTCTCTGCCTGGTTGCTGGGTGGGTGTGGCCATAGTGGGCGTGTCCTAGTCAGCCTCCTGCACCATGGTGGGGGGCATTTTTGTCCTCCCCGGGCTCCAGAGGCTTTCCTCGAATCTCTGAGAGGGCAAAAAACGACCTCCCCAGGCTCCAGAGGCCCCCTGGAGGCCAGAAACAGGCCCGTTTCCAGCCTTCCCGAACTTCTGGTAGGCCCGTTTTTCACCCTCCCCAAGCCTCTGTGTGAGCCCTACACTGATCTGCATCCAAAATGGGCTGCGTAGGGACTCCTGGGAGGGGAGGGGCTGGGTGGGCGGGGAGGGGCCAGCCAGGAGTAGAATTTGGTGGGTCTCTGAACTGCACAGAATCTTAGCTAGAGGTTCTCCTGAACCCCTGCGAACCCCCAGCAGCCCACCCCTGATGTAGTTGGTCAAACAGTTACGAATCCATCTGGTGATGATACTGTCTATTCCACCTTTTTTAAAAAAGAAATTGGCTGTGGTCTAGTTTGTCTACTTGTCTATTTCTCACTTATTTTCCCAGAGGACAACACTGAATTTCTTTACAAATAAGGGTGATAGCTTGATCTGTTTTAATTCATATTGATAGCATGAATTAAATAAGATTGCCCTTCACATACTGACAATGTTCCTTTGGGGCCTCATCAAATAGGATTATTTGGCCAGGACTTTTGGGCAGGTCTCTGGTTTGGGCAGAGTTGGATACAGCCCTGATTATCCTGCCTCTGAATTGCTAATCAATGTGTTCTACATTCCAGTTGTCAACTGTCCAGTTGGCAAATCCAGAAAAAGGGACATTATTTTACCAAGAGAATAAAACTTTACTGAATAAACCATATTGGCACAGAAGAAGCAAAACCAGCTCTGGGTTTCCTGCCCAAAAGCAGGCATAGTTAATTCCCCCTCTTCCCTACAGGCTACTTGCAATCCAAAACATCCACCAATCACTCCTGTTCATTTTGTTATGGGAAACAGCCAGCCACACTGGGACATCTGCTCTGTGTGTCCATGGGATCAATGGTGGGATTCAACCAGTGTAACAACTGGTTCGCTGAATGTGTGCGGTGCGTTTGAAAACAGCTCTAAAACTGCAGCTCCGGTGAGATACGACAATCCGCTCTGCTGCGCTAATCAGCTGGGTTTCAAACAAAGGAAATATAGGTCAGTATAGTGCAGGGGAGGGAGGGCCTCCTGATCATCAGAGCAAACCGGTTTGCTCTCGGCTGATCATCGGACCTACCGATTTGGGTGAACCGGTCCTAACCGGCTGAATACCACCTCTGCTTGGTATGCTAGCAATGTCCCATGGAAGCCGATGGATGCTTGAATACCGTTCTGTTGTGACCCAGACCCAAGTAGGTAGTAATCAACACAAACAGTTCCAAAACAAACAGACTTTATTAGAACAGCTGAGAATTAAGTCATTCTCAGTGTAGTCCAAACTAAATTAAAACAAACTCTTCAATCACCAACCTTGGTATAATTAGGCACACTGCCAAAGGCTTCTCTTGACCAAAGTTCAAAACCAGAAGACGCCGACAAGAGATAAGTGCAGCAAGATTATCAACATTGTTTCCGACAAAGAGCCCAAGAGCCATTGCTGGTCTTTTAAGCCTTATGGGAAGGGCCAATCATCTCTTGACCCTACTCCCGAGTCGTCCTCTTTGCTGTAGCTGCTCCTGCCTTCTGGCAGCTCTTCTCATACGTGCACTAGAAACAGGCTCCTCCTGTTCCTCTGCCTCTCTACTGTCAGCCTCTGGAGGCTCCGATATCCACACATCACTCCCCGATGGCCCTGGCCCCATCTCTGCCTCTGATGCAGAGCCCTCATCCGGGCCTTCCCCAGCCTCATTGCTGTCTGACTCGGCTGCCATCTTCAAAGGCTGCTGGCGGACCACAACAATCTGTGTCTTCTGAGGGTAAGCAAACCATATGAGCCGATCAACTCTTCCTATCACGTCATACTCCTCAAATACACTGGATGTTGTAGCACTTTCACCATCTACTTTAGTTCACTCAGATATTTAAATGGTGATGTAGCATCTCTTCCTTTCATTTCATTTTTATTGTTGCTTTATTCTAGATGTTCACCACTTACCTATGCTAATGTGGGGACTTTAAGTGCAAAATGATCCGATAAGGATTTTCGGTACCATCAGGTAAGACTGGGAAATATCTCTGTTGGAAATCCCAGACACCATTCTTGAATAAAAAAGATGTCGAGACTCTAGAAAGAGTGCAGAGAAGAGCAACAAAGATGATTAGGGGGACTGGAGGCTAAAACATATAAAGAACAGTTCCTGGAATTGATAAGAGCCTTGGTGGCACAGCAGACTAAAGTGCTGTTAAGTAGCACCAGCTGCCTGCAATTAGTGCAAGTTCAAATCTCACCAGGCTCAAAGTTGACTCAACCTTCCATCCTTTCAAGGTAAGTAAAATGAGGACCCGGATTGTAGGGGCAATAAGCTGACTTTGTATAAAAAGAACACCGCTTGGGGGGGGGGGGGCGAAAGCCCTACTAAGCAGGTATATACAAAAGTATGAAGGCTATTGCTTAATGCATTGTAAGCCGCCCTGAGTCTCCGGAGAAGGGCAGCATATAAATCGAACCAATAAACAAACAAATAAATAAATAAATAAATAAATAAATAAATAAATAAATAAATAAATATGGCTAATCTATTGAAAAGAAGGACTAGGAGTGACAGCTGGGCTGGCTTGAGTTAAATTTTAAATTGATTTTAAATTGGATTGTTTTAAATTTACGGCCAAAATATTTAATTATTTTAAACTGTTTTTAAATTTTGTATGTCCTGTTTTTACTTTGGCTGTTCACCGCCCTGAGTCCTATTTGGAGAAGGGCGGTATAGAAATTGAAACAAATAAATAATAAATAAATGATAGCAGTGTTCCAATATCTCAGGGGCTACCACAAAGAAGAGGGAGTCAAGTATTCTCCAAAGCAGGACAAGAAGCAATGGGTGGAAACTAATCAAGGAGAGAAGCAACTTAGAACTAAGGAGAAACTTCCTGACAATGAGAACAATTAATCACTGGAACAACTTGCCTCCAGAAGTTGTGAATGCTCCAACACTGGAAGTTTTTAAGAAGATATTTATCTGAAATGGTATAGGGATTCCTGCCTAGGCAGAGGGTTGGACTAGAAGACCTCTAATGTCTCTTCCAACTCTGTTATTCTACTAAATTCTCCCATTCTACTGTCCTCCAAATGCACTGGGTCCAACTGTTACAGTTACAATTGCTAATAATTAAATAGTGAAATAAGGGATATGGTGGCTCAGTGGCTAAGACGCTGAGCTTGTCGATCGAAAGGTCGGTAGTTCAGTGGTTCGAATCCCTAGTGCCGTGTAACAGAGTGAGCTCCTGTTACTTGTCCCAGCTTCTGCTAACCTAGCAATTCGAAAGCAAGTAAAAAAGGCAAGTAGAAAAATAGAGACCACCTTTGATGGGAAGGTAACAGCGTTCCCTGCACCTTTGGCATTTAGTCATGCCAGCCACATGCCCACAGAGACGTCTTCGGACAGCGCTGGCTCTTCAGCTTTGAAACACAGATGAGCACCGCCCCCTAGAGTCGGGAACGACTAGCACATATGTGCGCGGGGAACCTTTACCTTAAATAGTGAAATGATATGACTCAATACATGCCTTTTTTTTTTTTTTTTTTTTTTTTTTTTTTAGTACTGTGGTGTGCTGTTCTATTTTATGATTTTGCTAATGCTTTTAGGGGCCTTTAATGAATGTGTTATAAGCTGCCTGGAGGCTCTTTTGAAAATCAAAAGGCAAAGCTTGGATCTCTTAAGGAAGAGATCAATAAATATTAACCAACTTCCCCATTTTGAGATGCTGCTTTGGAATAAGGGTGCTGGAACGGCAGTGACCCTTTAATTTCATGTCTGTTCCAACTATTTTCCCAAAGATCTCATCTTAAATAAAACACGCTGCGGACAAAATGGCTTTTCTCTCTTTCTTACAAAATCTTATTCATGTACCCAGAAGAAGCAAAGGAGGTGACTCATTTCAAGCAACCTCTGTTCCACCTAGAATTAGCTAATTTTCTCTCTTTATCTTCAAAGCCTATTTGCTTTTCTATTCCCAGACTTGAGTCTGTCCCTTCCTTGAAATTGATAGCACCGTTTCTTCGTTTCCCCACCCCTCCCCATTCTGAGCCTTCTACAACTTTCTTTCCTTGAAAGAAGCACGCTCTTTACATATTTCCCTGGGATATTCTTTGCGATATTAGCAAACGCATACAGGAAAAGCCCGAGGTGTGTTCTTTTCTCAGCAGTTTTGAATTTTAGATTTCCAGAAATATCCTTAAGCTCTCATAAGTGAAGGCACTCATGCGCCTATACAAGTTTTGGTGGGGTTTTTTTTCTTTTTGATTTTTAAAAAATCAGGATCCAATGAAATGTATTGGGTGCTTTCCAGCTCCTTTTTCTTAACTCTCTTCTAAAAGGCCATAGAAGAAGAAGAAGGTTAGAAGAGATCTATTGAGTTTGATCTCAAGAACATGGAAATAAATTTTTAAAAGGAACAATTTTTAAACAGATCATAACATAGAAAAGACCAACTCGGCAGAGGTGGGTTCTACTTACCTTTACTACCGGTTTGCATCATGCTCACGCTTCTGCACATGCACAGATCACGTATGATGATGTCCGGGTCAGTGGGCGGAGCCTCCCGCCAGTTTTACTACCGATTCTTGAGAACCAGTCCGAACTGGGGGCAACCCACCACTGCAACTCAGTTAGAAAAAACTGTCCTACCACCATGAAGAACGCATTTGCAGGTAGTCCTTGATTTACAACTTTTCATTTAGTGACCGTTCCAAGTTACAAGAGCACTGGAAAAGTGACGTAGCACAAATTTTTCACACTTATAACCGTTGCAGAATCCCCATGTGGCCACAAGATCAAAATTTAGATGCTGGAGAGTTGCAGGGTTTCAGGATCATGTGATTTCCCCTTTTGCAATCTTTGGATAAGCAAAATCAATGGGAAGACAAATGGAGAGGGAGGGGGAGGGGGAGGGAGAGAGAGGGAAAGGGAGAAGGAGGGGGAGGGGAAAGGGAGCTGGAGCTGGAGCAGGAGAGGAAGAGGGAGGGAGAGAGAGAGAGAGAGAGGGAGAGAGAAGGAGAGGGAGAAGGAGAGGGAGTGGGAGTGGGAGAGGGAGGGAGAGGGAGAGGGAGAAATGATGCTATTGAGAGCTCCACTATTAGAGAATAGTGGCCCTTAAATTGGCATTTGTCCATCCCATCCTTGGCAAACGGAAGGCCTCCTCATCTTTTGCAACCTGTTCAGAGCTGCATTAAATCACCCACTTTATTTCATAAATATATTATGGACATCTGGCTAGTCAAAGATGTGCCAACCTTTCCGAGTCATATCTGCTGCTTCAGCTCAGGAGACGTTTCCCGCAATATGCCATTTTCCCTCCGTTGGGCTTTTTTGCAATGAGGTGATTTCACCACCCAGACTCAGAATGGGGATTTTGCAGTATCCTTCCCCTGGAGTGGGGTGGGAATGGAGATTTTGCAGTATCCTTCCCCCAGGAGTGGGGAGGGAATGGGGATTTTGCATTATCCTTCCCCTGCCACGCCCACCAAGCAACACCCACCAAGACACGTCCACAGAACTGGTAGTAAAAAAATTTGAATTCCAACATTGAACCTATTGATGTATGAACTTTAACAAGTGGATCAATAATAATAATAATAATAATAATAATAATAATAATAATAATAATAATGTTTTTTCCTTTCATAATTATAATATTTTTGTCCTGCCTTTCCAGCTTCTAGAACATAGAAGATCTTGTACCCTACCGGATAAATGGCTGTGAATTTTTTTCTTGAAAACCTTCAGTGATGGAGCACCCACAATTCTGAGAGGCAAGTGGTTCCATTCATTAATTGTTCTCACTGGAACAGGAAATTATTCCTTATTTCTAGGTTGGATCTCTCTTTTATGACCTTCCACCCCATAACTTCTTGTCCTGCTCTCAGGTGCTTTAGAGAATAGGTTGACCCCCCTCTTCTCTGTGATATGGAAAACTGCTATCATGTCACCCCCCAATCCTTCCTTTCATTAGACTAGGCATACCTAGGTACTTCAACTGTTCATCATACAATTTAGCTTCCAGACCCACCCCAAAGGTAAAACACCCAGACAAAAACTAAGCAACGTGGTATATGCAGTACAATGCAGTGAGCCATGTGCAGATCTGTACATTGGGGAAACAAAACAACCACTTTACAAACAAATGGCACAACATAGCAGAACAAACACATCAGGACTAGATGCAGCAGTCCACCTGTATTTAAAAGACACAGACCACTCTTTTGAAGACAACAAAGTCCATATTTTGGACAGACAGGACTTCTGGTTTGAAAGAGGGGTCAAAGAGGCCATCTATTGAACAGCCCTCTCTTAACAGAGGGAGGGGAGATACAACAGCATCTATCTCCAATCTACAACACAGTCCTTTCAGCAGTTCCAAGAAGGCTCCACACACATTTGCACCACTCAGGTGACCCTGAGGACACAGATAAACCTCCAAGTGGCCTCAATGACTCTCTAAAAGGATGCAAATGACCAGTTGTCTGCAAGGAGTATAAATCCTTCCATTCCCCACCATCCTGTCAAGAGCTGAAGAAGCTTCTTGGATGAGAAGCGAAATATCTTCAAAAGAAAAACCAGAAAGTCCAGTTGCCTCTTGAAAAAAGCACCTTTGGGACAACCATGACCTGGATGACTGAGAATCTCCATAGGTATAACCATAAGACCCAACTTTGGCAGATATTCATTCCCACTTGCTTTTTGTGTGTGTGCATGTGTGTGCATCTCTTTTTTGTTGCTCTTCTCTGCACTCCTTCTAGGATCTCAACATCTTTTTTGTCCTAGTGACCAGAACTGAACTCGGTATTCCAAGTGTGGTCTCTCTACTGCAGTATAAAGCTGTACTATCTCTTCTTGTGATCTTGAAACTATCGATGCAGCCCAGGACTGCATTGGCTTTTCTTTTTTCTTCTTTTTCCTCCCTCCCTCTCTTTTTATCTCTCTTTTCATCTTCCTTTCTTAGAAGACTTTCAGATCCCGAATTGCTTCTCCAATGTACAATTAAATAGGTTTGCATTGAGACTTAATTAACAGTAGCTGAAAGCGCCACCAAAAAAAAAAAAACAAAAACAAGTTCTTCAAACATTCCCACAGAAGGAGGCTGAAAGGAGCGGAACAAAGCCTCCGAACCCCCCTAGCTCATAATATTGCAGAGCTGTCTGCTAATGATAAACGATGTACTTTGCTTTACATTTCCTTTCTCCTCTCTGGTAGATATTGGCCCATTTGGATGTGTGCTCGTTGTGAATAAATGACTTTGGCAAGTTGTTGCACTTTGCAACGGTACGTTTGTTTCTCTGTCGCACAGCTTGCTTCTACCTGAAGCCGTTTCTTTGGGAAAAATAATGACAGGCTGCTTCTTTGCCTTCATTTTTTTTTTTTTTTTTTTTTTTACACACACTCACACAGAGGCTCTCTTTCAGACCGTTGTGGATGTGAACTTTTGTCTCCGCTGAAATGTTCCATTCTTGCGATGGCAAAGGGCAGGAATAGAACAAAAGAAGCGCTCGGCTGTTAAAGATAGTCATTACTGGGCATTGATCCTTTTCTCCAAGAGGGGTGGTGTAGCTGGGTGATCCTTTATGGGGCTTTTATGCTTACACAAATGTGAACAAGGTCCTTTGTTTCTTAATAAGATTTCTTATTGACTATCTAGGTATCCTGAGATATTGGGGGGGGGGATAGAGAAAGAAAGAAAGAAGGAAGGAAGGAAGGAAGGAAGGAAGGAAGGAAGGAAGGAAGGAAGGAAGGAAAGAAAGAAAGAAAGAAAGAAAGAAAGAAAGAAAGAAAGAAAGAAAGAAAGAGAAAGAAAGAAAGAGTCATGATAGATGGATCATAAAAACTTCGGAAGGAAGGGAGGGAAGGAGGGAAGAAGGGAGGGAGGAAAGGAGGAAGAACAAAGGAACAAAGGAAGGAAAAAAGGAGGGAGGGAGGAAAGTAACAAAGGAAGGAAAGAAGAAAGGAAGGAAAAATGAAGGAAGGAAGGAGAAGAGAGAGTGAGGGAGAAGAAGGGAAGGATAGGAGGGAACAAAGGAATGAAAGAAGGAAGGAAGTAGGGAACAAAGGAACAAAGGAAGGAAGGAAGGAAGGAAGGAAGGAAGGAAGGAAGGAAGGAGGGATGGATTTTTGAAAGTTCATTAAATTTGGCAGTAATGGAAAATTTTCACTTTTAAGGAATGCAACAAAAAGGAAATTCATCCAGCTATGGATCAGACTGCCAACTTCTGAGCTAGGTAAACAGACCTGAAGTCTTCTGAACAGCATTTCCACTAGGTTTTGTAACTTTGAATCAGGTGGCTCATGATCAAAGGATCACCCAAATAAAAGGTCACCTTGCTTTGCTTCCCCCCCATGATGGAAGCAGGTGTCCATGTTGATGAGGAGAAAGAGGTGGGATGCAAGGAGGAAGGGGGTCACATTGTAACTCCAGGGCCATTTCTAATCCCTGAACCAAAACTCCAATGTATGCAGACTAATTTGTGGAGATACTGTATTTTTCGGAGTATAAAATGCATCTTTTTCCTGCAAAAAAGAGGGTGAAAATCTGGGTGCTTCTTATACTCCAAATGTAGACCCACCCAGCCTCGCACGGAGTTTTCAGAGGCTGAAAGAAGCCTCTGAAAGAAGCTTCAGAAAAAAAGCCTCTGAAAGGCTTTTATCTGAAATAATATGGCAAGCAACAAAAGAAGGATTAGTAAAGGTTCTAACCAAACTATACTAACAAATCTGGAGAATGACACAATAACCAACAGATTGGAAGAGATTAATCTATATACCAACACCAAAGAAAGGAGATTGAACAGAGTGCAGATAGTCCTTCAGAAAAAAAGCTTCTGAAAGAAGCTTCAGAAAAAAAGCCTCCAAAACAGAACTTCAGAAAAAAAACCTTTTTTTCTGAAGCTCTGTTTCAGAGGCTTTCAGAGGCAGAATTTTTTTTTTCCTGAAACAGAGTTTCAGAAGTTTCAGAGGCAGAAAAAAAAGCAAGGCACAGAGCTCACAACCAATGAACCTGTTGCTAAAATTCACCTCTGGGAACAGTTGATTGGGGGTATTCCAGGAGACCGATCCACCCACCAATCAGTTTTTTTCTTATTTTTCTCCCCAAAAACTAAGGTGCGTCTTATACTCCAAAAAATACGGTAAATGTTGATGCAGATGTACAAATACTCACCTTAACTGATCATAAAACAAGAGGTAAATTCCAAAGAAAGTCGGTGCCTTTTCAAATTAAGCACCAGAATTTAAAAAACAAAGAAACGAACAGGGGATATACAGTATACCCTTTCTTTCTTTCTTTTTTTTCAATTTTTATTTATAAGTACAAACTAAACAGAACAATGAAACGTACAAAACATAAAAACATATAAACACCATTTTCAATGCACGTCCAGTTTATCGCAACTGTAGTATACATTTCTTTTTGTATTTTGACTCTTCCTTATTTGGTCATTCCCTTTTATCTATCTATTATAGATCTTTGTTGACCTATGTCTGTTCTTTGTTTCCATCATACTATATTTGGTCATTTTGTTTACTTCCTATTGCTTCATCTCTTTCCTATCAATTAGACAAATGGGAAAAACTATGGAAAATAAGTTATAAATTGACAATGTCTGTACCCTATAAAGAAAATCTCGATAAAATGTTTTATAGGTGGTACTTGCCACCAGCCAGATTGGTAAGAATGTTCTCCGGCACGCCATCAACATGTTGGAAATGCAACCACCACAAAGGCACCTATTACCATATGTGGTGGACCTGCCCAATGGCGAAACAATATTGGCAAAGGATCAAAATACAAATAGAGGAAATAACATACCAAAAGATAGAACTAAGACCAGAAAGCTTCTTACTAGGCATAGTGAATGGATACTACGAAAAAGAAACAACATATTTAATTATACATATGATAACAGCAGCACGAATACTATACGCGCAACACTGGAAGAGTAGTGATATACCAACACCAGATAAAGTAATCAATAAAACTATGGAATGTGCGGAATTAGATAGACTCACAAAGGAATTACAAAACAGGGAAGAACATGACCATTACCTAGTATGGGAAAAGTGGTATAGTTGGTTGAAAGATAGGAAAGAGATGAAGCAATACAGTATATCCTTTCAAAGAATTTTGTGTGGAAACCTCTTTCCATTATAAGTTGTCTGCCTGATGCTTCATAGCATAATGCAATGATGGCGAACCTTTTCAGCACCGAGTGCCCAAACCGGAACATGCGTCAATGCATGTGCATGTGCATACGCTGGAGCTCCAGAAACCCAAAGACCAGCTGGCCCATGCGCATGCCAGTTTCTTGGCCATTTTTGGCTGTTTTGGGGGGCATTTTCAGGCCATTTTGGGCTGTTTTCAGGCAGTTTTAGACCATTTGTCGGGTTGTTTTTGGCCCAAAAAACGGTCTGAAAAAGAGCCCGAAAACCAGCCTGAAAATGGCCCTGAAAATGGCCCAAAAACAGCACCGAAAATGGCACAGAAAATGCCCCTGAAAACGACCCTGAAAATGCCACTGAAAACAGCATAGAAAATGCCCCTGAAAACGACCCTGAAAATGACCCTGAAAACAGCATAGAAAATGCCCCTGAAAATGACCCGAAAACGGCACAGAAAATGGCCCAAAAACGGCACAGAAAATGACCCGAAAATGGCACAGAAAATGGCCCTGAAAATGACCCTGAAAATGGCCCTGAAAAGGGCACAGAAAATGGTACAGAAAATGGCCCGAAAATGGCACAGAAAATGGCCTGAAAATGGCACAGAAAATGCCCCTGAAAACAACCCTGAAAATGGCTCTGAAAAGGGCAAAGAAAATGGCCCTGAAAAGGGTAAAGAAAATGGCCCTGAAAAGGGCACAGAAAATGGCCCTGAAAACAGCACAGAAAATGGCCCTGAAAAGGGCACAGAAAATGGCCCTGAAAACGGCACAGAAAATGGCCCTGAAAACGGCACAGAAAATGCCCCTGAAAACGGCACAGAAAAAAGCCCTGAAAAGGGCACAGAAAATGGCCCTGAAAACAGCACAGAAAATGCCCCTGAAAATGGCCCGAAAATGGCACAGAAAATGGCCTGAAAATGGCACAGAAAATGACCCTGAAAATGACCCTGAAAATGGCTCTGAAAAGGGCACAGAAAATGGCCCTGAAAAGGGCACAGAAAATGGCCCTGAAAACAGCACAGAAAATGGCCCTGAAAACAGCACAGAAAATGGCCCTGAAAATGACCCGAAAACGGCACAGAAAATGGCACAGAAAATGCCCCTGAAAACAGCACAGAAAATGCCCCTGAAAACGACCCTGAAAATGGCAGACCATTTTTGGGCTGTTTTAGCCTGTTTTCAGCCCATTTTTTGGGCTATTTTTGGCCTGAAAAATGCCCCCCCAAACAGCCCAAAAATGCCCTGAAAACAGGCCAAGAAATGGCCAAAAACCAGGCATATGCAAGCCAGCCAGCTGATTTTCGGGTTTAAGGTGCTCCTGTCCTCCTATATGCACATGTGTTCTGGTTTGGGCACTTGATGCCGAAAAGGTTCACCATCACTGCCCTATACCATTTCAGGGAAATGGTTATCCAATCTCTTCTTAAGAATCTCCAGTGATGGAGCACACACCCACAACTTCTGAAGGCAAGTTATTCCATTGGTTAGTTGCTCTCACCATTTGGAAATTTCTTCTTAGTTCTAGGTTGCTTCTCTCCTTGGCTAGTTTTCAACTATTGTTTCTTGTCTTGCCTTTGGAAAATAGGTCAAACCCCTCTCCGGTGGCAGCCCCTCAAATATTGGAAAACTGCTATCATGTCATCTTTGGTCCTTCTTTTCACTAGACTAGACAGACCTAATTCCTACAACCATTCATCATATGTTTTACTCTCCAGCCTCCTAATCACCTTTGTTGCTATTCTCTGCATTCTTTCCAGAGTCTCAACATCTTTTTTATAATATGGTGACCAAAACTGGATGCAGTATTCTTAGTGTGGTTTTACTAAAGCTTTGTAAAGCAGTACTGGAACTTCACAGAATCTTGATTCTATCCCTCTACTAATCATCATCTTTTAATGATCCCATAATCCCTTGTGGGGTGGAGTGTAGACAATTGAATGGAGCTGAGTGTTTATTGGCCGGATGCCCTTCCTGTCGCCAATGTGGAGTTATATTCAGCAGATATAATCCCAACATGCCGAGAGAGAGAAATATCAGCCTCTACCTAGGATCAAACTCACAGCCTCTTGATTGTGAGGCGAGAGCTCCACCTCTAGGCCAACGCACCACTCATTCTATCCCTCTATTAATGCAGCCTAGGATTGCACTGGCTTTTTTGCACACTGTTATGTAAATAGGTTTGTTTGGCGGGAAGTTCGAATTAACTGACCCTCAGCTGATTGGCTGACCACCACAGCTGCAAGGTATATAAAGGGAGCTGGCTCCCCAGGTCAGTTGCTGGAGTCTCACCCTATAATAAAGAGCTGTTGTCACTTACTACTCTGGCTTGCTGCGTCCTCATTCACCCAACATAACACACACTGATTACTTTAAGTGATTGTCCACTAGGTTCCAAGATCCCGCTTGCAGTTACTGGCATTAAGCCAAGTTTCACCTCATCTACACCTGTATAGACCTGTATTTCTCTCTCTTTTTCTCCACAGCTAGGAAAACATGGAGGATATCTTTGGGATTGGTTTTGCAATTATAGATACCAAAAGCATCTCAGTACTGTCAGTGAGCTCAGGCTATGTCTGCTTGGGATCAACTCCTGCTTTTTTAAGAGAGACAGACAGACAGACAGACAGACAGAGAAAGGGAGAGACGGAGAGAGACGGAGAGAGACACAGAGAGAGAGAGAGAGACAGAGACAGAGAGACAGAGAGAGACACACAGAGAGACAGAGACAGAGAGACACACAGATAGAAAGACAGAGGGAGAGGGAGAGACACAGAGAGAGAAAGACACAGAGACAGAGACAGAGAAAGACACACACACACAGAGAGAGACAGAGATGGAGAGAGACAGAGAGAGACAGAGAAAGAGAGAGAGACAGAGAGAGAGACAGAGAGACAGAGAGGCAGAGACAGAGAGACAGAGAGAGAGAGAGAGAGAAAGAGAAAGAGAGACAGACAGAGAGAGAGAGAAAGAGAGAGAGGCAGAGAGAGAGAGACAGAGACAGAGAGACAGAGACAGAGAGATAGAGGGAGAGACACAGAGAGACAGAGACAGACACACAGAGAGAAAGGGAGACAGACAGAGACAGAGAGAGACACACAGAGAGAGAGACACAGAGAAAGAGAGACAGAGAGAGAGACAGAGAGAGGGAGACAGAGAGAGACAGAGAGAGAAAGACTATTTATATTCTTTTTTGTGCACTTTCACACATTATTTCCCAAAGAAATGGAAAGGGAGTTAATGAAGGCATCTTCATATACTGTAAGCAAACCAAGAAATAAATGGATGAATCCATCGTATAAACAAAAGGCATTCACATTTGCTTGCCCTGTACACGCCAGGCAAAGATGTTCCTGGAAAAAAACAGAAACGGAAAGAAATATTTGCCAATAAATTGGGGGCAGAAATAACTCCGATGTGAAAAGCCCCTTGGTATTACTTCTGTTTTCAGTCCATTCCTTTCCTCTCCTCTAACATTCCTTTAAATATTACATACAATTACAGAGAAAAGCGCCATTAAGCATCTTTTCTTCCTGGAAGAAATATGTTTTGTGCTGTAAGATTCCCTTCTTTTTCTGTCCCTCTTACCCTACCCGCATGTGAAGGAGGTTTTCTGCTGAAACCATAAATCGGAAATACGACTAATTCTTTCCTCTCTCTCTCTCTCTCCCCCCTCCCAGCTCTTTCTCTCTCCCCTCCTAATCACCATCTTGTAAATAAATGGTGCATCTAAAGAATGGAGGTGGTTTGTAATATTAAAAAACAGGAGCTGGCAAAGCAAGGCTATTTTAAACCATTTGAAACAACTCCATAATAAAGGCTCTATCAGGGAGAACCAGTTTCGAAGGCTTTGCCTTCACGAGCTTTTGCTGGTCTGTGAATTATTGCCGTAGTCAATAGATCTCTTTTCTGTAGCACTCTGCTTATGTAGGTGATAAATCTTCCAGCCTTATGGGGAAGAAGGGTCAGGCATCTGTTACTTTGCCCCATTATTTTTCTCCTACATCATTTAGAAAACTGCTGGACTGGACCGATTTTTGATGCATACACTTTTTTTCCCCTTCAGCTACATTACGTTCTAAATTTTATTGTGCATATTAATTTTTTTTTCTCCCCTTTAACTCTGTTTTTTTAAATCTCCATGGTAGAAGCTGCTGCTGGATGGGAGACAGAAGAGGAGAGGAATATATAATTCTTATTTGTGTTTACGTTGGGGGAACCAGGTTAGGCACAAAGAGGTCAAAAACCAAAATGGCTGTCTTGGGCAGGCAATGACTTTAAAGACTGGGTTTTTTTCTTCCTGGAATTTGGAGAGATGGAAGTGGGGAGGATTGAAGGAAAGTCCCAGTTCTAATCCCCTGAAGCCCATACATTTAGACTAGACTAGACTAGACTAGACTAGACTAGACTAGACTAGACTAGACTAGAATAGAATAGAATAGAATAGAATAGAATAGAATAGAATAGAATAGAATAATAGAATAATAGAATAATAGAATAGAATAAAATAACAGAGTTGGAAGGGACCTTGGAGGTCTTCTAGTCCAACCCCCTGCTTAGGCAGGAAACCCTACTCTACTTCAGACAAAGGTGGTCCCTATTTTTCTACTTGCATTTTTTATGTGCTTTCGAACTAGGTTGGCAAAAGCTGGGGCAAGTAATGGGAGCTCACCCTGTTACGTGGTGCTAGGGATTTGACCCGCCGAACTGCTGACCTTTTGATTGACATGCTCAGCATCTTAGCCACTGAGGAAACAACAAAATAGAAGAGAAAGCTCCGGAGAAGATAACAAAATACAAAAACCATGCAAACAGAAGTAAAAATACTGTGGGAAAAGAAAGCAAAGGTAGTAATATCACCTTGGGTGCAAACTCAAAACACCTGGAATGCTACTTGAATACCATCAGCATTGACAAAATCACCATCAGTCAATTACAAAAGGCAGCTTTACTTGGGACAGCTTACATCTGGCAACAATACCTTTAACGCCACCAAAGATCAACATCTTATCCCAGATCCTTGAGAAGGTCTTGATAGGCGGAGAAAAATGACAAATCCAGTCAAAACATCTGGCTGACTGTGTGACAAACCCTAATTTATTCAGAGAATAAATAAAACTACTTACCTACTTCTACTGGATGGAATTAAAACTTGATAGAGGGAAATGCAGGATTTTTTTTTCCAACTCAAAAACTCAAAATATCACAAGGTAACAGATACAATTATCAGCTATTCAATGGATAGTTAGCAAATAAATATTCAGTATGCAAAAAAAAAATAATTAAAAAAATCCAGATAGGAGACAATGTTGCTGCATTTTTTAAATGGAAGACAAACCAATATTTCTCCATCACTTTGTTTGCCCAATATTCTTTCTGGTTGTATGGAAGAAAAAGCAGAGGAGGAGGAGGAGGAGGAGGAGGAGGAGGAGGAGGAGGAGGAGGAGGAGGAGGAGGAAGAGGAGGAGGAGGAGGAGGAGGAGGAGGAGGAAAGAAAGAAAGAAAGAAGGAAGGAAGGAAGGAAGGACGGACGGACGGAAGGAAAGAAAGAAAGAAAGAAAGAAAGAAAGAAAGAAAGAACATGGAAAAGGGGAAGGGGAAAGATTAACATGTGGCTGTCTTTTGAGAATCCCAAGAAGATCAAACATGTCACTAACCTTCTTCCTGATAAATTTGGAATTTAATGGTTTTAGAAACTTTCTCTTAGATCTTGATTGGCAGGCAAATATATGTTTTAACAGATGTTCCCCAATCGCTCATGCATTGTATTACAATGCAGTTCGCTTCCAAATTTATAAAGGAGGAAGCTGAGTTTAGGAGTCCTTCACTGTTTCAGGCGAGTTGATCTTGTTGTTATTGAAGCTGAGAAAGCTGCACTGCAAAATGGAATGTTTCAGGTTGAAGGTTCAATTCGCAGCTGATTCAGCTGAAATCTCTGACTGGAATTGATTTTCTAAAGTGGATCAGAGAGTGGAACTCAATTGTTCAATCCAATTAGATGTCTCTGAATCAAAGCAAATCAAATGTTTTAAGAAATGGATTCAATTCGCCTTTTTCCCCTTGTCTTCCAGCCACTGGGCTTGTCTTAATCTGGAAAAATATCTCGTATTATGATGCAACAGATTGTATCACTAGACCAGTGGTCTGCAACCTTCAAAGAGCCATTTGGACCTGTTTCCCTCAGAAAAGAAAACACGAGGAGCCACAAAACCTGGGTGGGAATGGCCAACTCGACGTCACTCACTTCCACCAGTCACATAACTGCCTAGCCACGCCTACTCAGCCAGTCATTAGGACAGAGAACCAGTTGTTTAAAAACACTTGGAACCACAAAACACTTTTGACATCTCTCTCTTTCTCCCTCCCTCCCTCCCTCCCTCCCTCTCCCTCTCTCTCCCCCCCTCTCTATATCTCTCTGTCTCTGCCCTGGCCGCTTCTCCATCCCCTGCTGTCGCCCTTACCTTCTCAGGCCAGGTGAGGAGTGACTGGGAGGGGAGAGCGAGGGGCGGGGCCAGCCAGTGGTGGGATCACCCGACAGAGAGCCACAGCAGAGGGCCAAAAGAGCCACATGTAGCTCCGGAGCTGCAGGTTGCTGACACCCACACTAGACCAACCTATAAAGGGCTTGGAAGCTAAGCAAGATCACGGCTGATTAGTGATTGGATGGGAGAGTTCCAGGAAATGGCACAGCTGGACATTAAACTGGGAGGTTTTGTAAAAAGCAGAGGGGAACAACTTATGTATTGCCAATGCCCACAAAGCCACCAGAATATGATCTCAATTTGAAGGATGATACATTATCTGGGAGGAGTTTGATCCTGTGACTCCCAAGGATGTGGACAGGGTTCTAGGTAAGATTAGTGCTGCCACGTGTTTATTGGACCCGTGTGCCTCCTGGTTGGTGCTGGCCTCCTGGGAGGTTACATGAGGCTAGCTCCAGGGGATTATAGGTGCTTCTCTGAGTGAGGGTGCCTTTCCTGCCACCTTGAAAGAGGCAGTAGTGAGGCCCCTCCTCAAGAAGCCTTCCCTGGACCCGGCTGAATTAGCCAACTATCGTCCAGTCTCCAACCTTCATTTTGTGGTGAAGGTTGTTGAGAGCATGGTGGCACGACAACTTCCCCGGCACCTGGATGAAGCTATCTACCTAGACCCGTTCCAGTCGGGCTTCAGGCAGGGGTACAGCACAGAAATGGCATTGGTCGCGTTGGTGGATGATCTCTGGAGGGCTCGGGACAGGGGTTGCTCCTCTGTCCTAGTCCTATTAGATCTCTCAGCGGCTTTTGATACCATCGACCATGGTATCATGCTGTAGTGATTGAGGGGGTTAGGAATAGGGGGCACCGTTCTGTGGTGGTTCTCCTCCTTCCTCTCCGACCACTCGCAGTTTGTGTTGGCAGGGGGACAAAGGTCGACCTCGAGGTGTCTCGCATGGGGAGTGCCGCAAGGGTCGGTCCTCTTGCCCCTCCTGTTCAACATTTATGTGAAGCCACTGGGTGAGATCATCCGTGGTTTTGGGGTGAAGTGTCATCTGTACGCTGATGATACTCAGCTGTACATCTCCATCCCAGACCAACCCAACAATGCCCTTGATGTGATGTCTCGCTGCCTGGAGGCCGTGCGGGTCTGGATGGGGAGGAACAGGCTCAGACTCAACCCCTCCAAGACCGAGTGGCTGTGGCTTCCGGCGCCCCGATATAGTCAGCAGGTGCCATCGCTGACTATTGGGGGTGAATCTTTGCCCCCCACGGAGAGGGCTGGCAATCTGGGTGTCCTCCTGGATGCACGCCTGTCTTTAGAAGAGCATATGACGGCCGTGGCCAGGGGAGCCTTTTATCAGGTTTGCCAGATTCGCCAGTTGCAGCCCTTTCTGGACCGGGACACCCTGCGCACAGTCACTCATGCCCTTGTTACCTCCCGGTTGGACTATTGTAATGCTCTCTACATGGGGCTTCCCCTTGAAGAGCACTCGGAGGCTCCAACTGGTCCAGAATGCAGCCGCACGAGTGGTTATGGGCGCAACTTGTTGTGCCCACGTGACACCCCTCCTGCGCGAGCTGCACTGGCTCCCAGTGGTCTTCCGGGTGCGATTCAAGGTGCTGGTTACCACCTTCATGGCATAGGACCCGGATACCTTCGAGACCATCTTCTGCCACCAATAGCCTCCCACTGACCAGTTCGCTCCCACAGAGAGGGTCTCCTCAGGGTGCCATCGGCCAAGTTATGTCGGCTGGCGACACCCAAGGGGAGGGCCTTCTCTGTGGGAGCCCCAGCCCTGTGGAACGAACTGCCCCTGGAAATACATAAGATCTCCGACCTCCGGGTGTTTCGCTGCGCACTGAAGACCCTGTTGTTCCGCCAGGCCGGGCTATCAACATAATAGTTGGGGTATTTAAATTTCTGGAGTTTTAAATTGAGCCAAATCTATTTAATTATTTTAAATTTTAATCACTGTTTTGTCTTGTGTTTTTAAATAGGCTGTACACCGCCCTGAGTCCTTCGGGAGAAGGGCGGTATAGAAATAAAATTATTATTATTATTATTATTATTATTATTATTATTATTATTATTATTATTATTTATTGGTTAATCTTTAGTGAGATTCACAGCCTTTGAGGCTGGTTAATAGCTCAATAGCTTATTATTATTATTATTATTATTATTATTATTATTATTATTATTATTATTATTATTATTATTATTTACAGTAATCGCACTTAGATTTGACCATTTCATAGTGGTGGATCTTTACAGCACTCTATGGGTGGTTTACGGAGTCAGCATATTGCCCCCTCCCCCAACAAACTGGGTTCTCATTTTACTGACCTTGAAATGATGGAAGGCTGAGTCAACTTTGAGCTGGTCAGGATCGATCGAACTCCTTGCTTTAGGCAGAGTAAGCCTGCAACACTGCATTCTAACCACTAATTTATCATTAGAACGTATCCTCCAGTTCCTATAGAACACAATATCTTTAGCGTGGTTGGCTTTCTTGAGCTGGTAAAGTTGCCCAGAGAAACAGGATGTGAGAAGTGTTTAGTATTGACACAATCCGAAGTTGATTAAGATCTCATTTCACTTTTCTTGTTATCAGTGCATGTTTCAGCAACTAAATTATCAGTGAGATCACTGGCTGGATTTGATGGCCTCCACCATCTTTACTTTACTTTACTTTACTTTACTTTTATTTGATTTATATACCGCCCTATTCCCGAAGGACTCAGGGTGGTGAACAGCCAACAATAAAATACATATATACAAAATTTAATAAGTAGAAATAAAATCGAATTAAATAGTTTGGCCCAGACAGATTAAAACCCCAATCAATTTAAAACAAATTTAAACTTTGAATATTAAAAATATTAAAAAATATTAAAATTATTAAAATTGTTTTAAAAGAGGGAGAAAGTTAGGCCAGGCCCGCCTGGTGAAATAAAAAGGTCTTTAGAGCACGGCGGAAGGTGCGCAAATCCGGGATTCTCCGTATCTCCGGGGGGAGCTCATTCCAGATAGTAGGTGCCCCCACAGGGAAGGCTCTCCCCCTGGGGGCCACCAGTCGACATTGTTTGGCCAACGGCACCCAGAGGAGCCCCTCTCTATTAGAGCGTACCGGCCGGTGGGAAGCTATTGGTGGTAGTAGGCGATCTCGCAAGTATAATGCTAACCATAATGCTAACCCAGTGTTGGTGTGGAAAAAAATGATACAGGTCACAGAAAATTATCAATCAAGACCAGGGGTGGGCTTCAAAAATTTTAGCAAGGGGTTCTCCGCCCAGTTGCTGGGTGGGCATGGCCTAGTCGGCCTCCTGCACCACAGTGGGGGAGAGGCATTTTTTCCCTCCCCAGGCTCTGGAGGCTTTCCTCGAAAACATCCTCTCCAGACTCTGGAGGCCCTCTGGAGGCCGCCAAACTTGCGGTAGGCCCGTTTTTCGCCTTCCCCGAGCCTCCTCATGCACCCTGCACTTACTTGCATCCAAAATGGGCCGCGTGGGGACTCCTGGGAAGGGCGGGGTGGGGTGGGCGGGGCCAGCTAGGAGTGGGATTTGGGGGTTCTCCGAACTGCACAGAATCTTAGCTAGAGGTTCTCCCTGCGAACCCCTGCGAACTCCCAGCAGCCCACCCCCGATCAAGACATTTGGTGCAATTCTGCTCCCTCTAAAGTTAACAGAAATCTCACTTTGATGGTTTAGAATGTGATTTTTCACTGTTAACCCAACATGATCCAGTCAAAGCTGTGTTCGACTCCTCGTTTCTTCGTTCCACGCTGCACAGTAATCTCATTTCAGATTCAGATTCTGAGCATCAAACACAACCCATTGGCCGAATATTCCACAATAATATTCTTCAGGATTGTAGTCGCAACCCTTTAGAACAGGGGTGTCCAATCTTGCAATCAAGCTGGTTGGGGATTTGAAGTCCTCAATTCTTTAAGTTTGGACTTAACTCTGCTTCAGAAGTTCAGTTATTACCTTGAATTACAACTGTCACCTTGAAACCATTGTTGCCTCTCCACCTTATAAAAGCCGAGTGGAGAGGCAGCAATAAAATGTAGCACAGATATTGTGCAGATGGGCTAATAAACAGTTTTATTATTAAAAGAGGGGAAAGTCACCTCCAAAGACGTTGCTGAGCTCTTGATAACACAGAATCTAAAGTGGGTATCTTTTGATGGGTCACCATGCTGATCAGGTTTTTTTTTTCTCCCCTCTTACATTAAGGAAAAAGCTTGTCTGGAAGCAATTACTGAGCTCCGACTATCATCTGCTAGTTTTCTTTATTGTTATTGTTATTTGGAGCTTTAGAAGTCAACATGCCTCCTCGTTCAGGATCCTACAAATGAACGTCACGAAGAGCATATCTGTCAAATTCCAACTTTCTAGCTATTCTCGAAACACTACAGCATTCTTGGATTATATTTTATATCCCCTTAAGTAGTAAGACTCAGCTTCTTTTGCAGACAGGATGTTTTGGGTTGCGTAGATATCAAAGTCCAATTTCTAGGCAAGACAAGAGAGGAAGCTTATTTCTAAGCGGCATATCTCTTATTTTTTAGGAGAGCTGGTTTTTTTTAAAAAAAAAAACCCTCGGTTTTGCAGGAAGCAAATAAGGTTATTTTGCTTCTGGCTGATCTATGGTGGGTGAGCACCAGATATTGGGTGTTTGGGAGAATCTCTAGCTAATATTCTGTGCAATTCGGAGAACCCCCAAATTCCTTTTAAAAAAAAAAAGAAGTTTTATTGGGTTTTTTTTTCTTTTCTCCTCTCCCACCTTCACTCACATCTTTTTTTTTTTTTTTTTGAACAGAGTGTTGGTCGTTTCTTATCTTATACAATTGGTCAAATTCAAATACATTTTATTCAATTACAATTTTTGTCAATATTGTCTTTCCTTTTTTTTTTTTTTTTGAATATACCTCAGTATTTCTATACTTGCATACATAAACACCTTCTTCATTTATCCCTAAATTCTAATTTTACTATTTGTACATGTTTATCCTCTTTTATTCTTAAACAATTCATTCTTTTTCTTAATATATTTATATTTGTTTGTTCAGAGCTGCCTTTCTTCCACTTCATCTTTTTTTTTATTTTACAGCAATTTTTCTCCTCAAACCTAGCCTCTCCCTCTTCTCCTTCCAACTTTCTTTCCCCACCTTCTTCTTCTCTTCTCTACTTCCCCTTCCCTTCTCCTTCTCCTCCTCTTTTCCCTCCTGTTTTACCTTCTCTCCTACTCTACTTTCCCTTCCCTTCCTTTCTCCCTACTCTTCTGTCCCTCTCTCTCCTTCCTCCTCCCTTCCAATTCCTTCATCTCTCTCTATTGCTGTATTCATTTTCAATTTAATGGGAGAACCCCCAAATTCCATTCCTGGCTGGCTCCGACTACCCAACCCCGCCCCTCCCAGGATTCCCCACGTGGCTCGTTTAAGTGCAGGGCACGTGCGGATGCTCAGGGAGGGTGAAAAACGGGCCTACCGGAAGTTTGGGAAGGCTGGAAACGGGCCCTCCAGAGGGCCTCTAGAGCCTGCAGAGGACCTCTGGAGCCTGGGGCTGTTTTCACTCTCCTGGAGGTTCAAAGAAAACCTCTGGAGCCTGGGGAGGGCAACCCCCCCCCCCATCATGGTGCAGGAGGCCAACTAGGCCATGCCCACCATGGCCATGCCCACCCGGTAGAGAACCCCTTGCTAAATTTTTTGAAGCCCACCTCTACATGGAAGCTACTTCATTTGCAGCACTTCTTGGAGTGAGATGGAATCATGGAATATAATGTGGTCTTGTGACTATTCTGAGACCTTCCTCTCCAAAGAAGCACCGGCTGGTAAACCTTTTCAAACATCAAGTGACCTCACTTGACTTGACTTTTGAAAATGTGAAAAGAAGGACTAGGGGTGACATGATAAGCATTGTTCCAATATTTGAAGGGCTGCCACAAAGAAGAGGGGGTCAACCTATTCTCCAAACCACCTGAAGACTGATAGAATAACATTAAATGCACGCTAATAGGCATACATTAAAATAAAGTTTCATTGCATACAGCTCTCAAAGGGTCACCATCTCCAATATACACTACATAAATATGACTAAAAAAGGCAGAACAAGAAGCAATGGATGGAAACTAATCAATGAGAGAAGCAACCGCAGAACTAAGGAGAAATTTCCTAACAGTGAGAACAATTAACCAATTGAACAGTTTGCCTTTAGAAGTTTTGAGTGCTCCATCACTTGAGGTTTTTAAGAAGAAACTGAAGAGTCACTTGTCTAGAATGGTATAGCAATAGCAATAGCATTTAGACTTATATACCACTTCACAGTGCTTTACAGCCCTTTCTAAGCAGTTTATAGAGTCAGCCTATTGCCCCCAACAATCTGGCTCCTCATTTTACCCACCTCAGAAAGATGGAAGGCTGAGTTAGCCTGCAATACTGCATTTTAACCACTGGGAGGGAGGGAGGGAGGGAGGGAGGGAAGGAAGGAAGGAAGGAAGGAAGGAAGGAAGGAAGGAAGGAAGGAAGGAAGGAAGGAAGGAAGGAAGGGCACTAGCAATAGTCCTTAGACTTATATACAGCTTCACAGTGATTTACAGCCCTCTCTAGGCAGTTTACAGAGTCGGCCTATTTGCCTCCAACAATCTGGGTCCTCATTTTACCCACCTCAGAAAGATGGAAGGCTGAGTCAACCTTGAGCCTGGTGAGATTTGAACTGCCAAATTGTAGCCGGCAGTCAGCAGAAGTAGCCTGCAGTACTTCACTCTAACCACTGCGCCACCGTAGCTCATAGGGTCTCCTACTTGAGCAGGGGGTTGGATTAGAAGACCTCCAATGTCCCTTCCAACTCTGTTATTCTGTTATTCTTTTAGGCAGGAAAGTCGGCTGAGTAACTTTGAGCAAATCATTCATTCTCACTTGCTTCCAAACCAGAGTTTCTCAGGCGCTCCTGTAACTAATTTGTGTGGACTTCAGTATCCAGAATGCCCCCAGCCAGCCAGCCTATTGGCTGGGAGAACTCTGGGAGTTGACGTCCGCACAATTTAGTTCAGATGTTGAGGAAAACGTCTCTAAACACTTCTCAAAACCAGCCAGCCAATATACTGTATACTCCTATAGTGAAATGTTACCGGTTCAGTCCGGTTCGCCTGGCTATTGGTTCGCTGAACTGGTAGTAAAAAAAAAAAAAAAAGTTCCGACGATCAGCTGAGCGATGCCTGATCATTGGAACTTTTTTTCTTTTTTTTTACTTTTTAGCATTTTCTTTCTACCAGTTCTTCAGAACCGGTAGTTAAAAATGCTTTAACTACTGGTTCTGCGCCGGTTGGAGGGGTTAGGGGTGGGGGGCACCATGTTGTGGTGGTTATCCTCCTTCCTCTCTGACCGGTCGCAGTTTGTGTTGACGGGGGGGCCAAAGGTCAACCCCGAGGCACCTTGTATGTGGGGTGCCGCAGGGGTCGGTCCTCTCGCCCCTTCTGTTCAACATTTATGTGAAGCCACTGGGTGAGATCATCCGTGGTTTCGGGGTGAAGTACCATCAGTACGCTGATGACACTCAGCTGTACATCTCCACCCCGGACCACCCCAATGATGCCCTTGATGTGATGTCCCGGTGTCTGGAGGCTGTGCGTATCTGGATGGGGAGAAACAGGCTCAAGCTCAACCCATCCAAGATCGAGTGGCTGTGGTTTCCGGCGTCCCGATATAGTCAGTTGGTGCCATCTCTGACTATTGGAGGTGAGTCATTGGCCCCCACAGAGAGGGCTTGCAACTTGGGTGTCCTCCTGGATGCCCAGCTGTCATTAGAAGAGTATGTGACAGCCGTGGCCAGGGGGGGCTTTTTATCAGGTTTGCCTGATTCGCCAGTTGCATCCCTTTCTGGATCGGGACTCCTTATGCATGGTCACTCATGCCCTCATCACTTCCTGCCTGGACTACTGCAATGCTCTCTACATGGGGCTCCCCTTGAAGAGCACCTGGAAGCTCCAACTGGTCCAGAATGCGGCCGCGTGGGTGATTATGGGAGCGTCATGGCGCTCCCATCTAACACCTCTCCTGCGTGAGCTGCACTGGCTCCCGGTGGTCCTCCGGGTGCAATTCAAGATGTTGGTGACCACCTTTAGAGCGCTCCATGGCTTAGGGCCTGGATATTTAAGGGACTGCCTTCTGCCACCGAGAGCCTCCCATCGGCCAGTAGGCTCCCACAGAGAGGGGCTCCTCCAGGTGCCATCGGCCAAACAATGCTGACTGGTGGCCCCCACGGGGAGAACTTTCTCTCTGGGAGCACCTGCCCTCTGGAACCCCCTGGAGATACAGACGATTTTGGACTTACGTACTTTCCGTTGGGCCCTCAAAACCTTTTTATTTCATCAAGTCGGGCTGGCCTAATCTTTCCAATTGTGTATTTTAATTTGGATTTTTAATCGGGGATTTTAACTGTCAGGCCAAAATGTTTAATTTATTTTTAGATTGTTTTTAAATTTTGTATTTGATGTTTTTTTACTTCTGGCTGTTCACCGCCCTGAGTCCTTCGGGAGAAGGACGGTATATAAATTTAAATATTAAATTAAATTAAAATTAAAAAGTAAAAAAAAGAAACTTTCGAAGATCGCGCGTCGCTCAGCTGATCGTCGGAACTTTTTTTAAAAAAAATTAGGCATTTTTTACTAAGAGTAAAAAAAAAAAAAGGCTCCGACAATCACAGCTCTGCTTCGCGATCCTCAGAGCCTTTTTTTTTTACCTTTTAAAAGCATTTTTTTACAACTTATTGGGCGAATAAGTTGTAAAAAAATGCTTTTAAAAGGTTAATAAAGGTTCTAAAGATCGCATGCCACAGCTGATCACCTCCCCGTTCCGCACGCTTTTCTACGTACCCCATGTCTCCTTTTGGTGTGCACTGCATACACACATTTGGTGTGTGGTGTAAACTGCGCATGCACACGTGTAGCACAGATTTGACATGGGGCGCGCACACACAGCCACCGAACCGGTACTAAACCGGTTCGGATTTCACCACTGCTTAGCATCTATTCCAGTGTTTCTCAACCTTGGTAGCTTGAAGATGGGTGGACTTCAACTCCCAGAATCCCCCAGCCAGCGGTGCTGAAAGACATTACAGAAGATGTTATATGGATTACTTAAAGTCATTTGAGGATCTTGTTTATACATGGAAATATTTCTTAGTGGTGTGGTGTGGGCAGAAGAACAAAGATATTAAAATACTATGTATGGTAGACCTGTAGGAAAAGGGGTGGAGATAGGTTAGGTTACTGATTGTTTAGTTTAGGAAAAGGGATGTTAGGTTCAGATATTAATATACATAAAAAATTCGAATTAAGAGATATATGTATGGGGGTGGAGGAAATGGGTAGATCTTGAGTTGAATAAATGCCAAATTAGGATTATTATATAGTTTTATAGCTGAAGGTTGCTTTGAAATGTATAGTATAAGGGGGATATAATAACAATGTTAGAAAGAAATGGTTAGTATGTGGGGGGTGGTGTAAAAGGATGGTAAAGTATTATTTAATTTGATATCAATGATTTTATCTTGAAGAAGCCGTGGGGGGAGGGAGGGGGAGGGTTAGGGTTAGGGGGGGCTAGGGAGAAGGGGGGGAAAAAGGGGGAAAAATCTGTATTTGAAAAACTTTTTCAATAAAAGTTGAGAAACACTGATCTATTCTAATCCACCACACCCATTGGAGATTATTCCTTCCCTTTTTTTAATTACCTTGTCAGTAAATGAACCTGGTTAATGTCAAAACATCTTTCTAAATATAATATGACCCCTCCCCACCCATCCCCATGACTTTGATGTCCAACCAAAAAGCAATTAAACAGGGCAGAAGGAGAACAATGCTGGCCTTACTCCATCTTATTACTCCTCTGTATCTTACCTTTTATTAAAATATTAATGATAATTCCGCTAAGCTTTTTATTTCCGTTTTGATTTTGCCCTTGGCATTTAAGCAGCTTGGAGGGTATGCCACTTTGTGCTTCAAAAACTCAATTTATTCCTTCAATAACCTTATATAATTTTCAGACTTTCAGTTAATCTCCCAAGATCATCCATCACTTCCCTATTACACCCACATTCCTGCAAAAGCCACCCCAATATTATTATCACTTTTGTTCTACCCCATAGATAGGGCAGGGAAGCAAATGGCAAAACCTTTTTTATTTTTTATTTTTTTTATTTTTAATTTGATTTATATGCCGCCCTTCTCCGGAGACTCAGGGCGGCTTACAATGCGTTAAGCAATAGCCTTCATCCTTTTGTATATTTATACAAAGTCAGCTTATTGCCCCCACAAACTGAGTCCTCATTTTACCTACCTTAGAAAGGATGGAAGGCTGAGTCAACCTTGAGCCTGGCGAGATTTGAACTTGCAGTAATTGCAGACAGCTGCTGCACTCTAACAATGCTTAATCAACTACGCCACCAGGGTCCTCAACATGGACCTTTTCTAGGTCCATGTTACGCCAGACATGGACCTTTTCTAGGTCCATGTGTGGATTCCTCTGTGAGTGACTCTTTTGTGTGTGAGACCCTAAGAGGAGAGCTTCCTGAGATGCTTTTCAAATAAATGTGGGAATATGTGTAAGGATTGGGCAAAAGTTTTGGACATTTCTTTGATCTAGAATAGAATAGAATAACAATACTTGGAAGGGACCTTGGAAGTCTTCTAGTCCAACCCCCTGCTTAGGCAGGAAACCCTACACCACTTCAGACAAATGGTTATCCAACATCTTCTTAAAAACATCCAGTGTTGGAGCATTCACAACTTCTGGAGGCATGTTAAAACCAGAAATATTTTTGCTGGGGATTTTACCTGAAACTTATAATAAAGAGAATACCTATTTAATTATTCATGTACTAACTGCAGCTAGAATTGTATTTGCACAACATTGGAAAAGTGAAGAGATTCCTGTTGATGAGAAGGTGATCAGGAAAATATTAGAATGTGCAGAAATGAATCGATTAACACTAGCAATTAAGGAGAAAGAACAAATGGAATATTATATGATATGGGAAGTGTTTTATCAATGGTTAGAGAATAAAAAGCGGTACTGGAAATAAAAGAAGTTTAAAGAAGAATAGAAAATATGTCGAGATAGAGGTATAAGTAGAATGATAACTGTTAGTGTTAGGATGGTGAGGATAATAAGTGTTATTATTGGATTTTTATTAGAAGGTATGTTAAGAGGAAAATGAATAGGTTTATAATGTTTAATTGTTTAAGCTATTGTAATTTTGATTAGAGAATTAATATTAATGTGAACGATGTTGTAATTCCTGAAGGTGGTTGCAAAGAGATATGTGTACCCAGATGACACACTGTTTAAGGAAAGATGGAGTGTTTATAGTTTGAAAATTAAAAAATAAAAAACTTAAAAAAAAAAAGAAAGGGAAAGGGGAAAGGAGGTTTGGAATGCTTTACTAGGCAAAACAGAAAGCTTTCTCATGAGAACCAAGGTCATCTTTACTGTCAACGGATAAGTTTGGGAAAGGACTGCCTGGAGAGCCCTCCAATTAACCCAATTGGCCAACGTGACCTATGACAATTGGGGATGGATTTGTCTCCTAGTTTAATTACACTGAAACTACGGGAAAGATTTAGAATTGGTTTTCCTTTGAAGCTGTGCTGATATGATGTACTCAATAAAGAGGACTTTTGAAGAGGAGTTAAATCTCAGAGTTCTGATTTGCTTGGGTTCGTTACTCGGAGCCTTGACATAGTGTTTATTTTTTTGTTGTTGTTGTTTTGTTGCTTCAGCAGTTGCATCTCAGGCTGCATGTTTTTAACAGCCCCGTTCCAGAATATGCATCATTCAAAATCTTCAGACCTCTTATGAAAAATGGGTTTCTTGTAGTCTTGGTTTTTTTTCCTTCCATGGCCAGGTGGGCACTTATTATCAAACATTTTTTTGGAAAGAATATAACAACCTCCATGTCAGGGATAGCGACAGAATTGCTATTTTGTGCTGAATTTTCAAGCACTGAATTGTCTAGAGTCCACGTATCTCCAAATCTCAGTTGGTGCACATCAGAATAGGGGAATATAGCTCAGTGGTGAAATGCAAAACTTGTTACTACAGGCTCTGTGGGCGTGGCTCGGTGGTGGTTGGTAATGTTACTGGGTGGGCATGGCGAACTTTTTTTCCTTTTAAAACCATTTTTTCTACAACCTCTTGCCGAAGAGGTTGTAAAAAAATGCTTTTAAAAGCCTCTGATGATCAGGCAACTCAAATGCTACAACCTCTTCGGCTGAAGCGGTTGTAAAAAAATACTTTTAAAAGACTCTGCCGATCAGACAACTCAGCAGGGATTGTCAGAGTCTTTTAAAAGAAAAAAAGCCTCTGCCAATCAGGCAACTCAGCTGGGATCGTCAGAGGCTTTTAAAAGCATTTTTTCTACAACCTCTTCGGCCGAAGAGGTTGTAGAAAAAATGCCTTTAAAAGACTCTGACGATCCCAGCTGAGCCACGTGATCATCAGAGGCTTTTTTTTACTTTTAAAAGCATTTTTTCCACTGAAGAGGTTGTAGAACAATATGCTTTTAAAAATTAAAAAAAAGCCTCTGATGATTGCACGGCTCAGCTGGGCATGGGGGGCGGGGCAGGGATTTTTGCTACCGGTTCTTTGAACCACCTGCCTCCATCACTACTGGGTCGGGTGATCCGGTCCGAACCAGGAGCATTTCACCCCTGATATAGCTTCATTTTCAGTAATAACCATCTATCCTTTTAACAGGATCTGTGCAATAGCGTAGAAGTTATGATTACATAGTTGAACATCGGTACTTCAGATGTATAAATTCTGGTGCACACTTTGGAAAGGTAATGTTATGTGTAGCATTCATGCACAATACATATCGCTCTCCACCATAAACATCTCAGAGACTCCTTGAGCTTAAATCAAAATCACACTTATCAAAAACTCAAAATTTGACAACTGCAGCTAAAGGGGAATTGAAAAATTATTGGCAATAGAGAACTATTCAAGATAGATTCTGCTAAACAACACAAGAAAAGAAGAAGAAAGAATCAGAGTTTAGGAAATAATTATAAGTTCAGGACGGACTTAGGAAGAGAAGAAGAAAAAAAAAACTATGGACGTGATTGGAATAAGGGAAAAAATATATATTTAGGGATGTTTGTGCTGCAAAGAAACAGAATTCTTAAACCCCGTCATAATTCTTCAAAGTTCCTGCTCAGAACTACAAAGAGTATACAGAACATACTAGAAGCAGTTGATCTATTACTTTAATATTCCTCCTCTAAAACCTGTAGTTGGAGAGCTATTATTTAAGGGAGACCTGCCAGTTAGGAAACTTCTGAATCAGGTCAAGTCAGCCAGGATTTATGCCAAGTGCATCAAAAGTAAAGTAAAGTAAAGTTAGGCTTCAACTTGGTGACACCATGGACACCAGGTGGTTTTGATTTGGAAACAGCGAAGGAGACAACGGTTTGCTCTTCCCATTTTCCCAGAAATTTTGGGGAAAGTTTCTCCCCCCCCGCCTCATTTCCCAACCGAGATATCCTCCTCTTCAGTTGACTGTAGAAAATTGATCTTGCTTAGCTTCCAACAGGGGCGGCCTTCAAAAATTTTAGCAAGGGGTTCTCTGCCTGGTTCCTGGGTGGGCGTGGCCATGGTGGGTGTGATCTAGTCGGTCTCCTGCACCACGGTGGGGGGAGGATGTTTTTGCCCTCCCCGGGCTCTGGAGACTTTCCTTGAGCCTCTGGGAGGCCTCCCCAGGCTCCGGAGGCCCTCTGGAGGCCAGAAACAGGTCTGTTTCCGGCCTTCCTGAACTTCCGGTAGGCCTGTTTTTCACCCTCCCTGAGCCTCTGTGCGTGCCCTGCACTTACCTGCATCCAAAATGGATTGCATGGTGACTCCTGGGGACGGGGAGCAGGGTGAGGTGGGCGGGGCGGGGGCGGGGCCTGCCAGGAGTGGGATTTGTGGCTTCTCCGAACTGCACAGAATCTTAGCTAGAAGTTCTCCCGAACCCCTATGAACCCCCAACAGCCCACCCCTGCTTCCAACACCATGGAGACCAGCTCAATCTCTTTCAAGATTTTCCTTGAACCATAGTTATGATTT
The DNA here is from genome assembly GCA_022577455.1 of Arizona elegans. Lineage (NCBI taxonomy): Eukaryota > Metazoa > Chordata > Lepidosauria > Squamata > Colubridae > Arizona > Arizona elegans. The sequence continues at coordinate 5,978,416 of JAKOOJ010000022.1, read as the reverse complement.
CATCGACCTAGGAATCATTTCTGAATTGCTAAGACTTCAGGAAGAACCTGTTTAATCTCAGAAAGTCTCTCTCTCTCTTTTTGAAAGGAAAAAAAAAATCACAAAGTCAGCCCCCACCCCATCCTTTAAACAATTCTCTCTCTTTATTTGTTTCCTTCAACTTGATTCATATTTTTAAAAAATGCTTCAATTCCAGAGTTACATGAAGAGAAGCTGTTGTAAACTTCGAGGAGAGCAGGAATCATGGGCTGTTTGTTTTAGCAAGTTAATGAAAGGAAAAAAATCTCTGTTTTTTTTTTTTGTTTTGTTTTTGGTTTTTTTTTGAGCAAAAGCAAGTTAAGCCTCGTGTGTATGCAGCCATGCCCAAGCCTAAGTCTAAAGTTTACTCTTTGGAGCTTACGAGAAAAAAAAAAAAAAAAACCCTTCCTTTTATCCAGAATGTTCTTTTCTCCTTGAGAGCACAAAAAAAAGGGGGGGTGGGAGAAAGTGATTCATTTAAACCATAGGTGGTGCTTCTTTTTGTTTTCGATAATATAGATATTTTTAAGGGATGAGAAACTGGAAGTTCTACTTATTTTCCCACTTGAACAAGAGAGAACGGTTGAAGCATCAATGCAAGGAAAATGTTTTTTTCTCCCCTCCCTCTTATTTAAAGTACATCGTAGTGGAAGATCTAAGAAACTGGGAACAACGTGTCTTCCTATCCCATGACTACTTTCCATAAATTTGAATACAGGTGGGAAGGAAATTAAATTGGGGATGGGATGCTGAGAGTGATGCGTGAGAAAGTCATTTTTGTAAGATTTGAGATGCTCTTTATTGCATAATGGGCACCATAAAAGGTCATCCAGTAGACGCTTTTAGTGACATTTCTGCCTTTTTTCTCAAGAGCCTTGCTGCGTTGGTGTATGCATTTAAATTAAAGAGTAATTAGATCCAGGAGGAGTCATTATATAATGCACGCTACTCCAATTCATCAGCGAAAAAGAAAAGTACCGAGTTGAAGAAAGAGAGCAAAGTCAAATGTGACTCTAGAAGAAGACTGACTTTGGATGTCAGTTTAGCAAGAACATTTGTAAGGACAGCTGAGCTGAATGTTCATTTTATGCATATCTTTCTGCCATTACTGTGGACCTTCGGTATCATGATGTCATCTACACCAATCCATCAATTAATCAGCATAGAGCTGGAAGGGACCTTGGAGGCCTTCTAGTCCAACCCCCTGCTCAAGTAGGAGACCCTATACCATTTCAGACAAATGGCTGCCTGGTCTCTTCTTTAAAACTTCCACTAATGGAGCACCCACAACCTCTGAAGGCAAGTTGTTCCACTGATTATTTGTTTTAATTGTTAGAAAATTTCTCCTTAATTCCAGGTTGCTTCTCTCCTTAATTGCATCCATCCATTGGGGATTTGTGTGTGTGTGTGTGTGTGTGTGTGTGTGTCTTGTTTTCTGGTGCTTTGGAAAATAAGTGAACCTCCTCTTCAGGTGTGAAATGCTCCTGGATCGGACTGGATCGCCCGATCCGGTAGCGATTTTTCTCTGTGGTTCGGCGATCCGGTAGCGATTGCCGCCCGGGTGTCATTACTTCCTGGTTTTAACCAGGAAGTAATGTTTTTTTTACCTTTTGCACATGCACAGAAGATTTTGCGCATGCACAGGTGTGTGCATGCACAGAAGGTGTGCGTGTGCATGTGACACGCACAGCGCATGTGCTTCCGAACCGGTAAGGAAGGTAAGTAGATTTCACCCCTGCTCCTCTTCTATGGCAGCCTCTCAAATATTGGACATCATAAAAGATGTCATCACCAAACAGCCTTGGTGGTGCAGCAGACTAAAGCGCTGTTAAATAGCACCAGCTGCCTGCAATTACTGCAAGTTCAAATCTCACCAGGCTCAAGGTTGACTCAGCCTTCCATCCTTTCGAGGTAGGTAAAATGAGGATCCAGACTGTGGGGGCAATAAGCTGACTTTGTATTAAAAAGAACACCGCTGGCGGGGGGGGGGGGGCGAAAGCCCTACTAAGCAGGTATATACAAAAATATGAAGGCTATTGCTTAATGCATTGTAAGCCACCCTGAGTCTCCGGAGAAGGGCAGCATATAAATCGAACCAATAAATAAATAAATAAATAAATAAACAAACAAACTGGGGATCTCTAGTTTAATGAAGACAAGGAATAGTGATGACATGAAAGCAGTTTTCCAATATTTGAGGTGCTTTCAGAAAGAAATGAGGCTGGGGGGGTAGACAATCCAAATTCACATCCAAAGCACCTGAAGAGAATGGATGGAAGCTTAACAAAAAACGCTCTGACCTAGAACTAAGGAGAAGTTTTCTGACAGTAGAAAAATTAAACAGTGGAATGAGTTGCCTTCAGAAGTTGTGGGTGCTCCATCACTGGAGCTTTCAAAGAAGAGATTGGACAGCCATTTGTCCAGATTGCTATAGGACCGTGATGGCCAACCTATGGCAGGGGTGCCACAGGTGGCACGCGGAGCTGTATCTGTGGGCACATGAGCATTGCCCTACTCAGCTCCAGCGCGCATATGCGTGCCGGCCAGCTAATTTTCGGGCCTTCCAGGCCCACCTGAAGTCGGGAAATGGGCTGTTTCTGGCCTCCGTATGGCCTCCCGGGTGGGGGAGGGAAGGTTGTTTTTGCCCTCCCCAGGCTCCAAGTAAGCCTCTAGAGCCTGGGGAGGGTGGAAAATGGGCCTACTGGGCCCACCGGGCCATCACGTGCCAAAAGCGGGGGTAGCGCGGGGGGGGGGTCATGTGCGCATGTGCGGGGGGTGGGGCACATTGAATTATGGGTATGGGCACATGCATGATCCCCACTTTTGGCACGTGACAGCAAAAAGGTTAGCCATCACTGCTATAGGATCTCCTTCTTGAGCAGGGGGTGGAACTGGAAGGCTTCCAAAGTCCTTTCCACTCTGTTATTCTATGTTCAGCATAACATGACCATCTCCAGCCATCAATGATGTTGCTCATGTATTCTTTATCAACTGTATGTCTCTAAGGAGATTCTCAGTCATCCAAGTCATGGTTGCCCCAAAAGTGCTTTTTCAGTTGCTTCTTGAAAAAGCGTCCTTAGGACAACTGTATGTCCCTCTTAGACTTTAGATACTTAACATTTTTCCTTGAAAGAACAGGCCCCTTGAATCTGTATCACAGGCAGGGGTGCTATTCGGCAGGTTCTGACAGGTTTCAGAGAACCGGTAGCGGAAATTTTGAGCAGTTTGGAGAACCGGCAAATATCACCTCTGGCTGGCCCCAGAGTGGGGTGGGAATGGAGATTTTGCAATATCCTTCCCCTGGAGTGGGGTGGGAATGGGGATTTTGCAGTATCCTTCCCCTGCCATGCCCACCAAGCCACGCCCACAGAACCAGTAGTAAAAAAAAATTGAATTCCACCACTGATCACAGGAAGTTCTCTTTCTTCGTGGGTTCAAATTATACATCAGTATTTCTCAACCTTGGAAGCTTGAAGATGGGTGGACTTCAACTTTCAGAATCCCCCAGCCAGCAGCGCTGGCTGGGAGATTCTGGGAGTTAAAGTCCACCCATCTTCAAGCTACCAAAGTTGAGAAACACTGTTATATGTGGTGAGCAGAACTACGATGTTTATAACGAAGACTAAGAATCTGTTAACTCGAACATATTGGGGTTTTCTGCAGAGGCAATATATTTACCTGAGTGTTCATTCTTTGTGTTCAACACATGTGTATATAACTACTGTGTTTTCCTTTGATCTATTTTACCCTGGATTTATATCCTGTATTTTATTTTTGTTTTGTATTTTTGATATGGTCATAAGCAGTGGTGGAATCCAATTTTGTTTACTACCAGTTCTGTGGGCATGGCTTGGTGGGCGTGGCGTGGCTTGATGGGAGTGGCGTGGCTTGGTGGGCACGGCAGGGGAAGGATACTGCAAAATCTCCATTCCCACCCCACTCCAGGGGAAGGATATTGCAAAATCCCCATTCCCTCCCCACTCTGGGGCCAGCCAGAGGTGGCATTTGCCGGTTCTCCAGAACTTGTCAGAACCTGCTGAATAGCACCCCTGGTCATAAGACTAATTTTTTTTTTTTTAATTTGATTTATATGCCGCCCTTCTCCGGAGACTCAGGGTGGCTTACAATGCGTTAAGCAATAGCCTTCATTCTTTTGTATATTTTATACAAAGTCAGCTTATTGCCCCCACAAACTGGGTCCTCAATTAATTAATCAACAATCTGTCTGTCTCATAATATAACCATACAAACAATGCCGTATGCATGCTGACTTTGTGATAGTGTCATGTGCATGGTGTAATTATCATACAAATAATGGCAATTGTATAATTTGTATTATTTATGTGATGACATCGTGACTAGCGTAAAGTCTCTTTCCTTCCCTTATCCCTCCCTCCAGAGGCCTGAAATTAACTAAATGCCATCAACTTAATATGAGCCGAGGTGGCGCAGTGGTTAGGATGCAGTACTGCAGCTACTTCAGCTGACTGCTAGTTCAGCAGATCAGCTGATCAAATCTCACCGGCTCAAGGTTGACTCAGCCTTCCATCCTTCCGAGGTGGGTAAAATGAGGACCCAGATTGTTTGGGGGCAATATGCTATTTAGTATACTGTCTTTGGTGTAAGCCGCCCAGAGTCCTTGGAGAGTGGGCAGCATAGAAATATGAATGAATGAATGAATGAATGAATGAATGAATGAATGAATGAATGAATGAATAAATAAATAAATAAATAAATAAATAAATAATCTAATGATTGAAGTAACTCATTGCTTCTTTGCACAATAGTTTGAATTGTAAAAGTAATAAACCCACTTGGTTCTTGCAACATATGAAACCCCACTAACTTTGGTTAAAACTAACCAAGTTTAGGAAGCTATTTAATACAGATGCTAACTTCGTTAGTGAACTGGTTAAGCATAACATCTCAAAGGTGCTTTTTCAAAAGGCAATTGGACTTCATTTTTCTTTGAAGATGTTTCGCTTCTCATCCAAGAAGCTTCTCCAGAATGAATGAATGAAGAAGCTTCTTGGATGAGAAGCGAAACATCTTCAAGGAAAAACGAAGTCCAATTGCCTTTTGAAAAAGCACCTTTGGGACAACCATTCCCTCAATAACTGAGAATCTCCACAGACGGTTAAACATATTGCCTTTCAATCAAATTCCTATCACATTACAGCTTTTTCCTTCTTCCTTGATTATGTGAAATGATTAATTGCACACTGTTAAGGATTATTCAGTGGATGAGATGACATCACAACATAAGACAGCCAATCAAATTAGGAACAGCAATGGGAAATGGGAAAAAACTCAGTACATACAATTTGTATAGGGAAAGTTAAGTTTATTGAAAACAGTCCACACAAGGTAGAATTAGTTTCAGCAAAATCGAAGGATTAGACATACCGTTTAGTGCTGCTATAGCAACTTCAAGACACCTTTTCGTTTAGTTTTTAAAAAGTTAGGGGAACAAATGTCTAAGTAAAAGAATGAAGTCTATGGAGATTCTCAGTCATCCAGGTCAGGGTTGTCAGGAGCTTTTTCAAGAGGCAACTGAACTTTCTTGGTTTTTCTTTGAAGACGTTTCTCTTCTCATCCAAGAAGCTTCTTCAGCTCTGCTGAAGCTTCTTGGATGAGAAGCGAAACATCTTCAAAGAAAAACCAAGAAAGTCCAAAAGTCTTGAAAAAGCATCTTTAAGATAGAAGAAAGAAGGCAGAATTGAAATAGATGACCTTCAGCCAAGTACCATATTTTTCGGAGTATAAGATGCATCTTTCCCCCCACTAAAAGGGGGTGAAAATTTAGGTGCATCTTATACACCGAATGTAGCCCCACCCACCCACTGACCCCCACCCTTTGGCCTCTAGCTCCCAGCAGTTACCTCCTTGCAGCAAGCAGCAAGAAGAAACAGCTTGTTTCAGCTTCAGCACAGCCTAATTAGCACAAGTTGATTGGATCGGCCTCCCGACTCTCAGCTGTTTTGCTCTCACAGCACGGGCCTCTGCTGCTTGCTGCAAGGAAGTAAATTGCTGGAGTAATTTTTTTTTCTTCCTTGTGCTAATCAAGCTATGCTGAAAACAAAAGTGAAAGTAAAGCAAGCTGTTTGCTGTTTGCTGCAACGAGGCAAAATTGCTGGGAGCCAATTGCTGGAAGGCAGATTTCTTTTTCTTGTTTTCCTCACCAAAAAAGGTAAGTGCGTCTTATAGTCCGGTGTGTCTTATACTCCGAAAAATACAGTAGTTAATAGAATTTCAGGTGCACATCAGCTTATTTTTGTTTATAATTAGTTTTTTCCCCCATCTTCAATTTGGTCAACGCAAGATGATCTATAATCTAGTACTCTTGTCTATTTTCCCCACAACAACCCTGTGGGTTGGACTAAGAAAGAGGGACTGACCCCAAGCCAGTCTTAAGTGCCTTGATGGTACAGTGGTTTAATGCACCCTGTTATTAACACAGCTGCCTGCAATTTCTGCTGGTTCGAATCTCTCCAAGGCTCAAGGTTGACTCAGCCTTCCATCCTTTCTAAGGTGGGTAAAATGAGGACCCAGTTTGTGGGGGCAATAAGCTGACTTTGTATAAAATATACAAAAGAATGAAGGCTATTGCTTAACGCATTGTAAGCTGCCCTGAGTCTCCGGAGAAGGGCGGCATATAAATCAAATTAAAAAAAAAAAAAAAGCCACCCAGATGGTCTTCATCTCCAAGGAAGGACTAGAACTCACAAGTCTCCTGTTTTTTAGGCCAATACCTTCATCATTACACTATACTGACAATCCGTACCACTAAACTGTGATCTTTTTGTTCTGCCATTATTCTGATATACAGCGGACGGCAATGCAAAAATTAAAAATGGGAAGAACACACAAAGATAAATGTCTCCAAATGTCAGACCATCCTGCACATTTTTAACTTTGGGAGTATGATGTCCCTTTGCTCATAAAATGGCTGACATGGAGAAGGACTTTTAATCACCAAGTATCTCCAGTGAGATGGACAGTAAGGAATATGCTAGTTTAGCCCCATAGGTCCCCTGGACGTGAGCTTCTGTTCCCATCTTACTTCTGTATAGTTGTGAGTGTGTTTTGTGTGTGTTTCTAGGTAGAGAAGTAACCTTCCCAATAATGCATACTGCATTGCAGCTCCTGATCACTTTTACTTTTTCATCCACCCTATCTGACCATTGTGGAGCTGAGCGGCATTCTTATGAATAAAGATGATGCTGGAGGCTACTGTTCTGTTTCATTTTGCAGTGGCCAACTTCTCATTTAAAAGGTTAAAACAAATTTATATACAAACATCTATCAAAAAAATGGGACTGAATGGTTCCAGGGCAAGAAATCATTCTGCGTGTTTTCTTCCAGGTTTATTTCAATTTGACGCAAGGACAGAAATTTCTCTAAAAGGAGAAGGCTTTGGAGAACTTCTCATGAACTTCCATGATGGTCTTGCACTTAGTTAATGAGGAAACTTTGGCCACCTAATGAGAAGGAAGGACTCACTGGAGAAGAGCCTAATGCTGGGAACGATTGAGGGCAAAAGAAGAAGGGGACGGAAGAGAACGAGGTGGTTGGATGGAGTCACTGAAGCAGTCGGCGTGAGCTTAAAGGGACTCTGGAGGATGGTAGAGGACAGGAAAGCCTGGAGGAATGTGGTCCATGGGGTCACGATGGGTCAGACATGACTTTGCAACTAACAACAGCAAACAAGGAAACAGAATGTCTTCTATTCCTCAACCCTCTCACTGATCATCTGCAGCTTCCTTGGCTTTCCAAGCTTCTATTCCATTCTAAGGGAAGACCTTAGAGAGTGTCCTCCCTTCAGGTCTACCTTTTTTGAGCCTGTCATTTCTACTTCTATAACTGTCTGGTTTGGTACAGCAACCAAACAGGGCAGGTACGGACTCCAACAGATAGTGAAGACTGCAAAAAGAACAATTGCAACCAGCTTGCCTTTCAGAGAAGACTTGTATGCTGTGTGAATCAGAAAGAGGGCTGAGAAAATATTTACACACCCCTCACATCCTGGTCATAAACTGTTTCAACTCCTTTCCTCCTGACAACACTATAGGCAGTGATGGTATTCAGCTGGTTCAGACCGGTTCGGGTGAATCGGTAGTGGCAACCTGTGGGTGTCCCACTAGCCCCTGATGTTATGCCGTCCTATTTAGCCACATTTTCTAAGCCACACACGTGTGTAAGCTGCACACGCTCACATTTTCAGTACACGGCAAACTGGTGGTAGAATTCTGTGAAACTCACTTCTGGCTATAGGGCATTGCAGGTCAAAGGAGCTACAAGCACTGCTTTTTCCCACCTCTCATCACTCTCTGCTGAACAGCTAATTCTCACAGTGCTGTCTAACGTCTATGTACATTTACCCATGTACTAGGTCTATCTAATCACACGCAACCAAATAAAGTATTCAACTCAACTCAGCTCAACTCAACTCAATACCTAGTTTCCTATAAACGGGTAGGAATTTCAATTAGCATTATCATTTATCCTTCTTATTATCTTCTTAACTCCTTCCTCTTATTGGCATGAGGATGAGGAGGATAGTGGTAAGGGTGATGGTGATGATGATTCTGTTGCTTTGCATGTACACAGAGTGCTTCCACACTGAAGACAAATTCCTTGTGTGTTTAATCACACTCAGCCAAATAAAGTATTCAATTCAACTCAACTCAACTCAATACCTAGTTTCCTATAAACAGGTAGGAATTTCAATTAGTATTATCATTTATCCTTCTTATTATCTTCTTAGCTCCTTCCTCTTATTGGCATGATGATGAATGAGGCTGAGGATGAGGATGAGGAGGATGGTGGTAGTGGTAGTGGTGATGGTGATGATGATTCTATTGCTTGGCATGTACACTGTGAGCTTCCGCACTGAAGAGAAATTCCTTGTGTGTCTAATCACACTCGGCCAAATAAAGTATTCAATTCAACTCAACCCAACCCAACCAAACTCAACCCAACCCAACCCAACCCAACCCAACCCAACCAAACTCAACTCAACTCAACTCAACTCAACTCAATACCTAGCTTCCTACAAACAGGTAGGAATTTTAATTCAATTTTTTTAAAAAATGGCCCTGTGGGTCCAGCATTTAGGGTAGTATCCATACATATCTCTTTGAGTTCTGAAAGATTTCAGACCCTATTAAGAAACCTTGATGCCTAAACCACCCCTTGAGAGTTTTCTTAGAAATCTTTAAGTCTCTTTTCAAGTGAGCAATTGAGGATTACCTCTGCTTAACTGCATGTTCTGAATTGCAAGTTGACAAAGCTTGTGTTTTAATCACGAGCACTTAAAGAAATGTTTTCCCCCACCCTCATCCCCATTGTTTCTCTTTTTGCTTCGTACAAAGCATCGAGTCACAGCCTCTGTAGATATTGTGAGTACAAAACACTCCACGGTACTATAAATCACCCAGAAAGCAGCAGAGAAAGGGGAAGGACACGGGTCACTTAATTCAGCCAATATTTTTACAGTTTAGACATTGAGGGTGTTGGGGGAGGGTGTGTGCTGGGGAAGGAGAGAGAGAGAGAGAGAGAAAGAGAGGGAGAGAGAGAGAACTATAACAAATGGGAACATCAAAATCCAACACCCCTGCCATTACTAAACACTTTGTCATTGACTCTGCAAGCTTGCCATGAATTAGGCTACCCTGCGCTCTAGCAGTTGATACCAATTTCTTGCCCTCATTTTTGAAAACACAAGGATGGAATTGAAATTGGAAATCACTGAAGGCTGTGTTATCTTATCAAACAACTTCAGAATGATAGTCCCTGTAAGCACATCATTGAGGGTGCTGAATTAAACCCGTTTTCTGGGTTTGTGCATATCACCGAATAAATTAAACATCTGGCTAAATCACACACATCTAACCAAGGTTAATGCACATAGTCCTCATCTTATGACCGGTCACTTAGATCTCTCTCTCTCAAAGTTATGATCAATGAGAGGGAAAGCACAATGGAGCACTACATAATTCTACCATATTTTTTGGAGTATAAGATGCACCTTAGTTTTTGGGGAGGAAAATAAGAAAAAAGCTGATTGGTGAGTGGATCGGCCTCCCGGAATACCCCCAATCATCTGTTTCCAGAGTGAATTTTAGCAACAGGTTCCTTGGTTGTGAGCTCTGTGCCTTGCTTTTTTTTTCTGCCTCTGAAACTTCTAAAACTCCTTTTCCGAAAAAACTTTTTTTCCTGCCTCTGAAAGCCTCCAAAGCAGAGCTTTTTTTCTGAAGGACTATCTGTCCTCTGTTCAATTTCCTTTCTTTGGTATTGATATATAGATTAACCTCTTCTGATCTGTTGGTTATTGTGTCACTCTCCAGATTGGTTAGCATAGTTTGGTTAGAACCTTTACTGATTCTTCTTTTGTTGCTTGCCATATTATTTTAGATAAAAGCCTTTCAGAGGCTTTTTTTCTGAAGCTTCTTTCAGAGGCTTCTTTCAGCCTCTGAAATCTCTGTGCGAGGCTGGGCAGGGCTACATTCGGAGTATAAGAGGCACCCAGATTTTCACCCTCTTTTTTGGGGGAAAAGGTGTGTCTTGTACTCCGAAAAAAGTGCTGTTGCTCTTGCTATTTAATGATGGCAATGAAAATAAAAAATAGAAGCTGTAATAGGGCACTTCATGATGATTTATGATACCAAACCTGGAAATATCTCATGCAAAGGATCATAGAATTTAAGTTGGAAGACTTGGTTTAGGCTATCTAGTCCACTCCAGGGTCAGTTCCAGAATTTGGTTTACTCTCGAATTGATGGTGTTCTCCTTGACCTCATCCAACAAACACCTCCCTCAATCCTTGATTCTGTTGTCAAATCATCCATTTCATTTCTAGGTGCTGTCAGTCCATGACTTTTACTCATGAAACACAGCTGTCATAAGTGAAATGTAGAAGAAAGGAAATTGTCATCTGATGATAAAGCAGCAAGAATTGAGCATCAGCTAGGAAGCATGTTTAAAAGCTAAAACTGGGGCTGAAGATGCTTTGGCCTTCCAGATGTTATTAAACTATTGCTTGCAAGAACTCAACCAGAACAGCAAATGTTGACAGATGTTGAGCTCTTTTGTTTAACGACAGCAGAGTGGCTATCATATCTCCATTCCTGGACTGGAAGATGGATTCCTTTAATGCTTGGTTGAGTGCTGGAAATTGAGTAGAGCCAATTTTCAACTTCCTCGTCTCCTGAAATATAAGCAACTTGTTAAGCTAAGAGTGCTTTTCTTCCTAAAAAAGCTTGCAGAGAACCTCCAATTCTGTTGTGGTCCGCCAGCAGCCTGTGGAGCTGGCAGCAGAGTCAAACAGTGAGAAGGCTGGGGAGGAACATGAGCCAGTCCTGGAGTCTGGGGAAGGCTTGGATGAGGGCTCTGCATCAGAGGCAGAGATGGGGCCAGGGCCATCTGGGAGTTATGCATGGACTCCGGAGCCTTCAAAGTCAGAATTCAGAGAGGCAGAGGAACAGGAGGAGCCTGTTCCTAGTGCGCACATGCACAGAGCTGCCAGAAGGCAAGAACAGTTAAAACAAAAGGGACGACTCGGGAGTAAGGCCTGGAGATGATTGGCCCCTCCCATAAGGCTTAAAAGAGGAGCAAAGGCATGTGGGCCCTTGCAGGAAAGCAACATTGTTAATTCTGTTCCCAGTCGGCATCTGTTTGATTCTGGACTCCGTGGTGCTTTGCCAAGTAGGTCTTGGCAGAGTGTCAAGAGAGATAAAGGTTGGTGATTATCCCAAAGGACTTCTCCCGAAGGACTTTTTGCAACTAATTGGGACTCAGCTGTGAATGAACGTAATTCACAGCTGTTGCAATAAAAGAGGTTTTGGGGACTACTCATGTGTTTTAATGACTCGGGAAGCCGAGGTCACAACAAATTCTGCACTGCAGATGATTGGACCAGTGCACAAAAAGGCTTTGACTCCATGAGCCATATTGCACAATGTAGCTGATATGATTCTCTTCCTTTCTTTGTAAAACTGGTTCTGACCCTTTTGGGAGTAGTGGACCAGAATATCTCCTAGGTCCCTTCCAGCCCTATAATTCTATGTTCTAAGTTTATTGCAGTGATGGCGAACCTTTTCAGCACCGAGTCCTGAAAAGGGAGTGCGTGTGCATTCGTCTGGGCCGCAATCCAAAAGAGGAGCTGCTCAAAGCGCATACATGTGCCTGAAAATGAACTTGCAGTTTCCGTTGAGCATGGCAGATAGTCTTTTGGGTTTCTGGAGTGCATGCATGGGTAATGATCAGCTAGCTGGTGCACATGCTCACACAGGAAAACGGAAGACCAGTTCTTCCAGTTTATGGCACTGCCTCATGCAAAAAGGCCATCTGATGTGCACATGAGAGCCTTGGTAGTACAGGGGTTTAAGGCACCCTGTTATTAAGCTGGTTATTAAGACCAGCTGCCTGCAATTACTGCAGGGTTCGAATCTCGCCAAGGCTCAAGGTTGACTCAGCCTTCCATCCTTTCTAAGGTAGGTGAAATGAGGACCCAGTTGTGGGGGCAATAAGCTGACTTTGTATAAATATACAAAAAGGATGAAGGCTATTGCTGAGCACATTGTAAGCCGCCCTGAGTCTTTGGAGAAGGGTGGCATATAAATCAAATTAAAAAAAAAAAAACATGCATGTGCACCAGGAACCCAGAAGAGGAATGGGTGACACCACGCATGCCATGCAACATGGCTCCATGTGCCACTTTGGACACATGTGCCATAGATTCACCATCATGGGTCTATTGCATAAAGGTGTCATTAAGGTTGGGTGGAGCATATCCAGATGTCATTCACTTGCTTGTATTTGAAGCTTTTGGTCCATAAAAAACTGACTCATCATGGAGAAATCTAGGATGAATCTACCTCCAGGTGTCCTTTTCAGAACACAGTAGAGCTTCAATGGTTGGCTGTTAAGGCACCTGGGTTCAGTCCCCCCTCAGATGATTTTGGACTATCTCATCCTTTTCAACCTACACTACTTCAAAGACTTATTAGGAGTGAGAGACATAGACATAGCCTTGAGCTCTTGGGATGGCAGAAACAAAGTAAATAAGTAGGAGCAGTGGTGGCACAGTGGTTAGAATGCAGTATTAAAGGCTAACTCTGCCCACTATCAGCAGTTCGATTTTGACCGACTCAAGGTAGACTCAGCCTTCCATCCTTCTAAGGTCAGTAAAATGAGGACCCAGATTGTTGGGAGCAATATACTGACTCTGTAAACCACTTAGAGAGAGCTATTCCTGTATGACTGTAACTTTGTTGCTGGTATCCTTAAGATTTATATTGACTGTTTCCCTATGACTATCATTAAGTGTTGTACCTTATGATTCTTGATGAATGTATCTTTTCTTTTATGTAGTCCGAGAGCGTATGCACCAAGACAAATTCCTTGTGTGTCCAATCACGCTTGGCCAATAAAGAATTCTGTTCTTTTCTTTTCTTTTCTTTTCTTTTCTTTTCTTTTCTTTTCTTTTCTTTTCTTTTCTTTTCTTTTCTATTCTATTCTATTCTATTCTATTCTATTCTATTCTATTCTATTCTATTTAACAGTATATAAGTCTAAATGCTATTGCTTTTGCTATTGCTATTGTTAAATACTAGTCATTTACATTTAGGATGGCTTTCCCTTCCCATTTATCTTCTCACCAGAAAAAAAAATACAATAAAATACTTCTCACTTTGTCCTTTTAATTGCATAAATCTCGTCCCTCCCTCCTCTCCTTTTTACCGTTTCATGATCTAACACTAGATAAGACGGAAATGTAAAAGAGAGGTGAGCATAGTTAAAGACTCTTCTGGAATAGAAGGGAGACATTTGATCTGAAAGATGCTCGCTTCAATGTCTCATATTTATCGGCTGTTTTTTTTTTAAAAAAAAAAATCTCAGCCAACCACAAAGAAAAATCTGAAAAGGGTATCCGATGTTTTGTTAAATTATCAAATGTTTAGTTAAATTATCTGTTGAAGTCGGCAGTTCTCTGACTCTGTTGAAAATAGCCTTGCCAATTAATCAGCTAATTGAAGGATGAAACAAGAAGGGCAAGAACAAAATCCTGAGAGATTTAGACACATCTGAAAACGATTGTCAGGGTTTTGTCATTCGCATAAACCAAATGTCTTTACACAAAAGGATAATCCCAGGTTTCTGAGAGATATCAGCTGCCACCATTTTGCCTCTTAGAAAGAGAAATTCGAAAAAGATGTGCTGTCTCTGTTTTTTTCGGGAGGGGGGAGATAAATGTTGCTTCAAAGAATTGCTGATTAATCTTCACTTTTGTGGATATAAATATTCCAGTGTACATACAGAATGTCAATCAATCATTCCGTTCAATGCCCAAATATATATATATATTTTTCTAAACAAGAAAACTGGAGAACAGAGTTGAGTTGAGTTGCCATTCTCCAAACTGGTGGAACCCTAAATGTCCTGAGATGAAACACCCCATTAAATGTTTTCAAGAATTAAAGCCAATTAAAAATACTTCCTACTCGAGAAGGTAACGCAGGTCAGATTTTCTGATCAATCCAGATCAGTTTGGATGAAATCAGACTGTATCGGAATTAGTAAAAATGAAATGCCTCCAGCCTTTTTCCTTCTAATTATGGAGGAGTTAACAAAAGAGTAAACTTTTTCCCAAACTCTTATCTGCTACAATGAGACAAGACAATGTTTGCTCGTTTGTGTTTTCTTTGAAAGCCCTGGAATTTTGAACTGCCGTACTTTTCGGAGTATAAGACGCACTCCCCCCCAAAAAAAGAGGGTGGAAATGTTGGTGTGTCTTATATGCTGAATACAGCAATTTTTGGCCTCCCGAAACCCTGCCCCGCATGTCCCCTTTTTGCCAAAACAGGCCTGTTTTTCACAAAAACAGGATAGACAGAGGGTTTGGCAGGCCTGCAAAGTGCTCCTGGGGACTGGGGAGGCCAAAAATGTGATGTGTATGGGGTTTTGGAGGCCAAAAATGGGCCTATTTTTGCAAAAACAGGATGCGCAGAGGGTTTGGGAGGCCTGCAGAGTGCTCCTGGGGGCAGGGGAGGCAAAAGACTTTTTTTTCTTCTTTTCCTCTTCGAAATCTTGATGTGTCTTATACTCCAGTGCATCTTATAGTCTGAAAAAAAAATGGTATATTTGAAATGTCCCTGTGATTAGGTCCCCTGGTTCTGAAGATGTGAGGTTTTTTTGTCAGGGGTCTGGAGAAGAAGCTGACTAAGTAGTTGATTTCATTGTGCAGTTGCTGCTGTGGGAAGGAGAGGTGGGATTTTATACTGTGGATTTTTAATGTTGTAAGCCACTCTAAATCACCTGTGTGTGAGTTGGTTGGCCATATAAATTTGTGTGAATGAATGAATGAATGAATGACCTATTTATTTTGGCAGCAGCCAAAAAAGCCAATGCAATCCTAGGTTCCATTAATAGAGGGATAGAATCAAGATCATAAGAAGTATTAGTAGCACTTTACGAAACCTTAGCATGACCACACTTGAAATTCGGCATCCAATTTTGGTCAGCATAATATAAAAAAGACGTTGAGACACTGGAAAGAACGCAGAGAAAAGCAACAAGGATGATTAAGGGACTGGAGGCTAAAACTGTATGGAGAACAGTTGCAGGAATTGGGTATGTCTAATCTAGTGACAAGAAGGACCAGGGTTGACATAATAGCAGTGTTCCAATAGTTGAGGGCCTGCTACAAAGAAGGAGTCAACTTATTCTCCAAAGTACCAGAAGGCAAGACAAGAAAGAATGGATGGAAACTACTCAAGAGAGAAGCAACCTGGAATTAAGGAGAAACTTCCCAACAGTAAGAATGATAAACCAGTGGAATGACCTGCCTTCAGAAGTTGTGGGTGCTCCATCACTGGAGGTTTACAGGAAGGGACTGGACCGCTACTTGTCTCATATGATTTAGGTCTCCTGCTTAAGCAGTGGGTGAACTAGAAAACCTCCAGGGTCCCTTCCAACTCTGTTATTCTATGTTCTGTTTTCAAATGGATCCCTACTATTAGTTAACATGGAATAAGAAATCAGGTAGCAATATTTGAAATCTTTCTAGCAAAAAAATATTAAAGATATAATATCTTTTGGAAGAAACGACCTGACAAAGATAGATAGATAGATAGATAGATAGATAGATAGATAGATGGATGGATGGATGGATGGATGGATGGATGGAAGGAAGGAAGGAAGGAAGGATGGATGGATGGAAAGACAGAAGAATGGATGGACGGACGGACGGAAGGATGGATAGAGGGATAGATGGATGGATGGACGGATGGATGGACGGATGGATGGACAGATGGATAAATACATACATACATACATACATACATACATACATACATACATAAAATCCCTAGATAGATATGAGATACATCTCCTTTTTAGATTTTTAAAATCAAAGTTAATTTGCAAGCGTAGGACTTTTAGGCAAATGTACCACTACATCTTTTTCATTCTTCTTCTTCTTCTTCTTCTTCTTCTTCTTCTTCTTCTTCTTCTTCTTCTTCTTCTTCTTCTTCTTCTTCTTCTTCTTCTTCTTCTTCTTCTTCTTCCTCTTCTCCTCCTCCTCCTCCTCCTCCTCCTCCTCCTCCTCCTCCTCCTCCTCCTCCTCCTCCTCCTCCTCCTCCTCCTCCTTCTTTATACAAATCCTGCTACTGTATAAGGAAGCCCTGATAGATTTACCTTCTTTGCCATTACGGTTTAAGAAAGTTCAATAAGTCAGCTGTCAGAGTTCAAGTCCCCTTGCAGGTTAAAGAATTTCAATTTCAAAGTACATGAGGCTGAAGTCTTGAAACAGGAGCTCATCAAATGCTAATCATTTCTGACTCTTGAGCTGCAAAAAAAAAAAAAAAAAGAGAGAGAGAGAGAGAGAGAGAGAGAAGGAAACTGGAGGGTCTGCAGAGAGGGCACCAAGCATCCCAGCAAAACTCTTGCACTCAATTAATTCTGCAGGGTGCAATAAGGATGATATGAAAGAACTTTGATGTGAATGAACAGACCGTTTAAGGGCAGGGAAAAGAGCCAAATGACCACCAAATTGCTTTCTGAGTAACTGGAGAATGGGCTGGTAGGCTTTCAATCTCATTTAGGTGACATTTCAAAAAAAAAATGGGGATTTTTTTTTTTGCTCAGCTGCAGACTTTGTGAGAAAAATAATCAGCGGGGCCCAAACTTCCAGAGATCTTGTAGAAGAGATTGGATGCAGGAGAGAACGGAATAATAAGAACTGAAAGGGACCGTGGAGGACTTCTGGTCCATCTCCTGCTCAAGCAGGAGACCCTATTCTGTTCCAGGCAAATGGAATGTCCAGTCTCTTCCTGAAAGCCTCCAGTGATGGCACACCCACTCTTTTTCATGATCTTCCACCCGTTGCTTCTTGGCCTGTCCTCAGGTGTTTGGAGAATCCACTCTTTTGGTAGTCTTTGCCTTGTCTTTCTCCCATATGGCAGTGGCGCAGTGGTTAGACTGCAGTACTGCAGGCTACTTCCGCATGATCACTGGCTACCAACAGTTTGGCAGATCGAATCTCACCAGGCTCAAGGTTGACTTGGTGGGTAAAATGAGGACCCAGATCGTTGGGGGCATATAGGCTGACTCTGTAAACTGCCTAGAGCGGGCTGTAAATCACTGTGAAGCAGTTCATAAGTCTAAGGGCTATTGCTAGTGCCCTCCCTCCCTCCCTCCCTCCCTTTCTTCCTTCCCAATGGTTAAAATGCAGTATTGCAAGCTAATTCTGCCCACTGCCAGCAGTTCGATCCTGACCAGCTCAAGGTTGACTCAGCCTCCCATCCTTCCGAGGTCGGTAAAATGAGGACCCAGATTGTTGGGGGCAAGAGGCTGACTCTGTAAACCACTTAGAGAGGGCTGTAAAAGCACTGTGAAGTGGTATATAAGTCTAAGTGCTATTACTATCTGTCTGTCTGTCTGTCTGTCTGTCTGTCTATCCTATCTATCTATCCTATCTATCTATCTATCTATCTATGAGCTGTGGTGGCGCAGTGCAGGCTAACTCTGCCAGCAATTCAATCCTGACTGGCTCAAGGTTGACTCAGCCTTCCATCCTTCTGAGATGGGTCAGATGAGGACCCAGATTGTTGCGGGTCCTCATCTGAGGATGAGGGCTTAGAGAGGGCTGTAAAAGCACTGTGAAGCGGTATATAAGTCTAAGTGCTATTGCTATCTGGCTGTAAGAATATCTACTCCTTGTCAGGAGTGGAAGAAGGTCTGCTGCTCGAACAGGGAGTTGGACTAGAAGACCTCCAAGATCTGTTCCGAACTTATTATTCTATGTTAGGTGTTCCATCATCTCAAAGTGGAAGAAGGTCCTAGTCCTTTTCATCTTTCCACACCATTTCCTACTACCATTCTCACCAGTGATAAAGCACAGATGTTGAGATATATGATTTTGTTTCCCTGTTTCCAAAGGCTAAATGCAAAATAATCTCCACAGTCCCGACACACCTACCTAAAAGGGGGTGAAAATTTAGGTGCGTCTTATACACTGAATGTAGCCCCGCCCATACACTGGTGGCCTCTGCCTCCCAGCAATTTACCTCCTTGCAGCAAGCAGCAAGAAGAAACAGCTCGTTTCAGCTTCAGCACAGCCTAATTAGCACAAGTTGATTGGATCAGCCTCCTGACTCTCAGCTGTTTTGCTCTCAGTTGTTTTGCCCGGCTGCTTGCTGCAAGGAGGTAAATTGCTGGGAGCAGATTTTTTTTTTCTTGTGCTAATCAAGCTATGCTGGAAACGAAAATGAAAGTAAAGCAGGCTGTTTGCTGCAACGAGGCAAAATTGCTGGGAGGCAGAGGCAGATTTCCTTTTCTTGTTTTCCTCACCAAAAAAGGTAGGTGCGTCTTATAGTCCGGTGCGTCTTGTACTCCGAAAAATACGGTATTTACTTTTGGAAAGACCTATCTCTCACCCAAAGGTCTCCCCCCCACCCCCCCAAAAAAAATTTCATCCTGCCCCTTACCTCCTGACCCCAAGAATTTGGAAGCTGAACTATGCCACCCAGGGGTAAAAGTATGCTACTCCTTGTCTTCTCCTTTCTATGTACTGACACCCATATTGTATCTTTCATGCAGCGTTCCATATGCGACTGGGAAGTAAGCTGTTTAATTCCATTTAATTACATTACCAAGTTACCTCACCATCCATTTTTCTGCTTTCCAGCTGAGACCGGGAGATAGGCCTCAAGGTGGCCAGCGAGAGATTGACTTGCTTCAATAATTTCTTCCTCATTCTCTAGAGCCTTTCACAGTCCTACTTATAAGGGGAATGCATGAGAACATCAGAAGAACAGCTAGTCTAATCAAATAGCAAAGCTTGCTTGGATTAAAAGGAAAACATAATAAAACAAAACAAAGACAGATTGGTTCCAGGGCATCCACTGGGAGCAGTCAAAAGAGTCAAGATGGCAGCCCTGGTCTTGTTTATTTTTTAATGGGCGATGCAGAATAAAAACGCCTTCTTTAATTTTTTTCCCCCCCTACCAGGCTCTGCGGAAAGCTCTGCTCGCTTCATTTTCTCTCTTGTTCTTGGCTCCAGTGTTTGTTTGTGTCAGGGCTTCGATTTGCATTTATGGGTCCTGCTGCACCTCGAGGCAGCTGCACTCTGCACTCAGCTCAGTGGTGTCAAAAATAGACATCGGGAATTTTAATTTGATTCAAATGCAATTTTTGGCACAGCAGAAAGGGGGCAGGTGTTGAAACCATGGAATAATGAAAGCAAAGCCTTGGACCAACAGGCCCTTTGATGGACTGCGCCTCTAATATATGAAAGGGGTTGTCAGGTCCCATAGTTCCCTATCGGGAATGTTGCCATTCTGGTGGGGGCAGAGGTGGGATTCCCATACTGGAGCAACCAGTTCGCTCAGCACCGGAAATGTGAGTGCGTGCACATGTGGGCGACATCAAACAACACAGCAATTTGCTCGTGCGCGCCATCCACACATGTGTGTGGCAGGGATGGGTTCTAAAATTTTTACTACTGGTTCTGTGGCCATGGCTTATTTTGTGGGTGTGGCTTGATGGTCATGTGACAATTATTTAGGATTTAGCAGAGGTACTGGTCTACCAGGCTTTTAACTGCTTGCAGAGCTGTACCGATCTATTCATGCATTTTTGCAGGCACTGGTCTACTCATTTGTTTGCTTTTAACACTGATCAGCTGTAGGGCGGCCCTTTGAAGCCCCGCGGCAAGAGTTTAAACAGTTTTTTTTCCCTCTAGCCATCAGCTGGGACTCAGGAGGCAGCAATAGATTGGGGGTGGGGACAAATAAAAGGTAAGAATAATGCGGGGAGTGGGTGGGGAGGCGGGGGGCAGAACTGGTTTGGTGACATCATATCGTCACCGCTATCGGCTCAGGAGAACCGGGCTGAACCGGGAGGAACCCACCACTGGTGTGTGGCATCAAAAACACAGCAATATAGGATGGGATTGCACCCGGGCCCACCCACAGGTCTCCATTACCGGTTCATTCGAACTGGTCCAAACTGGCTGAATACCACCTCTGGGTGGGGAGGTGGGGGTGCTGGATGCATCCCTCACTTTATAACTGTCAGGTTCTGGCCTGCTCCAAGAAAGAAAGCACTTCAAACAGGATTGCTGTGATGGTTCTTTATATAGAGATCCGGCACTGCTCCGACAAACACCCGTGAAGATGAAAACATTGTCAGCTCTATTTGCTCTGTGCTCCCCATCATCTTTTAAAGGTCCCCACTTCCCTTCTCAGCTCTACCCTTTGGCCTCGCCCTCGAGCCACCCCCTGCTCTCAGCCCCCTCGAGTCAGCCATCAATTGTAGTTTGCCATCTTCAATTTCCTGTGGCTGCGTCATTTGCATATTGCACCGAACGCCGGCTGGCCGCCTCTCAGCTGTGAAGCGGCAGAAGAAATGGCTGTGTTCCGTTTCGGCATGGGTCTGCAGCATTTCACAGCCTAGTGAGATGGTATTGGGGTCTCAGGGATGACTCCGTTCTCATCTGTGGCCGGAATGCAGCAACCACATCGGTGTCGGACTCTGGGTGGCTTTTCTTGCATTTGGTTCTCTCCCCATTCCCCGAATGGCAGCCCGGCGGGATGGAGCTGACAATAACCTTTTTCCTGTTGCCTATTTATCACCTTCTCTGCCTGCAGGTTCTCAAAACAACTTCTCACCTGCTTTCCACAGGACCGAGGGGAGGGGTTTCTATCTTTTTTAACCTCATGGAATTGCGCAGGAATCCTCAGATCCTGCTTTCTTTGTCTTGATATCACTGTCTCTCAATAAAAGTTTCCTTTTGAAATGCCAATTGTTTCAAGAGTTCTACTTTCTTGAGCTGAAAGAAGAGGCAAGTCTTTACAGGCTAGAGGCAGCAGTGAAATCCTAGCGGTTCGCATCAGTTCGGGCAAACCGGTAGTGATAAAATCTACCGGTTCGGCAAACCGGCAGTAAAAAAAATCCCTCCCCTCACTATTCTACTTGCCTCCAAATGGCTCTTTTTTCCACCTGAAGTGTGTGTCTGGCACGCACTGTACCGGTAGTGACACGCGGAGGATTTCATCACTGGCTGGAGATAAATTGCATTTTTGCCCATTTATCTTGTCTTTATCAATGTATTATTTTGTCCTTTGGAATGATCATTATATTTGGGGGGGGGGGGCGTTATTTAAGAGCAAGCAAACTTACCTTGGGCAATTAGTGAGCTGAGCAATGACACTGTGAGTGGTAAATCTGGCAGGAAGGGCAGGTCAAACTTTCTAATCATTCCTTCCTTTTACTTCCTGGCCTTTTGACTAACATCAAGTGTATAGCAAATCTCATTTCTTTCTGAAATAAAATGAAAAAAAACTACAATGCATTAACGTTCTAAATATGGGAAAGTGAAATGTGGAGTGGATTGATACATTAAACTAAATTAAAATGTGATTTGTTTCTCATTGATTTTGTCCTGTCCTGTCCTGTCCTGTCCTGTCCTGTCCTGTCCTATTCTATTGTATTCTATTCATGCCCATTCCTGTTCTGTTCTGTTCTGTTCTGTTCTGTTCTGTTCTGTGCCCTAAGAGCTGTCCAAATACAACCATTGTGGTTGTGCACCAAAGCTGATGGCTTGACCCCTGGACTAGTTGTGTCTTTCAGTCCCTTTTTTGTAGACTTTTCTAAGCATGATTATGCAAAACAATTTGTGGTGCATACGAAAGAATTTCTTGGTTTTTCCTTGAAGATGTTTCGCTTCTCATCCACAAGAAGCTTCTTCCATTTTTATTAAGTGAGAACCGAAGAAGCTTCTTGGATGAGAAGCAAAACGTCCAGTGGCCTTTTGGAAAAGCACCTTTAGGACAACCATCACATGGACGATTGAGAATCTCCATAAAGATTCATTGTGAGGCACGTGAGAGGTGAAGATTATGCTGTAAACCCCCAAAGAGCTTGCTTGTTTTCATTATCCAACTAGGTAACATTATCAGTGCTAGTAAGGAGTGCTGTTTGCTGTCAGTTTACCTTCTGGTATCTTGCTTGTCTGTGTGAGTGGGGGGCGGTCTTAGAGATTCATTGGTTGGGCTGTTTACTGATGGCTCTTTAGCAGTTTCTTAACTGCGGTGCATCTTACTTTAGTTGGTCTGAAGTTAACTATGCTGATCTGGTTGCTGATTCCCGGTGAAGAGGTGCTGGAGTCTTTGTTCTCTTTTGGGCTGGTTGATTGTCTCTTTTGCATAGTCTATATACCTTGATAATGTCTATGTGCAGTAGTGGGTTTCAATTTTGGTCGCTACTGGTTTGCTCGCGGGCGCGCGGGGGCGCACGATGCTTCTGCACATGCACAGAGATGTCTGGGAAGGTGGGAGGGGCCTCCTGCAGCTGCCGCTGCTACCAGTTCACCTGATCCGGGGCAAACCAGTAGCAACCCACCACAGGTCTACTGTATGTGTCTATTGGTAGCTGATTTATCAGAGTGCCAGGCTTCTAGAAATTCACTGGCATTTTTGAACTTGGCTTTGTCCAGGAATGTCACATTTTCCCAATTGAAATTATGGTTAAATCTGTCTATATGTTATGAAATTTAATGAATTTTCATCATGTCTTCTGACTGCTCTTAGCCAAGAAAAGCTTCCCCATTCTTACCATAGAATCTTGTAGGCACTTGACAATTTTAATTGCTTACCAAATTTGGACATTTACAGTAGGAGTGGGTTCTAAAATTTTTTACTACCAGTTCTGTGGGCGTGGCTTATTTTGTGGATGTGGTTTGATGGTCATGTGACAATTCTTTAGGAGTTAGCAGAGGTACTGGTCTACCAAGCTTTTAACTGCTTGCAGAGTTGTACCGGTCTACCCATTTGTTCTTGGAGCGTTCTAGTCTACCCTTTTGTTTTTGGAGGCACTGGTCTACCACCACACTGCCTTTTACCACTGATCAGCTGTAGGGCGGCTCTTTGAAGCCCTGCGGCAAGAGTTTAAACAGGTTTTTTCCTTCTAGCCCATCTGCTGGGACTCGGGAGGCAGCGAATAGATTGGGGGTGGGGGCAAATAAAAGGTAAGAATAACGCAGGGTGGTGGTGGGAGGGCCCAGTTCCTGAACAAAGAGAACTGGTTCAGTGATGTCATATCGTCACCGCTACCGGCTTGGCCGAACCGGGCCAAACCAGGAGGAACCCACCACTGATTTACAGTTTATGGAAATTCAACCTACACCAAAAAAAAACAAAAAAAACAGAGATCTATTTTAATGTCCCAAACGTGCTTTTTCATAAGTTCCGAAGAAGCTTCTTGGGTGAGAAATGAAACGTCTTCCAGGAAAACAAAGAAAGTCCAGTTGCCTTTTGAAAAAGCACCTTTGGGACAACCAGGATCTGGATGGCTCTCCATAGACATCTGTTTTTAATGCTGCAGCAAAGCTAGATAAACGTAAACACGGCATTCCCATAACCCTCTTGTCTCTCTCTTGTCTGTCCTAAATTCTTGAATTATGCTGGTTCCATCTCACAGTGGCTCTGCATGGCAATTCAGAGACCCCATGATAGACTTTTCCTGCTTTTGTTGTTAGTAACAACTGTTCTAATGAATAGGTAGATACTCTTTGCAGCTCTGTGCAATGATAAGACAAAGAAATCAGCTGCAAGTGAACAAAATTGAGCACTGGGCCCTTTCTAACAAAATGAAGTTCAACGTAGAGAAAAATAAAGTCCTACACTTAGGCAAGAAAAACCAAAAGTACACATATAAGCTGGGTGAAACCAGGCTTAATAGCAGTAACTGTGAGAGGGATCTTGGAGTCTTAGTGGACAACCAGCTAAATATGAGCCTGTTATGTGTGGCGGCAGCCAAAAAATTCAATGCAATCCTAAAATGCATTAACAGATGGATACAATCAACATCAAGTGAGGTACTAATACCACTTTATAAAGCCTTAGTAAGGCCACACCTAGAATACTGCATCCAGTTTTGGTCATCACACTATAGAAAAGATGTTGAGAGTCTAGAAAAAGTGCAGAGAAAAGCAACCAGGATGATTAGGGGACTGCAGGCTAAAACATTTGAAGAACAGTTGCAGGAACTGGGCATGACTAGTCTAGTGAAGAGAAGGACCAGGGGAGAAAGAATAGCAAGTCTTCCAATATTTGAGAGGTTGCCACAGAGAGGAGGGGGGTCAAGTTATTTTTCAAGGCACCTGAAGGCCAGACAAAGAACAATGGATTAAAACTGATCAAGGAGAGATTCAACCTGGAAATAAGGAGAAATGTTCTGACCGAGAGAACAATCAACCCATGGAACAGAAGTTGCCTTCTGAAGTTGTGGGCACTTTATCACTGGTGGCTTTCAAGAAGAGATTGGACAGCCATTTGTCAGAAATGGTGTAGGCTCTCCACTTGGGCAGGGGGCATGGATTAGATGACCTACAAGGTCCCTTCAAACTCTGTTAATCAAATGCCATGTATGACCCCAAAGTGCCAGATCTGGCTTAGCAACACTGAAGAACATAACTCAGCAGCAACTACATCAGTGTTGGTATTCAGTCGGTTCTATCCAGTTTGGGCGAACCAGTAGCGGCGGTTGCAGGAGGCTCTGCCCACCTGGCCAGATGTCATCGCATCCCGTTTTTGATGCTCTGTGCATGTGCGGAAGGTGGGGGGAGAGCAAAATAAACAAAATACCAGAATTGCACTTGAAGGACTGCCCTTTGTACATTCACATGAAAATGTTAGGGCCTTTGATTGTACTGCTACAACTGCCATCTTATCTGTTTTATAACATAGAAGAATACGGCTGGACAAGACCTTGGAGATCTTCTAGCAGGAGACCCTATACCAAGGGTCGGCAACCTTAAATACTCAAAGAGCCACAAAGGTCCTAACCGGAAGTCCCCCATTCAATTTTGGAGCCAACCGGAAGTCCAGTTCCCCCACCATAGAGTCTCCTCCTAGCACGGTGTCCTTTTTCCTCTACTTGTCTTAACCAAAGGCTCCATCAATTGTGGAGCTGACTGACGACAGGGAGCCGCAGCAGAGGGATGAAAGAGCCACATGCGGCTCCAGAGCCATGGGTTGCTGACCCCTGCCCTATACCATAATGGACAAGTAGCTCTCCTATTTCTTTTGGAAAACCTCCAATGATGGATGTCCCGAAAGTCCTTTTTCAAAAGGCAACTCTGGGCATATGAAATTTTAACTCCTATTTTTTAACATGTTAAGTCCTACCCATACTTGTCAGCTTGAATGGAATCATTGACATCATTAAGGTGTCCGATTGGAAAAGAATTTGATTTTGAACATCAGATTACAAATTACAAATATATATATATATATATATATATATATATATATATATATATATATATATATATATATATGTAGGTCTTTGGTTATTCGGGTTTTCTCCCACGTAAAATTGGAAGTGTCTTGGCGACGTTTCGACGAAGTCTCATTCGTCATCTTCAGGCTGGTGTTCTCGGCTTCGTGCTTCCAGGAGCAATGTGAGATCGCACATTGCTCCTGGAAGCACGAAGCCGAGAACACCAGCCTGAAGATGACGAATGAGACTTCGTCGAAACATCGCCAAGACACTTCCAATTTTACGTGGGAGAAGACCCGAACAACCAAAGACCTACATACAAACACCCGCGAAAACCTGAGAAAACATATATATATACATACATACATACATACATACACACCTGAGTGGAAAAATTTCTCCACCCTTGAAAGATTCCTGAGTCAATCGATCAGAATAGAGCTGGAAGGGGCCTTGGAGGACTTCTAGTCCTATCCCCTCCTCAAGCAGGAGACCCTATACCATTCCAGACAGGTGACTATCCAGCCTTTTCTAAAAAACCTCCAGTAATGAAGCACCCACATATTCTGAAGGCCAGCCGTTCCAATGGTTAATTGTCCTCACTGTTAGGAAGTTTCTCCTTAATTCCAGGTTGCTTCTCTCCTTGATTCATGACTTGAGTGAAGCTAATGGCTGGACTGCAGGCAAAACCCTTAGTCAGAATCTAGTCAAAGGCTGGGCTCGAAAAGCTGACAATGAATTTCATTGCAAATAGCATTTCAAAGTGAATTTGGAAGCACCTCCTGGGGAAAGAAACAGCCCAAACTGCTAAAGGATGCCAAAAGAACTTTTGTGCGGCAAACAGAATTTCTCAGCGTAGAGGCATCTATTGGAGAAAATAGAAAGTAGCTTAGATTATTTAGATTCAAGAGACTATGAAGGTCAAACTGTTGCAGTTGAACCTCAAAGTGAAATGCTACAAGACAGACGATCCTCTTAAACTAAGACAAGATAGTTACAAGGGTTAAGTTGCAATGCTGTAATATCCCCCACCCCCATAATAATAAGGTAAAGGATCCCCTCACGTGTATGTGCTAGTTGTTCCTGACTCTAGGGGACGGTGCTC
The DNA here is from genome assembly GCA_022577455.1 of Arizona elegans. Taxonomy (NCBI): domain Eukaryota; kingdom Metazoa; phylum Chordata; class Lepidosauria; order Squamata; family Colubridae; genus Arizona; species Arizona elegans. The sequence continues at coordinate 5,951,508 of JAKOOJ010000022.1, read as the reverse complement.
ATCTCCATTTCAAAGCTGAAGAGCCAGCGCTGTCCGAAGACGTCTCCGTGGTCATGTGGCTGGCATTACTCAACGCCAAAGGTGCACGGAACGCTGTTACCTTCCCACCAAAAGTGGTCCCTGTTTTTTCTACTTGCATTTTTAATGTGCTTTCGAACTGCTTGGTTGGCAGAAGCTGGGACAAGTCACAGGTGCTCACCCCATTATGTGACATTAGGGATTCAAACCGCTGAACTGCCGACTTTCTGATCGACAAGCTTAGCGTCTTAGCCACTGAGCCACTGCATCCCTTAATATAGGAAATGGCAAAAATAAGGATGTGATAAACAAATCTTAAGAAAGAAATCCTGGTCCTAATTTTTTTTAAAGAAGAGGACAGGTCAACCTATTTTCCAAAGCACCAGAGGGAAAAATAGTTCAAATGCAGCTGAAAACGGAGAACACTTTTATGTAGAGAAGAGCAACAAACAGGATTAAACATACGGGGAACAGTTGCAGGATTTGGATATGGCTAGTCTAGTGAAAAGAAGGACTAGGGCTGACTTGATAGCAGTTTTCCAATATTTGAGGGGTGCCTCAAAGAAGAGGGGGGTCAACTTATTTTCCAAAGCACCAGAAGGCAAGAGAAGAAGCAACAGATGGAAACTAAGCAAGGAGAGAAGCAACCTCGAACCAAGGAGAAACTTCCTAACAGTGAGGACAATTAACCAGTGGAACAACGGCTTGCCTTCAAAAGTTGTGGGTGCTCCATCACTGAAGGTTTTTAAGAAGAGATTAGACAGCCACCTGTTTGGAATGGTAGAGGGCAGAGGTCTTCAAACTTGGCAGCTTTGAGACTTGTGGACTTCAACTCCTAGAATTCATAGCATAGCTGGCTGGAGAATTCTGGGAGTTGAAGTCCACAAGTCTTAAAGCTTAAAGTCTTAAAGCTGCCAAGTTTGAAGACCTCTGGTATAGAGTCTCCTGCTTGAGTAGGAGATTTAACTAGAAGACCTCCAAGGTCCCTTCCGATTCTATTATTCTATGTGTTCGAGGCTGGGAATGAGGTGGATATGTTATGCGCTAGAATTCCTGACCCACTAGAAATCTTTGGGGACAGCTTCTAAAGTGTTTCTCAACCTTGGAAGCTTGAAGATGGGTGGATTTCAACTCCCAGAATCCCCCAGCCAGCAGCGCTGGCTGGGGGATTCTGGGAATTGAAGTCCACTCATCTTCAAGCTACCAAGGTTGAGAAACACTGCTCTAAGCTTTCCCAGCATCTGAAATAGTGATAGTTTTACTAACGCCAATTGATGCCAGTTGGATTAAGCCAGTGGAATATCTTGCCTTCAGAAATTGTAGGTGCCCCATCACTGGAGGTTTTTAAGAAGAGATTGAACAGCCCCTTGTCTCGAATGGTTTAGGGTCTCCTGCTTGAGCAGAGGGTTGGACTAGAAGTCCACCAAGGTTCCTTCCAGCTCTATTCTGATTGATTGATTGATTGAGGTAGATGACATCATGATTTCTTGATCGGGATTCCCTATGCACAGTCACTCACGCCCTCGTCATCTCTCGCCTGGACTACTGCAACGCTCTCTACATGAGGCTCCCCTTGAAGAGCACCCGGAGGCTCCAACTGGTCCAGAATGTGGCTGCGCGGGTAGTTACGGGAGCTGCATGGCGCTCCCATACAACACCTCTCCTGTGTGAGCTGCACTGGCTCCCAGTGGTCTTCCGGGTGCACTCCAAGGTGTTGGTTATCACCTTTAAAGCGCTCCATGGCATAGGACCTAGTTATCTTTGAGACCGCCTGCTGCTACCGATGGCCTCCCATCGACCTGTGTGCTCCCACAGAGAGGGCCTCCTTGGGGTGCCATCAGCCAAACAATGTAGGCTGGTGACCCCCAGGGGGAGGGCCTTCTCTGTGGGGGCACCCACCCTCTGGAATCAGTTGCCCCCAGAGATAAGGAGAATCCAAGACCTCAGTGCCTTCCGCCGTGCCCTTAAAACTCCTTTTCCAGCAAACCGGGCTGGCTTAAAATTTTTTTAAATGTTTTTAATTGGTTTGTTACTTTTTAAATTATGGGACCAAATAGATATATATTCTTTTAATTAATATTTTTTAATATTTGTATTTTATGTTTCTTATTTGTGGCTGTACACTGCCCTGAGTCCTCCAGGAGAAGGGCGGAATATAAATTCAAAATAAATAAAAAAATAAAAAAATAAATGATACTGTAGGTCCACAGTAACGGCAGAAAGATATGCCTAAAATGAACATTCAGCTGAGCTGTCCTTACAAATGTTCAGGCCAAGCTGACATGCAAAGTCACTCTTCTTCCAGAGTCCCATTGGACTTTCTTTGATTAGAAAGTGGGGTTGGACTAGAAGGCCCTTTCCAACGCTGTTATTCTGTTAATCTCTTAAACTCATCCTGGTCTGTCCTTGGATGATTCATAACCTGCTATAACCAACTCCACCAGGTTGTTGTGCTAGGGGTAGAATTGGAAGAGTCAGGAGTTTGTAGGACACCTGGATCTCCTAAAGCCGTGATGGCTAATTTTTTCTGGACTGATGATCTGTCCCCGTCCACACACACACACAAACACAGCCAGCTGAGGGTTAAGGAAACACTTTGGCACACACCCAGGTCTTTATCTCCAACTTGGCAGCGATTTACACACCGTCTGCCAAGTGCATTTATTTCCACAAAACAGAAAGATAAGATACTTAGCGTACAAAAGTCCAATCAGAATAATATTTCTCTCAGCAGTTTCCGGACGAGGCTTTAGTGACTATCCAAGGTTTACTTTTGTTCGTCACAGGGATCGCTGGCCACCACCCTCTATTATATAGTCTCTGGGGTGTGGTCCAGTGACTCAGTTCTAATCCCTAGCACGCCTCCTGAGCTGCTGCAATCGTTTATCACGCCTTCGGAGGCGTGCGTCCAGGAATGATGTCTCTCCCTCACTCTCATCTGAGCCACCTGTCTCCCTGCTAATCTCCTCTCCCTCGGCCGGCACCTGAGACAGTGCCAGAGGGGAGGGGCCTGGAGAGGGAGGCCTGGCTGACTCCTCTTCCTCATGCTCAGAGCTTTCTTCCTCCAATGGGACAGGCTCAGAGGGCGGGGCCACAACAACTGAGTGCCCAAAGCACCCATGCGTGAATGCACGTGCATGCGCCTAAACCCCCAAAATGCAATGTGTGTGTGGCCCCTGCGCATGCACCTCCTACATGCACCCCATCCCCTGCATGCGCCCCGTGCCCTTCCCCCTGTGCATGCACACTCAGCCCCCCGGACATGCCCCATACCTCAAGCATGTGCGCGGCCCTCCCGCACCCATGCATGGCCCCCCTGCACATGCTCCACCTCCCACGCATGTGCGGAAGGGACCTGAAGACCAGCTGGCCGGCGGGAGGTGCACCGCATGTGCAGCAGAGCTGAACTGGGTCAACGGCTCATGTGCCCACAGAGAAGACGTTGCATGCCACCTCTGGCATGCGTGCCATAAGTTCGCCATCACGTTCCTAAAGGAAAACAAGAGAGACAAAACTCTAAGGAACAAATAAATAGACATGATGATGATGATGATGATGATGATGATGATGACGACGACAGTATACACAGCAAACGAGATGACCATGCTGGATTTCGTATCCCAAATCACTAGTAGAACATTTCCCAAGCATTTAGAACTGCGGATGTATCAGCAGATTATGCGAGCAGATGCCAGTAAGGTGGCCTTCTGCAGCTGACCAATGGTGATCTTGTCAGTGCCAATTGTTTTTAAAGTGCTTGCCTAGGTCTTTAGGCACAGGACCCAGTGTGCCGAGTACCACTGGAACCACCTGCACTGGTTTATGCCAGAGTCTCTGCAGTTCGATTCTCAAGTCCTGATATCTGGTGACTTTTTCAAGCTGTTTCTCGTCGATTCTGCTGTCACCAGGTATGGCAATGTTGATGATCCACACTTTTTTCTTCTCCACAATCGTGATATCCGGGGTATTGTGTTCCAAAACTTCGTCAGTCTGTATTCGGAAGTCCCACAGTAGTTTTGCATGCTCATTTTCGACCACTTTTTCAGGCTTATGATCCTACCAGTTCTTTGCTACAGGCAAATCATCATCATCATCATCATCATCATCATCATCATCATCATCTTTGTCTTTGTTGTCTTTTATTAGATTTATATACTACCCTACTCCCTAAGGACTCAGGGCGGTGAACAGGCACAAAATAAAATACATAAATACAAAAGTTAAAAGATATAATTAAAACCAGATTAAATAATTTAGCCCAAGACAATTAAAAATCCCAAAATTTAAAACAAATTAAAATTGCAATGTAAAAGAATTTTAAAACAGGGGAGAAAATTAGGCCAGGCCGGCTTGCTGGAATAGGAGAATCTTAAGAGCATGGCGGAAAGTGCGTAGATCCGGGATCCTCCGTATCTCTGGGGGGAGCTCGTTCCAGATAGTGGATGCCCCCCACAGAGAAGGCCCTCCCCCTGGGGGCCGCCAGTCGACATTGTTTAGCTGACGGCACCTGGAGGAGCCCCTCTCTATGAGAGCGTACCGGCTGGTGGGAGACTGCTTGTGGTAGAAGGCGGTCCCATAAATAACCAGGTCCTAAGCCATGGAGCGCTCTAAAGGTGGTAATCAGAACCTTGAAGTGCACCCGGAAGACCACCGGAGCCAGTGCAGCTCGTGCAGGAGAGGTGTCACATGGGAGCGCCATGTTGCTCCCATAACCACCCGCGCGGCCGCCCTCTGCCCCAGTTGGAGCCTCCGGGTGCTCCTCAAGGGGAGCCCCATGTAGAGAGCATTGCAGTAGTCCAGAGGGGAAGTGACGAGGGCATGAGTGACTGTGTGTAGAGAGTCCCGATCAATAATAATAATAATAATAATAATAGTAGTAGTAGTAGTAGTAGTAGTAGTAGTAGTAGTAGTAGTAGTAGTTGCATCTCGGTGCCTCCTATAAAGCTTCCAATCGGACAAAGAGATGAGAGAGAAATGAAAGAATGCAGTAAACCTTAACTCATTTCTAATGTAATTTTTGTATTGATTTCCCTTAGTATTTTTTAGCAGGCTTATCTCATCGGAATAAGTTATTGTCCATGGAATTCAGCAACATAACAGCAAAGGAATGATGGATCGACCATTCCTTTTTATAATATTCACTTTGTGGCTTACCTACCGGTCCACTTGCAAAAAATGATTTTGGATGAGCTTGCGGGGAGTTTGATGTTGAGCAGGTTAATGGCTGCACCATTATTATTATTATTTCTTTTATTTATTAAACATGAAACTCAGTCAACTGGACGTTCAAAATGCATCACAAATACCATTGACTGACGCTAATGGTTGATACGGGTTGCTGCCAGCCTCCTAGGTATCAACCAAGTACCTTCTTAAGATGTATGATGTTCCGAGTAGCGCAGTTTTTTCTGCTGGTGTTATTGCAGGAAGCTGCAATTTCTTGATGTATTTTATAAAATTCTTGGACATGGTATCAAGTGCCCGATGACAATGGGTATCCCAGTTACATGTTTCATCCATAGCTGTGTAGTTTCAATAGCCAAGTCGCGATATTTCATGATTTTTTCCGGTTCTTTTTCTTCGACTTTGGCATCTCCTGGTACCGCGATGTCAATAAATTGTACGTTTCGGTTTTCGACAACTGTGATATCTGGCGTGTTGTGTTCCAAGTGACGATCTGTCTGTATTCGAAAGTCCCACAAGATCTACACCTTCTCATTTTCTATAACTTTTTCCACTTTATGTTCCCATGACTTTTTGGATACAGGAAAGTAGTATTTTTTTACATAATGACCAGTGGATTAATTTAGCAACTTGGTTGTGTCTAACTTTGTAATCAGTTTGTGTGATTTTGCTGCATTCACATATTAAATGTGAAACAGTTTCAACTTTGTTGTTGCAAAGTCGGCAGTTTGGACTGTCGGTGGATTTTTGTATCTTTGCTTTCATGGCATTAGTTTGTAGTGCTTGTTCTTGAGCAGCGAGTATTAAACCTTCCGTTTCTTTCTTGATGGTTCCTATCTTAAACCATGCCCATGTAAAAGTTGTTATCACATTTTCCTTGTTTCCAATGTTTTTCAAGTGCTGTCCGTTCAAAGCTTTGGTTTTCCATTATGATTGTGATTGTGATGATGATGATGATGATTAAAAAACACACCCTCCTATAAGTAGCAATATCATTAGTGCGTGAAACAGACAGACAGAAACTTATTAACCTTTCTTTCTTAAGATTTTGATAACATACATCGGGTTACAATAAATACAGGCAAGAAAGGAATGGCAGAGAACAGGATACATATAAGCAATAATGGGCTTCTACCAGGTCAGATAAATTGGCCACTCTCATGATTTCTTCCTCCCCAAAATATTATCTTCTAATGGGAGCTAGGATGGGTGCCTTTTCTGGGGCAGCCCATACTATATGGAATTTCAGCAGGCCTCCCATCCTTTTAGCCTCCTGTAAAGTTATTAAAGGGACGTGGTGGCTCAGTGACTAAGTCGCTGAGCTTGTCGATTAGAAGGTCAGCAGTTCAGTGGTTCGAATCCCTAGTGCCACGTAATGAGGTGAGCTCCCGTTACTTGTCCCAGCTTCTGCCAACCTAGCAGTTCAAAAGCAGGTAAAAAATGCAAGTGGAAAAATAGGGACCACCTTTGGTGGGAAGGTAACAGCATTCCATGCACCTTTGGCATTGAGTCATGCCGGTCACATGACCACGGAGACGTCTTCAGACAGTGCTGGCTCTTCAGCTTTGAAACGGAGACAAGCACCACCAGTGGTGGGTTCCTCCCTGTTCGGCCCGTTTCTCCCAAGCCGGTAGCGGTGATGATATGATGTCACCGAACCAGTTCTGCCCCCCTGCCTTCCCGTGCCCCACCCAACCCCCGCGTTATTCTTACCTTTTATTTGGTCCCACCCCCAATCTGTTGCTGCCTCCTGAGTCCCAGCTGATGGCTAGAGGGAAAAAACCTGTTTAAACTCTTGCCACGGGGCTTCAAAGGGCCGCCCTACAGCTGATCAGTGTTAAAAGAAAACAAATGAGTAGACCAATGCCTGCAAAAATATATGAGTAGATCAGTGCCTACAAAAATAAATGGGTAGACCGGTGCTTTTTCTCCAAACATTGGGAAATTAGATGATCACACATTACAACTGATTGGCACCCGGTTTCTATTATTTGTAATGCTTTATGTTCTAACCGTTTGTGTTTATAGTTTTAAAAATGACTTTATGTCTTTTAATGTCTTGTTGTTCTATGTTCTCCTCTTCCTCCTCCGAATATTAATGTAGTGTTTTAATTCAAATTGGGGAAAAAGTAAGTCATTTCCTGTCAGAGAGCTATTGGCTAATTTCTAACAGATCACTTAATTCTTTCGCAGAGTTGCTTATGTATTTGCAAAACAGCCATTTGGTATGATGAGGGGTGGGCTGCTGGGGGTTTGCAGGAGTTCGGGAGAAACTCTAGCTAAGATTCTGTGCAGTTCAGAGAACCCCCAAATCCACCCTCCTGGCTGTTCCCACCCACCTTGCCCCTCCCAGGAGTCCCCATGTAGGTAAGTGCAGGGTGTGCATGGAGGCTCGGGGAGGGTGAAAAAGGGGCCTACCGGAAGTTTGGAAAAGCTGGAAATGGGCCCGTTTCCAGCCTCCAGAGGGCCTCTGGAGCCTGGGGAGGCCGTTTTCGCCCTCCCGAAGGCGTGAGGAAAACCTCCAGAGCCCAGAAAGAGCAAAAACGCCCCCCTCCCATGGGGCAGGAGGCTGACTAGGCCACACCCACCATGGCCACGCCCACCCAGCAACTGGGCAGAGAATCCCTTGCTAAAATTTTTGAAGCCCACCCCTGGGTATGACAGCAAAGGGAATTCATTGATCATTTTCCTGTTATTTTTACCCTTGCCAGGTGTCCACTATTTGAGTGGACAGTCCGCTTTTTTCACATTATGTTCACTATTTTTTTTCACAAAATAGTGGACATTTTTTTTATTCAAAAGCTTTATGATGAAATGGTACGTAAGTTTTGCAAGTCAGAATTCCATGAAGTTTTGCGCCATGTTCCAACACAGTTAAGTTTGTTTAAAGCGGTTGAAAGACTTATTTTAAACTGGATACCTCTAAAATCGTATTTTAGTTCTCTTGGATCTGATGAGTGCCATAAAGTTGTCTGGAACCTTATTTCGGATCAGGAAAATGAACTCGCAAAGGACGATGAACTAACAATTTCAGAATTGTATTTATATTTCACGCACTTCTTCATGTCAATAATGCAAGACACCCTACTGAAGCTGGAAAGCAAGAAAATTCTTCCATGTGATCTTCACATTATCATGTGTAAGCTGCGTGATTCTTTGCAAAAAAATATGATGAGCAGTTTTTTGGAATGAAAGTTTTATTTGCCTTACGTAAAAAACATTTGCCTGAGAATGCCGTGCAAAAGTTCAAGAAAGAAGCCATCAACGTCTATCAAAGAGCCATTGTGTACCTAGAAAAGTGGTATAATTTCACCGATTCAGTATATGAGACGCTAAATTGTTTCAATCTAATTGATCGCAATAATCCTCCAACTTTAGAAGAAATGACAAACATCTGGTTATTATCACCATGGCGAGAAGAACTTCCACCTAACACTCTCTTCGATGAAATTTCTGCCTTAGAAGAAGTTTATGTTCATCTGCAGGGCTTATCATCCCTTGATAAGTGGATGTACTTTTTCAAGAAAGAGCCAGCTTTGAGTTTACTGAAACTGTTCCAGTATTGTGCATCAATTCCTGTATCAAATGCAAACATTGAACAAATTTTCAGCATCATGGGAAAGTTGTGGACTGATATTTGACTTGACTGCGCAGTCAAATAAAAAATACACACGACAGCAAAGTAAAATGTAGTTTAATATTTTACATATTATTATAATATATTTGATGTTTTGAATTTTAAGTAAAGTTTTGAAGTGATTATTTTAATACGTGTTAAAATGTTTGTAAGAAAATATATAATTTAATTGTAATTTTTTAAATTTTTTTACTACTTAACACCCGCCCCCCCCCGCTTGTCCACTATTTTTTGGAAGCAGACCTGGCAACCCTAGTTATTTTGATGGTTTGATATTAATCAGTTGAGTTTCATTCTGATTGACTTTGGATTGAGTGTTGTTATTTTATAGATTTAATTGAAATGGGTGTAGGTGTTCCAGGAACAGGGGTTGGACTAGAAGACCTCTAAGGTCCGTTCCAACGCTATTATTCCAACTCTGTTATTCTGCTAGACTCAGAACTGCGAGCAATATATTCAATCAATTGCCTTTTCTTAACTTTGCACCAAATATGCAAAACATGGCAAGGCCGCTGAGTACACAGGGACATGAGGGAGCAGGCTTTTTTTGACCCCTTAACCCAATTATTCAGGCTTGTATGCCCCTAGGGTGTTGGGAAATTACTAGCTGAACAGCTGTGGGTAAAAACATGAAATTTTAGATAATGCCTAAAACTCACTGGGGAGAAACCCTCTTCAAGATACCTTCTAAATTAACCAAATGCAAATATTGTCTCTCGGCATTTATCTGTAATTAGAAAACTGTCTTCAAGAAAGAAAAGAGATATATATGAAATGTCAGAGACACCAATGATTTTTTTAAAAAAAAACTCAGCATTTTTTGCAACCAAAAAAAAAAAAGGAAACTCTAAATTTAAAGACGGGATGGAAATAGTATGGCAAATTACTTCAAATATTTGTTGCAAAGTCATACAGATCAGAATCTATTAATTCATCTATAGATAAGTTCCTTGTATCCAGTTGTGTGCAGAAGAACAAGGAAATTAGAAAATGAATTAATAGGGGAAAATAAACTCACACAGAAGCATTTGAAGGATGTAGCACTTTCAATCCAAACGAGCAAACCAGATTCCTCTGTCGGGATGCAAACTCCAATACTTTAAAATGTCTTTGTCATCCAGGTCCTGGTTGTCCTAAAGGTGCTTTTTCAAAAGGCAGCTGGACTTTCTTTGTTTTTCCTTGAAGGTGTTTTGCTTCTCATCCAAGAAACTTCTTCAGTTCTTCAACCTCCTGCTCAAGCAGGACAGCCGGAGAGCTGAGTCCCAAAGGCGCATTTTCAAAAGGCAGCTGGACTTTCTTCAGAACTGAAAAAAGCTTCTTAGAGGAGAAATGAAATGTCTTCAAGAAAAACAAAGCCCAGTTGCCTCTTGAAAAAGTACCTTTGGGACTCAACTCCTCGGGTCTCCTGCTCAACTGAAGAAGCTTCTTGGATGAGAAGTGATTAATCTTCTGTTGTGATCTAGGCTTCCTGAGTCATTAAAACACACGAGTAGTCCCAAAAACCTCTTTTATTGCAACAGCTATGAATTATGTTCATTCACAGCTGAGTCCCAATTAATTGCAAAATGTCCTTCGGGAGAAGTCCTTCGGGATAATCACCAACCTTTATCTCCCTTGACACACTGCCAAAGACCTACTTGGCAAAGCCACATGGACTCCAGAATCAAACAGATGCCGACTGGGAACAGAATTAACAACATTGCTTTCCTGCAAAGGGCCCACGTGCCTTTGCTCCTCTTTTAAGCCTTATGGGAGGGGCCTATCATCTCCAGGCCTTACTCCTGAGTCATCCCTTTTGTTTTAATTGTTCGTGCCTTCTGGCAGCTCTGAGCATTTTATCCAATTTTTCAACATTCTGCCGTGGTTGTAAAGTGACTCATACCATCATTAAGTGAATCCAGCTTCCCCCATTGACTTTGCTTGTGGGAAACCAGCTGATCCCAGGAGACTGCAACCATCACAAATACTTGCTGGTTGCCAAGCACCCAAATTTTGATCACATGACCACAGAGTGCTGTAACAGACATAAATGTGAAGGTGAGTCTTAAGTCACATTTTTTCTGTGCTATCATGACTTTGAACAGTCATTAAGCAAATGGTCATAAGTCAAGGACTACTGTTCAATGTTGCTTTCATCATTTGCTTTCCCCCACCCGGTCCCTTCAGCCGGTGTTGTGTTGTCCTGGCCTCAGTATTCTCCATCTGTAAAATGGGAGCACCTATTGGTCATTTTTGACTAGGTCTTTGCCCAGGTCGCGGGTGCCCAGGGACACGGTGGCTCAGTGGCTAAGACGCTGAGCTTGTCAATCAAAAGGTCGGCAGTTCAGCGGTTTGAATCCCTAATGCCACGTAACAGAGGGAGCTCCTGTTACTTGTCCCAGCTTCTGCCAACCTAGCAGTTCGAAAGCAGGTAAAAAATGCAAGTAGAAAATTAGGGGCCACTTTTGGTGGGAAGGTAACAGCGTTCCATGCACCTTTGGCGTTTAGTCATGCAGGCCACTTGACCATGGAGACGTCTTCGGAAAGCACTAGCTCTTCGGCTTTGAAACGGAGATGAGCACAGACCCGTAGAGTCAGGAACGACTAGCACATATGTACGAGAGGAATCTTTACCTTTACCTTTACCTTGCCCAGGTCTACAGACCACTTGGTAAGTTGCACATTAGATGCCTTGCCAGTGTAACATTTGCAGAGGAAATTACGCACGGATTCTGGTGCTTGTACAAACGTTTGCACCTGTTTTTTGTTTAATGACTTTTCTTTTTTCCCCTGAACGCTTTCAAACAGACTGCAGAAAAATCCAGCCCCTGCCCAGTTTAATTTGTGCATTCATTCATGCCTTTTAAATGCTTGGGAACAATTTTCCAGCCCAAAGGGATCTGGAGGGATCAATATGTTCGTTTCTCCAGCTGGCACCAGGATCTGCAAGGTTTTGTTTTCAAGGGTTTGTTTTGCTAAAAAAAAGGAGGCCAATTAAGCACCAGGTGCCTTAAAACCCTTCCGAGACAAATCTTTGACCCACGTTTGATATGTCTGGGTGGGTCTCAGCACCGGGAAGGACACTCTTGAAGTTTTCAAAGCCAATTCCTGAACTTCAATGGGTTACATTCAATGGGCGAGCTAATGGCCATCTTGCACAAGAAGCACAGAAAATCAAAAGTTAAGGCAAGGAGGCTGACGTTAAATTCCTGGCCGAGACCCCAGTTCTTCCCCTCAGGTCTCCTTCCACTAATAATGGCTGATGATTTTCCATCCAGTTGGAATAATGTCATAGAAGGAAAAAAGTAATGACATTATCAGCCAGCTTCATAATGTCCTTGGGGGAGAAGCGTGCCAAACATTCTCTTCTGCAAAGATTAAATGATCTTGAATTCCAGATGGAAGTTTAGAGAGGAAAGCAGAATTTGGAAGGAAAAGGGGGTTTGGGGAAATGTCTGTCGGTCGGTATCTATCTATCTATCTATCTATCTATCTATCTATCTATCTATCTATTATCTATCTATCTATCTATCTATCTATCTATCTATCTATCTATTATCTATCTATCTATCTATTATCTATCTATCTATCTATCTATCTATCTATCTATCTATCTATCTATCTATCTATTTCTCTGCCCTGTTTTCCCCAAAATAATACATCCCCTGATAATAAGCCCAATCGGGCTTTTGAGTGCATGGCAATAAGGCCAAGCACTTATTTCAGGGTTCAAAAAAATAGAAGACAGGGTCTTATTTTCGGGAAAACACAGTATCTTTATCTCTATATTTCTATTTCTATTTCTATCTATCTATCTATCTATCTATCTATCTATCTATCTATCTATCTTTCAAATATCTCAATCTTTCTATCTCTCTATCATTATCTATAGATCTATCTATCTATCTATCTATCTATCTATCTATCTATCTATCTATCTTTCAAATATCTCAATCTTTCTATCTCTCTATCATTATCTATAGATCTATCTATCTATCTATCTATCAAATTTATGTGGCTGCCCATCGCATACATATGGCTCTAGGCTTCTGACAGAACAGGATAAGAACAAAACTCCTCCCCCCCCACAACCAATAATTCTAAACATAAGTAACAAACTAAAATAGCAACCAAAAAACCTTTTTTCTTAGGCTAAATGTCATGTTTTGCCTTCTGGATTATTGCCAGGGAGATTTTCTTAGATCCAATAAGTGGAACATGTTTGCTCACATGGAAACCATCCAGTGATTTTACTGTAGTATCTAACACTTATCTCTTACCTCTGCAGCATCAGTGCCCTGGAAGATCGGGCAACTTTTATATGACTTCTTTCAGATTTCACATCGTCTACAATTTGGTTTGTGGCAAAATATATTCACGCAACAGCTGTGAAAACAGGGCACCCACCAGTAGAGGGTTTCCCATGGTTATAACTCAGTTAACTGACTACTTTGATGTTTTATTAAATGTTTTGCTTTCTAGAATTGTATTCCACAGTATTCTCTGTTACTAGGCTACATAAAGGATATGTCTGCCTGTATACAAAGTATGTGTGTGTGAGTGTGTGTGTGTGTGTAGGTGTGTGTACATACAAACCAGTGGTGGGTTGCTACCGGTTCGCCCCGGATCAGGTGAACCAGTAACGGTGGCAGCGGGAGGCTCCCCCGCCTGCCCAGACGCTCCCCCGCCTGCCCAGACGCTCCTGCGCATGCACAGAAGTGGCAAACCAGTAGCGACAGGATTTGCAACCCACTACTGATACAAACACTGACATGACTTTGGAAAGAAATGCTTCTTTTTTTTCCTACCAAAATGTCAATACTACATTGTCATATCTGATGACGAATATGAAATGAACATAATTTGCATTATATGCTGAGATTTATTTTACTTACTGCTTACTATACATTTTATGTTGCCCAATTAATTATTATTTTTATTTATTATTATTCAATTTGTATGTTACTGACTTCCTCAATCCCAACCACTACTGACCTCAAATGCAAACTAATAAACGCAAGAGGCATCGTAAACAAAATGCCCGAACTCCTCCTCTTATTAACTGCTACATCTGACATTATATTTGTCTGTGAAACATGACTAAACGTATCCCTCCCTGACTCCATTATCACAGTAAGAGACTATCACATTTACCGCTAACTTTAAAAGCCGCTACAAAAATATATGCCCACCAAATAAAGACTGAAAGCACCAATTACCACACCAAACAAGAAGAGAACCTTCTGTGTGCGAAATCCAACCACGCCTTCTATAATTTTGTAAACAACAAACTTAAAGACTCAAGATCCATCCCACCCCTAAATGGACCTAACGGTAAAGAATGCAATGATGAAGCAGTTAAAGCAAACCTCTTCAACACATTCTTCGGCTCAGTCTTTGTAAACAGCAATGGCTCATGCCCAACATTCCCTAGTCATACCACAAGTAACTACAACAATCTAACACAAATAGATTTCACAGAAGATAACATTGAAAAGGCACTACACAGACTAAAACCATCTCTATCTATTGGAGAGGTCTTATTATTTTGGGGCATGTGGAGCAAGATGGGGCTCCTCTTGCCGTCTTACCTGATTTCCAGCTCTGTCTCCCTAACCCTAACCAGAGGAAATGGTGGGGACTGGCTGTGCATGCGTTTAAATATTTTTGGGAAAGGCTTATTTGGGGAGGGTTTATTTTTTTGGAAGGGGTTATTTTAGCACATAAGCTCAAAAGCTTGATTGGGCTTATTATCCAGGGAAGTCTTATTTTGGGAGAAATGTGGTAACATTGTCCAGAGCACCTTCTCTTATAATCGTTTAGGCTGCCTGTGGGACAAAGACAACAGAACAGTTAAAAAGAAGAAATCATCAGAAATAGAAGGCAGAGATTATATCTCTCTTCTGCATCACTGAACCTTTGTTCTGGAGAAGGAGCTGAGTAGTCCTCCATCAGTGAAACTGTTTTGATGCTTTTCAGCAGAATTTTAAAACCACCCATATCATGCAGATGGGAAGAACCAAAGGTCAAAAGTTGACTCAGGCTTGATTTAATATACAGAGATCAATAGCTCCATGAATTACTAACCGACTCTGTTCATCCATGGCATACCTATTAATGATGAACTGAAAGGCAGGAAGAAATATATGTGAATATTCTTCTCCTTTTGGGATGTAGAATATTACTTTTTCATAGTGGACACATGCCTTAGAGATTGCTATTCCAAGTGCTGGTCTATAATGAATGGCAAGACAGCAAGCAGCAAAGTAATATGATCCACATTACATTTTGCAGATTTAACTTTGCCACAATGGTGCTGAGGGATAGGGAGGGAGGGATAGAGATCACTGGCATTTCATAGGCAAAACAAAATAGTTTCCCCTGAGAACCAAGGACATTCCCACAGGTGGCTGAAGAGAGGAGTAGTGAAGTTTCCAAGCAACCATAAAGCACCTTGATTGGACTATGTGACTGATTGTTGAGAAAGGTGGAAAAGCTTTTACTTTTGATTAGGTGAAAATGTGGGAACCTTCAGAGTTGGTTTTCATCAGTCTGTGCCAATATGATATATCCAATAAACTGGTTTTTTGAGGAACCTGCTTGTCTTGGAGTTCTGTTTGCTATGGGTGTATTACTTGGAACCCTGACAATATCTTTTGTTTGACTAATTATTAAATATTTTGCAATAATAATGGAAGCCGTGGAAAATCTAAGGGATGAGTTTGGATAAACAAGAGATGGACAAAAGGAGGATTTCTACAGACAGTTAAAGTCTATGGAGATTCTGTCTGTGGAAATCCAGGTCATGCTTGTGCCAAAGATGCTTTTCAAAATGTAACTGGACTGAGAGAAACCAGAAGCATTGCGGCGAGACTGGCTGGAAAGTAGCAGGCTCTGATGAGCCTCGTGAAAATCCAGCCAGACAAACTGCTGTCAGGACCGGAACTGTCCTTTAGGGATGGTGAAGAAGGAGAGGTGCCTCGGATGACCAAGAGGAACAGGCAAGTTCCTCGAAAGGTCAGAGGCAGCTCTTTGAACCGGCGGCGGGGGTGGCGGCCATTAAAAATGACCGCTTTGAAGCTGGGGCAACCGGAATAAGATTTTGTGCAGGAGTGGTGTCTGAATGGAGTACTGATACCGGGTGAGTGATTGGCCAACTCAGAGGTAAAAAAGGAAATTTAAAAAAAAAAACTTTAAAAGGTGTCCTGGCGAGGAATCGAGCAGCTAATTGGCACTTGGGAACTTTAATGGAAGGAGAAGAACAAAGAGGAAGTTAAAGTTCTAAAGCCCAAAAAATAAAACTTTATATTTGGACTTAAAATTGGATTTGGAGATATTAAAACTAATACAAGAAAAAGAAACCCGAGGGAAAACATTTTTTAATGAGAATTTGAAATATTTTTGACAGTTTTGACATTTGAAGGAAGAATAAAGAGGAGGTCAAAATATTAAAGCCCAAGAAAGGAAATTTCACAATTGGATCTAAAACTGAATTTGGAGAAATTAAAAATAATAAAAGGAAAAGAAATCTGAGAGAAAATAATTTTTATGTGGATTTAAAATACTTTTGTAAGCTTGATACTTTGTTGTTCTGAGAATTGTGGATTGGAGAGAAACATTTGCTGGTGGAAGGAAAGCACTACAACCATGATGGCAAACCTATGGCACGCGTGCCACAGGTGGCACGCAGAGCCCTTTCTGCCGGCACGCCAGCCATCGCCCCAGCCCAGATCCACCGCACATGCGCAGACCTCCCATCAGCCAGCTGGTCTTCCGGTCTCTGCTGCGCATGCATGAAGGCAAAGTGTTCCCAATCTCTGCAGGTTCTACCCTCTGCAGATGCCTCTGCAGGAAAGCAGGAGAAAGCTAATGCGATGGGGGGAGAAACTGCAAAGATCTGAGGAGTACTGGAAGACAGGAGGCACTCAATGGGGGAAGAACTTTGGAGATCATGGAAGGCAGGAGAAAAGTAGGATTCAATGGGGGAAGAACTTTGGAGATCGTGGAAGGCAGGAGAAAGCTATGATTCGATGGGGGAGGAACTTTGGAGATCATGGAAGGCAGGAGAAAAGTAGGATTCAATGGGGAAGGAACTTTGGAGATCGTGGAAGGCAGGAGAAAAGTAGGATTCAATGGGGGAGGAACTTTGGAGATCATGGAAGGCAGGAGAAAAGTAGGATTCAATGGGGGAGGAACTTTGGAGATTGTGGAAGGCAGGAGAAAAGTAGGATTCAATGGGGGAGGAACTTTGGAGATCATGGAAGGCAGGAGGCAGCTCTTTAGCACAGCTAAAGCACAGCTCTTTAGTCAGATCTCTCCCCCCTACATGTGTGGCTCTTTTAAACAGGGAAAGAAGATAGGCGAGAGAATGAACACATGTAGCAGGAAGCTCTGGTGTTGCCCGATCATCAGCCAAGCTCATCAGAATTTCAGCTCTAGAGCCATCCCAAACCCCACAGCCCACGAGCGAGGCGGAAGAAGGGAAAAGCTTCTCTCTTTTCAGTTTCCCATCGGGCTGGCTTCAGTTTCCCAATCTCAGAGCCAGTTCCCTCCTAAAGTTTCAAGGGCCACCACATGGTTTCCATGTGGAGCAGAATTGTGGGGCAGAGCGAATTATTTATTATTTTATTATTATTTATTTAATTTCTATACCGCCCTTCTCCAAATAGGACTCAGGGCGGTGCACAGCCAAGGTAAAAACAGAGCAAACAAAACATACAAATGTGGCGGCTCCTGTTTTTCCCAGCTGTCGAGTGCTCATTTAGAGAAGAGGAGCTGGGGAAACAGGCAAGGCACAGTGGCGGCGGCAGGCAGGTAGGTGTCAGGGAAGCGCTGAGGGCAGCATATGCATCTTTGGGATTTATTTATTTATTTATTTATTTATTTATTTATTATTGAATTTCTATACTGCCCTTCTCCCTGAGGACTCAGGGCGGTGTACAGCCAAAATTAAAAAAACATGCAGGACAAATATTAAAAAACAATTAAAAGATATATAAATTTGGCCCAATTAAAACTCACTACCAATTAAAACATTTAAAACATTTAAAAACATTTAAAAATTTCTTCTTAAGCCAGCCCGTCTTGCTTGAAAAAATGGGTTTTAAGGGCACGACGGAAGGCACTGAGGTCCTGGATTCTCCTTATCTCTGGGGGGAGCTGATTCCAGAGGATAGGTGCCCCCACAGAGAAGGCCCTCCCCCTGGGGGTCACCAGCCTACACTGTCTGGCTGATGGCACCCTGAGGAGGCCCTCTCTGTGGGAGCGAATGGGTCAATGGGAGGTCATCAGTAGCAGCAGGCGGTCTCGAAGATAGCTAGGCCCTATGCCATGGAGCGCTTTGAAGGTGATAACCAGCACCTTGAAGCGCACCCGGAAGACCACCGGGAGCCAGTGCAGCTCGCGCAGGAATGGTGTTACATGGGAGCGCCATGCTGCTCCCATCACTACCCGCGCTGCTGCGTTCTGGACCAGCTGGAGCCTCCAGGTGCTCCTCAAGGGGAGCCCCATGTAGAGAGCGTTGCAGTAGTCAAGGCGAGAGGTGACGAGGGCGTGAGTGACTGTGCACAGGGAATCCCGATCAAGAAAGGGCCGCAACTGGTGAATCAGGCGAACCTGACAAAAGGTCCCCCTGGTTACAGCCATCAGATGTTCCTCCAAGGACAGCTGCATATCCAGGAGGACTCCCAGATTGCGAGCCCTCTCTGTGGGGGCCAATGACTCACCCCCAATAGTCAGTGATGGAGTCAACTGACTATATCGGGATGCTGGGAGCCACAGCCACTCAGTCTTGGAAGGGTTGAGCTTGAGCCTGTTCCTCCCCATCCAGACCCGCACAACCTCCAGGCACTGGGACATCACTTCAAGGGCATCGTTGGGGTGGCCTGGGGTGGAGATGTACAGCTGGGTGTCATCAGCGTACTGGTGGTATCTCACCCCAAAGCCACGGATGATTTCACCCAGTGGCTTCACATAAATGTTGAACAGAAGGGGCGAGAGGACCGATCCCTGCGGCACTCCACAAATGAGAGGCCTCGAGGTCGACTTCTGCCCCCCTGCCAACACAAACTGCGACCGGTCGGAGAGAAAGGAGGAGAACCACCGTAGCACGGTGCCTCCCACCCCCAACTCTTCCAGCCGGTGCAGCATGATACCATGGTCAATGGTATCAAAAGCCACTGAGAGGTCTAACAGGACCAGAACAGAGGAGCAACCCCTGTCCCGAGCCCTCCAGAGATCATCAACCAACGCGACCAATGCCATTTCCGTGCTGTGCCCAGACCTGAAACCCGACTGGAACGGATCTAGATAAGATGTTTCCTCCAGGAATTGCGGAAACTGTCGCGTGACCACACTCTCAACAACCTTCGCCATAAAGCGAAGGTTGGAGACAGGACGATAGTTGGCCAATATTGCCGGATCCAGGGACGGCTTCTTGAGGAGAGGCCTCACCACCGCCTCTTTCAAGGCGGTGGGGAAGTAACCCTCTCTCAACGAAGCGTTGATAACACCCTGGAGCCAGCCTCGTGTAACCTCCCAGGAAGCCAGTACCAACCAGGAGGGACACGGGTCCAGTAAACATGTGGCCGCACTAAGTCTCCCCAAAATCCTGTCCACATCATCAGGAGTCACAGCATCAAACTCCTCCCAGATAACATTCTCAAGACTATTCCTTATCACCCTGCCCTGATCTACCCAGTCAGAGTCCAAATCCCCCCGGATCTGAGCGATTTTGTCATACAGGTATTGTCCGAAATATCCACTTTCCACTTAGGTGGCGATAGGTGCAGCCTGTTCCCCGTCCACCATCTGCTTGACCTGCAGCTCCCAGTGGGAAGGAGCCCAGGCAAGCCTCGCATTCGGAGCTTCCTCGGGGGCAGTCTCGGCCCCGCCATCTTGGCAGCGCCATGCGCCAGGTGGGGAATAGCTGTCTCACCAGGGAAGGGCCAGTACCTAGTTGTCCTCTGGTAAGAGGTATGCTGGCCCACTTGGAAAAGGGAGGGCGCATTGGGGGGCACGCATGCTCAGTGTGGGCGCATGTGTAGAGGGAGCGTGGGGGGTGTCGTTCACGCATGCATAAATGGGAGCATGCATTGCATTATGGGTTCCAGCACGCGGGAGCGGGAAGGTAAAACGTTAGATGATTACACTGGGATTTACAGTGGCAAAAAAGGAATGGCTAGGGGGAATATTCCCCCAAAAAGAATCAAGCAAAGGGAAGAGAAGGAAATGGAAAAAGATTAGGTAAAAGCTTGGTGAGAATTATGCAAGTAATAGATTCAAAAATTAGAGAAAGGATTCAGGAGAAAAGATACAATAAATATAAAAATAAAAAAAGGAGAAGACAAGAGAATGGGATGAAGGAAGAAAAGTATTAAGAAGTGGAATTTTGGAGAGACCAAGAGAAAATGGGAAGAATAGTGGAAAGGAGGAAGGGAAATAAGGTATATATTAGTAGATCTAAGGAAACTGTATTAACATTAGTAATTGTGAATGTAAGAAGCAAATATAATGATATATATTGTTTATTGTAAAATGGAACAGCAGATGAATATGAAGTGGTAATTTGGTTCAATTATGAAAATAACTGAAATTAAGAGAAAAAATTGAAATGTTAAGAAGTGTGATGGGGATTTTGAAAAAAAATATGTTGTAAATGATGAAACAAAATAATTAATTGACACTATAATAAGAAACTAGGAATTAAGGACGGATAGTGATATTGCTTATTATGTACTAAGAAGAGATTAAGATAAGATGTGGAAGGTCAATTAAGTTAAAGGGTTTCAATGTAAGAATTGAAGTACATTGTTTATAGCCAAAAAGTGTGATGGGGATTTTGAGAAACATACTTTATAAATGGAGAAATAAGATAATTAATTGAAGCAATGTTAAGAAATTGGGATTTGAAGGGCGGATGGTGATATTGTTTATATATTATGTATTAAGAAGAGATTAAGATAAGGGAAAAGAGTAGGGAAAAAGAATATTATGGCAGAAATTGAAATACGTAAATTGTATTTGGAAAAAACAAAAAAGAAGATTGGAATAGAGTATAAAAATCAATATTTAACTATGTTATAAGTTGTATAAGATGTGACCCGGTCAATACTCTGTTCATAAAATGTTAAAGAAAAATTTAATAAAACTTTGTTTTTAAATGTAACTGGACTTTGTTTTTCATTGAAGACATTTCATTTCTCATCCAAGAAGCTTCTTCAGTTCTGCACTACGGATGCTTCTTGGATGCTTCTGCTTCTTGAATGAGAAGTGAAATGACTTCAAAGAAAAATGCAAAAAGTCCAGTTGCCTTTTGAAAAAGCATCTTTGGGGCTCCTTCATAAAATCCCCTCCAAAGAAAGTCCCATCATGCCTCAGATGATGTCGTTGTAGCTCATGAAATCTTTGGCTTTGTAATAAAACAAGTTCATTTGAAAAGGGGCTAACACAGTGGTGAAATGTAAAATTTGTTACTACCAGTTCTGTGGGCATGGCTTGGTGGGGGAGGTAATGTGACTGGGTGGGCGTGGTCAACTTTTTTTTTTATTATTTTTAAAAGCATTTTTTCGGCCGAAGAGGTTGTAGAAAAAATGCTTTTAAAAATAATAATAATAAAAAAGACTCTGATGATTTCACGGCTCAGATGGGCATGGGGGGGGGGGGGCAGGGATGTTTGCTACCGGTTCTCCGAACCACCCACCGCTCCTAGAAGCACAAAGCCGAAAACACCAGCCTGAAGATGACGAATGAGACTTCGTCGAAACGTTGCCAAGACATCTCCAATTTTACGCAGGAGAAAACCCGAATAACCAAAGACCTACATACAAACACCCGCTTTTCCAAAGCTTTTACTGACCAGATGAACTAATCGCTTCTCTTTTATGACTGATGGGAGGGGCCAATCATCTCCAAACCTCCGGAGACTCTGGAGGCAGCAAAGAACTACCAGATGGACTTGGCCCCCTCTCTGCCTCCAATGCAGAGCCCTCGTCTGAGCCTTCCCCAGACTCCAGGACTGGTCCAAGTTCCTCCCCAACCTCCTCACTGTCCGAATCTGCTGCCAGCTCTGCTGACCGCTGGCAGGCCACAACAGAGCAATCCCACGGATCCTTCATCCATCTTTTAATGCTTCCACACTCCTTCCATGGAAAACCCTCCTCTTTTTCGAAAGACGTTTCGGAAACAAATTCTATGGCATCAAATTGAATGAATTGAATTGGTGAAACAGGAAAAAAATGTGGAGGAGTGTTTGTCTGTTCAGTGTGGAGAAAATAAAAGCCCTAAATTTCAACCGCAGCTGCCCTTGCTTGTTATTTATGCAAACTAATTTGGCTATAGGTGAAAAGGCTTTTGATGTTGGAGCTTATCTGGTCTTTGCCCTCAATGCATTTGTCACTCCCGACAACACTGGGAGGCTCCATTGTGATATTTAATCTGGTATTCCAAAAGGAAATGTCATCTAGACTGACATGGACAATTTAACTGCCAAAGAGTCTTAGGGATTCTGTTTTAGCATCCAGTTGTTAAAAAATGTGGAATGGATTTGTTTGACTTTCGACTCAGGTTTTGAGTAACTGGCTTATTTTAATGTTAGTCCTCCTTCTCGATCTGATGGTGCATTTTCCAACCCACTTATTGGCTTTGGCTTTCCAGTTTTCAAAGGAGGAATGGAATGTAGTGCCAGATATCCTAGGCGCTTGGAGTATTGTTGACCCTGCAAGAACTTCAGATTCAGACAAAAACATATGAAGAACAGGTTGCAGGAATTGGGTATGGCCAGTCTGGAGAAAAGAAGGTCTAGGGGTGACATGATAGCTGTGTTTCCAATATTTGAGGGGGTGTGGTGACTCAGTGGCTAAGACACTGAGCTTGTCGATCAAAAGGTCGGCCGTTCAGTGGTTCAAATCCCTAGTGCCGCATAATGGGGTGAGCTCCTGTTACTTGTTCCAGCTTCTGCCAACCTAGCAGTTCGAAAGCACGTAAAAAATGCAAGTAGAAAAATAGGGACCACCTTTGGTGAGAAGGTAACAGCGTTCCGTGCATTCCGTGGCGTTTAGTCACGCTGGCCACATGACCATGGAGATGTCTTCGACTGGCTCTTCGACTTTGAAACAGAGATGAGCATTGCCCCCTAGAGTCAGGAACGACTAGCACATATCTGCAAGGGGAACCTTTACCTTTACACAAAGAGGAGGACGGTCAACTTATTTTCCAGAGCACCAGAAAGCAAGGCAAGAAACAATGGATGGAAACTAATTAAGGAGAAAAGCAACTTGGAATTAAGGAGAAACTTCCTAACATGAGGACAATTAACCAGTGAAACAGAAGTTGCCTTCAGAAGTTGTGGGTGCTCCATCACCGGAGGCTTTTAAAAAGAGACTGGATAGTCATTTGTCTGAAATGGTATAGGTTCTCCTGCCTGTGCAGGGAGTTGGACTAGAAGACCAACTCCGAGGTCCCTTCCAGCTCTAGTCTGATTGATTGATTGATTGATTGATTGATTGATTGATTGTCTGGAGATGATGGTTGATGAGAAATGCTTTCCAGGAACATCTGGAAAAAAGTCCACACATCTGCATTGATGCAAGGAAGGCTGATATAAATAGACAAATGGAATCCACTCTTCTCCTTTTTTGTGCCTTTTATTTGCCTTGCTCGAAGAAACTGATAGGACAACCCTATGTCTATGGAGATTTTCAGTCATCCAGGTCACGATTGTCCTAAAGATGCTTTTTCAGGAGACAACTAGACTTCTTTCTTTGAAGACATTTCATTTCTCTTGGATGAGAAGCAGAACATCTTCAAAGAAAAAACAAGAAAGTCCAGTTGCCTCCTGAAAAAGCACCTCTGTTTTCTGGAGGGGTCCCCTCAGTAGCTATGTAGGAGGCGAAAGGCACTAAACTCTAAGCAATACTAAGAACTGCCACATTTATCCTCTGGGCCTCCAGAAAAGGTGATGGCAATATTTCTTTGAAATCCAGACAGAAATCCCCAGGCCAGTGCCTTTCAGATAGTGGAAGCAGTGGCGGGATTCAGCCAGTTTGCACCACTTCGGGAGAACCGGTTGTTAACTTTCTGAGTAGTTTGGCAAACTGGTTGTTGGAAGAAATCATTAGTGCAGAGAACCACTTGTTAAATTACTTGAATCCCACCACTGGTTGGAAGGATGGTAGAAGCTAAGTCCCTCACCATGTCATTGGAAGTTCATGTCCAAAATATCTGGAAGGATTCCCATGGAGAAGGGTAAGCTCTTGCTATTTGCTTCTGCTGGAGAAAATATACCCATGGATGCCCTGGATGAAAGGCAGGGCAATTCCTCCTTGTCCACCTTCTAATACCTCCCAGAGATGCTCCATCAAAGACGTGAATAACCAAATTCATAGGACTTTAAGCTCAACTGGAAAAGAACAGAAAAAGAACTTTGGATGAAGGTCTTAGAAGTTTGCCTCCATTCAGGAGTTCATTTCTGAGTTGGGTTGGGCAGCCTTCTCCATGATTGCTTTCCTAGCCTTGTAAAGCCCATTCTATCTGCAACCTGTGTTACCCATTGGAAAAAACCAGTCTTTTCTTCTTCTTCTAATATTGTAATTGGCCTCATTAGCAGCCTAATATTGCTTCTGCTCTCTTATTGGCTAGATTGCCCTGATTTATTTGGCAGAAAAAAGGGCTGGAGAATTAAGAAGAGATGCTATGGGCGAAAAAGAGCAAATAAGCCAAACCCTGGGATTCCTACGAAAGCTTTAATCTATTTTCATTCAGGAGCAGACAGTTCTTTCTTGAGGCATTGGTTTTCTGCAAGGCTACTGTATGATTTATTAGCTTAGTGCACAGTTTTAATGTAATTTTCTTCCATGGTATCGCACGGACCCTTGAGCTACCTACAAAGTCCTTTGTCCTGGAACTGCTGACTAGAGAATACGCTACTTCCACTGCAGTCAAATCTAGGTATGATTTGTTCATCTGTTCCCAGTCTGCCCCACGGGATTTGATGAAGCTTGTCTTCCTGCTGAGCACAGTACAATCGAGAGAGGCTTTTTTTGAGTTTGCTGAAAATTTGCCTGTCCATGCTAGGAGAAGGTACACAGGAGAACTATTGAACTCTGTTGCCTCGGAGACAACGCTGGAAGCCAAGGAGCTCCTGGCTGAAAAATCCACCTTTGTCACAAATTCACAGGGTGGCTTCAGGCAAGTCTCTCTGTGTGTGTGTGTGTCTCTCAAGGAATCTCAGAAGGGAAACGCAACAACTTTATTTTAAAGTTTGTTGTGTTTTATTGTAAAGGAGTAAAGTAGGAACAGAAGGGGAAGCATTTAGCAGATGGTGAAACCATCCTGTCAAACTGGTCCTGGGAATATTTGCTTAATTTCCAGTGCCTTTCTAAGCACAAGCCAAAATGCTGGTGCCTACACTTCAAAAAGGTGGCTCAGTGGTTAAGATGCTGAGCTTGTCAATCGAAAGGTCGGCAGTTCAGCGGTTCGAATCCCTAGCACTGCGTAACAGGGTGAGCTCCTGTTACTGGTCCCTAGCAGCTTCTGCTAACCTAGCAGTTCGAAAGCACGTAAAAAAAATGCAAGTAGAATAATAGGGACCACCTTTGGTGGGAAGGTAACAGCGTTCCGTGCGCCTTCGGTGTTTAGTCATGCCGGCCACATGACCACGGAGACGTCTTCGTACAGCACTAGCTCTTCAGCTTTGAAACGGAGATGAGTACCACCCCCTAGAGTTGGGAACGACTAGCACATATGTGCGAGGGGAACCTTTACCTTTACCCTTCAAAAGGGTGGAATGTAAGGAGGTAAGAAATGAGATTGCTTTCAAGGGTCACCCATAAGACCTTGGCTATGCAAAAGAATTGGTGTTCTTTGGGTTGGATCTATCATAAAGCAAAGTGAAGGAGCTGGAATGGTGCCAAACATCTGGAACAATTCATTTGGGGAAGGGTAAGCTCTTGCTATTTCTTTACGCTGGAGAAAATATTATACCCCATGAAATGAATGGAACATAAGAAGCCAGAGAAACTGTGGACTGATGGAGGGGAGGGTGCTATGATGAAAGGCAGGGTAATCCCCCCTTGTCCACCTTCTAATACCTCCAGGAGATACTCCATCAGAGGCCTTGTGAAGAACCAAATTCATATGACTTTAGGCTCAATTGGAAGAGAACGGAAAAAAGAACTTTGAATGAAGGTCTTATAAATGGTCTGAAGGCTAGATTGTATAGTCAACAATTGAGGGAGCTAGATATATATAACATATCAAAGAGAAGGTTTGGGGTGACACAATAACTGTCTTCCAGTGCATGAAGGACTATTCCAGGGAAGTTCCAGTCAATTTATTCTCCATAGCACCCAAGGGCAGGACAAGAAGAAATAGGTGGAAGCTCATCATAAGGAAATCCAACCTGGGAACAAATGGAAATAATTAAAAATGGAGCAGCTTTCCTCCCAGAGTTGTGAGTGCTCCATCGCTGGAGGTTTTTCAAGAAAAGATTGTTCAACCACTTGTCCAGGATGGAAAAAGGACTCCTGCCTTGGGCAAGAGATTGGGCTAGAAGACAGTTACAGGAACTGGGCATGGCTAGTCTAGTGAAGAGAAGGACCAGGGCAGACATGATAGCAGTCTTCCAGTATTTGAGGGGTGCTACAGAGAGGAGGGGGTCAAGTTATTTTTCCAAGACACTTGGAGGCCAGACAAGGAACAATGGATGGAAACTGATCAAGGGAGGTACTAATACCATTCTATAAAGTCTTAGAAAGACTTTACTAAATTAATAGAATATTGCATCCAGGTTTGGTCACCACACTATAAAAAAGACGTTGAGACTCTAGAGAAAGGGCAGAAAAGAGTAACCAGGATGATTAGGGGAAATGGAGGCCAAAACATACGATGAACGGTTGCAGGAACTGGGCATGGTTAGTCTAGTGAAGAGAAGGACCAGGGGAGACATGATAGCAGTCTTCCAATATTTGAGGGGCTGTCACAGAGAGGAAGGGGTCAGGCTATTTTCCAAGACATCTGAAGGCCAGACAAAGAATAATGGATGGAAGCTGATCAAGGATAAATTCAACCTACTGTAGAAGTAAGGAGAAATTTTCTGACAATGAGAACCATCAACCAATGGAACAGAAGTTGCCTTCAGAAGTTGTAGGAGATTCATCACTGGAAGCTTCAAGAAGGGATTGGACTGCCATCTGTCAGAAATGGTGTAGGGTCTCATGCTTGGGCGATGGGTTGGACTAGAAGACCTCCAAGGTCTCTTCCAGTCCTATGACTCTATGATTCTAATAATGGATTGAGCTGCTTAACAAAGCTGTGACATAATGTCTATTATTAGATTGTTTTAAGGACTAAACTCAGTTTTCTTACTGCTCTGTGAGTTTATCAGCTTTCATTTTGTCACGGGTCCAGACAAAACTTGCAACACTTTTTCACCCATTACATTTAACAGCTAAAAACTTCTATATAGTAAAACTTCTCCAGTTTGAGGATATGTTACTTGGCAATTATTATTTCAGCTAAAAGCAGACTGTCTCCCCTTAAGGAAATGTCACCAATGATTTGAGGGTTTTTTAAAAACTCACCACTCAAGCTTTTTTCACTTTCACAATGGAGCAATGACTATATAAAGTACAAATATACAGTACAAAAATGGCTGATGTAGCAATTGCTAATAATGATCACTAGGGGAGTTTACAACATAAAGGTTCAATAGATCTCAGAAGTAAATTATCACTCTTCAAAGTTAGCAGCAGATGGAGAGAAGAGGGCAACTCAAGAAATTCTTGGGATAATTTCTTCCCATTCATTCCTCAGCCAAACCAAAGCGAGATCACTGCAAAGAGTTAGTTCTGTGTCTGAAGAGCCTCAACAAAAAGAGCAAATTCCTGTGAAGAGGACTATCAAAACCAGAAGTAGTTACAGCTGCCAGGTAGATTGACCACTTCATTCTATAAAGTTCAAACACAATTCAATTAAAATAAATAATGGTTGAAAGTATGTGACTTTCCACCATTCTCGCCTCTTTTACATATGCACATCTTTTACATGAACAAGAATTATCTTAATGAAAACGGAAGCTTTCACTATGCTCAGTAAGGTTAACAGATTTAACAGATTAACAGAGTTAGAAGGGATCTTGTAGGTCATCTAGTCCAAACCCCCCCACACCCCACACCCCTGCCAAAGCAGGAGACCCTACACTATTTCTGACAAATTGTAGTCCAATCTCTTCTTGAAAGCCTCCAGCGATGAAGTGCCCACAACTTCCGAAGGCAACTTCTGTTCCATGGGTTGATTGTTCTCACCGTCAGAAAATTCCTCCTTAATTCTAGGTTGAATCTCTCCTTGTTCAGCTTCCATCCATGATTCCTTGTCTGGCCTTCAGGTGCTTTGGAAAATAGCTTGATCCCATCCTCTCTGTGGCAGCCCCTCAAGTATTGGAAGATGCTATCCTGTCTCCCCTGGTCCTTCTCTTCACTAGACTAGCCATGCCCAGTTCCTGCAAACGTTCATCGTATGTTTTAGCTTCCAGTCCCCTAATCATCCTGGTTGCTCTTCTCTGCACTCTTTCTAGAGTCTCAACATCCTTTTTATAGTGTGGTGACCAAAACTGGATGTAATATTCTAGGTGTGGTTTTACTAAGGCTTTATAGAGTGGTATTAGTACCTCACTTGATCTTGATTGTATCCCTCTATTTGCGCAACCTAGGATTGTGTTGGCTTTTTTTGGCTGCCGCTGCACATGGCTGGCTCATATTTAGCTGGTTGTCCACTAAAACTCCAAGATCCTTCTCACAGTCACTGCTAGATTAAACCTACCCCTTCTAATATAACAACATTAAAAGGACTATTGCAAAAGGAAAGGGGGAGTTTTCTAAGACCTGAAACTGCTTGTCTTTCGGCAATTGAAAGACACTCTTCAAAACAACAAAAGTTATAGGTTGTGAAGTTTGCGGGGTAGGATACAATGTTCATGGTTTTCCAACTCTTCTTTGGTTTCTTTTGTTTTTTTCAAACAGGAATATGGGTTTTTTGGAAACTAGGTACTGCTTTATACCTACTGTTCTCAACCTTTTTGTTTATGAAGATAGCAGAGCAGAGTAACACAATTGGCAGGGACTTTGGAGGTCTTCTAGTCCAACCCTCTGCTCAAGCAGGAGACCCTACACCATTCTAGTCAAATGGTTGTCCGGTCTCTTCTTAAAAGCCTCCAGTGTTGGAGCATTCACAACTTCTGGAGGCAAGTTGTTCCACTGATGAATTGTTCTAACTGTCAGGAAATTTCTCCTTAGTTCTAAGTTGCTTCTCTCCTTGATGAGTTTCCACCCATTGCTTCTTTTCCTGCCCTCAGGTGCCTTGGAGAATAGCTTGCCTTCCTCTTCTTTGTGGCAGCCCCTGAGATATTGGAATATTGCTATCATTTCATCCCGGTCCTTGTTTTCATTAAACTAGACATACCCAGTTCCCGCAACCATTCTTCATATGGTTTAGCTTCCAGCCCCCTAATCATCTTTGTTGCTCTTCTCTGCACTTTTCTAGAATCTCAGCTTGAAATTCTTGAAGGTCACTATATTAGCCAAGGGTGACAAGATGGCATTTAGAAATAGCATGGCAGACATATCCCTCCATCCAAATAATATCCTTGGGGCATGCACAAATGAAATAAAAATAGTTCACGTTTTAAAATTAAAATGTCTAAAATATCAGAAGATTAGCAATTCTCACAAAATATTAGTTGTTTTCATTAGTTTTTCTGAGATCTGGCACCAACAATAATTTGGTAACTGAGGATATAATGACTCTTTTGAATTATAAACCATCTCTGGACTATTGACTAAATAGAACATAGAATAATGTTCTTGGAGATCTTCTAGTCCAATGCCCTGATGGAGCAGGAGACCCTATACCTGTGATGGTGAACCTATGGCACGCTGAGAAATTGTACTTAGAAAAGGTATTTTATCAGGGATATATCCTCTCCCATCATTACAATCCAAGGAGACTGTTTTATAATTAGTCAAAACTTTGCTCTGCCTGCCCAACTCAACCTGTATTATTTACCAACCCTGGTAAACTTTTACAGTGTATGTCTGGATTTCAATTACGAGAACTCTCCAGCCAGCAGGCTCACACCGCTTAAAATTCTGGCATTTGAAATACATATATTTGAAGGTTGCCACAATTAGGAAACCTTGCACGAGCTTGTCAGAGGTTGAGACAAGAATCTACCCAGACGATGCCTAGGGAAGACTGGAAAAGAAGGCCCATGACGGAAGAGCTTTAGCTGAGTTGAGATTTGGAGTGAACTATCCAGAGCCTGGATAGGTCTGCAGACAAAGGCACTGTAATTTAACACCAGCTGTCTGCAATTAAAGCAAGTTCGAATCTTGCCAGGCTCAAGGTTGACTCAGCCTTCCATCCTTTCTAAGGTAGGTAAATTGAGGATCCGGTTTGTGGGGGCAATAAGATGACTTTGTATAAAATATACAAAAGTATGAAGGCTATTGCTTAACGCGCTGTAAGCCGCCCTGAGTCTCCGGAGAAGGGCGGCATATAAATCAAATTAAAAAAAAAAACTTCTTGTCCGATCTTAACTAGGTACAGCAGCACCATCGCTGTCAGATAAGTGGCAGTGTTCTTTATTGCTTAATGTAATGCGCTGTGAGAATATCCTTGAGAGCAGGTGGAAGAGCCGTAGTCTAGATAATGGTCAGAGATATTTCAGTCTGCAGAAGGAGTGGGGCGGGGGGTGAAGAAAGCATCTCAGAAGAGACGTTCCCCTAATACTCTGAAAAGTAAAGACAAGGGAGGCTTGTTATCAAATTAACAGAATAATAGAG
Source organism: Arizona elegans (assembly GCA_022577455.1). Classification (NCBI taxonomy): domain Eukaryota; kingdom Metazoa; phylum Chordata; class Lepidosauria; order Squamata; family Colubridae; genus Arizona; species Arizona elegans. The sequence continues at coordinate 5,920,854 of JAKOOJ010000022.1, read as the reverse complement.
TTGGAAGGGACCCTGGAGATCTTCTAGTTCAACCCCCTTCTCAAGCAGGAGATCCTATCTATCCCATTCCAGGCAAATGGCTGTCCAGTCTCTTCTTAAAAGCTTCCAGTGATGAAGCTCCCACAACTTCTGAAGACCAACTGTTCCATTGATTAATTGTTCTCACTGTTAGGAAGTTTCTTCTTAATTTGCTTCTCTCCTTGATTAATTTCCATCCTTTGTTTCTTGTCCTGCCTTCAGGTGCTTTGGAGAATAGGTGGACCCCTGTCTTCTTTGTGGCAGCCCTTCAGATACTGCAAGACTGCTATCATGTCTCCTCTAGTCCTTCTTTTCTCTAGACTAGACGGACCCAATTCCTGCAATTTCCACAGTTTTGCTTGTTTGCTGTTTTCCGTCCATTCCTTTTTCTTGCTTCACTCTTTCCATCCCAGGATCTTGCCACGGGAGGAGAACAGATCACTCTCGCCAGAGGTTTCAACTGATCACTAAGTAGCCCAATGATCTTTTGAACCAAGGGGTTGTGTGTTGCTGAGCCCTCTTCAGGGATGAGGAACACCCAGGGGGTTCGCAGGGGTTCGGGAGAACCTCTAGCTAAGATTCTGTGCAGTTCGGAGAACCCCCAAATCCCACTCCTGGCTGGCCCTGCCCACCCCACCCCTCCCCTCCCAGGGGTCCCCACACAGCCTGTTTTGGATGCAGGTAAGTGCAGGGCACGCGTGGAGGCTCGGGGATGGCGAAAAACGGGCCTACCAGAAATTCGGAAAGGCCAGAAACAGGCCCATTTCCGGCCTCCATAGGGCCTCCGGAGCCTGGGGAAGCAGTTTTCACCCACCTTGATGCTCGAGGAAAGCCTCCAGAGCCCGGGGAAGGCAAAAATGCCCCCCTACCGCCATGGTGCAGGGGGCCAACTAGGTCACGCCCACACAGCAACCAGGCAAAGACCCCACTTGCTAAAAATTTTGAAGCCCACCCCTGGGAACACCATTCAGATCTGCTACTTTCTTCGCTCACAACTCCATAGCCCAGAAAAGCAGAAGGGGTTGTTTTAGTCATCTTTAAGCCAGACTTTGATTATGGCAATATTACATGAGGTCATTGCTCAGTCAACTGTTAAACAAATTGCAAATTCTCCCCAAACAGCAGTGAGAGGCAGTCATTACTAACTGTAATGTAACAACTCTGAGCAGAATTACATCTGGCTGCATATGGACATCAGAGGCATAAATTAGACAGCCTCTGATTATCTTAAAGAAAACCCTGTCATTAAACTTATTTTATAGGCGCCAAACAAGGAGAACTGCCGAGAGGAAGCTGTACATTCCAGAAAGCCATGAGAAGAAAAGTAATTGACAGCACTGTTCCCCTCCCTTGCCTGGCGTTTTCGTATCCCACTTCCCTCCTGACGTTCTGTCAGCCTCCGTTGCAGGCATTTTTCAAAGGAGGAGACTGTGGAGGAGGGGGAGGATGGCAAGGAGGAAACTATTGTGGCTTTGCTACTTCACATGGGCAAGGCAGTCCAAGGACATCTCCCATCTCTTCTCCAAAGGGACAATTCCTTTGAATAGCAATAGCAATAGCACTTATATACTGCTTTACAGTGCTTTACAGCCCTTTCTAAGAAATTTACAGAGTCAGCCTTTTGCCCCTAACAATCTGGGTCCTCATTTTACCCACCTCAGAAGGTTGGAAGGCTGAGTCAACCTTGATCTGGTCAGGATCTAACTGCTGGGCAGTGGACAGAATTAGCCTGCAATACTGCATTCTAACCACTGGGAAGGAAGGAAGGAAGGAAGGAAGGAAGGAAGGAAGGAAGGAAGGAAGGAAGGAAGGAAGGAAGGAAGGAAGGAAGGAAGATAGCAACAGCACTTAGACATATACAGCTTCATAGTGCTTTTACAGCTTTCTCTAAGCGGTTTACAGAGTCAGCCTTTTGCCCCCAACAATCTAACTTCTCATTTTACCCACCTCGGAAGGATGGAAGGCTGAGTCAACCTTGAGCCTGGTGAGATTCGATCTGCCAAACTGCTGGCAGCCGGCAGTCAGCAGAAGTAGCCTGTAGTACTGCACTCTAACCACTGTGTCACCATGGCTCATAGATTTGTTGTTCATGAAGGTTTGTTGTTAGTTGCAAAGTCGTGTCCAACCCATTGTGACCCCATGGATCACGTTCCTCCAGGCCTTCCTGTCCTCTACCATCCTTTGGAGTCCATTTAAGCTCACACTGACTACTTCAGTGACTCCATTCAGCCACCTCGTTCTCTGCCGTCCCCTTCTTCTTTTGCCCTCAATCTTTCCCAGCATTAGGCTCTTCTCCAGGGAGTCCTTCCTTCTCATTAGGTGGCTCAAGTATTTGAGTTTCTTCTTCAGGATCTGGCCTTCTAAAGAGCAGTCAGGGTTGATCTCCTCTAGGACTGACCGGTTTGATCACCTTGCAGTCCAAGGGACTCGCAGGAGTCTTTTCCAGCCCCACAGTTCAAAGGCCTTTAAAGGTAGGCTTCCACTGATTACGGTGTTTTGCTGCTCACATCTCTCCTCTGATGTTTGCTTGGAAGAATGGAAATTCCAGGGTGCCAACACAGGGGAGACATGGTAGCTATCTTCCAGCAACTTGAGGGGCTGTCACAGAGAAGAGGGGGATTGACTTATTCTCCAAAGCACCAGAGAGCAGCACAAAACGTAACAGGTGGATGATCATTAAAGAGAGATCCAACCTAGAACTAAGGAGAAATTTCCTGACAGTGAGAACAATCAATCCATGGGACAGTTTGTCCCTTCAGTTGTGAGTACTCCAGCACTGAAGGTTTTCAAAAATAGTCTGGACTGTTCAACAATAGTCTGTGTTGCCTCCATTAAACCGGGGTTTGGAACGAATCCTCCATTTCATGTGTGCATGGTCGTTTGCGCCCGGTGAAGCACTGGTGGCTCCAGAGGGGCTGAGATGGACAACCATTTGACTGAGATGGCATAAGGCTCCTGCCTTAAGCAGTGGGTTAGACTAGAAGGCCTCCAAGGCTCCTTCCAGCCTTATGATTCCTTTGATTATAAAGAGCCTGGTGGCGCAGTGGATTAAACTGCTGCTGTTAAAGTAGTACTTAGCTGCCAGCTGCCTGCAATTACTGCGAGTTCAATTCTCACCAGGCTCAAGGTTGACTCAGCCTTCCATCCTTTCGAGGTACTGTAGGTAAAATGAGGACCCGGTTTGTGGGGGCAATAAGCTGACTTTGTATAAAATAGAACACCACTCAGGGGGGGCCAAAAAGCCCTACTAAGCAGGTATATATGAAAGTATGAAGGCTATTGCTTAATGCATTGTAAGCTGCCCTGAGTCTCCGGAGAAGGGCGGCATATATAAATCGAATTAATAAATAAATAAAATAAATTCTATGTTCCTCAACACAGCTTTTCTTTCTGTAGCTGGTCACCGTTCACCCTAAGATATCATATTAATATGAAGAGAAAAACCCAGCAAGGAATTGCCTGAAGAAGCCACACATAATTTAGGTATCTGGGATTCATTCAACAAACCATCTTTAAAACTGTCAGTGTAATGATGATTTAAAACTGACCAGCCCTTTAAGACTGAGGATGAGTCAACAGAGTTATAGGTTACCCTGTATAAAGGTAAAGGTTCCCCTCACACATATGTGCTAGTTGTTCCCAACTCTAGGGGGCAGTGCTCATCTCCGTTTCAAAGCCGAAGAGTCAGCATTGTCCGAAGACATCTCTGTGGTCATGTAGCCAGCATGACTAAATGCACAGAACGCTGTTACCTTCCCACCAAAGATGGTCCCTATTTTTCTCCTTGCATTTTTACGTGCTTTCGAATTGCTAGTTTGGCAGAAGCTGGGACAAGTAACGGGAGCTCACCCTGTTACGCGGCACTAGGGTTTCGAACCGCTGAACTGCCAATCTTTCGATCGACAAGCTCAGCGTCTTAGCCACTGAGCCGCTGCATCTCACCTATATAAGGGAGGCCATTAGAGAGCGTCTCCCTCTCCTCATGTATCACTCTCCTCATCACGTGTATCTGTGCAGAGTTGAAGAATGATTGCTTGCCTACCTACCACGTGTATATCAGTGGTGGGTTCCTCCCAGTTCAGCCCGGTTCTCCCGAGCCGGTAGCGGTGACGATATGACCACTACTTATGATTTTATATGCACCAAGGTGGAAGGATTTCCAAATACCTACAGTGGAAGAACGGAAGGTGAAGCTGGCAGAAATGATGAAATTGACAAACCTGATGAAAGAAAAGTAATTGACAAATTTTATTTCTACTTGGAAACCATTTTTGGACTTTTTGCAGAAAACTGAAAGAAATGAAAAGTTTATTTCGGGATTTGCTGATTAGAATTATATGGGATTCTGAAAAAAATATAGAAAAATATTAAACTTAGAGTAAGAATTCATTGCATCTTGTAGTTATATCTGCATCAATGAAAGTCAGAAGTCATTCTTTTTCTATTTGTTTTTCTTTTCCTTTTGTTGTTTCAAGTCATTATTTTCTGTTTAACTTTTAACTTTGTATTTAAAAGAAAATCAATAAAGCTATATATCAAAAAAGAAAGTTTCTTGATATAAACAGAAGTACAACCTAATGAGATTCCCTCTTATCCCCTGCTGACAACATATGCATGTACACATATACACCCACACAAGCAGCCTTTTATTCACACAAGGTGCAAAATGATGAGGGGACTGGAGGCTAAAACATACAACGAACGGTTGCAGGAACTGGGCCTGGCTAGTCTAGTGAAGAGAAGGACCAGGAGAGAAAGGGTAGCAACTCTTCCAATATTTGAGAGGTTGCCAAAGAGACGAGGGGATGAAGCTATTTTCCAAAGCATCGGAAGGCCAGACAAGGAATAATGGATGGAAGCTGAACAAGGAGAGATTCAACCTAAAAATAAGGAGAAATTTTCTGACAGTGAGAGCAATCAACCCATGGAACAGAAGTTGCCTTCAGAAGTTGTGGGAGCTTCATCACTGGAAGCTTTCAAGAAGAGACTGGGCTGCCATTTGTCAAAAATGGTGTAGGGTCCCCTGCTTGGGTGGGAGGTTGGACTAGATGATCTACAAGGTCCCTTCCAACTCTGTTAATCTCTTAATAAGTCTTCCATAGGCAGCTGCTATAGAGAAGATGGGCTTGACCTATTCTCCAAAGTGCCTCAAGGCAGGACAAGAAGCAATGGGTGGAAGCCCATTAAAGAGAGATCCAACCTGGAATTTCCTGATAGTGAGAACAATTAATCAGTTTGCCTCCAAGAGTTGTGAGTGCTCCATCAGTAGAGGTTTTCAAGAAAAGATTGAACAACCATTTGTCCAAGATGATATGAGGTCTTTTGTCATAGGCAGAGGTTTAAACTAGAAGACCTCTGAGTTCCCTTCCAACCCTATGATTCTATTCTATGAGCCACAGTGGCGCAGTGGTTAGAGTGCAGTACTGCAGGCTACTTCTGTTGACTGCCGGCTGCCTGCAATTTGGCAGTTCAAATCTCACCAGACTCAAGGTTGACTCAGCCTTCCATCCTTCCGAGGTGGGTAAAATGAAGACCCAGATTGTTGGGGGGCAATAGGCTGACTCAATAGGTAAACTGCTTAGAGAGGGCTGTAAAGCACAGTGAAGCGGTATATAAGTCTAAGTGCTATTGCTATTATATTCTAATTAAATATGTACAACTGCCCCCCAAAAAATTATAGTTTGTAATTTTAACATAATCAAGAAATTGGTCTCCCTTAGCACATGTAGGACCTCAGGCATGTAGTCAGGTCAAAGAATTTCTGAAAGATCAACAGGGTTGAGGCCATTTTAATCTCTTCCAGAATATTAATTTCAGATTGACTTGATGAGGGTGCAGGGTTCCTTAGGATGCTGGAAACGTAAGGGTGGGGGGGTGTCTCAACTGAAAGATGCTTACTGGGTCACCAGCCCAATCACTGCTGCCCAATCAGACCTATCTAACAAGGTTGTAGTTGGAAAATTTTTGCTCCTGCATAAAAAGTGGAGTGATAGAGGAATCGGTTTCTTCAAAATCTTGATTGCCCCCATGAAAAAGCTCATGCAGGAAACCCTATACCAATGATGGCTAACCTTTTTGCCATCACATGCCAAAAGTGGGGGGGGAGTGCGGGGGGAGAGTGCGGATGCATGTCCACACCCATAATTCTATGCACCTCACACCCCTGCACATGCACGCACGACCCCTCCCGTGCTCCCCCCCCCCACTTTTGGCACGCAATGGCATGGTGGGCCCGGTAAGCCCGTTTTTTGCCTTCCCCAGGCTCCAGAGGCTTTCTAGGAGCCTGGGGAGGGCAAAAATGGTCTTTCCCATCCCTCTGGAGGCCCTCCAGAGGCCAGAAATGGCCTGTTTGCTGACTTCCAGTGGGACAGGAAGGCCCGGTTTTTGCTGAGTTGAGCTTGTGTGCCCACCGATATGCCACAGGTGGCACGCGTGCCATAGGTTCGCCATCATGGCCCTATACTATTTCAGAGAAATAGTTATCCAATCTCTTCTTAAAAACCTCTGGTGTTGGAGCATTTACAACTTCTGGAGGCAAGCCGTTCCATTGGTTAATTTTTTTTTAATTTGATTTATATGCCGCCCTTCTCCAGGGACTCAGAGCGGCTTACAATGCGTTAAGCAATAGCCTTCATACTTTTGTATATTTATACAAAGTCAGCTCATTGCCCCCACAACTGGGTCCTCAATTTACTTACCTTAGAAAGGATGGAAGGCTGAGTCAACCTTGAGCCTGGTGAGATTCGAATTTACAATAATTGCAGACAGCTGGTGTTAATCACAATGCTATCAGTCTGCTGAGCCACCAGGCCCCATTGTTCTAACAGTCAGGAAATTTCTCCTTAGTTCTAACTTGCTTCTCTCCTTGGTTAGTCTCCATCCATTGCTTCATGTCCTGCTTTCAGGTGCTTTGGAGAATAGGTTGACCCCCAAATCTTCTTTGTGGCAGCCCCTTTTTAAGTTATATGGATTGTCTTTGTTTTAATTGAAATGAGCCAAATTATTTAATTCCTTTTAAACTGTTTTAAATTTTATATGTGTTATTTTTTAGTTTTGGCTGTGCACCGCCCTGAGTCCTTCGGGAGAAGGGCGGTATAAAAATTAAATAGATAGATAGATAGATAGATAGATAGATAGATAGATAGATAGATAGATAGATAGATATTGGAACAGTGCTCTTATGTCACCCCTGGTCATTCTCTTCACTAGATTAGCCATATCCAAATCCTGCAACTGTTCTTCATATGTTTAATCATCTTTGTTGCTCTTCTCTACATTAAAGTGTGCTCAGCTTTCAGCTGCATTTGAACTATTTTTCCTTCTCTGGCTGGTGGAAATTCTTTTGGTCACTTCCTTGGTTTGAATTCATTTAAACTGTTCAGTTACACAAAATCCCGACATTATGGTGACAGAATGGATGTAGTGTTCTTTCACAATAGATTTCCTTTTGCAAATATTACTTATCCTTAAACAGACAGAACAAGCCCTTCAAATTAAAGCAATTAAAGTTAAACATCTAGCAGACTGGGAAAGTTTCTCCCAAAGAGCCAACATGGTGCTCACCTAAAAGAAGGGCTCTGCTTAGATTTCTAGCTAAATTTCTGCTTAGTTCTAGCTTGCTTCTCTCCTTGATCAGTTTCCATCTATCGCTTCTTGTCTTGCCTTTTCATTTTCAACTATTAGTAATCAAGAAAACTTTGGGCACAAAAAGAGTACATATATGTGTTTTGGTATAAAGAAAGTTCTGAAAAAATATAGCTCCATTTTTATGCAACCATCTACCGTGTTTCCCCTAAAATAAGATCCTGTCTTATATTTTTTTGAAGCCTGAAATAAGCACTTGGCCTTATTGCCATGCGCTCAAAAGCCCGATTGGGCTTATTATCAGGGGATCTTATTTGGGAGGAAAAAGGGTAGATGATAGATAGGTAGATAGATAGATAGATAGATAGATAGATAGATAGATAGATAGATAAGAGAGAGGGGGAGAGATAGATAGATAGATAGATAGATAGATAGATAGACAGACAGACAGACAGATAGATGATAAAGAGAGAGATTGAAAGATTGATAGATTGATAAAAGAGGGGAGGGGGAAAAAGATTGATAAGAGAGAGAGAGGGGGAGAGATAGATAGATAGATAGATAGATAGATAGATAGATAGATAGATAGATAGATAAGAGGGAGGGGGAGAGATAGATAGCGATAGATAGATAGATAGATAGATAGATAGATAGATAGATAGATAGACAGACGATAAAGAGAGAGATTGAAAGATTGAGAGATTGATAAAAGAGGGGAGGGGGAAAAGATTGATAAGAGAGAGAGAGGGGGAGAGATAGATAGATAGATAGATAGATAGATAGATAGATAGATAGATGAAAAAGAGAGAGATTGAAAAATTGGGAGATTGATAAAAGAGGGGAGGGGGAAAAGATTGATAAGAGAGAGAGGGAGAGGGAGAGGGAGAGAGAGAGAGATCATGTTTCCCCTAAAATAAGATCCTGTCTTATATTTTTTTGAACCCTGAAATAAGCACTTGGCCTTATTGCCATACTCTCAAAAACCTGATTGGGCTTATTATCAGGGGATGTCTTATTTTTGGGGAGGAAACAGGGTATTCACATAATATTTAACTCATTCCTGCCTGTGATATTCACATTTCTGTAGCATGGAGAGCAATCCTATACATAGAGGCTGGGAAACAAGCATTGCAAATTGTGCCTTCACAATACAGGGACAGAGACGGATGCCTTTTTAATCTTTTTTTTATGAGAGGGTGGAGGTTTCATGCTCATTCCATCCTTAATATATTCCCTACCAGTTTGAATGTTTGTCCACATCTCTCCAGGATGCAAGAGGAGTGCAATTTAAACTCAATAAATCCCATGAAGCAGTTTTACCAAATTGTGTTCCTCTTGGTTCAACATGGCCATTAAACTATTCAGCAGAAATCGTATCTCATAAACGCCAAAGTCGTCTTCATCTCCACTGCTAAGCTTCCACTTCTTCACTTCTAATCTCTAGAATACGGTTGTTTTGGTAAGGAAAGGAAACCGGAAGGGAGCATTTTCTTGGTGGGGGATTAGGAAAAGTAGATCTTTCCAGTTCTGGGTGAAATGGATTATAGGAGATCAGATTGTCCTCTCTTCTTTCCCTTGCTCTTCCTGTCTCGCTCCCTCGCTCTGTCTCTCCCTCCTTTCTCTTCTTCCTCTTCTCCCTCTCTTCTCTCTCTCCCTTCTCTCTTCCCCCTCTTTCCCTCTCTCTCCCCTTCTCTCCCCTTCTCTACTCTCTCTCCCTCTCTCTTCATCTTTCTCTCCCTGTCTTCTCTCTCCCTCTCTCCCCTATCCCTCTCTTCTCTTCCCCTTTCTTTCTCTTCCCCTTTTCCCTCTCTCTCCCCTTCTCTCCCCCTCTACCCTCTATCCCCCTCTCCATCTCTCTTCCCCCTTTCTCTCCCTGTCTTCTCTCTCCCTCTCTCCCCCTCTTCTCTCTCTCCCCCCACTTCTCTTTTTCCCCCTCCTTTTCTTCTCTCTCTCCCTCTTCCCTCTCTTCCCCCCTCTCTCTCCCCCCCCCTCTACTCTCTCTTCCCCTTTTCTCCTGCTCTCTCTCCGTCTCTCACTCTTTGGGAAAACACACACCCAATTCTGCTTTTAAGGAACAAGGTTGGAGAATTCTGACTGTCAATTTGTTAGCTGAAAACACTTTTTAAATTCTATCTTGGAGCATGAAATGTGCCAGTCTTGGAGCATGTAATTTCATTTTGAATCCCCTATTGCAAACATCACTCAAACTAACAATATAACAATTTTCCATTGGGGGGGAAAAAAAGGCACATCCTTATATTGTATGTTTTCACCCGGGTATGTTGGTAAAAGCAAGAGCTAAAGCTGGGCTATGGAAAAGCAGAATCATGGGACATGAAGAGCTTCCAGCAAGAACGTCAAGAGCATCATCATCATTCCGCTAGAAAGACTTAATCATGATGCAGCCACACTTTGATAGGGAATATTTAAAAAAAAAAGTTTGTCCTTTCTACCATTTGTCACTCAATTATGATAATTCTCAACTTATTAATTTCTCAACTTATTAATTAGAACAATTAATCATTGGAACAACTTGCCTCCAGAAGTTGTAAATGCTCCAACAGTGAAAGTCTTTAAGAAGAGATTGGATAACCATTTGTCTGAAATGATAATAGGGTTTCCGGCTGAAGCAGAGGGTTGGACTAGAAGACCTCCAAGGTCCCTTCCAACTCTGTTATTCTATTCTATTCTATTCTATTCTATTCTATTCTATTCTATTCTATTCTATTCTATTCTATTCTATATTCCACTATTCTATTCTTCATTTCCAATATTCTATTCTATTCTATTCTATTCTATTCTATTCTATTCTATTCTATTCTATTCTATTCTATTCTATTCTATTCTATGACCACAACTGGGACTTGAATTTCCATGGCTAAGCAAGCAATTGTTAAGTGAGACACACCAGATTTTATGACTTTTTTTTTCTGCATGGTTCTTAACCATCTGCAGTTGTTAAGTAAGACATGTTAGTCGTTAAATGAATTCCCATTGATTTTGCTTGTTGGGGGCCAACTGGGAAGGTCACAGATGGCAATCTGTTGTAAAGACATGGCTGGGTTGCCAAGCATCCCAATTTTGATCACGTGACTGCAAGAATCCTGCTGCTATGGTTGCAAGTCACCTTTTTCAGTGCTGTTGTTAACTTCAGACAATAGCTAAATGAATGGTTGTAAGTCAAGAAATACCTGTTCATAAAATATATATTCTCTTGAATGGAATGTGGTGGGGTTGGATTTATTTAGTGAGGAATGACCAAGGATTGCATGGTGGAAATACTGACTTCTTTGTTTACCTTTCTCTTTGGTGGTCCACAGTCACCCTGGCTTCCCACATTTTGATTAAATCCCCCAAAAATCCCTCCTGCTTATGTAGGGCTGCTCCTCCTCTCCTCCTTCTTCTTTTTCTCCTTCTCCTTCTCCTCTCCTTCTCCTCCTCCATCTCCTCCTCCTCCACCACCACCTCCTCCTGTTCTCCTTCTCCTCCTCTCCTCCTCCTCTCCTTCTCCTGCTCCTCCTCCTCTTCTTCTCCTGCTCCTCCTGCTTCTCCTCCTCCTCCTCCTTCTTCTCCTCCTCCTTCTTTCTCCTCCTCCACCACCTCCTCCTCCTCTTCTTCTTCCCCTCCTCTCCTTCTCCTCCTCCCTCCCCTCTTCTTCTCCTCCTCCTCGCCTCCTCCTCTTCTCCTCCTCCTTCTCTCCTCCTCCTCTCCTTCTCCTCCTCCCTCTCCTCTTCTTCTTCTCCTCCTCCACCTCCTCCTTCTGTTCTCTTACTCCTTCTCTCCTCCTCCTCTTCTTCTCCTCCTGCTCCTGCACCTCCTGTTCCTCCTCTTTCTCCAGCACTTGCTCCTGTTCGTGCTCCTGCTCCTGCTCCTTCTGCCCATCCTCCTGCTCTTCCTCCTGCTCTTCCTCCTCTTCCTGCTCTTCCTCCTCCTGCTCCTTGTCCTCCTCTTCCTCCTGTTTGTGCTCCTGTTCATCCTGCTCTTTTTCCTCCTCTTGTTTCTCTTGCTCCTTCTCCTGCTCTTCTTCTCCCTTCTCCATTTTAGGAAGAATGGTCAGGGAGGTTCAGGCGGATGAGAAGATGTTCCTCAAAAAAAAAAAAAAAAAAGAACACCAGTGAAAGAAATTGGGAATGAGCTTCTTCAAGAATCTTCAGGTTATAGAAGAAAAACCTAAGCCTCTTTTCAACAGGAAAAAAAATATCTTTGAAAAACTACCAGGTGCGTTTTAGCACAGCGTTAGAAATAAATACTGTTCCAAAGTAAAAGTAACATGTCACTCAATAGGAATCATGCTCTTCAAAGTCAATGGATCACCTTACTGGATTTATTTCAAAATAAACAGGAAAGACGGGGGAATATATCAGGCAAAGCTATTAGTAGGGTCCCTGGAACAAATCACACCTTCTTGGAGGAGAAATCAAATAAATACCTTGGATATTGTCACAAGTGAGACATCACTTGCATTGCCTTATGAAGCAGTTGTTGCTAAAACAAGAGAAATTAGCCAACATCCCCATGTGTGATGTAATAGTTTTCTCTGTGGAGTCCAGATCTGGTGATCTGTAGTATAATTAACAGAAGTAAGACATAAGATTTCATCAAGTTGATGCTTTCCTTCCTTCCTTCCTTCCTTCCTTCCTTCCTTCCTTCCTTCCTTCCTTCCTTCCTTCCTTCCTTTCTTTCTTCAGAGTTGAAGGAACCTTGGAGGTCTTCTACTCCAACCTGCTCAGGCAGGAGACCCTTACCATTTTAGACACGTGGCTGTCCAGTCTCTTCTTAAAAGCCTCCAGTGATGGATAACCCACAATTTCAAAAGGCAAACTGTTCCACTAGAGCTTTCTCTCTTTCTCTCTGTCTATCCATCTATCTTTCTATCTTCTATCTTTTTTTCTTTTTAATTCAGAAGTGGCACAACATACATATAAAATGGTTTGTCGTGAATGTGACTGCTTGAGGGCTCCTGGATTGGAGCTGAAAGGTGAAAGGGAGCAGAATGCCCCCTCCCACATGTTGGGGTAGACCATCTATTTCAAGCTATTTAGCTCTCATCAGCTAGCCATACCCTTACTTGGATTCGAACTATGCTCCCTCCCATATTGGGGTAAACCAGGTGCTTCGATAGAAACACACACACAGACACACACACACTCATAATTATAAGCTTTTATACTACTCTTCCATCCAAGTACTAACCTAGCCCAACTCTATGTACATCATACTGCAGAAGATACATTTGACAACGTAGACCACAACCTACTTCTTGGTAAGCTAGAAAAATGTGGGATAGATAACTTTTTGTACATTTTTAGTATCTTTTCTTTGACAATAAAGAGGAATAAAAGAAAATGAAGGCTCTGCATGGATAACTCTGATACTGATTCAACAAATCTTGATCTCCAAGAGAACAGACAACTCTAACACGGCATAGGGTTAAGGGGTTGGACTGGGATCATCAAGACCTAAGTCCAAGTCTACTATCAGCCAGGGAAAGTCACTAGCGACTTTCGGTCAGTCAAGCCCTCAGCCCAACGGATGATGAAAGCTTGTTGTTGTGGGAAGACATTGGGGGAGAAAGATCTATGGGGACTGCAAGAGAGAACCTGGATCTGAATCCAGTGAATAATGGTAAGAGAAGAACGCTATGTCCTCTGTGTTTAGTGAAGCTTCTTCTATGTTTACTGAGGCTTCTTCTAAATAAATACAGATTATAGCTTTAAAGCAAGAGTCTACACAACTGTCTTCAGATTGATCTTAATCCAGTATTTTTTTTGTGACCCAGATAGGGCAGAATTTTCCTTGTATTTTTCTGAAATCTGGTAACAAGGTTCACTCTCTCAGTAATGATCTTGCTCATCTCTGAGCAAATCCTTAAAACCTTTGCCCAGGAAAGCATCATATCTTGGAAGAGTCTCTTAGCTTTCTATGATTGGTATTTCCTTCATCATCTCTTTGTGAAATTGTTTTTAGAGGGCCAGCAGATGAAGCTGAAAGATAAGTGGGAGAATGGATTATCTTTCCCAAGAATATCAAGTGCCCAAGCATCGGGTTGACACTATACAGACTCTAACCGTCGTTATCTATGAATTATTGTTCTAATTCATGTTTTGTGTTATGGTGGTGAGGCAAAAACGGTCCTTATACAAGAAGAGAATACTTCCTAAGCGATAACTCTACAACATTTTAGAGCTGTGTACTTCAGTCTTCGAGAAAGTTTCAGGGTCAGTAGAGAGAGGGAAAAGCCAAATCCAAGGAGCAATAGTTAAAATCAGAAATAAATGCTCCATTTGAGTTCATTTCAACATTGGCTTCAGATTAAATTTAGTTCATCGATTACTCTCCTGAAATATAGTTAATCATTTTTCTCTCCTGCCATTTGAAAAATTGTATTTTGGTAACAATATTTGGATGTCCCTGGATTTTTGAGAATCAGGTTGGCCCGGGGACTCAGTTGGTGAATCTCTGTCCCAGAATCATAGAACATAGAACATCATCAGAGTTGGAAAAGGGACCTTGGAGGTCTTCTACTCCAAGGTCCTGCTCAAACAGGAGACCTTATACCATTTCAGGCAAATGGGTATCCAATCTCTTCTTAAAAACTTCCATTGTTGGAATACCCACAACTTCAGGAGGCAAATTGTTCCACTGATTAATTTTTCCCACTATCAGGAAATTTCTCCTGAGTTCTAGGTTGCTTCTCTCCTTGATTAGTTTCCACCCGTTGCTTCTTGTCCTGCCCTCAGGTGCTTTGGAGAATAGCTTGACTCCCTCTTCTTTCTGGCAGCCCCTCAAATATTGGAACACCGCTATCATGTCACCCCTAGTCCTTTTTTCTTTATTCTTTTTTAAAATAATTTTTATTAAACAGTTTTTTTAAAAAACAAACAAAAACAGATATTTACATCCTCTTCTTTTCAACATCTTCGCATCAGTAATCCATATTTAAACATTTTCTCTTTCTTATCTTAATATATCTTTTAGGCATATATTTCTAGTATATCATATATATATATACCATTATAATATATTCTATTATTTATTTATTTTATTTATTTATTTATTCAAATTTCTATACCGCCCTTCTCCTTTCGGACTCAGGGCGGTGAACAGCCAGATAAAAAACATCTATACAAACATCACAGTTAAAAAATAAAGTTAAAATAATTTATAAATTTGGCCCATAATTTAAAACTTGTCAATTAAAATCAATATTAAAATTTTAAAACTAACCCTAAAATCAAGACAGACCGGCTAACTGAAAAAAATAAGTTTTTAGGGCCCGACGAAAAATCCGAAAAATCTATTATTAATCTAAATATTATATTTACATTTAGCATAAACAGGTACCTGATTTCCTTTCCATAATTTTTATATCTTCCCATTTATTTCCATATTCCTCCATCTAATTTAACCATTGTTTAGTTTTCCTTTGTCCCTTTTTTTTCTCCCCTTCTCCTCCAATCATTTATACCATTTATACCAGAATAAGTAATATTCTGTTTCATCTTTTTCTTTTTTTTCACTGGACTAGATATAGGATATGTCACCTGCCAAATTCCAGGCAAGGATAGATGTACTGTATAGGTACCGGTGTATGTGCCTATGATCCTGGTTATTATCCAGCATCCCATAGATCTCACATTCTTCTGTAGTTATGAAGTGGACATGTCAGGCCTGGAAGCCATCTTTTGCATTGGGTCTTCAGGCCTGCCACTTTTACTACTGTGGGAAACTGGGAGGGGGGAGTTGTATGGAGCCAGGGTGATATGTAGTCAAAATAACATTCTTTTCTCAGAGAGTCATCTTGCCCTGCACCTAGAGGGTTGGAACTGGGAGGCTTCTCCAGTTGGGACGGTACTTTGATTGGACCTTGTGATGGACATGTGGGTGCTGGGCAGGGACTTGGACTTTTCTTTGGGTGGGGAAAACCTGGAAGCTTTCAGATTTGGGTTTCCCCAGAGGTGCCAATATGACATCTCTAATAAAATGGGACTTCCAGGAAACTCAAGCCTCGGAGTGTTATTTCATTGGGGGTGTTACTTGGAACCCTGACAACATAGACATATGGGAATGAGGAGTCCTTGGTGCTCCCTGAGTTTGATTGTTTTCTTGCAGAAGTTTCATTACCCAAACTAGGTAGCATCGTGCTAGGAACATCATGGATTAGCACTGATGTTCCTACCAGGGATTTGGTTCTATTTACCTTTACCACTGGTTCGCAATGGGATCGCTGATGATGACATCCGGGGCAGTGGGCGGGGCCTCCCGCCGGTTTTACTACTGGTTCTTGCGAGCCGGTCTGAACTGGGGGCAACCCACCACTGGTTCCTACCTAGTTTGGGTAATGAAATGTCTGCAAGAAAACAACCATCTCAAAGAGCACCAAGGACTCCTCATTTCAATCCTGAACTACAAATATTATCCTTTTTTAATATATACATACACACACACACACACACACACACACACACACACACACATATATATATATATATATATATATATATATATATATATATATATATATATATATATATATATTTTTTTCTTACTTCTTCGTAGGGTCTATGTGTGTTTTTCTTCTAGCCAGGTTTTCCCTACGTAGCCAAGGTTTTTTTGTAGCTCCAGCTCAGTAGAATCTCATCTACTCGGTTCTGGGCTTTTTTCCTTTCTAACACCTAGCAAGCTCTAACTGCTAGGTGGGAGACCTAAATAGATCCATTTCTAGCTCGTTAGCTGTCATCAGTAGGCCACACCCATCTCCTGAAGGAAAAAAGCCCAGAACCGAGTAGATGAGATTCTACTGAGCTGGAGCTACAAAAAAACCTTGGCTACGTAGGGAAAACCTGGCTAGAAGAAAAACACACATAGACCCTACGAAGAAGTAAGAAAATTGATACTATGCCTTTACAGGGAGGAGATGGGTGTGGCCTACTGATGACAGCTAACGAGCTAGAAATGGATCTATTTAGGTCTCCCACCTAGCAGTTAGAGCTTGCTAGGTGTTAGAAAGGAAAAAAGCCCAGAACCGAGTAGATGAGATTCTACTGAGCTGGAGCTACAAAAAAACCTTGGCTACGTAGGGAAAACCTGGCTAGAAGAAAAACACACCTATATATATATGTGTGTGTGTGTGTGTGTATGTGTATATATATGTGTGTGTGTGTGTGTGTATGTGTATATATATATATATATATATATATATATATATATATATATATATATATATATATATATATATATATATATATATATACTTATCCTGTCTTCAGAAAACAAAAGTCTCATTCCTCAAGCTTTCTGTTTGGGCTACCTACCAACCTAGAGATGCATGACATGCAGAGGTGGGTTTCAGCAGGTTCTGACCAGTTCTGGAGAGCCGGTAGTGGAAATTTTGAGTAGTTCGGAGAACTGGTAAATACCACCTCTGACTGGCCCTGCCCCCATCTATTCTCTGCCTCCCGAGTCCCATCTGATCGGGAGGAAATGGGGATTTTGCAGTAACCTTCCCCTGGAGTGGTGTGGGAATGGAGATTTTACAGTATCCCTCCCCTACCACGCCCACCAAGCCACGCCCACAGAACCAGTAGTAAAAAAATTTGAATCCCACCACTGATGACATGTAATTCTAGAAAGCCAAAATAGATCACAAATGTACACTTTAATAATGTAATAACAATGGCCAATCCATTGATAGCTCCCATAGAAAATCACAACTTCTCAAGCTTCCTGATTATCTTCATTTCAATATCAGTGCATTTTGTTTTTCCCCTACCAAAGTAGAAAGGCCGACTATAATTTATCAAGGGACAAATCTTTTTTTTTTTCCCCTTGGCAGTGAAGTCTGCAAAATCCCCATTTTAAGACACTAAATCTCCCTGTTTTGACAAGGGTAAGAAAGCATTAAAAGCTTTGATTTAGCTGGATCATACAAAATAGTTTCTCATAATTATCCATTTGGATGATATATGCTTGTCTGCCTCTCTCTCTCTCTCTCTTTTCCCTCTTCCCTCCTCCCTTGCTTTCTTATTGAACCTTGGACCTTCATTTTTCATCCATCTGCACTACTAAATTAAATTGCTTTTTCTTGTGTTCACATTGAACTGTTTGCCAAAAGCTTTTTTTCCCCCTTTTTGCTTGATAAAATAACATTTACCCAATGCGTTTTCCAGTTCAAATTTACTGCTTGCAATTGTTTGGCTTTCCAAGCAAATGAAAGCCTTTGTTTGTTTTTAATAGGAATAATGAATCATTTTGGTCTTGAGCTAAATGCTCAAAGCGGGATATAGATGTGCCTGTGTGGAGGGCCAGGGAAGTAGTGGTCATTACAAATATTTCGCTCCAGGAAATATCTCCCCGTCCCTAATTAATGTGTGGAATTGGGTCAATGTTGGGGTAATCCAGCATCCAAGTTCCTTTTTTAAAAAA
Source organism: Arizona elegans (assembly GCA_022577455.1). Lineage (NCBI taxonomy): Eukaryota > Metazoa > Chordata > Lepidosauria > Squamata > Colubridae > Arizona > Arizona elegans. The sequence continues at coordinate 5,902,827 of JAKOOJ010000022.1, read as the reverse complement.
TCAGCTTCCCTTCAACAGGGAAGGCAAAGATCTGAGTGAGCCCTGAGTAAGCTTTTCTCAAGATGGATAGATGGATCAATGGATGGATGGATAGATAGATAGATACTATAGATGGATCCACATTTCTTTCAGATTCAAGCATCTAAGTAGGAATGGTGTCCAGAATCTCCTGGTATGGATCATACTATTTTCAAAACTCTGGACTGAACCTCACAATCCATTCAGGCAATCCTATATACCCTTAATTTTTATGCTTATGAGCTGGCCCTAACATTACATAGAGTGATGTTAGTAGCGGTTTTCAGCCTTGGTGGAGATGGTTATTACACCCCCAGAATTTTATCAACATTGGCTGCTGCCAGTTCCTTCTGCTATCATAACTGTACATGGAACAGAAGCTATGCTCATATTTTCATTCACCTTCTGAAGCCAAATATCTTCACCTGGCCCTGACTGTAAACCTACATTGTGTTGATTTCCCCAAGGTAGGTTTATAGTAAAACCTAAAGTAAGATGGATCTAAAATATTGGAACAATGTGGCTGTCAGCTCTGGAGGCCATCTTTTCTTTTGGATCTTCAGGGCTGCCACACTTAGCGCTGTGGGAAAGTGGGAGGGGGGTTGCATGGAGTTGGTAGAGTTATTTAGCTGTAATAACATTCCTTTCTCAGACAGTCAAGGACGTCTTGCCCTGCACCTGGAGGGCTGGAAGTGGGAGGCATCTCCAGTTGGGACGGTGCTTGATTGAACCATGTGATGGACATGTGGGTGCAGGGGAAGAGACTTTGACTTTCTTTTGGGTGGGGAAAACACGGGAGGTTTCAGATTCAGGTTTTTCCAGATGTGCCAATATGACACCTCCAATAAAATGGATCTTTGAGGAATTGATTGCCTTGGTGTCTTACTTGGTTGGGGCTGTTACTTGGAACCCTGACATTACTCCAAATCTCCATTAAAACCTCAACCCAGCTCCCCACTTAGTGGGGTGCTGTCTGGGGTCTTGAGCCCTGAGCCCCGACCTGATAGCCAATAGTTCGTACTCAGATGAAAAGCCGAGCTAAGCCCCTGGGTCGATCAAACTTATTTCAGGAACTCCCTCGAGAACTTATCTCTCATCAAAGTTCTTTTCAACTTTCCCTTACGGTACTTGTCGACTATCGGATTGTGGCTTTCTTGATAATGCATCAGCTAGTAGATTCCCCCACCCCCACCCCAAGATGTACTTTAGTTCGAAGTTAAACCGTCAGAAATGCTGTGCTCAGAGAACTTGCTTGGGGGAGAGTTTCTGAGGGGTCTTTAGGACTTCGAGGTTTTTGTGATCGGTCAGACCTTGAATGGCACCTTTCTCCCCTCCAGGAAATTCACTAGGCACCGTATTTCCAGCGGTTTAACTTCGAACTATAATTATTGGCAGACATCTCTTCCAGGGGTGGGTTCTAAATTTTTTTACTACCGGTTCTGTGGGCGTCGCTTATTTTGTGGGTGTGGCTTGGAGGTCATGTGAATAGGTGGGCATGGCTAGCTGGTCAGAGTCATTTCTGGAAGGTCCTCACACTTACGACCAGTCCTCGCACTTACGACCCAACTCATTTGTTTGCTTTTAACACTGATCAGCTGTAGGATGGCCCTTTGAAGCCCCGCGGCAAGAGTTTAAACAGTTTTTTTTCCCTCTAGTCATCAGCTGGGACTCAGGAGGCAGCAATAGATTGAGGGTGGGACCAAATAAAAGGTAAGAATAACGTGGGCGGTGGGGGAGAACCGGTTCGGTGACGTCATATTGTCACCGCTACCGGCTCGGCCGAACTGGGCCAAACCGGGAGGAACCCACCACTGATCTCTTCCCAAAACAGGATTCTGGTCTTTATATCACTTTTGTGTTGTTTGCCATCAATTCAACCTCTTCACAATGTTCCAGAAGGCACCAAGGGCACTGTAAAGATAGAAAAATGCTGACCATGATATCAAGTGCTTTTTAAGAGAACTCTTAAAACTCTTAAAAGCTACAGGAATTGGGTATCTCTAGTCTAATGAAAAAGAAGGGCTAGTGGGGATATGATAGCAGCGTTCCAATATTTGAGGGGCTCCTACAAAGACAAGGGGGTCAAACTATTTTTCAAAGCTCCAATAGGCAAGAAAAGAAACAATGGTTGGAAGCTATGCAAGATGAGAACAACTTAGAACTAAGGAGAAATTTCCTGATGGTGAGAACTTATCAACCAATGGAACAGATTGTCTTCAAAAGTTGTGGGTGCTCCATCACTGGAGTCTTTCAGAAAGAGACTGGACAACCTTTTGTCTGCAATGATATAAGGTCTCCTTGCTCGAGCAGGGGTTTGGACTAGAAGACCTCCAAGGTCCCTTCCAACAGTGTTATTCTATGTTCTATGTAGAGTAGACAATAAAGTAGTTGTTACCACTATTTGATTCTGAGCTTTTCTGTCCAAAAAATATTTAGACAACTTCTCCTCCTCCAGAGGATAAAGCTGGCAAGAGATTCCTTCCCTATTTCTTTGCTTCACTAGGTTGGAGAACATTGCTGGCCACTGATGCTCTGGTTTGCTCTTCTTCTTGAGTTTGACCACTGAGCTGAGAAGTACAGTCTTTAAGGAACTAATGGTCCCTTCCATCCCATAAAGGTGTAATGCACATCACAATGGGGAATATGGTTTGGCGGCTTCCATGGAAGCTTCATTTCTTTCTTTGTTTGATAACAAATGAAGGAAGGTTTTGCAAGAATATGGGGAAATTGTTTAGCCACTGGTTTTGGCAGGCTCCAGCAGGTACATCTGTCAAGAATGTCTTTTTATGAGCCAACCCCCCCTCCCTTTCCCCATCATTTCTTATAGCTGCTCAACAAAAATCCTTCATCCATATACTGCTAAAACTCTAATTTCTATAACGTTTAACAGGGTGAAACAGTGCATTTCTCAGCACTGTTGTTGCACATCTCAGGGCAACAATTTTTGAGTCAAGGAAAACGGAAAGCACAAATAAATGTAGGGTTGGTACAAGTTACCCCCTTTAATCATAAGGGAGGGAGGGAGGGAAGGAAGGAAGGAAGGAATTAATTTGTTTTTGACAAGGAAAGAAGGAAGGAAGGAAGAATTAATTTGTTTTTGACAAGGAAAGAAGGAAGGAAGGAAGGAAGAGGAAGGAAGGAAGGATTTGTTTTTGACAAGGGGGGAGGGATGGAAGGAGGGAGGGAGGGGAGAGGAGGGAGGGAGGAATTAATTTGTTTTTGACAAGGGAGGGAGGGAAGGAATTTGTTTTTGACAAGGAAAGAAGGAAGGAAAGAAGAATTAATTTGTTTTTGACAAGGAAAGAAGGAAGGAAGGAAGGGATCTTTTTGGATGCTCCAATCTCTCTGCCTTTAATGAAACAACATTCCTTCTACATGGCTGAGGAGGAAAAAGATAAAAATGTATCTGCTCACACATCAGATGTCTTCCCCACCAGATCTCTCATTACTTTAAGGAAAACCAGAACAAGAGAACATACACCTTCCTCCGCCCTGGCCTGTCCTTTACTACGCCAAGGCCTTTCCTATATCTGAAGGTGAGCCTGTCTTTCCTTTACTCCCGTGGTTGTTCATTGAGTCTCTAACATGCTTTTAGGAATCCCCGAATAAACCTTCAATTTGCTTTTTGGAAACGTACACATTTTCGGCTGCCCTTCGTCAGCTGAATAATTCCTCATGCCGCTTTTCAATGCCAGCCATGCACAAAAGATCCGTGGATAGATTGTTCTCCGGGTTTTATCCCTGGATTTGCCTTAATGCAACATAAAGCACTTTCGGTGTCTGTTTTGGTTTATAAAAGAGGCATTAGAAAAGTCCTTTGAAATGCTGAACCGATCTCCATTGTTTTATTTTTCCAGGGCCGGTGCCCCCATCTCTCTGCTTTTCTCTCAACGCAGAATTTCCATTTCCTGCCTGCATACATTTGCCCTCCTGCATAAAAGTTATCAAAATATTCATGGCAGAAATAAAGCCCAAGCCGAACTTGGAATAAGCTCATGTCAAAGGGAGAAGCAAAAATGCCATGAGGGCACATGACAGAGGTGGGTTCTACTTACCTTTACTACCTGTTTGCAACGGGGCCGCACGCATGTGCAGAAGCTTCCTGATGACATCGGGGTCAGTGGGCGGAGCTACTGTTTCTTGCGAACCGGTCCAAACCGGTTCAAAAAATTTCTCCTTATTTTTAGATTGAATCTCTCCTTGATCAGTTTCCATCCATTATTCCTTGTCTGGCCTTCGGTGCTTTGGAAAATAGCTTGACCCCCTCCTCTCTGTGGCAGCCCCTCAAATATTAGAAGACTGCTATCCTGTCTCCCCTGGTCCTTCTCTTCTAGACTAGCCAGGCCCAGTTCCTGCAACCGTTCTTCATATGTTTTAGCCTCAAGTCCCTTAATCATCCTGGTTGCTCTTCTCTGCACTCTTTCTAGAGTCTCCACATCTTTTCTTATAGTGTGGGGACTGTTAAGGATATTGTTGTGTTACCAACCAGCAGAGTAAGTGCACAGAGAAACGGTACTGAGAGCAATGAATACATACAAACTGGTTTAACAAAGCTTTCACTTTGTAGTGAAAAACAATTGCATAGTCTTTCAGTCAATCCAAGTCATTAGCCATTCAAATCAATCCGAAGTTACAGATATCTTCTTACCAAACAGCAGTAAGTAATAAACAGCAATTCAACGCTGGTAACAAATCACAATGGTTACAGTTACAGAATACATTTAAAGTGATAGAATACATATATTGCCTGGACAACTTGTTAAGCTTACACCATATCCTAACAGTGACCAAAACTGGATGTAGTATTCTAGGTGTGGTCTTACTAAGGCTTTATAGAGTGGTATTAGTACCTTCCTTGATTTTTGACTGTCCAGACTCCTGTCTCTTCTTAAAAGTCTCCAGTGATGTAGCATCCACAATATCTGAAGGCTTCTTGACCTCAAAGAGTTAGTGTTCAGGGATACAGAAAAGAGAAAAACAGAGTTGGAAGGGACCTTGGAGGTCTTCTAGTCCAACCCTGTGCTTAGGCAGGAAACCCTACTCCATTTCAGACAAATGGTTATCCAATATCTTCTTAAAAACTTCCAATGTTGTCACAAATTCTGGAGGCAAGTCACTTAGGTATGTTTCCATATGATCAAAAATTCCCCCTCAACATGCAACAGGGATTTTACAAAATTATTTTCAGTGATACCATTCAGAGCCTTAGTGAGTTAATGAAATTAACTCTCAAAAGAAGGGGGGAAAATGCACCAAGAAAGCATAGATCCTTAGAAATGTCAGGGGGTCACTGGGATTAATGGTACTTTAGACTAAATTGTCTTTGTAGTTTATCAACGTTATTATTCTTGTTGGGTTGTAAATTTCTCCCTTCACTTTGATATTATTGGGGGGGGGAGAGAAAAGAGGGCCATAAAATTAATTAGAATCTTAATTACACAAATTTCTTTGTTGCTGTTTGGCTGGCAAGTAAAGACTGGCATCATTTGAGTTGTCTTTTTCAAAGGAAAGACAAATAAAACAAGAAGAAAAACCATCAAGTTGTGTAGGAGCAGGGGAAACCTTGTGGAGCAAGATACTGTTAACAACCTGAGACAGTGAGAACCATCTTTGTCAAGAGTCTAAAATTCAGGTCTCTTGTGGCAGTGAATCTATTGCTGTTTATTGTTTGTGTAGAACGCTGGTTTGGATGAGTTGTTTATTTGCAGACTAAGCAGGTGGCAGCCCATTCGTGCAAAGGAGCAGAAAATAATCCAATTGAGTGGGCTTCAAAGTAGCACCGTGTTGTAAATTGCATCCTTATATTTCCCTTAACAATCTTTTTTCCAAGTACAAATAGACTGGCCATATTGCATTTTAGGCTTCTAAAAAGTAAAGGTAAATGTTCCCCTCGCAGATATGTGCCGACTAGCATAGTTCTTGACTCAAGGGGGCGGTGCTCATCTCCATTTCAAAGCTGAAGAGCCAGTGCTGTCTGAAGATGTCTCCATGGTCATGTGGCCGGCATGACTAAATGCCAAAGGCGCACGGAACGCTGTTACCTTTCCACCAAAGATGTTCCCTATTTTTCTACTTGCATTTTTGACGTGCTTTCGAACTTCTAGGTTGGCAGAAGCTGGGACAAGTAACAGGAGCTCACCCCATTACGCGGCACTAGGGATTCGAACCGCTGAACTGCCAACCTTTTGATCGACAAGCTCAGCAGCTTAGCCACTGAGCCACTGCATCCCTTCACTAGACTAGTCTAGTCTAGTGATTTCACTAGACTAGACATACCCAATTCCTTCAACCATTCTAGACATGTTTTAGCCTCCAGCCTTCTAAGGATTTTTGCTGCACTTCTCTGCACTCTTTCCAGAGTCTGAACATCTTTTTTATACTGTGGAGATGAAAACTGGATGCAGTATTCCAAGTGTTGCCTTATAAAGGGGCTGGGGAACCCAGAGTGGGATGGAGCCCATTAAATGGCTTACCTGATATGTTGTCACTGGGGTGGGTGTGAGGGGATATTATTTTACTAATTTATTAATTGATTATTTTCTTTTATTAATTTTAATATATATATGTGTGTGTGTCCAAGACACTTCCAATTTTACGTGGGAGAAAACCCGAATAACCAAAGACCTACATACAAACACCCGTGAAAACCTCAGAAAACACACACACACACACACACACACACACATATACACATACAGTGTGTTTGACACCCACCATGAAGAGGTGGCACGACCACGAACGCGAAGCCAAACAACAGCAACGCAGCTCACCAGCTCAAATCCCCCTGCAACTCAGACTAACCCGAGCACAACCAAGCCCCCACCCAAACAAAACACCCCCCCATCCAATCAGAGCACAGCCAAGCCCCCAACCAATCAGAACACACCTCCACCCAATCAGAACACAGCCAAGCTCCCACCCAATCAGTTCACACCCCCACTCGCAGTTAAAAGGAAGAAACAGCTGTGATCACACATTGCTTCTAGAAGCACGAAGCCAAAAACACCAGCCTGAAGATGACAAATGAGACTTCGTCGAAACGTCGCCAAGACACTTCCAACTTTACGCGGGAGAAAACCCGAATAACCAAAGATAGATAGACATACATACATACATACATACATACATACATACATGCATACATACAAGTAGGGTTTATGTGTGTTTTTCTTCTAGCCAGGTTTTCTCTACGTAAGCAAGGTTTTTTGTAGCTCCAGCTCAGTAGAATCACATCTACTCGGTTCTGGGCTTTTTTCCTTTCTAACAGCTAGCAAGCTGTAACTGCTAGGTGGGAGACCTAAATAGAAGAAAAACACACATAAACCCTACGAAGAAGTAAGAAAATTGATACTGTACCTTTACAGGGAGGATACATAAGATATGGGTGTGGCCTACTGATGAAAGCAAACGAGCTAGAAATGGATCTATTTAGGTCTCCCACCTAGCAGTTAGAGCTTGCTAGCTGTTAGAAAGGAAAAAAGCCCAGAACTGAGTAGATGTGATTCTACTGAGCTGGAGCTACAAAAAACCTTGGTTACGTAGGGAAAACCTGGCTAGAAGAAAATATCTATCTATCTATCTATCTATCTATCTATCTATCTATTTTCTCAGGTTTTCGCGGGTGTTTGTATGTAGGTCTTTGGTTATTCAGGAATTCTCCCACGTAAAATTGGAAGTGTCTTGGCGACGTTTCGACGAAGTCTCATTCATCATCTTCAGGCTGGTGTTCTCGGCTTCATGCTTCCAGGAGCAAAACACTTCCAATTTTACGTGGGAGAAGACCCGAATAACCAAAGACCTATATATATATGCATATTCTTTCTAGCCAGGTTTTACCTACATAAACTGAGTTGTTCTACAGCTGGCTAGAAAAACCTGGCTAGAAAGAAAATGCACATAAAAGCCTATGAAAAAGAAAAAGACACATTGTACCTTTACAGGGAGGATATCTGAGAAGTGGGTGTGGCTCACTGATGACGCCTTAAAAGGCAGAAATAGCTATCTGAGTCTCCCAGAGAGCAACACAGAGTTGCAGTTTGTCAGCAGAAAAAAGGCCCAGAAACTTGTGAATGAGATTTCACAGAACCAGGGCTGTAGAACAACTCAGTTTACGTAGGTAAAACCTGGCTAGAAAGAATATGCATATAAAAGCCTACGAAAAAGAAAAAAACACATTGTACCTTTACAGGGAGGATATCTGAGAAGTGGGTGTGGCTCACTGATGATGCCTTAAAAGGCAGAAATAGCTATCTGAGTCTCCCAGAGAGCAACACAGAGTTGCAGTTTGTCAGCAGAAAAAAGGCCCAGAAACTTGTGAATGAGATTTCACAGAAATTTCACATGCACTCAAAAGCCCAATTGGGCTTATTATCCGCGGAGGTCTTATTTTTGGGAAAACAGGGTAGTAACACTGTACATGATCCTGATTCTATCTCTCTGTTAATGAAACCTAGGACTGCTTCTTGCCCCATCCATTTTCCTGTTGCAGGCTCAAATGTCTATTATCTGATTATTCCTTTGGATCATTGCCCTGCCTCCCAAGGTCATTCTCACATATCATTTTATAAGCGGCATGAAATTCTTCAGATAATTGTGATTTCATTGTCTTGCTATCTCCAGGAAGCCTCTAATCTCTAGCATCTTTTTATTCCTAGTTGTAATGGACTATTTTTATTTTTATTTTATTTTTCCAGACAAACTGATATTTTGCAGGAAAGAACTGTTGGCTCTTCCCATATCTCTGCATTTATTACTAGAATATATACTGTAATAATGATACACCCGGGGAATTCTGGGGGGAAAGGGCCACATCATCCGAGACAAAGACACTAAAATTAAGTTCTACCAGGAAAGGAAGTGCCCACAAATTTGTCATTAGTTTTAAATTAAAGCGTCTGTTCCCCTTGAAAAATCACCCACCCTATTTCCACACTGACATTTAAAAGCAATGAGTTTTTAATTCAGATTTCCCATTCGGACGGCAGTAAATTTTTAGCTTTCCCGACCCTTAAACCTATATTCAAGGACTTGCAGGGATATTACCAAAGGGAATTGAAAAAAAGTTAAAATGATCAAAATCCCAGACCCTTTTTACATGCATTACACACATGTTGAACATAAAAAGGCATTCCCAAAGGTGTTTTTTTCAGGAGGCAACTGGACTTTCTTCTTTTTTTTTCTTTGAAGACGTTTCGCTTCTCATCCAAGAAGCTTCTTCAACTCCGACAGAATAGTGGGGATAGGTAGATAGTCAGAGCTGAAGAAGCTGCTTGGATAAGAAGCAAAACATCTTCAAAGAAAAAACAAGAAAGTCCAGTTGCCTCCTGAAAAAGCACCTTTGGGACAACCGTGACTTGGAGGACTGAGAATCTCTACAGACTTATAAAAAAGGCATTGATATCACATGATCATTTTGTATTTTGGCAAAAGGCTAACCAACAAAGCACCACTAGATCAAATGATTAAGATAAGTGTAAAGCCATCTTCACTCTTAGAGCCATGGTGGTACAGTAGTCAGAATACAGTATTGCAGGTTAACTCTGCCCAGAGCCTTGAGTTCGATCCTGACTGGCTCAAGGCCTTCCATCAGGGGTGAAATGCTCCCAGATCGGACTGGATCGCCCGATCCGGTAGTGATCTTGATTGGTGGTTCAGAGATCTGGTAGTGATGGCAGAGCAAAGCTCCGCCCACCCGCCTGGGTGTCTTTACTTCCTGGTTTTAACCAGGAAGTAATGTGTTTTTTACCTTCTGCACATGCGCGGCTCATGCGCTTCCGAACCGGTAAGGAAGGTAAGTAGATTTCATCCCTGCCTTCCATCCTTCCAAAGTCAGTAAAACGAGGACCCAGATTGTTGAGGGAAAGATGCTGATTCTGTAAACCGCTCAGAGAAGGCTGTATAGCACTGTGGGGATAAACAGTTGAAGGCAAAGTCCTTTTGCGCCTCTCCATAGTATAAACACGTATTTCAGCCTAGCTTCTGTTACTCAGGCAGGAGTGGGAAAATATCCTGAAATCTTGATCCAAAATCTTGTCTGTAGCAATCAATAGAAAGCAGCTGAGCCATCAAGAATGTTAAAGACTTTTTTTCTTTTATCCTTTCCAAAGGTTTAAAAGCTTTGTGCCGCTTCTCCTTTTCTTTCCATCAGGCCAGCTCTTAAATCTTTTATCACATTAATGCCAGGAGGGCTCAATACTCAGATGTTTGTAGGCTGCCACTCCAGCTACTTAAGAAAATTAGCAGAAGGCCGGGCTTTCAGGTGCATTTTTGTGCTTGAACAGAACAAATCACGTCCTTTTAGGTAGACTGCCCTGATTGTGGCTCCTGTGTTCTTTCCACTCTTCCTTTGGAAGATCTTGATCTTCTTCTTCTTCTTCTTCTTCTTCTTCTTCTTCTTCTTCTTCTTCTTCTTCTTCTTCTTCTTCTTCTTCTTCTTCTTCTTCTCCTTCTCCTTCTCCTTCTCCTTCTCCTTCTCCTTCTCCTTCTCCTTCTTCTTTTTACATTTTCACGCTAAATGGAGCAAAAGAGTAAGAGTAAGATAAGAAAATGTAAACTCTTCCTTTTGTTGAGCTAAACTTGGGATTTGAATATGTCCATGCTAGTTTTTCTGGCAACAGGGGAAAAAAAGGTTTCAGCTGGTGCAGAATGCGGCCGCACGGGTAGTGATGGGAGTGTCCCAACATTCCCATGTTACCCCTCTCCTGCGCGATTTGCATTGGCTGCTGGTTGCCCTCTGAGTGAGATTCAAGGTGCTGGTGATTACCTATAAATCACATGGCCTAGGCCCAGGATATTTGGCGGACCATCTGCAGCCAGCAACAGCTTCCCATCGCCCGGTATGTTCCCACAGGGAGGGCCTACTCAGGGTGCTGTTGGCCAGACAGTATCGGCTGGCGACACCCAGGGAGAGAGCTTTCTCTGTGGGCGCACTCGCCCTTTGGAATCAACTCACTCTGGCACTCCAGGTGGCCCCCGACCTTCACTCTTTCAGCCGTGGGCTGAAAACTTGGCTATTTCACCTGGCCGCCTTGGACTGATGGGGGTTTTAATTCAATTTTATTGAATTTCTTAATTTTAACTTGGACTTCTGTTTTAATGGTTTGTTTGTTCTGTTTTAATCGTTGTGAGCTGCCCAGAGTCCTGTGGAGATAGGGCAGCATACATGTCCCATTAAATAAATAAATAAATAAATAAATAAATAAATAAATAAATAAATTTGCCATTTCTGGGATTTTTAAAAAATTCTCTGCTTAGTATCACAAACAGATCAAGGCATCCCTTTGGACAAGTGTAATAATGTATATTATATAAATAAAGGGGATGAGGTGGCTCAGTGGCTAAGACACTGAGCTTGTCGATCGAAAGGTCGGCAGTTCAGCAGTTTGAATCCCTAGTGCCGTGTAACGGGGTGAGGTCCCGTTACTTGTCTCAGCTTCTGCCAACCTAGCAGTTCGAAAGCATGTAAAAAATGCAAGTAGGAAAATAGGGACCACCTTGGTGAGAAGGTAAGAGTTCCCTGTGCCTTTGGCGTTTAGTCATGCTGGTCACATGACCACGGAAACGTCTTCGGACAGCGCTGGCTCTTCGGCTTTGAAACAGAGATGAGCACCGCCCCCTAGAGTCGGGAATGATTAGCATGCATGTGTGGGGAAACCTTTACCTTTACCTTTAATAATGTATAATCATGTTTACTTATAGCCATGTTTTTCTCTTCCTCTTTATTCATATTCCTTACATCTCAACTCCCTCACTTAAGAAATCTTCAGGAAAGATACCTGAGACTAAAACATATTAATTCTATTTAATTTTATAAACCAGTTTTACCTTATTCTCTGATTTTGCTCACTTCCTGCTTACTTTGGGGAGTGCCGAATATGGCACTCACTCCCATTCAGAACCTACGGACAGCATTTTAGCCAAGAGCCACATTTTGCAATCTTTCCATGTTAAATTAAAATTCACATTTCTGGAGTACATCTCCTGCCACATTATATAATGTCTGATTGTGGCCTTTACACCTGGCACATGACTATTTTACTGACTAAAGCAAACTTTCCATCTGAATTACAGTTAGTTATTTATGCTGATTGTCTTTTTGTCATATGTGACTAGAAGAGAGAGAGAGAGGGAGGGAGAGAGAGGGAAAGAGTTGATGAAGGAAGGAAGGAAGGAAGGAAAGAAGAGATGGATGGATAGATAGATAGATAGATAGATAGATAGATAGATAGATAGATAGATAGATGATAGATAGATAGATAGAAAAATAGATAGATAAGAGACACGATAGAGCTTAGATAGATGATAGGTAGGTAGGTAGGTAGATAGATAGCTAGATAGCTAGCTAGCTAGCTAGCTAGATAGATAGATAGATAGATAGATAGATGATAGATAGCTAGATATATAGATAGATAAGAGACACGATAGAGCTTAGATAGATGATAGATAGGTAGGTAGGTAGGTAGGTAGATAGATAGATAGATAGATAGATAGATAGATGATAGATAGATAGATATATAGATAGATAAGAGACACGATAGAGCTTAGATAGATGATAGATAAATAGATAGATAGATAGATAGATAGATATAGATAGATAGATAGATAGATAGATAGATAGATAGACAGACAGACAGACATTCACTTAGTTGTTAAATAAATCAACTGTTTGACATTTCAATATTTTATTCACATTTTAAGTATTTAAACATAATAATGTATTGGGTTTATTTAGAGTGTATTTTAACACAATATAAGTATCTCAAGTTGAAGTCCTTGGTGCTCTCTGAAGTTGATTGTTTCCTGGTAGTCATTTCATTACCTGGCTAGGTAACATCATCAGAGAGAAAACCTCAAACTCACTAGCACTGATGATGTTACTTTTGTCAGGCAATGAAACCTCTGCAGGCCAACAACCAAGCTCTGACAGGACCAAGGACTCCAGAGTGTATTTTAGTTTGAGCCATCTCATTTCTGATAATAACCACAAAAGTATTTATGTATATTAACCTGAGCTCTGTAACTCTCTTACAAAGTAATAAAAGTAATGGGAAGCGAAGTTAGATGCACCATCTATCATGCCGTCTGAATTGTGTTGTCTGTGAAGTTCACACCTCGATTGCATTCAATCTGCTCAACTCCACACTCCTCCATCCCATCATGTTTTTCTTGCGAAATAACTCCGGGTCAATGTTCTGTGACAGCCGTCCGTCCATGTGGCCTTTAAAGTTCTTTATAGCTTCTCCTCGTCTTCCCTTTCTTCAAATTGCCAGTTCGGAGCATGGAAACCTCCTCCCCAAATCTGAACAGGGGAGGGATTCTCACCCAACCTGAGCTTCTCTTTTAAGGATGCTGGGTGCGTGGAATTGGAAGCGAGGGACAGAAAAAGGGCCAGCATTGCAAATTCCAAGCCAAGTGCGTTTGCTGAGCATTAAAGAAAATAAAGGCATTAATTGAAATTTCCCTCCTCCAAGTTTTCTCCTAGACAGGCTGCCGACTTGCAAAGAAGTGGAAGTAAATAAATCACAAATGACAATGATCAATGATCAGCATGCAGTGTGTCAAAGGGGGGAGCTACCTTGAATAGGACATTATGTTGAAATGCACCCAACTTCCAAATGTTAGTGACAGGGAAAAGCTATCCAGAAGAAGAAGGGGGGGCGGGAAAACAATGAGCCAGGAAGAACACAATTTTGATAGTGAACAGAGGTAGCTGTTTGTTTTTCCTTGATGTTGTCCAACTCCAGGGACCTGAGACCATAGGAGAGGAGATAGGTGTCAACCAGTGGTGAGTTGCTCCTGGTGCTGTCCGGTTCTTGCGAACCGGAAGTAAAAGCAGTGGGAAGCTCTGCCCACCTACCCGGATGTCATAATGTATGATCTGCGCATGCGCAGAAGCGCACACATGTGAGTGAAGTGCATGCACATGCTCCCGTTGCAAACCAGTAGTAAAAGTAAGTAATACCCACCTCTGGTGTCAACCCTGAAGCTGACCTGACCGAAGCCATTTTTGATCGTTTCAGTGTTGCCACACTGGAGCTGAGGGATAGGGAGGGGGAATTTGAGATAGAGGGGATTCTATAGCTAAAACAAAATCTTTTTCTCTTGAGAACCAAGGACATTCTCACACCTGATTCGGAGGAAGGCAGAATGATGCTACCCGGTTGCCAGACCGCACCGTGATTGGACCATGTGACTGATTATTTTGAGAAAATAGAAAAAACTTTTACTATTAATTAGGTGAAATTGCAATTGAGATGGAAAGAGGACCAAAAAATTGGTATTATGATGCATGAGGAAGAATTGGTTAGACACATAAAAGAGAAAGGTCCAATGCATATTAAAAGACTTTATAATGTTTTGTTAGAAAGGGATTCAGAAACTGAATTAGTTAAAGACTGTATGATTAAGTGGGCACAAAACTTTGAAGAACCAGTGATGTTGGAAACATGGGAAAAAATTTGGGTTCAGAATGTTAAATTTACGCAGTCGCAGAATTTGAGGGAAAATTTCTACAAAATGTTTTATAGATGGCATCTAGATCCTAAAAAATTGTCGTGTATGTACCCTAATGTCCAGCCTAAATGTTGGAGATGTGATTGCATAGACGCTACATATTATCATGTTTGGTGGACCTGTAAGAAAGTTAAGGCTTTTTGGATAAAAATTTGGTGGGTCATGCAGAACGTTTTGAAGAAAAAAATTCAATTTTCTGCACAAGTGTTTTTATTGGGTATAGTTAAGGGTTTTACACTGGGTGAAACAAAATTGATATTGTACATGATAACTGCAGCAAGATTGTTGATAGGTAAATACTGGAAAAATGAAGCGCTGCCTTCGATTGAGGAATGGACTCTGAAGATGGCCAGTTTTGCAGAGATGGCGAAGATTTCAGCATATTTAAAAGATTGTTCTCAAGAGACTTATGAATGGGAATGGAAGAAGTGGATAGATTATGTTCAGCATAAATATCAAACTAGGAAGTATCAAATAGCCTTTATTTAAAAATGTTATAGCAAGATAGTAATATTTTAGGGTTGAGAATAAAAATTTGCTAGAAAATGTTATATTAAGATAGAAATTTTTTAAGGTTGAGGATGAAAATTTGTTAGAAAATGTTATATTATGATAGAAATATTTTTAAGGTAATCAGGAGGAAAATTTATTTGAAAACGTTATATTAAGATAGAAAGAGGTTAATGAAGATGAAAATTTGTAAGGGGGAGGGAGGGGTTTAAGTCTTATATATAAAGGAGGGTTTTTTCCTTTTATCTGATATGAGTATATTAGGAAGTCCGGGGGGGAGGGGAGGGTTAAGGTGGGTTAGGGAGGTTGGGAAGTTTGGGGGGGGGTAGCGGGGGGGGGGGGGAAAAAGGGGTGAAAATGTAATTGTAAAACTTTTGCAATAAAACAAGAGGAAAAACAAAGATGCACCATTTGGTCCCATGACTGACCAGTTTGATGGCCTTGCAGTCCCAGGGACTCGCAGGAGTCTTCTCCAGCACCAGAATTCAAAGGCCTCAATTCTTTGACCCTCAGCCTTCCTTATGGTCCAACTTTCACAACCATACATTGCAACTGGGAAACCCATAGCCTTGACTTATTAAGCACTAAGAAATGTAAATTAATAGAAAATCAATAAAAAAATTGAAATAATAATAATAATCTTAGTCTACCTCTTGGGCAGTTTTCCGAGTGGCCCGCACATACGGGAAGCGCCTTTGAATTTTTAAAATACGTTGCAGGAAGAAGAGCGATTGCCAATGTTAGTAATATCATGATAACAATAACAACATATAATAACAACATATAATAACAACATATAATAACAATGCCACCCACCGGCAGATCAGAGGAGGAGAAAACAAAAGAACAACCATTAAAGGTTCCAACTCTTCATATCAGTCATTCAGATGCACAAATTATTATCCCCTGAAGGATCCCGAAATCTCCTTTCTTATGTCAACTGGGAGAAAATGCCATTAGTAGTGGAAAACATAACATCTTTTCAACCTGACAGCTCTCCATTTCGCACACCCGAGAAGTGCACTTCCAGGGAGCAGAAATGCGTTCCGGAGGAGCTGGCTGGCTAGCTGAGGTCAGGGTTAATTGGTGCATCTCAAAAATAGACAGTAAATATAGCTATAAATTAGCCAGGGAGCTTATTTATGTCTATTGCCCCGAATGCTGTCCTTCCAGACAGGATATACTTCATCATGGAAGGCAAAGGGAGTGGAAAACATGAGGGCTGAAAATGGCAGCGCTTTCAAGATTCATTTTTACCCAAAATCCCTCTCTCTCTCTCTCTTTCTTTCTCTACCCAGAAAAAAAAAAAATCGGTATCGGGCTCCATTGAAGTATAGTTGCAATTTTCTCGGCGTGGCATCTATCAAGCGATGTTGACAAGGCAGCTTTTAAAGAGAGACTGCCTTTGTTCTTGAGTTGTTTAGAAAGGATAAAAGGCATTGTTTCTTCAAACGTTGCAAGAGGATGGGGAATTGTAGAATTATAGAATTGGAAGGAGCCCTGGAGGCCACCGAGTCCGAGCCATCACTCAGTGTAAGCATCAAATTAAAGCATCTCTGATAGATGACCATCTAACTTCTGCCTGAACCACATGTAGGGAAGGAGAGCTGAACCATGCCTCCGCGTAATTAGCTCCTCCGCTGTTGAACTACCGGGAAGTTTTTCTAACTTCCCGTCAGAAGCTCATCAGTACATCTTTGAGCTATTGTTCCATCTCCTCAATATGGAGTCTTGGTCTGTCAGATGAACTTGCTGGGTATTTGAAGAGGAAGATCACACGTGTTCTCGGTCTTCTCTTCCCAAGATGAAAATGTTCCTGGCTGCTTCTGCGTCTCAACACAAAACTCAGTTTCTAACCCCAGATCTTCTCCACAGCTTTTCTAATTTCTGCAGGTCCTTCTTAAAAGGTAATGTCCAGAATCGGACCCAAAACTTGGAATAGAATAGAATAGAATAGAATAGAATAGAATAGAATAGAATAGAATAGAATAGAATAGAATAGAATAGAATAGAATAGATTTTTTTTATTGGCCAAGTGTGATTGGACACACAAGGAATTTGTTTTTGATGCATACGCTCTCAGTGTACATAAAAGAAAAGATATGCTCATCAAGAATCATAAGGTACAACACTTAATGATAGTCATAGGATACAAATAAGCAATCAGGAAAAAATATCAATATAAATCGTAAGGATACAAGCAACAAAATTACAGTCATACAGTCATAAGTGGAAGGAGATGGGTGGTGGGAACGATAAGAAGATTAATAGTAGTGCAGACTTAGTGAATAGTTTGACACTGTTGAGGGAATTATTTGTTTAGCAGAGTGATGGCGTTCAGGAAAAACTGTCCTTGTCTCTAGTTGTTCTGGTGTGCAGTGCTCTATAGTGTCATTCTGAGGGTAGGAGATGAAACAGTTTATGTCCAGGATGCGAGGGGTCTGTAGATATTTTCACAATCCTCTTTTTGACTCGTGCCTTCCTCAATGGAAGGCAGGTTGGTAGCAATTGTTTCTTCTGCACTTCTGAACTGATCCATGTACAATAAAGTAGAACGACTGTATTTCTGCCCTGTGATATGGAAACTATATTTTTGTTGATATAGTCCAAAGTGGCATTTATCTTCCCTACTTCCCTCCTTTCTTTCTTTCTTTCTTTCTTTCTCCTTCTTTCCTTTTCTTCCCCCCTCCCTCTCTCCTTCCTTCCTTCCTCCTCCTCCTCCCTTCTTTCTTTCTTCTTTCTTCTTTCTTCGGTGACTTGTCCTTTTGCCCATTGACCCTATATGGACTTTGAAAGGTTGAAGTTACAGTGTCAGGATAAAAAAGCAAAGTTAGCTCTGTAGGCCAAGAGAAAACTCCACAGTCTGTCATGACCATATTATATCCATTGAAGGGTGACAAAATTGGAGTATTTCAGGTAAGATGGCACACAATAAAAAACAAACAAAAAAACAAGAGATGAGGGAACAAAAGGGAAGAAAGAGATTTCAGAGAAGTGGTTGATGTACCAAGGTTGGTACTTAATGAAAGTCTGAAGATGTAAGAAAAGAGATGCTTCCGATTTAAATTAGCCTCTAATTGGGTTTAGGTTGCAACTGGGAATTCCCTGAAAGACTGATGAATAAGGTTGATGAATAAGAAAATTATGCTTCTCCTCCCATTTCTGGGAAGAATACTTCAAGAATAAATAAAGCAGTCACTCTTTTCTATGGGCGAACATTTTCTTGGACTTTTATTACATTATTTAATGATGGCAGCTGCAATGAATAACAGACTCCCTTAAAAAGCCCAAATGCATCACACATCTGAATGGAGGACTGAAATTCTTGTGATTTCCACGGGTCTTAACACACACACAAGAGAGGGAGGGAGGGAGGGAGGGAGGGAGGGAGGAAGGAGAAGAGAGAGAAGAGAGAGAGAGGAAGGAAGGAAGGAAGGAGGGAGGGAGAAGAGAGAGAAGAGAGAGAGAGAGGAAGGAAGGAAGGTAGGTAGGAAGGAAGGAGAAGAGAGAGAAGGGAGAGAGAGAGGAAGGAAGAATGAAAAGGAAGGAAGGAAGGAAGGAAGGAAGGAAGGAAGAAAGAAAGAAAGAAAGAAAGAAAGAAAGAAAGAAAGAAAGAAAGAAAGAAAGAAAGAAAGAAAGAGAGTTATGCTGGTTTGGGAGGTTACCATTTTTTTAATGAATACCCTTCCTCAAAAATAATGGAAAAGCTACCGCATTGATTTTTGGCAAGTATACTGCTAGAACTCAGCTACTCAGTGTGAGATATACGGAGGAAAGGGGGTGGCAAGGCCCAGTCTGAACTTCACCATTCGGTAGGAGAATTTGTGATTTAGCAGTATGCCCCTCTCCCTCCTGTTTCCTCGTCCTCTGAATTCTCTTCCGCTGGGTGAAATAAATCTGTCGTCCCTTCCAGCTTCACCAGGAAGCCGACTATTATTATTATTATTATTATTATTATTATTATTATTATTATTATTATTTAATATAATATAATATAATATAATATAATATAATATAATATAATATAATATAATATAATATAATATAATATAATAATATAATATAATATAATATAATATAATAATAATATAATATAATAATAATGAAGAACTGGAGTGCACCTGGACTGGATGAGCTGCATGGCTTCTGGTTAAAGGCACTTACAAGTGTGCACAAAAGATTGGCAACCCAGATGAACCAGATCCTAAAAACACCTGAAAATGATGAATGGATGACAATTGGAAGGACATTTTTGATCCAAAAAGATAAAGAAAAAGGAAAGAACCCTGGAAACTATAGGACAATCACCTGTTTGCTGACAATATACAAGCTTCTTACTGGTATCATTGCAAACCAAATCTATGGATACCTGGAAAGAAATAACTTGCTTCCTGTAGAACAGAAAGGATGCTGCAAAAACTCAAGAGGAACAAAGGATCAATTGCTGATTGACAAGCTAATCCTAAAGAACTCAAAGAAAAGACGAACCAACCTGTTCATGGCTTGGATAGACTATAAGAAAGCGTTTGATTCAGTTCCCCATAGCTCGATCAAGAAATGCCTGGAAATCTTAGGCATCAGCAGCAACATACAAAAATTCATGGAATCTTCAATGAACCTCTGGAAAACAAAACTTATGGCTAATGAAGAAGAACTGGGTGAAGTTGAAATTAAATGAGGCATTTTTCAGGGCGATTCCCTTTCACCCCTACTTTTTATACTCTCAATGCTACCACTGACAATCATTTTGAAGAAGATGAACTGTGGATACGAACTTGCAAAGAAAGGACTGAAAATCTCACACTTGATGTACATGGATGATTTGAAGCTGTTTGGTAAAACAAAAGCTGAACTGAATGTATTAATTGAAAACACAAAAGAATTCAGCCAAGACATCGGTATGCAGTTTGGAATTGACAAATCTGCAACAATAGCAACCAAAGCAGGCAAGATCATAGAAGAGGATGGAATAGAACTAGAGAATGAAGAAATGATAAAGGCAGTAAAATCAGAAGAAGGCTACAAGTACTTGGGGATTTTAGAAACCTCTGATTTAATGCATAATAAAGTCAAGGAATTAACTTCAGCCAAGTACATTCGGCAAATTCGTAAGATATTAATGTCCAAATTAAGTGAAGGAAACATCATAAAAGCCATAAATACCTGGGCTATACCTGTGATTAGAAACTCTGCAGGAATAATTGACTGGACCCAGATGGAGTTAGACAATTTGGACAGAAAAACAAGGAAGCTTATGACAATGAATCATGCCTTGCACCCTAAAAGTGATGTTGACCGATTATATTTACCAAGAGCAGAGGGTGGTCGAGGACTCCTACAAGTAAAGCAGACTGTGGAAGAAGAAAAACGCAGCTTGAATGATTACATCCAGAAAAGTGATTAAGGAAGTAAATAAAGGAGGCCTTTTAAAGACAACTAAAACAAAAGCAGAATATAAGAAAGAAGTAATTAAGCAGCGAGCTGAAAATTGGAAAAGCAAAGCTCTGCATGGCCAATACTTGAAAATCGTTGAAGGCAAAGCTGACCAGAAACTAACTTGGAACTGGTTAAGATCAGGAGTACTGAAAAAAGAAACAGAAAGCTTTATTTTGGCAGCTCAAGAACAAGCCCTAGCCACAAACTGCATGAAGGCAAAAATTAAACATGTTACCACCAACAGCAAATGCTGCCTCTGCAATGAGAAAGATGAGATAGTCAACCACCTGATCAGTGGGTGCAGCAAAATTTCACAAACTGACTACCTACAATGCCACGACTGCGTTGCTAAGATCGTTCACTGGAAATTGTGCCAGAAGTTTGAATTTGAGTACAGCAAAAAACACTGGGAACATCAGGTTGAGAAAGTTTTAGAGAATGAGAATCTCAAGATCTTGTGGGACTTTAGGATTCAGACTGACAGGCACTTGGTCCACAACACACCTGACATAACAATAGCTGAAAAGAAAAAAGTATGCTTCATTGACATTTGCAATACCTGGTGATGCACGGATTGAAGATAAGCAGCAGGAAAAAATCACAAAGTACCGGGACTTGCAAATTGAAGTTGAGCGACTGTGGAAAAAGAAATCGTGTGTTGTCCCGATTGTAATTGGAGCCCTTGGAGCAATACCCAAAGGGCTACCCCGCTATTTAGAAATTCTAAATTTATCGGACTTGAACATTTTGACTACAAAAAACCACCTTACTCGGAACAGCTTACATCCTCCAACGATACTTTAACAGTTCCTAGGAATTGGTTAGGACTCGAGCTGCTGAGCTATTAACCAGCCTCAAAGGCTGTGAATCTCACTAAAAATTAACTACTACTACTACTACTAATAATAATAATAATAATAATAGTAGTAGTAGTAGTAGTAGTAGTAGTAGCAGCAGCAGCAGCAATAATGGAAAAAGTGGCAGGAAATAAATGCCTGAGCACTGCATGGTGGCCTAAAGATAATATGAATGATCAATCAAGGTGCTAAACTTCCTGTGCCCCAGCTAAAGCAGTCCTTAAGGATGGCAAATAGATTAAAAGAGATTAAGAGGGAAATTGACAAGAAGGTAGCAGGGAGATTCCCTTAAGCTTGCGCTAGACTCGACGATAAGCCAAAGGGTCACATTTGAGCATTCAATCTAGCAGTAAGGATATTTCTGCTGGACATTTGCACTCTCAGCTGCACACCATTTTGCCAGAACCACCTTAGTTTAGAGGTTAATAAACCCACTTTGCTAATAGAAGAAAATACAGGTAGTTCTTGATTTCTGACCACAATTGAGCCCGAATGTTGGTTAAGTGAGTTTTGTCCCATTTTTACAGCCTTTTCTTGTCCCAGTTGTTAAGTGAACCACTGCAGTTGTTATTGAATGAATCAAATTGTTTTTTTTTTCAATAGTCTGCATTACTATTAATCTTCTCATCATTCCTATCACTCATCTCCTCCCACTTATGACTGTATTAATGTAACCTTGTTGCTGGTATCCTTACGATTTATACTGACTGTTTCCTAATATGATTTTGATTGCTTATTTGTTCCCTATGACTACCATTAAGTGTTGTACCTTATGATTCTTGATGAACATATCTTTTCTTTTATGTACACTGAGAGCGTATGCACCAAGATAAATTCTGTGTGTTTCCAATCCCATTTGGCCAATAAAGAATTCTGTTCTGTTCTGTTCTGTTAAGTTTTTTATTTTTAAATGTGTATGAATATTAAATACATGAACAGTGTGGCTTCTGGGTATTGGTTTTGATACCCAAAATAATAAGAGAATTAACAATTTTGATCACCTACATTAATTGTACTCACATCTTTCTAATCACATTATACAAAATGCAATCTTTCAACGTCTTATCCTTTCATCTATCTGCTGATTTTAGCATGTTATATAACAACTTTCATTGTATTACTTCCCCCCTTTCTAATTTCTGCCTCTATTTCCTATCTTGATAACACCAATCTTGTGTTAATAAGTATTCTTTTTCTATCCTTCATCTCTTGTCCACTGTAGTTATATTTCTTACACTAGTCATACTCACATCATTATAACATTATAAATATGCAATTAAAAGTGTTAACATTGTAATATTTACTCCATCTTATACATAAGATGTTAATAAACCCATTTTGCTAATAGAAGACAATACAGGTAGTTCTTGACTTCTGACCGCAATTGAGCCCGAACATTGGTTAAGTGAGTTTTGTCCTATTTTTATGGCCTTTTCGTGTCCCGGTTGTTAAGTGAAACACTTTCAGTCGTTGAATGAGTCAAATTGTTGTTAAGTGAATCGGGCTTCCCCATTGACTTTGCTTGTCAGAAGGTGACAAAAGAGGATTATGCGACCCAGGGACACTGCAACTGTCCACGTCATAAATATGAGTCAGTTGCCAGGTGTTGAAATTTTGATCACGTGACTGCGGGGATACTGTAGTGGTTGTAAGTGTGAAAAATGGTCATAAGTCATTTGATTCGGTGCCACTGTAACTTTGAACGGTCACTAAACGGACATTGTAAGTCGAAAACTATCTGTATTTGTCGCTCAGGGTTGAACTGCATTACAAGTTGTTACCCTCTAAGCTTGGTTGTTTCTTGCAGATGTTTCATGACCCAACTAGGGATCATCATCAATACCCTAGTTGGGTCATGAAATGTCCACACGAAAACAACCAAGCTCAGAGAGCACCAAGGATCCCACCAAACTCATGTTGTGAAAACCACAAGATGCTTGGGCTAAATTGTCTTCTGCAAATTAATTCTCCAGGGTCCATCAACTGTTTGCCCCTCCCCCCCCCGCCGCCCCCAAGCAAACTATGAAGTATCTTAAGTGAGGCTGGTTATTTGAGTTCAGTTTTGCAAGACAAGGTCCATGAAAGACAGTGTCACCATTGTGAGCGAAGACAAAGTTGTTGATTTTAGTGTTGTTGAGAAGAGGGGAGAGGAGGGCAGAGGAGAGGAGAGGAGAGGAGAGGAGAGGAGAGGAGAAAAGAGAAGAGAAGAGAAGAGAAGAGAAGAGAAGAGAAGAGAAGAGAAGAGAAGAGAAGAGAAGAGAAGAGAAGAGAAGAGAAGAGAAGAGAAAAACAGAGTTGGAAGAGATCTTGGAGGTCTTCTAGTCCAACCCCCTGCTCAAGCAGTAGACTTTATGACATTTCAGACAAATGGTTGTTCAATCTCCTCATAATAACTTCCAGTGATGGAGCACCCAGAACTTCTGGAGGCAAACCGTTCCACTGATTAATTGTTCTCACTGTCCACAAATTTCTGCTTAGTTCTACGTTGGATCTCTTCTTAATGAGTTTCTATCTGTTGCTTTTTGTCCTGCCTTCAGATGCTTTGAAGAATAGCCTGTTAAATGTATTTTAAAGTTGGGGAAATCAGTCCATTATTTATATGCACATCGTGATTTTTTTTTTAAGGAATTCTGCATTTTTAGATATTTTTGGTGAGCTTCCCCATTATAGCCGTATTAGGATTTCCCCAATATGCACATTGCTAGGGGTAATTATTTCATACTTTGTGGGAGGAGGAATACATTCTACTAATTATGTATATTTCAGGAATACTACCAAAGAAAGAGGATATGAATGCCAGGAAAGATTATCTTGGAGATGTGTGTGAAATACATGTCTTGATTATTTATTGCTAAAGAGCCTCTTTTCCAGTCTGTTCCCTTTCCATGAAAATCTGAGTCCATTTTGAATGATGGCCTTGGCTAACCATGAGAAATGGTAGCCTCCGCCTTCAGTCTCGGGAAGTCTCCATCTTTTGTTTCCTTAGCTCACTCAGGTGGCATCAGCCAGGCAGATTTCTGTATACTACATCACTAAATGCTTTCTTGATCAGGATGTACAGTGAAAGTCATTACATATATCAAGCATGATGACAGCAGAAGTGAGAGATTTGTTCTCTATTCTGCGCAGTGGACCATGCTCAAACAGTTGTTATAGATTTCGGAATCCATTTATGATTGCCGTTAAAGAAGGTAGATGTATGGGCATTGAGTGAGGCCATCTCATTCACTAGAGGGAGGGAGGGAGGGAGGGAAGAAGGGGGGAAGGAAAAATAAATAAGGAAAAAGGGAAGAGAGGGAGGGAAGAAATATGTAAGGGAGGGAGGAAAGAAGGAAAGGGAGGAAAGAAGGGAAGGGAGGGAGGGAAGAAGGGAAAGGAGGGAGGGAAGAGGTAAGGAAGAGAGGGAAGAAGAGAAGGAAGAAATAAATAAGGGCGGGAGGGAAGAAGGGAAGGGAGGGAAGAAGGGGAGGGAAGGAAAAAATTAATAAGGGAGGGAGGGAAGAAGGGAGGGGAGGGAGGGAAGAAGGGAGAGGAGGGAGGGAAGAAGGGGAAGGAGGGAAGAAGTAAGTAAGGGAGGGAGGGAAGAAGGGAAAGGAGGGAGGGAAGAAGGGAAGAAAGGGAGGGAGGGAGGAAAGAAGGGGAGGGAAGGAAAAAATAAATAAGGGAGGGAAGGGAGGGAGGGAGGGAATAAGTAAGGGAGGGAGGGAAGAAGAGAAGGGAGGGAGGAAAAAAGGGAAGAAGGGAAAGGAGGGAGGGAAGAAGGGAAGAAAGGGAGGGAGGGAGGGAAGAAGGGGAGGGAAGGAAAAAATAAATAAGGGAGGGAAGGGAGGGAGGGAGGGAATAAGTAAGGGAGGGAGGGAAGAAGAGAAGGGAGGGAGGAAAAAAGGGAAGGAAGGAAGGAAGGAAGGAAGGAGAGAGAAGAGGATTTTTTATATATATAAAAAAAGATAAGCTAGAATTCACCTCTTGACCCATCCAATCTCCAAATTAATAATTTAAGCGTGGTTTCCCTCCAAATGTTTCCATTATTTTTGTCCCCTGACAGTTCAGTCCACTTTTGTGCCTGCAAGTCCCAGTACAATTTTGTTCCCTTTTATTCTCGCTGGCCCAGTCCTGTTCACCCTGATGGGATGAAATGAATTTATCGATGACATCCACTCAAACGTTTTGCCTGGACGTAATGTTGCCTGGGTTGCTACAGGCAATCCGATTCAATAGAAAGCAGGGCAGGAAGGAAAGGGGCATTTGGGGGCCGAGTGGGGTAATCAAAGTGGGTTGCTTAAAGAAATAAAGCTAAGCCTGAGGAAGCCCCCAACCACATTGTCTTCTAGAATAAAAATCAATGGCTTCCTACCTTAAACCCAAGCCAGCTTGGTGACCTCTCTCTCAACCCCAGGAAGATTTGTCCAAGCAGCCTCCAAGATATGATTGCATTTTTGTTTTTGCTTTTTTTAAAAATAGGGGCAGACTATTTTGGGGCTCAAGGGTGGCTAAGACGCTGAGCTTGTCGATCGAAAGGTCGGCAGTTTAACGGTTCGAATCCCTAACGCTGCACAACAGGGTGAGCTCCCGTTCCTTGTCCCAGTTTCTGCCAACCTAGCAGTACGAAAGCAGGTAAAAAATGCAAGTAGAAAAATAGGGACCACCTTTGGTGAGAAGGGAACAGCGTCCTGTGCGCCTTCGGCGTTGAGTCATGCCGGCCACATGACCACAGAGATGTCTTCGGACAGCACTGGCTCTTCGGCTTTGAAATGGATATGAGCACCGCCCCCTCGAGTCGGGAACAACTAGCACGTATGTGCGAGGGGAACCTTTACCTTTATTTATTTGGGGGCTGAAACTGAGGTGGTGAAGAAGATGTTTAGCCGACATTTTTCTCTTCCTGCATTCTCTCAGATGCACCTTTAAGAATTCTGAAGAATGAGTATAGTTGGTGCAGCTTTTTCAACGGATTGTGCAAATTCAGTAAATAACTTGATTCGGTTGGCAAATTAAGCATGCTATGGAAAAGCCCAGGGTCAATATTTTCTCCTAGAAACTTTGACAAAAAAAAGGCCACAGGTCTTCGATAGATATCTTGCTGGCCAACTTTGCAAATCTATTATGGGGGCAGGGAATATCTTTGCTGCCAGCATTGATTCAAATGATCAATAGGGTCCTTCCTTCCTTCCTTCCTTCCTTCCTTCCTTCCTTCCTTCCTTCCTTCCTTCCTTCCTTCCTTCCTTCTTACCTTCCTCCCTCCAACCCTTTTTCTCTTTCCTCCTTCCCTCTTTCAGAATCCAATAAAAACCCATCCACTCACTCAGCCATTTTGTCAGCCATCCCAGAAAATGCTGCTGTTACTGAAGTTTCTGGAAAACCAAATAAACAGAGACTTTCTTTCCTTGTAGCCAGCTTCCATTTTATTTTCAATGTTCTTTTTCTCCCAGCTTAGACTGGATTTTTCTTCCAACACTCGCTTCCTTTCCTTTCCTTTCCTTTCCTTTCCTTTCCTTTCCTTTCCTTTCCTTCTTTCTTTCCTTCCTTTTATCTCTTCTTCCTTTTATTTCCTTCCCTTCCCCTCTTCTTCCTTTCCTTTCCTTTCCTTCCCTCTCCTTCTTTCCCTCCTTCCCTCCCTTCCCTTCCCTCTCCTTTCCTTCCGTCTTCTTTCCTTCTGTCTCCTTTCCTTTCCTCTCCTTTCCTTCCCTCTCCATTCCTTTCTCTCCTCCCTTCCTTTTCCTCTCTTCTTTTCTTCCTTTCTTCTTTCCCTTCCTCCCTCCCTCCTCTCCTCCTCTCCTTCCTTCTCTCTTTCTTTTCCTTCCTTCCTTCCTTCCTTCCTTTCTTTCCCAGAAAAAAGAAAAGATCAACTAAAACATTTTAATAAGTGACTTAATATAAAAATGAATTTTGAGTACAATTAGAACATTCTGGAAAATTTGAAGCAAGCTTTCTGTTCTCTGCTCTAAATGGGTTGTGCGTGTGGGGGAGAAGTTTTAGGAGTGGGCTGCAAACAACTGGTATTTAAAGCTGAGATTTATGAGTTTGTTTTTCAACATAGTTCGTACTTTTTTTTTCCGTCAGTGAAAAATACGTTAGCGTCAAAATGCAACATCTCAGCAGATGCTTTAATAATGGAAATGGCCAGCAGTCAAAAGCAAAGGAAGAACTTTCAGTTAAAGAGTTTGCCTTGCAGTTTTGTGTTTCTGCTTAAGATCCAACTTTGCTGTTGTTTCCTCTTTCCCCTGATCAAATATTCATCCCTTTGCTCCTTTCGTGTACTTTGCTAGAATCTGTCCACTCAACAGAGAAGGTCGTTCTATCTACCTCCTCTTTCCTGCCCTTCCTTCCTTCCTTCCTTCTTCTTTTCCCATGTTTGAAATGATTTATTGGGTGGCAGGGTGCTTTGTGTTTATGGCAGGGGGGGAGGGGGTACGGTGACTTTTTAATCAGATCATCTTTTTATTCTCTACATATTTGCTGCAAAATGACAGTGGATTGTGTGTCATCTGCTCAACGTATGGAACAAGTGCAAGCAAAAAAGAAATAATGTTTGGGAAAGTTATTTTAGTCCATTTGTCCTCCCTCCCTCCCTTTGTCCCTCTCTCTGTCTCCCTCTCTTTCCTTCTCTCCTTGTTTCCTTGTTTCCTTCCCTCACCTTCCTTCCTTCCTTCCTTCCTTCCTTCCTTCCTTCCTTCCTTCCTTCCTTCCTTCCTTCCTTCTTGTCTCTTCCTTCCTTCTGTAGGAAGCCCCCTCCCAGATTAAAATATTCTTTATTCTTAATGTTAAAAAGAGGCAGGATAGAATATTTCCCCAAAGGAGAAAAGGGGGGGGGGGCGGAATCTTAACAAAGGCAAAAAACAGCTGCAGTCTTCCTGCCATAGGAAAATAGACTCAAGGAGAAGTTTGAAGAGACTGGTCTTTTGGAAAGGAGATTTTGTACCTATTAAGAAAGACTGGGCCAATCTATTCATGAACAAAACATCTTCAGCCACAGCTCCCACAGAAGGGTGGAGCTAATGGGATTAAGAATTTACATTCCCCCACCTAAATTCTAAGGACAGGACATGATCTTTAGGACATAATAGAATTTATCCGCCACCATTAGAATAGCAAAAGATGCAAGGCTCACTACATTGCAGAACCCCCTGGAGCATCTCAATCACCAAATCTCAGAATCCAATAAAAACCCATCCACTCACTCAGCCATTTTGTCAGCCATCCCAGAAAATGCTGCTGTTACTGAAGTTTCTGGAAAACCAAATAAACAGAGACTTTCTTTCCTTGTAGCCAGCTTCCATTTTATTTTCAATGTTCTTTTTCTCCCAGCTTAGACTGGATTTTTCTTCTAACACTCGCTTCCTTTCCTTTCCTTTCCTTTCCTTTCCTTTCCTTTCCTTTCCTTTCCTTTTTTCTTTCCTTCCTTTTATCTCTTCTTCCTTTTATTTCCTTCCCTTCCCCTCTTCTTCCTTTCCTTCCCTCTCCTTCCTTCCCTCCTTCCCTCCCTTCCCTTCCCTCTCCTTTCCTTCCGTCTTCTTTCCTTCTGTCTCCTTTCCTTTCCTCTCCTTTCCTTCCCTCTCCATTCCTTTCCTTTCCTTCCTTCCCTCTCCTTTCCTTCTTCCCTTTCCTTTCCTCTCCTTTCCTCTCCTCTCCTTTCCTTCCTTCTCCTTTCCTTTCCTTTCTTTTCTTTTCCTTTCCTTCCTTCCATCTCTATCTCTTTCTTTCTTTCTTTCTTTCTCTCTCTCTCTTTCTCTCTCTCTCTTTCTCACTTTCTCTCTCTCTCTCTCTTTCTTTCATTGGAGAATTTAAGACCCTTTAGACCTGCAATATATTACTGTATTCATCAGGTGTGTTTCTCCTTAACTTTAAATTTTTTTTCAATAACTTTTTTGTTTTTTGGACAATGTACTAAAAAGGTGCGTAGTACATGGATCATGGAAATTTAACAATGGATTAAAGGCCAGAAGAATTGGGAATTATAATTTGAGTTAGTTGGAAGATATTTTCTCTTGGGAAAGTGGAGGTTGGTCTGGTTACGTGTGTGTGTGTGTGTGTGTGTGTGTGTGTGTGTGTGTGTGTGTGTGTTTACAATGAGACATTGAAGGCTGGACACTCGAGCGGGGGGGCGGGTAAAGAATATGGAGTAGAAATTCTTAGTGCAAACTTCTGAGAACCTCTCAGCCGAGCTTTGTGACAAAATGGATCAGATGCTTGATAAAATTGGCAGCTCGTGTTCTAATAAAGTTGTAAAACAAGAACGAGCTGCAATGGATGTCAATGAAAGTAATTTGAAAGGGGATTTAAATGTAATACAAATGGATCTGATGGATGATTTATTCCCTAAAGGAGACAATCATATATTAAATGGATTTGGATTTCTTTTTATTTTATTTTTTTACTTCAGGACATATAAAACAAAAACTCTGCTAAGATTTGGAAAGCCTGTTTAGAAGTGACAAACAAAAAGGATAAATTTTAATTACTGCTACCAAAAAAAAAATCTGTTATTTTGAAAGGATTTTTGCCTTGGAATACAGCTGATTGGGAGACATTTTACAATATTCACTGCTAAACAAGACAGCACCTAATGTCATGTCTACGTTTTGCCATGGTTGTTAAGCCAATCACTGTGGTTGCTAGATCAGATTTAACTGGGGTTAATCAAAGAGAATAGCAACCTGGAATTTAGGAGAAACTTCCTAACAGGAAGGACAATTAAGCAGTGGAACAGAAGTTGCCTCCAGAAGTTGTGGGAGCTTCATCACTGGAGGTTTTTAAGAGGAGACTGGACAGTCACCTGTCTGAGATTGTATAGGTTCTCCTGCTTGAGCAGGGGGCTGGACTAGAAGACCTCCAAGGTCCCTTCCAGCTTCTATTCTATTCTAAATTCGGCTGGTCAAAGAAATGTGCTGAAATTAGTTTCTAATACTGTATTTCATGTCACAGATTATTGCAATTGCTATATGGTTCAAAAGACATCCTTCTAGAGTTTTGAGAGACTCAAGGGTTGGGAAACATTTAACAGAACAGAATAACAGAGTTGGAAGGGACCTTGGAGGTCTTCTAGTCCAACCCCCTGCTCAAGCAAGAGACCTTATACCATTACAGACAAATAGCTGTCCAGTCTCTTCTTAAAAACCTCCAGTGATGGAGCACCCACAACTTCTGAAGGCAAGTCATTCCATTGATTGATTGTTGGATCTCTTTGCTGGAAATTCAGCTCTGCCTTTTAAGAATTCAGCGCACAAACATTTCACAGCAAGCAGAAAGAAGAATAAGGGAACGGTGTTCCCTCCTTGGTAGCACCTTCATTTACAAAACATATTCATCAAGTCTTTTCTAAGAATAATGCAGGGATATGGTTTGCCATCATTCTTGTTAATGGGATTGTCTTCATGTTACGGTAAACAGCCATAACTCTCAAGGTTTGAGCCGCTATAATGCTTGTAGCATCCAATTATTGCTTTTTTTAAAATAATAATAATAATAATCAACTCCATAAATAAATGTGCCTACAGTTAGTCCTCAACTTATGTCCATGATTTCAGCATTAAATGGAGGTGTCATTAAGCGAGGCATCACGTGACCACGTCCAATTTTATGTGGAGATATATATATATAAATATGCATATTCTTTCTAGCCAGGTTTTATCTACGTAAGCTAAGATGTTATACAGCCCTGGTTCTGTGAAATCTCATTCACAAGTTTCTGGGCTTTTTGTTTCTTGCTGACAGACAGCAGACTCTGTGCTGCCCTTTGGGAGATATATATA
Organism: Arizona elegans; assembly: GCA_022577455.1. NCBI lineage: Eukaryota > Metazoa > Chordata > Lepidosauria > Squamata > Colubridae > Arizona > Arizona elegans. The sequence goes on along the minus strand of JAKOOJ010000022.1, from coordinate 5,871,746 downwards.
TATATATATATATATATATATATATATATATATATATATATATATATATATATATATATATATATGAAAAACCTGGCTAAAAGAAAAATGTATGTATGTATGTATGTATGTATGTATGTATGTATGTATGTATGTATTGACATGGTTGTTCAGTGAAACACAAGGTTCCCTGTTGATTTTACCTGTCAGAAAACTGGCTGGGAAGGTTGCAAACAGCAATCACATGAACTCAGGAGGCTGCAGGTGTCACAAATACAAGGCACATTTTTCCGTGTCAGTGTAAATTTGAACCGTCTCTAAAATGAATGGTCCTTAGTTGAGAACCCCTTGTAGTTTGAGTCACTGAAGTGATGAAAGTCTGCAGAGATTGGTGGGGAATGGAAGGATTGATATTCCTTGCAGACAGCTGTTCATTTGCATCCTTTTAGAAGGTCGTTGAGGCCACTTTGAAGTTTACCTGTGTCCTTAGGGTCACCTGAGTGGTGCTCCTGGTTTCTGCAGTCTGCAATTTTTCCTCTGGAAATCCATTCCTACTCCCACACCACTCAAAGGGTCTTCATCCCAAATTGGGTAGCTAAAAGTCTGTAGAGATTCTCAGTCATCCAGGTCATGATTGTCCCAAAGGTGCTTTTTCAGGAGGCAACTGGACTTTCTTGTTTTTTCTTTTGAAGACATTTCACTTCTCCTCCAAGAAGCTTCTTCAGCTCTGACTAGATGGTGGGGAATGGAAGGATTTATAGTCCTTACAGACAGCTGGTCATTTGCATCCTTTTAGAGGGTCGTTGAAGTGACGAGAAAGTTTCCTATAATTTAACATACTTTCCTCCCTACAAAATGTAGGATATTTGGGAAAGCAATCTCAACACTCCTTTCTTGCTTTCCATGAGACCTCGTACCCCAGATTATTTTTGTTTGATGCTTGCTTAAAAGGTTTTAATTAAAAAAAACTGGGAAGCATACCTGTTTTAAAATAAGAGGCTGATTTCCAACCCAGTCGTTGTTTCTAAAAATTACATTTCATTTTATTTTCATTTTATTAAATTTGTATACCGCCCTACTCCCGAAGGACTCAGGGCAGTGAACAGCCATAAAATAAAACATATAGATACAAAATTTAAAATAGAAATAAAACTAATTAAATAAATTTGGCTGAACCATTTTAAAACCCCAATAAATTAAAACCAAATTTAAAATTCCATTTAAAAAGAGGAAAAGTTTAGGTCAGGCCAGCTTGATGGAATAAGAACGTCTTAAGCGCGCAACGGAAGGTACGCAGATCCGGAATCCTCCGTATCTCCGGGGGGAGCTCGTTCCAGATCGTAGGTGCCCCCACAGAGAAGGCTCTCCCCCTGGGGGCCGCCAGTCGACATTGTTTGGCCAACGGCACCCGGAGGAGCCCCTCTCTATGGGAGCGTACTGGTCGGTGGGAGGCTATTGGTGGCAGCAATGGTCGGAACTGCAGCATTAATGCTCTGTTGAGCACCTGTGTCAGGCCTGGAAGCCATCTTTTTCGTTGGATCTTCAGGCCTGCCACATTTACTACTGTGGGAAACTGGGAGAGGGGATTGTATGGAGCCAGGGTGATATATAGTCATAATAACATTCCTTTCTCAGAGAGTCAAGGACATCTTGCCCTGCACCTAGACTGCTGAAACTGGGAGGTATCTCCAGTTGGGACGGTGCTTAGTTTGGGCCATGTGATGTATATGTGGGTTCTGGGCAGGGACTTGGACATTCTTTTGGGTGGGAAATACCTGGAAGCTTTCAGATTTGGGTTTTCCCAGATGTGCCAATATAACATCTCTAATAAAATGGAACTTTGAGGAGACTCAAGCCTCCGAGTTTTCTTTCATTGGGGGTGTTACTTGGAACCCTGACAACCTGCCTATCTGGAAGAAGGCAAGCAATGAAGACATCCTGTTAAAAGGAGAGTTGTCAGCCCTTTGAGGTTGTCCAGATGAAGAAGCAACAGAAAACAGATTGAAGGATGGAATCTGGGTCAGCCACCTGGACCAGAGGTTTAGTCTTCTGAGTATTCGGACTCATGCTGGAGCCCATCCTCAGGGAACTATCAGAATGTGTGCTTTGGACTATTCTATGTGTAGCAGAGGTGAGTTTCAGCAGGTTCTGACCAGTTCTGGAGAACCGGTAGCAGAAATTTTGAGTAGTTCGGAGAACCGGTAGTAAAAATTCTGACTAGCCCCACCCCATCTATTCTCTGCCTCCCAAGTCCCAGCTGATCAGGAGGAAATGGGGATTTTGCAGTAACCTTCCCCTGGATTGGGGTGGGAATGGAGATTTTACAGTATCCTTTCCCTGCCATGCCCACCAAACCATGCTATGCCCACCAAGCCCCACCCACAGAACCGGTAGTAAAAAAATTTGAAACCCACCACTGATGTGTAGTATTTATGTGGTGCCTGGTTGTGTGTGGCATTTTAGTTGTTGATTGGGGTATTGATGGCCGGCTATTAAGTCGATGGCTGTTATTTGTTGTGCTACCAAGTCTTTGGCTCCTAAGTATTTGATAAGCTGGTGGTAAATCAGCACTCCCGTTGACTGACAAGGGGCCCATTTTCCAGGCTTCAATCATTTCCCTGGCTGTTTTTGTATCTGCTCAGTCAACAATTTTAGTAGCTTCAGAATTGAAGGCGTCTCCTTATTCATTGCAATGTGAGCCGACTAAAAAGCCTCACACAAGAGGCAATGCTGGAAAATAATGGTGGCCACAAAAATATTGACATTTTGGGCCCCATTTGGACATTATCACTTAAGGGTGTACTCACTTTTATTGCCACCAGTTTAGACATGAATGGCTGTGTGTTGTGTTACTTTGAGGAGGCAGCATTTACACTTTCATACAAGCTGTATAACTCACTACTTTACATTGTAGCCAAGTGTCATTTCTTCAGTGTTGTCACATGAAAAGATATACTTAAATATTTACAAAATGTGAGGGGGTATACTCACTTCTGTGACATACGGTAAATACTATAGAATAGGCCAAAACACACATTCCGTTAGAGAGACGTTCCTTGAAGATGGGCTCCAGCACGAGTCCGAAAGCTCGGAAGAGCGAAACCTCTGGTCCCCGTAACCGACCCTGATTGGATCCTACAAGAACATTATCCTGGGACATGTATATATTGCCTTGATTTGTGAGAAACCATATTGTAGCAGGAGATCCTAAAAGAATCTTGAAAGCAGTTACAAAGCCTTCGGTACTCCTTTTTGAAGGAACGACAGAGACATGGTGGGTTGTTTTGAGTTTCTTTCTCACGATTCCAACAACCATTTCCTCTTCCCCACTTCTAGGGGTGGGGTTAAAAAATGTTAGCAAGGGGTTCTCTGCCCAGTTGCTAAGTGGGCGTGGCCATGGTGGGCGTGGCCTAGTCGGCCTCCTGCACCATGGTGGGGGGGCATTTTTGCCCTCCCTGGGCTCCGGAGGCTTTCCTCAAGCCTCCAGAAGGGCAAAAACAGCCTCCCCGCCATTGTGCAGGAGGCTGACGGCCCATTTCCAGCCTTCCCAAACTTCTGGTTAGGCCCATTTTTTGCCCTTCCCGAGCCTCCACATGTACCCTGCACTTACCTGCATCCAAAATGAGCCATGTGGGGACTCCTGGGAGGGGACGGGCAAGGTAGGCAGGGCCAGCCAGGAGTGGGATTTCGGGGTTCTCCAAACTGCACAGAATCTTAGCTAGAGGTTCCCCTGCAAACCCCCAGCAGCCCACCTCTGCCCACTTCCTTCTCAAAGCTAGAACTTTTTGCATCTGTCTGACTTTGCATGATATGCACTTTTAAATAAAGAGGAGGGGGGACTAGTAGCCACCGTGTGATTGGTAAATGCTGATCTTATGCTGAACAGCCACACACTCCCAGATGAAAAGTGCCATAGATTCTTTTACTTGGGTTGAAAAAGGAGGTGGCAAGAAAGAAGAATGGGGGAGAGAAAGAAAAGAATATTGAAAGAATTTTAATTGTAGAATGATGCTGTTGCCTCCAGCAAGATTTCTGAATCTATTATAAATTTTTAGATCCCAGGAGATGAAAAGCTGGAAACTTTACCCTCTTAAGTAAAAGTCAATGAACCTCATGCCAGCCTCGTATCCCGGAAGCTTTGCACTCAGCAATATTCCTTTAATTAAGGTGCTTGTAATATATTCAGCTGGGGAGCGTTCTTGAAACACAAGATCGCTTGCTAGGTTTTGATGAAACCACTTCAACGTTTTCACTTCTTATTTAAACATGAACCCTTCCTCCTTCCTTCCACTCACCCACCCATCCTCAGTATCCCTCCTGCTTGCTCTATTTGATTGGATAAATAGTTATATCATTCAAGGTGCTCATGAAGAAGGGAAGGAGGGAGAGAAGGAGGAAAGGAAGGGAGAGAGAGAGAGGAGGGAGGGAGGGAGGGAGGGAGAGAGGAAGGAAGGAAGAAAGGGCAGGAGGGGGAAGGAGAGAGAGAGGAAGGGAGGGAGGGAGAGAGGGAGAGAGAAATATGGGAGGGAGGGAGGAAGAGAGAAAGAAGGGAGGGAAGAAGGAAGGAAGGGAGAGAGAGAGAGAAAGAAGGGAGGGAGGGAAGAAGGAAGGAAGGGCAGGAGGGAGAGGGAGAGAGAGAAAGGAGGGAGAGAGGGAGAGAGGAAGGAAGGAAGGGAGAGAGAGAGAGAAAGAAGGAAGGGAGGGAGGAGGGAAGGAAGAAAGGGCGGGAGGGAGAGAGAGAGGGAGGGAGGGAGGGAGAGAGAAGGGAGGGAGGAAGGGAGGGAGAGAGGGAGGAAAATGAAAGGTTGGGAGGAAAGGAGGGAGGAGGAAAGGAAATCTGTGAAATAAATAAACATTTTAGTTGAACATAAAACCATTTCACAATTTTAGATGATCCAAAACTTTCTTCATTTAGTTTAGATATTTGATTGGCAACAAGCTGATCTATACACCCAAATCAAACACAATCGGGAACAAACAGCTTCCGTAAAAAACAACCCTACACATGTACCGAAAGAGCAAGACCAATGGAAGCAGGTGACTCTTAAAAGAAAACAACCAAGAGCAAATCCCTGACTATCTACCCCAGCCCACTCCAATGAAGCCCCTCTGGAACTGAACAATTGCTTTCATAGCCTCTCCCTGGAAGAAAATATAGAGACACTCACAAAAGAGCATTCATCAATAGTTTCTAAAAAAAGAGAAATCATGGGCCCTCTCCATCACTGGAGTCTGGACTGTCACTTGTCTGGAATGGTATAGGTTCTCCTGCTTGAGCATGGGGCTGGACTAGAAGACCTCCAAGTTCCCTTCCAGTTCTATTCTGATTCTGAAATATACTGTTGATACCCTTAAGTAGTCATAGCTCCCTCCCCTCCCCTCAAGAAAAAAAAATACCCCTTATTTTCAAATTTGAACCATCTTGCAAATTAGGGTGAAAATAATACTCCCATCACAGCAATAAATTCAACAAAGCTATACAGGAATTAAAACATAGCAAAACCTCTGCCAAGAAGATAATAAATTAATAAATAATAAAATGATAACTCTCTAATTGTGCCCCTTGGAAACCTTAAGAATGAAATAAAAATATATGCCAGTGGTAAAAGTAAAAACCAGGAAAATAAAAACCCAATCATTGTATTATAAGTCTTTCTAATAATCTCTAATTAGATGCCCAACCTTATTTCATCATTTTCTTTTAACGACCCCATAATCCCTTGCGAGATAGAGTTTGGGCAACTGAATGGATCTGAGTATTTACTGGCCGGATGCCCTTCCTGTTGTAAATGCGGAGTTGTTTTTCAGCAGATATATTCTCATTGTGCCCAGAGAGAGAAATATCTGCCTCTACCTAGGATCGAACACACAGCCTCCTGATTGTGAGGTGAAGAGCTCCACCTCTAGGCCACCGCACCCCCCCCCCCACACACACATATGTATGTATGTGTATATGTATATGTATATGTATGATACACACACAAACACACACACACACACACATATATTCCTCTCTTTTGCATTTGTCTCAGTATTGTAGAGGATTTTTAAAGTTGATTTACTGAGCCAGAAACAAACATAGTTTACCCATAATGTTGTTGCTAATACTACAAAAAAAATTGTTTCAGCTGAGAGGCAAATAATCTATCAGGTTTTCATCTCTCTCAAATATGTTTGCTCTGTATGATCTAATTAATATTCTCTTTCAAATGCATAGAGGGAATTAAATCTCTGTTGGGCACTCATAAAAGTGTTACTTAATTCTGGGAGAGGTCATGTTGCCTAGGTGCTCCAAGTTTCTTCACTTCACTTTTCTTTTTAAATGTATTATTTAATTGTTGGGTGTTTGTTTTCCCATGAAGCACTGGCAATCATACATTGGCATAAGTATGCCTTATAGGCAGAGGTGGGTTTCAGCAGGTTCTAACCAGTTCTGGAGAACCGGTAGCGGAAATTTTGAGTAGTTCGGAGAACCGGTAGTAAAAATTCTGATTGGCCCCACTCCCATCTATTCTCTGCCTCCCAAGTCCCAGTTGATTGGGAGGAAATGGGGATTTTGCAGTATCCTTCCCCTGGAGTGGGGTGGGAATGGAGATTTCACAGTATCCTTCCCCTGCCACACCCACCAAGCCACACCCACCAAGCCATGCCACGCCCACCAAGCCACATCCACAGAACCAATTGTAAAAAAATTTGAAACCCACCACTGCTTATAGAGAGATTCCAAGCAATCTACACATTTGCGGAAAAAACATCTAGTTTTAAGTCAAACATTCTTCAAACTGCTGTTGCATTGGGTTTTCTTTTACAGTGAATATTCCAATACCATCTAGAAACAAACGCTCGAGTGGCTGTTTCCATGCAAATGATTATACCCTGTTTCCCCGAAAATAAGACTCATCCGGAAAATAAGTCCTAGCATGATTTTTCAGGATGCTCGTAATATAAGCCCTACCCCCAGTCAAGATTGTCAGCCAGATGGGTGCATTTAGTATGATATCCCCCCCCCCGAAAAAAAGACCTAGCCAGAAAATAAGCCCTAATGTGTCTTTTGGAGCAAAAGTTAATATAAGACCCAGTCTTATTTTCGGGAAAACATAGTAGTAGAGTACAAGCTGATATAAATGTAGTATTAATATGTCAATGAAGATTCTTTTTCATCCAGGTTGTTCCAAAGGTGCTTTTTCAAAAGGCGACTGGTCTTTCCTTGTTTTTCCTTGAAGACGCTTCCTTTCTCATCCAAAAAAGCTTCTTCAGTTCTGACTGAATCATGGAGAAGGGAAGGATTTATATTCTTTAAAAAATCATCTGGTCATTAGCATTCTTTCTGAGAGTCATTGAGGCCAGTTCAAAGATTATCTGTACCCTCAGGGTCGCCTGAATATTGCAAATGGGTGTGGAACCTTCTTGGAACTGCTGAAAGGACTGTGGTGTACACAGGAGATAAGTGGTGTTGTATCTCTCCCCCTCTGCTGAGAGAGGGCTGTTCACTCATAATATAGATGGCCTCTTTTACCCCACTTTCAAACCTCTCTGCCCAGAATGTGGACTTCACTGTATCGTATTAATACTATACAGCATAATTAATCCTCCAAAACAAATTCTCTTCATCATGGATCAAGGCTGTCAAGCCCAACCTTGCCAAATTAGGTTTCTCCCCAGCTTTAATACTCAAGATGGACTATGATCTAGCAAGACAAATCTTGCGACCAAGGGTGGAGGACATCGAGAGGCAGGTGGACTTAGAGAAAGCTCCGCTGTTTCTGGCTCCAGATGCCACTAGATGTGTTGCTACTCCTGCCAGATATTTTAGTCAGTTGGAATCAGCAAACCACCGGAAAGCATTTGCGCTTGCACAGTGCCATGCACTTCCATCGGCCGTCCTATATGGCAAGTATAAAAGGATACCATTCACGGAAAGACTCTGTCCCTGCGGCTCAGGAGAGGTGGAGACTGTGGGTCACATGCTCCTTAGATGTTCCTTTTATACAGAGATTAGGAAAAAACATATTCTGCCAATAACTGCTAGGTCTCCTGGCCATTCTGACACTACCTATCTTCAGTGGCTGCCTAAGGATGAACCGTCCATAACTACAGAACAGGTGGCCAGATTCTGTGCAGCAACACTGGAGAATTCATTGCAAATATGTGTTTTCTCCACCATAGCGATGTTGTATAACAATTGTGGCAAACCCTTTGCACTGCTTAGTCCTTTCCCTTTTAGTGTTGAAAACTACAACAGGCCACACAGTTTAGGGATTGCAACTATCGTATTGTCCAGGGGTCAGCAACCTGTGGCTCTGGAGCCACATGTGGCTCTTTCACCCCTCTGCTGCGGCTCCCTGTCACTCAAAATATGCATCACAACCGCCAATGTGTGACACCCGCTGGCATGCAATTTATTGATCTTTTCAACCCCCGGTAGGCCAACCATGGATAAATCCAAGAAAAGAAAAGTTTCAGAAGAAAACAGAGCATTTAATTCAACTACATATGCTAGTTTTGTGGCCACTCAAGAAATAGTCAGGTATGGGAAGGGTTTTGTGGCTCCCGGTGTTTTCTTTTCTGTGAGAAATGGGTCCAAATGGCTCTTTGAGTGTTTAAGGTTGCAGACCCCTGGTATAATCAGACCATGTATAATGGACATTGGATTTTATTATAGATTTAGTTGCCATTTATTATTTTATACTAGAATTCTTAAGTGTATATATACTGAGTGCTTTTATTTGTTCTGGTCTAAAACTGTAATAATAAATTGATATGCAATATACATTACAGAATATAGGATTAATACTCTCTTTAGCTACAGATCAGGATATCAGAACAATAATCGAAGCAAAAGCAGTGTTTAAAAAATGTGCCACAAACTGTTTGGGTTTTTTTTTTTAATGCACTAGAACAGACAGGGAGGTTGTGAATATAAAGTATTAAAAAGAAACCCTACAAGGGAAGAAAATAGGCAATTATATTTAACACCGAGTGAAATTGGATATGGTTCTTTTCTTTGTATTCTCTCCCTCCACCCCCCCTCTCTCTCTCTCTTTTTTTTGCTCCTTAGTCTATCTTCCCATCTGCCCTTTACTAAATGGCACAGTTCACTAAGATGCATAGGTTGGTGTTGATTGCGAGCAATGCTCAGACCTTAACTACGGAATCTGCTCCTCGGATTCCTCCAGGAATTATTTCCAAAAGGGCAACAGAACCAAACATGATATTTCAGCTCTTATTCCCATCGAAGCAAAACAAACTCGGCAGTATACATAATAATCATGCAAAGTGACCTGCAGCTATGTCTGACTCATTTAATGAAAGCTCTTGTTTGCCGAGCCTGACAGTGTGGCTGTAAGGTAGTTGACATAGTCTTGCAGAGTTGCCCCCACCGTTGGGCAGAATGGGGCAGCTGCTTCTAGAGTCTGCAAGGAGTGTAAATCCTTCCATTCCCCACTATCCTGTCAGAGCTGAAGAAGCTTCTTGGATGAGAAGCGAAATGTCTTCAAAAGAAAAACAAAAACAAGAATGTCCAGTTGCCTCCTGAAAAAGCACCTTTGGGACAACCGTGATCTGGATGACTGAGACTTTTAGCTATGCAATTTGGGATGAACACCCTTGGAGTGGTGTGAGAGTAGGGATGGATTTCCAGAGGGAAAATTGCAGACTAAGGAACCAGGAGCACCACTAAGGTGACCCTGAGGACACAGACAAACCTCCAAGTGCTTCAATCACCCTCCAAAAGGATGCAAATGACCAGCTGTCTGCAAGGAGTATAAATCCTTCCTTTCCCCACTATCCTGTCAAGAGGTGAAGAAGCTTCTTGGAGGAGAAGCGACATGTCTTCAAAAGAAAAAACAAGAAAGTCCAGTTGCCTCCGGAAAAAGCACCTTTGGGACTACTTCTAGAGTACCATGAGGATATTTGTAATTCAGGGTTGAGCTGTGCAGCTCTCTGAACCTGGTGGTTTTCTGAGGATGCTTTTTTACTCTAGGTTTAGAACATAGAATAATAGGGTTGGAAGGACCTTGGGGGCTTTCTAGTCCAACCTTTTGCTCAAGCAGGAGACCCTATACCAGTGATGGCTAACCTTTTTGCCATTGCGTGCCAAAAGCAGGGGGGGAGTGTGGGGGGGTCACGGGTGCGGGTGCCCACATCCCTAATTCAATGCGCCCCGACCTCCTGCGCATGCGCATGTGACACCCCCCCACACACTCCCCCCTGCTTTTGGCATGTGATGGCCCGGTGGGCCCGGTAGGCCTATTTTTTGCCCTACCCAGGCTCCAGAGGCTTTCTAGGAGCCTGGGGAGGGCAAAAACAGCCTTCCCCATCCCCCCGCAGGCCCTCCAGAGGCCAGAAACAGCCAGTTTCCCAACTTCCGTTGGGACCAGAAGGCCTGAAAATCAGTTGGCCGGTGTGCACATGCGCGCTGGAGCTGAGCTAGGGCAACACTTGCGTGCCCACCAATATGGCTCCGCGTGCCACCTGTGGCACACGTGCCATAGATTCACCATCACGGCCCTATACCATTTCAGGCAAATGGGTGTCCAGTCTCTTCTTAAAAGCCTCCAGTGATGGAGCATTTACAATTTCTAGAGGCAAGTTGTTCCACCGATCAACTGTTTTCACTGTTAGGAAATTTCTCCTTAGTTCTAGGTTGGTTCTCTCCTTGATTAGTTTCCATTGTTCCTTGTCTTCATGTTACATCTTTACAATATAATACCCACAAAAAGAGTGCAGAGAAGAGTAACCAAGATGATTAGGGAACTGGAGGATAAATCATACTATGAACAGCTGCAGGAACTGGTATGTCTAGTTTAGCGAAGAAAAGGGCTAGAGGTGAATTGATAGCAGTCTTCCAGTATTTGAGGGGCTGCCACAAAGAAGAAGGGGTTGACCTATTCTCCAAAGCACCTGAGGGCAGGAGAAGAAGTAATGGTTGGAAGCTTTTCAGAGATCCAACCTAGAACCCAGGGGAAATGTTTTGACAGAATAATTAATCAGGCTTGCCTCCAGAAGTTGGATGCTCCATTATTGGAGGTTTTTAAGAAGAGATTTGTCTAGAATGGTGTAAGGTCTCCTGTTTGAGCAAGAGGTTGGACTAGAAGAACTCCAAGATCCCTTCCAATTCTGACGGTGTTCTGTTTTCTATGATTTAGGACAGAGGCTCACCAACTGTGCCCCTGGGCCAACTTGATTCTCCAAAATCCAGAAAGTTCCAAATATTGTTACCAAAATACAGTTTTTAAAGTGGCAGAAAGGAAAATTATTAAATATATTTTAAGAGAGTTATCAATTCTTCTTGTTTTTGTGCCCTATCCGTCATCGGACATTGGCAATCATGTTGGCAATCCTATTTTTATCAACAGGCGCATGAAAAAGTGCTGGTGAGTTTTGTCCAAACCGGTCCCTTAGATTTTGAAGCCATGATGTTCTTCTTCTGCCTGGACCTCGTTTGCCTTCAATTTTTCCTTGGAGGATTAAGTGAAGGATGCCGTATTTTTCTGGGTCACATGTCCAAAATATTCTAACTTTCACTTTTGTATAGTTTTGATGATTTCCCTTGGCTTTCCCAGGCGGCTTATCCCCTCCTCATTTCTGATTTTGTCAACCCAGCTTATACGTAACAGTAAATCCACGTTTCAATTGCGTCTAGTCTCTTCAAGTGGCTTTCTGTCAGAGACCAACTCTCCCCTCCATATTACATTTAGTAGTAATCAATTAACTAAATGCAATCTGAAGCCAAGGTTGAAATGAACTCAAATAGAGCACTTAGTTCTGATTTTATCTACTGCTCTTTGGATTTGGCTTTTTCCTCTGTCAACCCTGCAGCCTTCTTCCCCCCTTCCAGCTCTATTATACCGTTACCGTCTTTCTCGATTTTTGTCTTCTTCTGACAATCTCACTGGAAGCTTTGAGAACCGAGACCGCAGGTATGCAAAACAAGTGTTACAAATGGTATTGCTCTCTCTTTTTTTTCCTAAGGCTCCTGGTTGCAGAAAGAGGCTCTGAAATGCTCCTGGGATGATTGTAAATGTGTTGGCTTCACCTTTCAACAGGACTCAAAACAATTTAAAGGAAGATATGAAAGAGTTCCCCAAGGTCCTGAAGCTCATATCAGCTAATAGATTGATTTTGGTCAGAGGAACTGATCTTATTATAGAAGCTCACTGAAAGTCTCTCTCTTGCTTGTCTGCGTCCGTCAGTTGCAAAGGTTTGCTGATTCAGCTCTTTTAGAGACAAATAAATATAGCACTTTTTCAACCCTTCTCATAAATCTGTGTCGGGTGACAGGTATTCGTTTGTTTGTTTGTTTTTTAATCTCTCCCCCATCCTTTTTAAATTGCACAGGCAAGTTCCTGCAGGTGACTTTAGACCTCCAGTTCCACGGCAGAGATGGAACTCAGGGACTTGCACCAATATTTTTAGGTCATGCAAATTATTGACTACTCCGTTTTGTTTTGTTTTGTTTAGAATCCATAAACAATGAGAATAATGGCGGAACAGATTATTTCTCTCCTGGACAATTCGTTTTTTTAAAGAGAAATGCAGGGTAGACGTTTTGTATACCTGCTTTTGCTTCAAGGTAGAAGACGAGACCTCGTTTGGGTTCAGAATCTAAGTAAGGGTTGAGCTTACATATTGTACGATAGGATACCTCCTGCAAAAGTGAAAAAGAATCCTAGAAGAATTGTGGATGCTCCATCATTGGATGTTTTTAAGAAGAGATTGGACACCCATTTGTCCAGAATGGTGTAGGGTCTCCTGCTTGTGCAGTAGGGTTGGACTAGAAGACCTCCAAGGTCCCTTTCAACTCTGTTATTCAGTGGCATAGGTATCCTGGAGTTGAAGGGAACTTTGGAGCAGGGGTGAAATCCAAATTTTTTGGCAGGGGAAGGATACTGCAAAATCTCCATTCCCACCCTACTCCAGGGGAAGGATACTGCAAAATCTCCATTCCCTCCCCTCCTGGGGGAAGGATATTGCAAAATCTCTATTCCCACCTCACTCTGGGGCCAACCAGAGGTGATATTTGCGGGTCCTCCAAACTACTCAAAATTTCCACTACCGGTTCTCCAGAACCTATTAAACTTGCTGGATTTCACCCCTGGTTTGGAGGTGTTCTAGTCCAATCCCTTGCCTTTCATGGCTCAGGCTCAGGCCCAGGACCCAGATTCTGATTCTGAAGATGCTGCTTCAGCTGAATCCATGGAATGTTCAGTCTCAGCAGACATAAACCCAGGAATGATATGAGGCTGATCAAACACAGGCATCATCAGAACAGCTGGCGCAGTCACCTGAGGATGAGGTAAGGCCTCCCAGCCCCTGCACTCAAAGAATAGAGAGAAAAGCAAAATTAAAACATTTCATGTTTACCAAACAAGAAAGCAAATCTCTTGATAAGTGATAGCTGGCTGCAACCCAATTGAAGAGGCAACCCTGACCCATGTTCCTTTGCAAGAAATGACTTCTGATTTCTGACCCTTGCATGAAATTCATGTGGATTCTGCCTGTAAAATTCTGACCTCTGGACTGGGCAAACAGCCCTGATCTGGCTCTTGGAACCCAGGATTGAATTTGGACTATTGTTCTGTATGTGCCTATTAAAAGCGAACTCTCCGGGCAAGCATCTGTCAAAGATTCTATGTTGGCTTGCATGGTTTAAATGTTGTTATCTCTTTGAACTTGAGTAAACTCTGAAATACCATAACATATGTGCATGAGTCAATATTTGAAATCGGAAGCAAGAATCCTCATACCATCTCTAACCAATAGCTCTCCAACTGTAGGAGATGACACGGCTGAGCCCAAAGGAGGGGTCAAGCATGCCATCAGTTTGGCATCCCTTTGCACCCACAAGAAAACTAAGCCTTCTTGAATTCTGCTGACTCTTATCCATTGCCAATTTGTTTTGACTGTTAGTAGTTCAGATTCTTATAGACAGATAGCATGGAATAAACTTGTGCTCAAAACTCTGATAATCAAGAAATCTCTCCTTGCTTTTAATTTGGATTTCCCTCTGTCAAAACCCATTGGTACTTCTATCTATGGCAGTTCTGGCGAATACAACCACTCCTTCTTCCCTGGGTCAGCATTCAAGTATTGGAAAAAGCATTTCGATGTTGCCGCTAAGAAATTGCTGGGGAGTGAAGGATAATGGCCATTTTTATCTTGAAGGTACACTTTCTTTTCTTTCCTTTTAACTAGCCTTTAAGTAATTGCAGGAGAATTATAGAACTGTGAAAATGAAATATTGGAAGGAACCATGAAAATTATCTGGTCCAACTCTCTGCAATATGCTAGGACACCAATTAAGCCATCCACTAACAGAATAAAAGAGTTGAAAGGGACCTTGGAAGTCTACTACTCCAACCCCCTTCTCAAGCAGGAGACCCTATACAATTTGAGACAAGTGATTGTCCAGTCTCTTCTTGACAACTTCTGGAGGCAAGCCATTCCACTGCTTAATTGTTCTCGTTCATAGGAAACTTATTAGTTCTTTGTTGCTTCAGAGGTGGGTTTCAGCAGGTTCTGACCAGTTGTGGAGAACCTGGAGCAGAAATTTTAAGTAGTTCGGAGAACTGGTAGTAAAAATTCTGACTGGCCCCACCACCATCTATTCTCTCCCAAGTCCCAGCTGATCGGGAGGAAATGGGGATTTTGCAGTAACCTTCCCCTGGATTGGGGACGGAATGGAGTATCCTTCTCCTGGAGTGGCGTGGGAATGGAGATTTTACAGTATCCTTCCCCTGACATACCCACCAAGCCATGCCATGCCATGCCATGCCACGCCCACCAAACCATGCCCACAGAACCAGTAGTAAAAAAAATTGAAACCCACCACCGTGTTGCTTCTGTTTGATTAGTTTCCATCTATTGGTTTTTGTCATCCTCAAGAGATAACTGCCAAGTTTTAAAAATTTCCACAGATGAAGAACCCACAACTGTCAGGCCTGGAAGCCATCTTTTTCATTGCATCTTCAGGCCTGCCACATTTACTACTGTGGGAAACTGGGAGGGGGGATTGTGTGGAACCAGGATGATATATAGTCATAATAACATTCCTTTCTCAGAGAGTCAAGGACGTCTTGCCCTGCATCTGGATGGCTGGAACTGGGAGGCATCTCCAGTTGGGACGGTGCTTGGATTGGACTATGTGATGGACATGTGGGTGTTGGGCAGGGACTTGGACTTTCCTTTGGGTGGGGAAAACCTGGAAGCTTTCAGATTTGGGTTTCCCCAGATGTGCCAATATGACATCTCTAATCAAATGGAACTTTGTGTCGAGTGTCAGCCATTCGCTCGACACATGATCCCGGGGACTGTGACAAGCCAGAAGAACAGAGACACGGTGAAGGGGGGTGTTGTAGCATTTAGCAGGGCATGGTGATATCAGGTGGTGGACGGTATAGGGAATCTGGGGGACAGGGTCAATAAAACGATGTCAAAGGAAACCAACGCCCTTCAATACGAGGGACAGCGAGATCTGGAGATAACTGAAGGATTAAATCGCGCGGTCACTTTAAATGCACAATTGAGCAAGGGAGGGCCGCTTGGGGGCGTTCTATAAAGCCAGATAAGTAGAGGAATTGGGCGTCTCCGACTTTGTTTTTCATCAGAAAACTTCAGTGCTTACTGTATGACCACCGTGTAAGCTACGATTAAACCAGATAGCTTCACCTTTGAGTGTGTGCGCGTAGTGTTTGTTCGGCGGAGCACAGGTGGTTCCAGAGGAGGCTGACACTTTGATGAAACTCAAGCCTCCGAGTTTTCTTTCATTGGGGGTGTTACTTGGACCCCTGACAACAATGTCTGTTCTGCTGTTGAAAAGACCATACCACCAGGAAATATTTCCTCATATTTTAAGTAAAATGAGATAACTGCTACTTATGCTAGTATTTCTGGTCATAGTTTCCATTGACACGAAAAACATCTCATCCTTTTCCTCCTGTATATCCAAGCATAGAATCATGTTTTCTCTCCATTTTGATTTCTCCAGACCAAACATCTCAAGTTCTTTCACATGTTTTTCATAGGATACCTGCCATGACAGTCTGTGAATAAAACTGATTGAATGGATATTGCTATAGGGCATCCCCAGTGTTTTGAGGTAACACATTTTATCCCTTTTAGGATTGACTAGCTGATAACCCGGCATTGCCCGGGCATTTATTTATCCCAATCCTGTATTAGACAGGAAGAGCAACTTCACCTGAACCCTGATTTCAGCGAGAATTAAATTAGTTAAAAATATTTTCCCTGTGCCCCCAGAAGCATCAAGTAAAATGATACCACCTTGTTGTTTTGCTAGCTGATCCCTGATCATTTGGTGTGCTTTTTTCTGATCTTGATTTAGAAGTGGCTTCTTGGTCGCAATATATGCGCTAAGCTGTTCGACGTTGTAGTCCTTTTCTCGCATGTAATCTGTGTGAAGTATGTCATGTCGAACTCGTAGTGGAGCATGGAAGGCCGAGTTGCAGTAATGTTTTATTGATCATGGCCACACATTTGTGCTCAAGAATAATCAAAGCCTTGTTGAAAATGTCCGGACCAAATGTAATTTCTAATGTTGGATTTTCCCCCTTACCAGAGGGAGCCCCCTTGTGGAGTACTGTGAAGCCGTAACCATGGCAACTCCACTGTGCTCTACAGTAGAAGCCATTTTAAGGCAGTCTAGTAGAAGCCGTTTTAAGGCACGACAGGCTGTATCTTAACAGAAAACACACCCCAAGGGATGTTAGGGGAGTCTTACCCCCACAGTATTTCTTTCCAGAGAGTAAGTCATCTGTGTACCAGGTTTGGCTGAAATTGCTCAAGGCATTCCTGAGTTATTCTGGAACATGCACACACACACACACACACACACACACACACACATCCATTTATATATATATAGAGAGAGATTTGTTTATGGTTTCACCACTGGAGGTGGTACAAATGTTGAAAATAGATGTGCTAGGCCTTGGACAGCTGTTTTTTTTTAAAAAAAAATCCAGTATGCAAAACAGAGGTAAAGTCTTGGAACTGTGATCTTGAGAAACTCTGGAGCTGCAAACTGGTACGTGCCACCTCACGTGGCCTGTGAATTGCTTACCCTTCCGATTTTTTTAATTAGGTGAAAGCCATTTTTTCCTCAGAAAATGAATTGGAAAAGCCATCTCAAGTTCTGCGGTGCCTTGGGCATTGTGGTACCCAGGTTGTGTGGCGTGGAACAAAATCGCTCTTATTTAAGCAGTCATGAATCATTTCAGACTGGGGCCGATCATTTTCCCTTCAAGCTTTCAGGCAATTTTTTTTTTAATGGCACAAGTCAAATCAGGTTGGAATCCTAAGATTCCACTGGAACCAATTTGGCCCTTCGAATCGAATGGATGTTCTCAATCCATTTGAATGTTCAGACACAACCCCATTCCCCCACCCTGATTCTCATGTTTCAATCACGCTTGCAGCCTTTTTACTCAGTAAAAAAAAAAATATTCCTCACTCCTTGCATTCGGTTTGAAGCTCCTGCGAGCCTTTTAAAACTTGGAAACCTATTTTAGTTATATTTCACTGTACAGCGTTATATAATTTGAAAGTTAACATGGGTCACTGCCCTAGTTTTGTGGGTAGATTTTGCTGTTGCGTAAAATAAAATGCCTTGAAATCCAAAGCGTGCTGAATTATGAAGCTAAAATAAAATTACGCCTAACCTCTTGAACAGTTGGTGCACTTAAGAAATTATTTCTCCATGAGTGGAAATTCCCTGTTTTTCTTCACTTTGCTCCCTCTACTTTAACCACATTAAAAAAAAAAAAGATTTGCTATCTTTTTTTCCCCTTTACAAGTCCTGGATTTCTCCAAGCGAGGTACAAAAAAAAGCAGATTCTTGAAATGAAGAGCCGCCAGTTGCCAAGAATAACCATAATGCCTCAGTAAATATGATAAAATATTTACACATTCAAAACTTATTTTAAAAAGCAAGACAGCCATTAAGGTCTAAAGCTTCAATTCCCACCACTGTCGTGTTTCCAGATGGGGAAAATGGAACAGAATAACTTCAGCATTGTGGTACTCAACGTAGTGGTGAAATTAATCTGGTTTACTGGTCACAGGGCATTGTCAAATCTTAACCCACAGGGCACAGTCAAGATGCACAACAATCACAGGTAAAACACAAAATCTTGGGAACTACAATATTAACCACCATCTATCCCCCTTTTATGGGTTTATAAAGGTCACGTTTCTTTGAAAGTTTTTAATTGATTGTTTCCTTGGGCTTTTTTTGCAAGCTACACTTAGCTGCTGTTTGTGAGATAAGCTAGTCACAAACTCGATTCCTGAGATGATTCAAGAGACAGCAACCAAAACTGATATGAGGTCCTACAAATAAGGAATGAAGAGCAAATAAGGTCCAAAGGCTGAAGCTGAAATGAGGGAGGAAGCTGGAATTTGAGCCTGACATATTGTGTGTTTTCACTTGAGCAACTTACCATATTTTATTTTATGAAATAATTTAGGGAAACATCTTCTTCTTCTTCCTAGCATATTTCCACAGGTGCAGAGTCTGCTTTTCGGATCATTGAATGCCACTTTGCATGGTCAGCTGTGTCTCCAGGGTGCAGGCCCGCAGCTTGCATAACTTTGTTGAAGGTGTCTTGCCATCTCTGTTTTGGGTGCCCGCAAGGACACCAGCCATTGACTTCTAGTTGGTAGGCAGTCTTGGCCACAGTGGAAGGTGCTGCTCTCTGGACATGTCCATACCAGAGGAGTTGGCCTTCTCTCATCTTCTCTGTAATTGGTGCCAAAATGTTGTCAAATGGTGTCATTTGTGATGTGGTCAAGAAGGGAGATGCCCGATAGCCAATGGAGCTAGGTGGCGCAGTGGTTAGAGTGCAGTACTACAGGCTATTTCAGCTGACTGCTAGCTGCAGTTCGGCAGTTCAAATCTCACCAGCTCAAGGTTGACTCAGCCTTCCATCCTTCCGAAGTGGGTAAAATGAGGAGCCAGATTATTGGGGGTAATATGTTGACTCTGTAAACCATTTACAGAGGGCTGTAAAAGCTCCATGAAGCGGTATATAAGTCTAAGTGCTATTGCTATTGCTATTCGTATTTCCATGGCACAGAGAGAGCTTTTGGTCCCTGTTGTTGCTGCCCAGCATTCAGTGCCATACAGTGCAACAGGGTGGATGGTTGTCTTGTAAATCTTAGATTTAAGACGGGTTGGCATTTGTCTGTCACATAACACACCAGTGAATTCTCACCAATGCATCCAGGCTGCGTTCACCCTTGCTCGCACCTCACCCTTGATGTCATCATTGCCTTGGAGATGGGATCCCAGATATCGGGGGGGGGGGGTGGAAATAGGGAAATATAGAGAAATTAAAGTTCTACAGTGATTTTTTTTCCCCCAGAAAAAAATCTTTGAATAAAACAAGGATTTTCAAACAGTCCTGCTTGGGGGGAAAAAGATCTCAAATTTAAGAAACAGAGGCAGGAAAATGATAGTAAGCAGCTCGGAGTTGTAAGAGATGTAGACCCAGATTTCTCTTTACTTCATTAAACTACCTTTGACTGTCTGTACTCATAATACAAGAGAGAAAGGAAGATAGTCTAAAGACCAGAAGTGAAATCTAATTTTTTTTACTACCGGTTCTGTGGGCGTGGCTTGGTGGTGTGGTGTGGCTTGGTGGGTGTGGCAGGGGAAGGATACTGCAAAACCTCCATTACCACCCCACTCTGGGGCCATCCAGAGGTAGTATTTGCTGGTTCTATGAACTACTCAAAATTTCCACTACCGGTTCTTCAGAACCTGTCAGAACCTGCTGGATTTCACCCCTGCTATAGACCCTGGTATGATTCATATCACCATATTTTTCTCTTCTCTCTTCCCATTTTCAGCACATTTTAACCAACATTTGTGAGCTGATTGCACTTACTGGGGGTCCACGTTTTATGTTCAACTAACACATTTCTGACCTGTGTGAACTTGAATGGAGATTATCAGGAATTTCTAGGAAAGTAGCAAGCATTTTTTTTTCTTTTTACAACCCTGTAGTCAGGGCGGCTGGGTGGAGCTGAGCATTTAACTGGATGGATGCCCTTTTTGATGCCTATGAGGAGTTTGCAGCAGATATTTTCTCATTGGGCCTAGAAGAGAAACATCTGCCTCTAACCTAGGATTGAACTCTCAACCTTCGAAGTGGAAAGTTAGTGTCTTTACCTCTAGGCCATGACGCCACCCAGAAAAGTAGCAAGCATAACATTTCAAAAACAATTTTTTTAAAAAAAACTTTCATGGTTCTCCCCAAGCCGTATGCTTCATACAACATCAGCTTCTTTGTTTCTCCACTTCACCTAATAAAATACCTGGGAAATACTGAGAACTTTTATGTACAACTACTGTTGTACAGTAGTTCAGCACAAAGTACAAAGTTTGTGGTACAAAGTACAAAGGTTTTGTTATATTGCATGCAAAATTAGACAGACTCTGTCTATTGATAATGCACCACTAATCATAATATATTATTCATCTGTTTATTGTTGTCATTTTTAATACTTTTATTTGTAATGCTGGTCTGAGACTGTAATAAAAATTGATTGTTTATTGTTTCTTGTAATGATGAATATAGAAATAATGAAAAAAAAAACGTGGTTCTTTTTATATGTTTGTCTATGGTTCAAGGATGGCCCTCCTACCAATGGCTGGAATGGAATGGAATGGAATGGAATGGAATGGAATGGAATGGAATAGAATAGAATAGAATAGAATAGAATAGAATAGAATAGAATAGAATAGAATAGAATAGAATAGAATAGAATAACAGAGTTGGAAGGGACCTTGGAGGTCTTCTAGTCCAACCCCCTGCCCAGGCAAGAAACCCTACACCACTTCAGACAAATTGTTCTAACTGTCAGGAAATTTCTCCTTAGTTCTAAATTGCTTCTCTCCTTGATTAGTTTCCATCAATTGCTTCTTGTCCTGCATTCAGGTGCTTTGAAAAATAGCTTGCCTCCCTCTTCTTTGGGGCAGCCCCTGAGATATTGGAACACTGTTATCCTGTCACCCCTAGTCCTTCTTTTCATTAAACTAGACATACCCAGTTCCTTTATATGTTTTAGCCTCAAGTCCCCTAATCATCTTTGTTGCTCGTCAGTAAATTCAGCTAAATTCAGTATTTCCTCAAAGCAGACCACCAATACTATTAGCCATTGTGGCTAACTTATGTTTCCTGATTAGCATTCGTGTAATTTTAATTGATCTCAATCTCATTTCTTCAATCTGGGTTTACTAAGACTAGGTCTTTGGCTCTCCCGTGAAATATACACCACGGTTTTTCTTCTAGAAAGAAAGAAACCCAGCCTAAGCAAAAAGAGGAATTTCAACCCTTCCGTTCTGCTGTCCTGAGAGACAGAGAGATGCAAAGAGCCTCTTTATTTGGCTATAATTAGAAATTGGCCCTTCTTTTTTTTTTTTTTTCCTGAGCTGGAATTTGGACTGACCCCGAGCTTGTGAAATAATTAGTCCAATAGTGCAAAACCAGCCATTTTTTGAAAAGACTAATCCACTCCATATGCAGTGTCTCAGCAGGCGCTCTCATTAATCAAAGAAGGCCACGTACATCAAAGTGTTCAGTCGTGGCTGCCACGGCATCCATCATGCTGCTATTAAATGTGTTATGGCAGCACTTGATAAATATAATGTCTTTGATCTGCTGATAATTTGGGGCCTGGGTGGGTTGCTGCTAGGAATTCCCTGGGTAGAGAGAGAGAAAGAAATCTGAGGCAGACATTCTTTCTGTTCTAAATTGTGGTGTAAATAAGCTTTTTGCTGCCTCAGAAAGGAAGCCGTGAGCTGAGGGAAGGGAAATCTTCTTACTAGTTCAACTCACATACAAAATAAATTCCAGGCAGGGTTTATGTGGGGGGTTAGGCTGTAGGGAGAAGACCAATTATACGGTGTATGATTGGGAGGTTGAAGGCTAAAACATAGGAAGAACGATTGCAGGAATTGAGTATGTCTAGTTTAGTGAAAAGAAGAACTAGGGGTGGCATGATAGCAGTGTTTCAATATTTGAGGGGCTACCACAAAGAAGAAAAGGTCAACCTATTTTCCAAAGGATCAGAAGGCCAGAAACAATGGATGGAAGCTAGTCAAGGAGAGAAGCAACCTAGAACAAAGGAGAAACTTCCTGGCAATAAGAACAATGAAACAGTGGAACAACTTGCCTTCAGAAGTTGTGAGTGCTCCAACACTGAAGGCTTTTAAGAAGGGCCTGGACTATTTGTCCAAAATGGTATAATGTCTCCTGCTTAAGCAGGGGGTTGGACTAGAAGATCTCTAAGGTCCCTTCCAACTCTGTTATTCTGTTGTTATTATTATTCTGTATATAGTTAACCTGTTGACTTGGACCACTAAGATTCAAGTCCTGATCTCCACTCATCCAAGGGAGTGCCTTGGTGACTTGGAGAAATCCTTTTCTTCTAGATGTCCAGCAGAAGGGGAGATCATGTTCTCTGTCCTCAGGTCCTTTGTCTAGCAGACATAGCCTTAAAATCAATTTTTATCCAATTTTGAGTGTTTGCATTGTTGTTGTAGTTGTTTTTATTATATCTTTTATTCATTAAATATGAAACTCAGTCAACTGAACATTTAAAAATGTATCACAAATATTATTGACTGGCGCTGATGGTTGATACAGGTTGCTGCCAGCATCCTAAGTATCAATCAAATATCTTCCTAAAATGTATGATGTTCCAAGTAGCACAGTTTTTTTCAGTTCCGCTGGTGTTACTGCAGGAAGCTGTAATTTCTTGATGTATTTTATAGAATTCTTGGACATGGTGCCAAGTGCCCCGATGACAATGGGTACCACTGTCACATGTTTCATCCATAATCACGTAGTTTTGATGGCCAGGTCACGATATTTTGTGATTTTTTTCCAGTTCTTTTTCTTCGACTCTGGTGTCTCCTTGTACAGCAATATCAATAAATTGTATGCTTCGGTTTTCGACGACTGTGATATCTGGCATGTTGTGTTCCAAATGATGATCCATGTGTATTCGAAAGTCCTACAAAGGTGACCTTCAAGGTCACCTTGAAGACCTTTTGGATACAGGTAAGTCATTGTTGTTCATTGCTTAGTCAGCCAGATGTTTAGATTGGATATGGCATTTTTATCCACCTATCGAGTCCTTTCCAAGGACTTGGCATAGGCAGATGTTGTAGTTTGGAGGTATTAAAGATCTCATTGCAGGATGCAAGCTGTTTTAAGTTTTTTGCAATTGATCGATGGGGATTTTATCAGTGCTGATGGCATTCAAGTGGTACTCCAGATGTTTTGGGATTACACAAACCCAAGAAACTAGAGAGGGTCTCTTTTGAGCCTATTGCTCTACTAACAGTCCAGCTGTGGACTTTTACCGGACTGTTCCCTTGACCGCATCTTTTTTGCTGAAACTCACAGGACTTTTCCCCACATACTATTATACAAGGTTATTCTGGAGATAACATATGAGGCCAGGCAGAACATTTCCACATTTGTAGATTAAGTGTGCATGTGTGTATACACATACATATATACAAACACACATACATATATTTGTATATACTTATTTCTTCCCTGATTTCTAGCCTAACAACACACGCATTAATTGAATAGATTAGGTCAAGAGTTGACGTCAAAGTACACACAACACACAAGAATTGGATTGAATGTTGTGCATTTTCTCAGCAGATTGGGACCATCATTTGAAGCTATGAAAGTTGTTTGGCACTCTTTTTAGAACTCAGTTATTACATATCATCAGTGGTGGGATCCTCCCAGTTTAACAATCGATTCCGTAATTGCGTGATTTGCGCACGCCTGACGGGTGCTGCACACAAGTGCATAGTTTGAAGAAATCTTCACTTCCTGGGTTCTTCGGAGGAGTAACAGAGCTGATTCACATGGCAATCTGTTCTACCACACGAATCAGCTGAGAAGTTAAAGGAGGAAAATAGTGTAGGCAGTCGAGTGGGCCCTTCTGCTCATCGGGATGAACCAGTTCACTCCCAGCTGATCGTCGGGGCTACTGGTTCTCCCAAACCAATCCGAACCGGTCTGAACCAGTAGAATTCCACCCCTGCTTATCATTCATGTTAATGCATCAACAGAGGGAAAGCACCTAGCTCACAAGAAGTGATAGTATTGCTTTGAACTGCACTAGTGAGGCCACACTTGGAATATTCCATCCAGGTCTGGGCACCACAATACAAAACAGATGCTGAGACTCTAGAAAGAGTTCAGAGAAGAGCAACAAATATGATAAAGAGTTTGGAGGTTAAACGTCATGAAGAACAATTGAGGTCACTAGGTATGTCTTGTCTAACAAAGAGAAGAACTAAGGGTGATATGATAACAGTCTTCCAATACTGAGGGGCTGTAATAGAGAAGAAGGGGTCAATCTAGTCTCCAAAACTCCTAAGGGCAAGGAGAAGAAGAAATGGCTGGAAGATTATTCAAGAGAGATCCTGACAGTGAAAATAATTAATCAGTGGAACAACTTACCTCCAGAAGTTGTGGATGCTCCATCACTGGAGGTTTCCAAGAAGAGATTGAGCAGCCATTTGTCCAGAATGGTATAGGCCTCTTGCTTGAGCAGGGGATTGGACTAGAAGACCTCCAAGGTCCCTTCCAGCTCTATTCTGATTTGAAAAAGTTGATTAAACATGGGTTTGCATTAAAAAAAAACCATATTCACTAAGTCTGCATTACTATTACTATTAATCTTCTCATTGTTCCTATCACCCACCTCCTCCCACTTACGACTGTATGACTGTAACTTGTTGCTGTATCCTTACGATTTATATTGATTGTTTCCTAGTATGATTCGATTGCTTATTTGTACCCTATGGCTACCATTAAGTGTTGTACCTTATGATTCTTGACGAATGTATCTTTTCTTTTTATGTACACTGAGAGCGTATGCACCAAAGACAAATTCCTTGTGTGTCCAATCACACTTGGCCAATAAAGAATATTATTCTATTCTATTCTATTCTATTCTATTCTATTCTATTCTATTCTATTCTATTCTATTCTATTCTATTCTATTCTTATGATTCAGTACATTGTTTTGTGCTGTATCATACCTATTACCATAAAGATAATACAGAGAAATGCCAAACGCTTTCAAATGGGTTGGGTTCTGGACCAGCCTCCCTGGATTGGATTCAAAAAGCCTGGAGTTTTTGCAAAGACATTGTTAGATTTATGTTGACTTTAATAGATGAAAAATAATTGGTCTTTACAGTTTGCGAAAAGAATATTGGCTTAAACTTTCACCTATGATAAAATCATTGATTTGGAACTTCAATGGATCATTCTTTTTTACCATTAAATTTATTGCATTTATAAAAGGGTATTTGGGGAGGGAAGCAAAATATAAGTTTCATTGGATCAAACATCGCAGCAGTAATAATAATAATAAGAAAAAAAACAGGACTGTGGGTACTGATAGGTATAAAACCGCACTTTGTAATATTATTAAATATTACAGAAAGAATATTTCTGTAACTCAGCTTATGAAAGAAACTCAAATTATTGAGTTTCTTTCATAAATTTTAGTATCATGAGCAGTATAATGAGCCGCGGTGGTGCAGTGGTTAGAGTTAAATACTGCAAGCTACTTCTGCCGACTGCCGGTTGACTGCAATTTGGCAGTTCAAACCTCACCAGGCTCAAAGTTGACTCAGCCTTCCATCCTTCCGAAGTGGGAAAAATGAAAAGCCAGATCAGCAAGAGGCTGCGTCTGTAAACTGCTTGGAGAGGGCCGTAAAGCACTGTGAAGCAGTATATAAGTCTAAGTGTTAGTGCTATTAATATCAAGTTCAAGTGAGTGGTGGGTTGCTCCCGGTTCGGACCGGTTCGCAAGAACCGATAGTAAAACCAGCAGGAGGTCCCGCCCACCACCCCGGATGTCATCATCAGCGATCTGCGCATGTGCAGAAGCAAGGTGTGCATGTAAGCAAAACGAGCGCATGTGCACTATCCCATTGCAAACCGGTAGTAAAGGTAAGTAGAACCCACCCCTGGTTCAAGTGTCAATAAAACACACATACTTATGAACCTCTAAATCAGATTGTTCCCTCCATTGTTTCTGAAAATTCTAAACAGAGAAATTTAGAATCTTTTAAAATCCATCTGTCCATCTGCAGCGTGTCATCTGGTTACAAACATCTCTGTGCAACATCATTCGCCATTTTCCATCTCATTCACATGGACATAATATTATTTCTCTAAGCTTAATATTATAATATATTAAACATTTAAGTATTATAATGCTCTCCATTTTCTTCTTAATATCTCATAATAATACATTTTAACATTAAACATCATATATATATATATATATATATATATATATATATATATATATATATATATATGCATATTCTTTCTAGCCAGGTTTTACCTACGTAAACTAAGTTGTTCTGCAGCCCTGGTTCTGTGAAATCTCATTCACAAGTTTCTGGGCCTTTTTTCTGCTGACAAAAAAGGCCCAGAAGCTTGTGAATGAGATTTCACAGAACCAGGGCTGCAGAACAACTTAGTTTACGTAGGTAAAACCTGGCTAGAAAGAATATGCACATAAAAGCCTACGAAAAAGAAAAAGACAGACATATATATATATATATATTTATATTTATACTTTTTAATTCATAGGTATAAATGTGTGATATTTTTGTAATCAGGGTTTTTTCCTATGTTGATAAAAGATGTTAGATTTCATCCCACCATAGCCGTTTAACATCTTTTATCAACATAGGAAAAAACCCTGATTACAAAAATATCATATATATATATGATATATAGATATATAGATATATAGATATATAGATAGATAGATAGATAGATAGATAGATATAGATATAGATATATAGATAGATAGATATGATATATATATTCTGCTGACAAAAAAGGCCCAGAAGCTTGTGAATGAGATTTCACAGAACCAGAGCTGTAGAACAACCTAATTTACGTAGGTAAAACCTGGCTAGAAAGAATATGCATATATATATATATATATATATATATATATATATATATATATATATATATATATATATATATATATATATACAATTTCCTTTTTATTTACATCTTTATCTTAATATATTTTTACTTTCTCTTTAATCTTCTTCATTTCCGAACTCCTTTTTTTTTTCTCCAGCCATTGATAAAATACCTGCCATCTCACATAATATTCAGTTTGTTCTTTCTCCTTAATTGCTAATGTTAATCTGTTCCTTTCTGCACATTCTAATATTTTCCTGATCACCTTCTCATCAACGGGAATCTCTCCACTTTTCCAATGTTGTGCAAATACAATTCTAGCTGCGGTTAATACATGAATAATCAAATATACATTCTCTTTGTTATAAATTTCAGGTAAAATTCCTAGCAGAAACATTTCTGGTTTCAATTCAATACATTGCTCATCTCTTCCAACCATGCCTTGATTTTTGTCCAGTACTCCTTTGCTTCTCCACATGTCCACCACCAGGTATTTTCTGTCTTTGTACAATGTTTCCAACTTCTCTGATTTCCTAAAAAATCCCAACCTTCAAAAAGAGTTGTTCCCAAAGGTTTTTTTTCCCCTGATCGCCCCAATTTTGTCCTCATCAACCTACCCATGAGAAAGGGTTACAGCATTTCTCCTTTCCTTCGCATGCCCTGTTATCATGTTGGATAATTCCCCTTTGGCTGGTAGGTCTACAATTGAGGAGCAACCAATGATAATGTTAATTCCAATTTCACTTCCAAAGTAAAGTATTGCTAGAAGAGACTCCTGCATAGATCACAACTATTGAAAAATATGTCTGGTAGGTAGCAATTGATTCTAGGTCAGGGATGAAATTTGACTACCTCAGCCCGGCTCGGCCATGGCGGCAGGGACGATTTGAATCGGTTCGCTGAACTGAACCGATTCAGATCTCCCTCCCTGCAAGCTGCAAGCCTTCCCATGTTGCCGACTGGATTTTACCCAGGAGTGAAATGATCCCAGTTTGGACCAGATCACCTGATCCGGTAACGATGGCGGTGGGTGGTTCGGAGAACCGGTAGCAAAAATTTCTGCACCCCCCCGCCCATGCCCAGCTGAGCCACGCAATCATCAGAGGCTTTTTTTTTAACTTTTAAAAGCATTTTTTCTACAACCTCTTCGGCTGAAATGGTCAGCCGGGGTGGGCCCGGGAAACGCATGCCCAGAGAAAGAGCCAATGCCGCTGGAGCAACCACACTACAGCAAAAGCCACTTGACCCGCTTGAAGAGATAAGATGAGCTGATGCTTTCCCGCTCGGCTCCCTGCCGGATATCTTCACGTCCCATGCGCCGATCCTCTGTGCATGCCGGTAGCGAAGGTAAGTGCATTTTACCCCCTGTTCTAGATATTAGATAGGTAGCTATCTAATTCTTTTAAGGGTAAAAAAAATTACTTGCTATCCTGCAAATTACTTTTTTTAATAATAATTTTGTTAAAGGTTAAAAATGCAAAAAAAAAAAAAACAACACAAACCAGAGGTGGGTTTCAGCAGGTTCTGACCAGTTCTGGAGAACCAGTAGTGGAAATTTTGAGTAGTTCGGAGAACCCGTAGTAAAATATCTGACTGGCCCCACCCCATCTATTCTCTGCCTCTCGAGTCTCAGCAGATCGGGAGGAAATGGGGATTTTGCAGTAATCTTCCCCTGGAGTGGGGTGGGAATGGAGATTTTACGGTATCCTTCCCCTGGATTGGGGTGGGAATGGAGATTTTACAATATCTTTCCCATGCCACATCCAACAAGCCATGCCCAACAAGCCATGCCACACCCACAGAACCGGTAGTAAAAAATTTTGAAACCCACCACTGATACAAACTAAGAAAAAATGCAGAGAGAAAAAAGGGCAGGTTTAAATATGCAGAAAAAATGAAAAAAAAAAAAAACCATACAAAGAAAGTACTTCCTCCTCCCTCAAGACAAGTCAAAACAATACCTGAAAATATTTAGATATTGATCCAGTTACCTTCCGCCAGCTTACCCACTGCCAATGAGTTGTTCCAAGCATCCTATTGTCTATATTTTTATTTTATTTTTATTTGGTTCAAAGAAAAGGCTAAATCCAGAAAAATCCTATAGCGTGACTATTCTCCATTGCCGAGACTCAAAATTACATCCAAACCATTCCTAAACCACCATGTTTCATGGATAAAATGATGGATTTGAAATGAGGGAAATCCCAAATGCTGAGATTAATGAGGTCATTAAAGTTCCATTTTAGGAAGCTCATATTGAATTTTTTTAAACAAAATGAATAAAAAGGCAATCATTACATTTATAGTGAAATGCAGTAAATTATTGAATGGAAACTGGAAGAGTGCAGGAGAATTTCTCGAGAGAATAGAAGGGAAGGGAGGGGAAGGGAAGGGAAGGGAAGGGAAGGGAAGGGAAGGGAAGGGAAGGGAAGGGAAGGGAAGGGAAGGGAAGGGAAGAGAAGAGAAGAGAAGAGAAGAGAAGAGAAGAGAAGAGAAGAGAAGAGAAGAGAAGAGAAGAGAAGAGAAGAGAAGAGAAGAGGATTCATGCTTTGGAGAATAAGTTGATCCCCTCTTCTTTGTGGCCCCTTAGATATTGAGGAGAGGAGAGGAGAGGAGAGGAGAGCTCAAGGAAAACTTCTCAAATCTGCATACCCTTTGTCTAGACCTTTCCATATCCAGCCCCAACTATCATAAAAACCTTCCAGAACCTTCTCCTCTAATCTTTATTTGGGCATGTGTGATTCTTTCTTAACAGTCCTGCAAACCCATCTTTTCCTGAAAATATGAAGCATTCCGGCATATCGAGTCCACACAGCCTTTGGATAATGAACTGCATCAACACATTTCCACTAAGACCAGCTTTGGTTAAATAACGTTGCCATACCCCATTGGCTCCCTGGTGATGGTCCACTGATGATGTATTGAAACAAGATAAGAGCAGAACACGGCCGTAGCATTAAAAATGCAGAATGTGGAATTGCAGGGAAAGTGAAGGGTCACAGAAGATTAAGCTGTATCACAATATGGATGATGGAAATGTTCATTCAAGGAAGCTACACTCAAAAGGTCTGCTAAAGAGGGAGGGTGAGAAATGCTGAGATTTGTAATTCTCCAATTTTTTTTTTTCCTTTCGGTTCTCTTCTCTAGTTTAAAGCCGTATGCTCTGTCAAGGAGGTAAGCGGAACAATATAGGAATAAATCAAAGGTGGGTTTCACATAATTTTTCCACCGGTTCGCCATGCATCGAAAATGTGAGCGCACGTGGTTTGCGGCATGTGCGTGGCCTAGAAAACGTGGCTGAATAGGATGGCATAGCACCGGGGCAGCTGGGCTGGCCCATTGGAATATATAGAACAATACAGGCAGTTCTCAACGTTTGATTCCCAACTGAGCCCAACATTTCTATTGCTAAACAACTCACTGCCAGCAGTTCGATTCTGACTGGCTTAAGGTTGACTCAGCCTTCTGTCCTTCCAAGATCGGTAAAATGAAGACCCAGATTATTGGGGGCAATAAATTGACTCTGTAAACCACTTAGGGAGGGCTGCAAAGAACTATAAAGCAATAGCACTTAGACTTATATACCAATTTACAGTGCTTTACAGCCCTCTCTAAGCAGATTACAGAGTCAGTTTATTGCCCCCAAACAATCTGGCTCCTCATTGTATCCACGTCAGAAGGATGGAAGGCTGAGTCAACCTTGAGCCTGGTGACATTTGAACTGCCAAATTGCAGTCAGCCAGCAGTCAGCAGAAGTAGCCTGCAGTACTGCACTCTAACCACTGTGCCACCATGGCTCATAAAGAGGTATATACTGTGTTTCACTGAAAATAAGACCAGATCTTATATTAATTTTTGCTCCAAAAGACGCATCATGGCTTATTTTCTGGTTAGGTCTTATTTTGGGGGAAATACGGTACTAAATGCATCGATCTGGCTGATAATCTTAACTGGGGCTTATTTTTTGGGTAGGGCTTATATTATGAGCATCCTGAAAAATCATGCTAGGACTTATTTTCTGGTTAGGTCTTGTTTTCGGGGAAACAGGGTAAGTCTAAGTGTCCAATTTAAACCTCATAGACAACTTTCCCTCTCCCTGGAAACAGGCAATAAAGTACAAGCTAAAGTTCTATGGACTTCCTCACTGTTTTTAATATCCCTCATCAAATTTGCAGATGACACTAAGCTGGCAGGAATAGCCAACATCCCAGAAGAAAAGCTCGGGATCCAAAAAGATCTTCGCAGACTTGAACAATGGGCCCCATCCAACACAATGAAATTTAATGTGGAGGAAAGCAAGGTTTTACACACAGGCAGGAAAAATCCATTGTCTGGGATGGAATAAGAACCTTAAGCAGGGAGTTGGACTACAAGACCTCCAAGATCCCTTCCAGCCCAATGATTCTATTGTCAAGGTTCCAAGTAATAGCAGAACTCTGAAGGAGACAGAATCCTCAAAGAACAGTTTTATTGGAGATATCATATTGGCACAAACTGATGAAAACCGACTCTGAACGTTCCCACAGTTTTCACCCATGATTAAAAGTGAAAGTTTTTCCCTTTCCCCAAACAATCAGTCACATGGTCCAATCAAGCTGCAGGCCGGTTGCCTGGTTACTTCACCCCTCCTTTCCTCCAGCCACCTGTGGGAATGTTCTTGGTTCTCACAGGAAACTATTTTGTTTTGGCTACAAACCACACACCCCCAATCTAACTATGTTCCCCCTCATTTCTCTTCTTCGCATTGTGGAAACCCTGAAGCGTCCAAAATGGCCGCAGCCAGGTTCGCTTCAGAGGTGACATCTATGACTTCTACCAGGGGTGGATTCCAAATCCCGTTGCTACCGGTTCGCACACGCATGTGCACATGCGCAGAAGTGTCCTGGCAGGTGGGCGGAGCCTCCCGCTACCACTGCTATGGTTTCGCCCAATCCAGTGCGAACCGGTAGCAATCCACTGACTTCTACAAATGCTTGCAGATTCCTGCAGATTCCTGACTTTGAACATCATAATCGCAATCTAGATCAAATCTCCTGCCCTATTATTCTGCAACCTCAAATTAAATTCAGTTTGTCCTCACTTCAGTTTGAATATTACAAGGGTTTTGTATGTACCGTGTTTCCCCGAAAATAAGATCCTGTTTTATATTTTTTTCTGAATCCTGAAATAAGGGCTTGGCCATATTGCCATGCACTCAAAAGCCCAATTGGGTTTATTATCGGGGATGTCTTATTTGGGGGGAAACATGGTATGTCTTTCTCCTCTTTAGACAATTTTAATTGGCTATCAAAGTTGTATAATGTGTGGCACGTCTTTTAGTATTTAAATATAGCTATGGCACACCCGTAAAAAGGAAAGGGGAAATATATTGGATATATATTTCATAATACCTTCAGTCAAAGTTGAATTAAATTATTCCCTTCACTGTAAAGCAATGACAGTTGATAGAAGAAGAAAGGGGTGTCATTTCAAATCAAGCTTCTCTTTGTTCTCTGATTAAAGTTATGCCTAAAAAGAATGGCAAGGAGTTTCACAGGACAATGGTATGGCTCCAAGAAATGGACTCTTCAAATTTCTTTTTAAGGCGGGCTACTTTTCCCTCCCTCCCTCTCTCTCTCTCTCTCTCTCTCTCTCTCTCTCTCTCTCTCTCTCTCTCTCTCTCTCTCTCTCTCTCTCTCTCTCTCCATGGAGTAGAGACATTGGCGTGACAAACGCCTAAGATCCCAATTCTAAAGAAGTTGTGAATTTAAAGCAAAGGATTAGGTTAGAATTGCCAGATTTTTCTCTCCCCTCTCCCTTTTTTTTAAAAAAATTAATTACTATTTTATTAATGATTTCTCAGAGGTAATGTAGATCTTTCACATGACAGAAGGCAGGGTCAATTTTTATTAACCTATTATTAATCTATGGCAAAATAATCTCTATAGAATAAGACTTGGAGTTCAGAATGACAAAGAGCAATTTTGCAGTTTAGAATACATTTAGAATAGAATACAGCTGGAAGGGACCTTGGAGGTCTTCTAGTCCAGCCCCCTGCTCAAGCAGGGGAATGCACAGTATACTATTTCAGATAAGTGACTGTCCAGTCTCTTCCTAAAAACCTCCAGTCAGTGATGGAGAGTCCACGGATTCTGGAGACAAGCTCTTCCGCTAGTTAACTGTCCTCACTGTTAGTTTATCCTTAATTCCAGGTTGCTTCTCTCTTTGGTCAGTTTCCATCCATTGTTTCTTGTCCTGCCCTCTGGTGCTTTGGAGAATAATTTGACCCCCTCAAATACTGGAATACTGCTACCATGTCCCCCCAGTCCTCCTTTTCTCTAGACTAGCCAAACCCAAATCCTGCAACTGTTCTTCATGTGTTTTAGTCTCCAGGCCTTTGATCGTCTTAGTGGCTCTTCTCTGAACTTTTTCCAAAATCTCAACATCTTTTTTTGTAATATGGTGACCAAAGTTGGTTGCAGTATTCCAGGTGTGGCCTTACTAGGGTTTTGTAAAGCGACACTAATACTTCAGGTGATCTTGATTCTATGCCTCCTTTTATACAACCCAGGATTTTATTAGCTTTTTTGGCTGCTGGCTTATATTCATATTCAGCTAAAAGGTAAGTGTTTGCTTCAGCAACCAGTCCAATTTTAGAGCCAGCCCAGGATAATTTTGCAGCAATCCTAGATAAATAGGAGATCTCCTATACTCCTAGGCCGTTGCCCACTACCAGGCCAGGGCCTATTCAGAATTGAGCCGTGTGAGTGGCAAGCCAGAGCGCATCTGTGCGTGCACACCTCCACGTATGCAAGTGGTGGGCCAGTGGGCACATGGGCATGCATGCATTGGTCTGCCACTCACACAAGCACTTGCATATGTGCTCAAACCAGCCTGCTGCTCACGTGGCCCAGTTTCCCTTCCCGCACAGCCAGGCCACCAAGCTGCAAAATATGGGGACCACTGTCATGTGCTACAGGTGGCAATAAAAATATAGAGACTTTTCTTCTCTATAAGTCCTGACTTCTCAGCAGTAAAGATACTAGAGCAAGGTGGAGAAACTGCAGTTACACTGAAAACGGTGCCTTAAGACAATCTTAATTATTACCATCTCTAAAGACAATATAATCTCTGTCCCCCTCCAGCAAATCTATTAAGTAAAAAAGCAAAATCCAAATGCTTCATCAATCATTCTTTGTCACCAAAAGTCTTGCAACAGGAACCAAATGTAACTTTTTTTTTCTTTTAGCTGTGGTCAGATAAGCCAACCTTGTATTTCTTTCCTGAGTTTTTAAAAATATATTTAACCTCCCTCAAATAGAGTCCCAGAGCTAATTTTCAGTTCATCCGTGTCAAGTCAAAAATCTTTCAGAGCTTTAACAGATTTTTTAAAATATATCCAATAAGTAAAGTTTATCATTTTGTTTGTCACTTCTAATAAAGTCCTTCAAAACACAGTTCTTATGTACATTCAGTTATAAAAAAAATCAAAGTCAATTTCCTGGTTCATTATTTGTACATCTCCTTTAGGGAATCTAGATAGTTCTCAATCTATGACTGCAATTAGAACCAGAATTTCCATTAGAAGTTACTGTAGTTGTAAGTTGAGTGAGCCCCAGTTTTACAACAATTTTGATGGCAGTGTTGTGACCCAGGCCCAAGTAGGTAGTAATTGACACAAACAGTTCCAAGACTAACAGGCTTTATTAGAACAGCTGAGAATTAACTCATTCTCAGCATAGTCCAAACTAAATTAAAACAAACTCTTCATAACACAAATTCTTCAGTCTAATCACCAACCTTGGTATTGTTGGAAGATATGAGAAACTAAAACAATATTAAAAGAGCAGGAAAATTCCCCTAAAAGAAAATAGAAGCAGAAACTCAGGCAGAGTTTCAGCCCCCACCTTTGTCAATGGGACATTAAGAAGCTGAAGCCACCCCTATTTTCCACAACAAAGGAAGGACAAAATTACAGGGGCCTGCAACAGCCAAACAGGTATGGGACACAGAAAAAAGCAAACACCCAAAAAGGAAAAGAAATCAAGCCAAAGTAATTAGAATTTTGAACACATGAGAAAAGGAGATATTCACTAAAACACAGTAATAGCAAACTGATTAATTATAGGGAAGGAACAACTACAAAGAGCTAGGAAAAACAGAGATTGGACTATAAAACAATTACTTATTTGCCAGATCCAGGACAGAAGAACCCAATCAGGAAAAGCAGGATTTAATCACCATAAAACAATCACACACACAAATCAAAGGATTCTCATGCCAAATCAAAAGAATTTCAAAAGACTTTAAAGGGTCACATATAAAAATCAAAAGACCTTTTAGGATATAAAAAATGGGTTTTTCTTACAGCTCAAACAGGCTAGCCTCGGAACGCTGTACTTGTATTTGTTTCTTGCCTGCTTTCCTATAAACAATCAACTAATTCTGCTTTCAAGCAGCTGACTCCAATCATTTCAAAGTAATCTCCAGCCGGGAGTTTTGAATTCAAGAAGGGCAAGCTCTGCCTTCCAACAATCCTTAAAGGGAAAGGCTTCTTTTTCCTTCCAACAGTATAATTAGGCAAACTGCCAAAGGCTTCTCTTGGCAAAAGTTCAAAAGCAGAAGACGCCGACAAGAGATAAGTGCAGCAAGACTATCAACGTTGTTTTCCGGCAAAGAGCCCAAGAGCCGTTGCTGGTCTTTTAAGCCTTATGGGAGGGGCCAATCATCTCTTGGCTTTACTCCCAAATCGTCCTCTTTGCTTTAGCAGCTCTTTCCTTCTAGCAGCTCTTCTCATTCATGCACTAGGAACAGGCTCCTTCTGTTCCTCTGCCTCTCTACTGTCAGCGTCTGGAGGGTCCAGAGTCCGCACATCACTCCCCAATGGCCCTGGCCCCATCTCTGCCTCTGACACAGAGCCCTCATCTGAGCCTTCCCCAGCCTCCAGGACTGGCCCCTGTTCTTCCTCAGCCTCATCGCTCTCCGACTCCACTGCCAGCTCTGCAGGATGCTGGCGAACCACAACAGGCAGTCACTAAGTGAAACAAATGGTTGTGAAGCATATTCAGTTTCCCCAATGTTTTGTTTTTTTTTTTGCCATTTTTGCCAGAAATCAGCAAAAAAAATAATCACAAATCAGGATCGCATGATTGCAAGACGCTGCAATCAGCTATAAATGAACACCAGTCGCAACACACCCTATTTGCAAATACTTTGACTGCAAGAGTGCTGCAACAGTCATAAGTGTGAGTACAGGACATAGGTCAATTTTGTTCAAAACCATCATAACTTTGAACCACCATTAAATGAATGGTCATAAGTCAAAGACTACTTATAAGTCATCCATCAGTTCCATTTCCTTCTCATTGCCTATTACGTTTACGTTCTCCTTCAAAATAATTTTCAAACCATCTACTACTGCTTGTTCATATTCTGTAACTTCAGTGCAACATGCTCTGTCCATGTTATCAAAGAGTTTATCTATCTTGCCAAGATGCTTGGCAGAGTAACGTTCAAAAGTTTCTGCTAGAGATTTCTGCTCCATTGTCTGTGCTCTAGTTCCCTCTAGTTTCCAACCTTCAAAGTCTCCTCACCATATAAAGACCCAAAACAATCGCCATTTTTGCCATTTGCATTGATTTGCCAATTTGGTTGTATTTACGTATGCATAAGTGTGGCTTTTGCTGAACTATATGGATCCTTTAATACGAATTTATTTTTATTGTTCAGCACACTCCTAGGTCAGTGCTTTATTTTATTTTATGTTTTGATATTTTCATTGTTCTACAGGGATACTGTATTTTCAAAAACAGTATGTTTCAGCTACTAATTCAAAATATATTATAATAGCAATATGAAAAGGAAAAAGTGCGGGAGGAAATTTCCTGAAAATTTATATCATAAACAAAACAACTCTAGACAATTTTACTAGATTACTCAATTCTTATCTATCTATCTATCTATCTATCTATCTATCTATCTATCTATCTATCTATCTATCTGAATCTGTCTGTCTGTCTATCTATCTATCTATCTATCTATCTATCTATCTATCTAATCTGATTATGTCAGCAATCTATTATTTCAAGCCACGTTGGGATATTGGGCCATTTTCTAACAATGCCTTAAGATCCTTTAATAGCAAGGTCAACATAACATAACATAACACAACACAACATAACACAATAACATAACAGTCAGAACAATTAATCAGTGGAACAACTTGCCTCCAGAAGTTGTGAATGCTCCAACACTGGATGTTTTTAAGAAGATGTTGGATAACCATTTGTCTGAAGTGGTGTAGGGTTTCCTGCCTAAGAAGAGGGTTGGATTAGAAGACCTCCAAGGTCCCTTCCAACTCTGTTATTCTATTCTATTCTATTCTATTCTATTCTATTCTATTCTATTCTATTCTATTCTATTCTACTCTACTCTACTCTACTCTACTCTACTCTACTCTACTCTATTCTATTCTAAATACATTACATTACATTACATTACATTACATTACATTACATTACGTAGTATTAAAAGATAGTTCTCCACTAAGGTCATTTTCAACCATAGCTGAAAGTTGTTAGAAAGAATATTCTTTGCTGGTGCTAGTCTTTTTTAAACTGAAATGTTTTCATATGATGAGCAGGTTATTTGAAACAATACATGGAGTAATATATTTAAGAGCTGGAGTGGCCGTACCAGAATCCCTATAACAGACTTCCATTATTTTAGCAAACTGTAAATAATGGTTTAGGTATGTGCTTTACCCTAACATTTTTGAACACAAAGAAAGAGAGAAGCAAGAGAAGGATGGGGGAGGGTGGGGACACCAGATCTTAACATTCTATAACAGAGAACAAAAGACGCTGAACAACTGATAGCAGGGGGAAAAAAAACACATTGTATTGTTGAAAGCGATTTGGGCCAAACCTTATTAAAATCACCAGCGGAGAATAATGGCTCAACCATTGACTTGAAGTGCCATTCAGAAGAAAACAGGAATGCAAACATAGCGTGAACATTTTTTCTGCTTTCTACAGACTTCGTCTCTTTAGACAACCAAGCAACATGAAGCATCCCTTTTGGCAGCAAAACAAGCTTTTCGCAGAATCTTTAGAAAAACCCTCTCTATGGACACAGAACACAACCAGCACAATTTTAAGGCCCAGGGAACAAGGGGAGGGGAGAAGTGAACAATTCAAAAAAACCCAGAAACTGCCAACATCTGTTTCGTCTTTGTTCTCTTGGCTCTCCTCAGCCCCACCACTAATTCTATCAAAGTCTGCAGTGTTTGGTTAAGCGGTTTAAATTTCACTTCTATTAAGACTGGGGTTAAGATGTCAGTTGAAATGCTCCCCTCTTTAGGAGCTGCCAAGGGAACCAGGCGTTTGCCAATAAAGCGTTGCCTGGGCTGAATGAAAAAGCCTTTCCGTGCATTTCTCTCTTGTTTTTTTCAATCCAAAAATCAGTGAGCTTGCAAGACCAATTCTGACGCATCAACTGGCATGCAGATTCAGCTAGCCAGCTTCACGTGTAGAGATTGGACAACCACTTGTCTTTAACAAATTAACAGATTGACTGAGTTGGAAGGGACTTTGTAGGTCATCTAGTCCAACCCCCCGCCCAAGCAGGAGACCCTACACCATTTCTGACAGATGGCAGTCCAATCTCTTCTTGAAAGCCTCCAGGGATGAAGCTCCCACAACTTCCGAAGGCAACTTCTGTTCCATCGGTTGATTGTTCTCACTGTCAGAAAATTCCTCCTTATTTCCAGGTTGAATCTCTCCTTGGTCAGTTTCCATCCATTATTCCTTGTCTGACCTTCTGGTGCTTTGGAAAATAGCTTGACCCCCCCCCCTCCTCTCTGTGTGTCAAGTATTGGAAGACTGCTATCATGTCTCCCCTGGTCCTTCTCTTCACTAGACTAGCCATGCCCAGTTCCTGCAGCTGTTCATCGCATGTTTTAGCCTCCAGTCCCCTAATCATCCTGGTTGCTCTTCTCTGAACTCTTTCCAGAGTCTCCACATCTTTTTTTTATAGTGTGGTGACCAAACTGGATGCAGTATTCTAGGTGTGGTCTTACTAAGGTTTTATAGAATGGTATTAGTACCTCACTTGATCTTGATCTTGTTTGAAATGGTATATAGGATTTATTGCTTGAGCAGGAGGAGTAGACTAGAAGATTTCCAAGGTCCCTTCCAGTTCTATTATTCTGTGCAGTAAAATGAAAGGATCTCTTGAGACGAGTGTCAGGATTACATCAGGATGGAGTCCTAATTTATCACTCTTGTTATTTAGCACCCTTTCCTGCTACACAAAGTATTTGCAAAGTCATTAAGTGCTCGGGGTTGAAATTA
Organism: Arizona elegans; assembly: GCA_022577455.1. NCBI lineage: Eukaryota > Metazoa > Chordata > Lepidosauria > Squamata > Colubridae > Arizona > Arizona elegans. The sequence goes on along the minus strand of JAKOOJ010000022.1, from coordinate 5,832,406 downwards.
ACAAAACTACCCACAATTCAACTAAATATCCAAACTTTTTGCAGCCTAAGTACAAGTTATGTTCCTCATCAACAAAGTCACAGAAATATCTGAGAAATATGGCTTGAAGTTTAACACCTCAAAAATCAAGATCATGGTCGTCAGAAAACAACCCATCAATTTACCACCAATAACTTCGGAAGGAAGACTACTAGAAAAAGCTGAAAGGATCACACGTACCTCAGTTCTAATATACATGAAAGCTGGAACCTGACCACTGAAGTAAAAACAAAGCTAGAGAAAACTCGAAAAGCATTCTTCAAAATGAAAAAGGTCTTCTGCAGTCATGACAAAAGCCTAAGATTAAAAATCAGACTTGTCAGATGTTACATCTTTTCTATCCTGCTCTACGGAGTGGAGAGTTGGTCTCTGACAGAAAGCCACTTGAAGAGACTAGAAGCATTTGAAATGTGGATTTACAGGCGTTACACATTTATGTTACGTATAAGTTGAGTTGACAAAATCAGAAATGAGGAGGTGATAAGACGCTTGGGAAAGCCAAGGGAAATCATCAAAACCATAAAAAAGCAAAAGTTACAGTATAATATTTTGGGCATGTGATGCGACACCCAGAAAAATACAGCATCCTTCACTTAATCCTCCAAGGAAAGATTGAATGCAAATGAGATCCAGGCAGAAGAAGAACATCCTGGCTTCAAAATCTAAGAGACTGATTTGGACAAAAATCAACAGCATTTTTCGTGCGGCTGTTGATAAAAATAGGATCTCCAACATGATCGCCAACGTCCGATGACGAATATGGCACAAGAAGAAGAAAAAGAAGTACAAGTTGTTTTAAGGTTGTCCTCGTTTTATGGCCACAATTGAGACTAGAATTTCCATTACTAATCAAGGCAGATGTTAAGTGAGTCACACCCAACTTTGTGACCTTTTTGTCACACTTGTTACTGGAATCACTCCTGTTGCTAAATGAATCATGCTGTTGAAAAACGAATCCAGCTTCCTCCATTGACTTGGTTTGGAAAATTCACAAATGGGGATCACATTGTCAGCCCTGGAGGACATCTTTTCTTCTGGATCTTCAGGGCTGTCACACTTAGTGCTGTGGGAAAATGGGAGGGGGATTGTATGGAGTTGGTAGAGTTGTTTAGCCATAACAACATTCTTTTCTCTGAGAGTCAAGGACGTTCAGCCTGCATCTGGAGTAGCGTGACTGGGAGGTACCTCCAGTTGGGATGGTGGATTGATTGGACCATGTGATGGACATGTAGGTGCAGGGAAAGACACCTGGATTTTCTTTTGGGTGGGGAAAACCCAGGAGCTTTCAGATTCGGGTTTTCCCAGATGTGCCAATATGACATCTCTAATAGAATGGATCTTTGAGAAATTGCTTGCCTCAGAGTCTTAATTCGTTGGATGCTGCAACTGTCATAAATTCATATTCATTGCCAGGCAACCGAATTTCAATCATGTGACCATCAGTGACTTTACTGATAGACTTATCTGTAAAGTTACCCAGGGAATAATCCTGAGTAATCCAGGGCCAATCCTTCTTTGAGTCCAATCTATCTTACAGTTTATGGTTCTGGGTAAAAAAAAAAAAATGGGAGGAGAGGGTGTTGACCTTTTGGAGAAAATACAGTAGTGGCCAAAATTGTGGAAACCTTTTGGGAAAAGTGTATTTTCTAAAACTAGCTAATAACACCATGTCTTGTTTTGTTTTGTTGGAGTAGTACCATAAAATTATATATCAATGGAAAGATAATTTAATCAAGAATGTAATGCAATAACTTTTAGGAAGGATTTGCTATTAGAATAGCAGGTACAGTATAATGAAGAAAAGTGAAACACGTAGAAAAAAAACGAGATATACAAAAATGATCACCATAGAAAAAACGAGATATACAAAAGTTATCACCATGTCAGTTAATACTTAGTTGGGTAACCTTTAGCATGAATGACGGCCTTACAAGTCTTCCCATGAGTGAACCAAGTCTTTTAGTTCTGCAGCTGTTATCATGTGAAACCAAGATTGAAGGATTGTTTCTATTAACTGGGTTTTATTGCTGGATCGCTTCTGACTAACAAGTTTCTTTAGTCGGCTCCATAGATTTTCAATTGGGTTAAGATCTGGGCTATTCCCAGGCCATTCCAGCAGTGGAAACCAGCCCAAAAAGAAGAAGCAAAAAAAGGAGAAAAGACAGCCTTCGTTAGAGAAGAAATATCTCAGGGTTGTAAACTTGGAAGAACACCTCATTCCCATATTCCTGTGGAAGATGTTTTGTTTAAATCAAACCCGGGATTGGCGGTTTGAATTTCCCCACTATGCTCAGATCTAAAAAATGCTACGCAGAGTTACTTTAGCCCAACTTTGCACATGACATGGAACAGCAGACTGCATTAGTAGAAACATTCATCAATATGGCTAGCTGAAAGATGATGGATTTTGCTGAATCCCCCAAGGCAATAATTTTCAAACACAGAAGGATGTTGGCTTTCTGTGCGCTCTGAACGGGGTTGAAAAATTTCCCTTCTAATTCTCCAAGCTGGAATCGGTGCCGCTTCGATAACGGCACCCGGAGCAAGCCAGTTAGGCAGAGATTTGTTGGAATGTACCAACTCCTGCCACGCCAACCTCAGAGGGTTTCTATCACAAAATGTGTTGCAATATGTCGATGAAGGTTGGTGTGGCAGGAGTTGGTACATTCCGACGAATCTCTGCCTAGTTGGCTTACTCTGATTGAGGACAACCTTCAGACAACTCTACCTGGATGACTGAGAATCTTTGTTGACCTATTTCAACACATTTTGGGGTGGAAAACCCCTGAGGTTGGTCTGGCAGAAGTTGGTACATTCCAATGAATCTCTGCCTAACTGGCTTGCTCTGACTGAGACAACCTTCAGACAACTCTACCTGGTTGACTGAGAATCTTCGTTGACCTATTGCAACACATTTTGGGGTGGAAAACCCCTGAGGTTGGTGTGGCAGAAGTTGGTACATTTCAACGAATCTCTGCCTAACTGGCTTGCTCTGACTGAGGACAACCTTCAGACAACTCCATCTGGATGGCTGAGAATCTTCTTTGACCTATTGCAACACATTTTGGGGTGGAAACCCCCTGAGGTTGATGTGGCAGGACTTGGTACATTCCAACGATTCCCTGCCTAACTGCCTTGCTCTGACTAAGGAAGCTGCCAGGATGGGCAGCGAAACGTCTCTCAAACTAATAACAAAATCAGCCCAGTTGTAGTGATTCAACCTTCAGACAACTTCAGACAACCTTCAGTCTATGGGAGAAATGCTTAATAGTCATGCAGCACAAAGTCATTCTCCCCAGCACACATGTCCCAGAATGAAGATTTTACAGTATCCTTCCCCTGCCACGCCCACCAAGCCATGCCATGCCTACCAAGCCACACCCACAGAACCGGTAGTAAAAAATTTTGAAACCCACCACTGGCTGAGGGTATGATGTAATTAAGCCAGTGGTGAAATTCAATTTTTTTTTACTTCTGGTTCTGTGGGCATGGCTTGGTGTGCATGGTATGGCTTGGTGGGTGTGGCTTGGTGGGTGTGACTTGGTGGGCATGGCAGGGGAAGGATATTGCAAAATCTCCATTCCCATCCCACTCTGGGGCCAGCCAGCCATTTTCTGGTTCTCTGAACTACTCAAAATTTCCGCTACCAGTTCTCCAGAACCTGTCAGAACCTTCTGGATTTCACCCCTGATCCTGTCAGGTCCCAGATATTTCTGCAGGGACGCTGGAATTTTGGTTGGAGGAAGGGGGGAGGAATGGAATGATCTGTATATGAAGTTTCTGTTTCTGTTTCCTGGATTACTGTGTTAATCTCTATATGAAGTTTCTGTTTCTGTTTCTTGCATTACTGTGTTAATCTCTATATTATGAGCCTTGGTGGTGCAGTGGTCAGAATGTTGTACTGCAGGCTACTTCTGCTGCATGTTGGCTGCCTGCAATTTGGAATATCGAATCTCACCAGTCTCAAGGTTGACTCAGCCTTCCATCCTTCCGAAGTGGGTAAAATGAGGACCCAGATTGTTGGGGGCAATAGGCTGACTCTGTAAACCACTTAGAGAGGGATGTGAAACGGTATAGAAGTCTAAGTGCTATTGCTATATGAAGTTTCTGTTTCCCTGCAGTGATGTAGTGTGGGAGGGGTTTGGCTAGCATTGCTTTAAATAGATGGTTTTAAGTGAGAAGCTTCAGTTCTTGCCTAGATTTCTTGTTATCACAAACCTTTCAATAAAAGCTCCTTTTGGAACAACTGCAGTTTCAAGAGTTCTGCTTTCTTGGGAAGATTGGAGAGGTAAGACCTTACACACTGCAGTCCTTCTCCTGATCACTCATTTTCCCTGGTACCCAATCTTCACTTTCACAGAAGTGGGAATAAGCTTTCATTTGGGCAGTAGATCACTTCTTTAGTCCTTCAGTTTTCCTGAGTGGTCGAAGGTTAGCAATCCTCACTCTGTTTCAGCTGTGCAGGAACAAGGAGTTTGTTTGTTTGTTTATTTATTTATTTATTTATTTATTTATTTATTTATTTATTTATTACTCCAATTTATATGCCGCCTTTCTCCGTAGACTCAGGATGGCTTACAATGCATTATAGCAATAGTCTGCATACTTTTATGTATATACCTGCTTATTAGGGCTTCCCCCCCCCCAAGCGGTGTTGTTCTATACAAAGCTGGCTTATTGCCCCCACAATCCGGGTTCTCAATTTACCTACCTCGAAAGGATGGAAGGCTTGAGCCTGGTGAGATTTGAACTCGCACTAATTGCAGGCAGCTGGCAGCTAAGTGCTAGCGCTTAACAGCACTTAGTCCACTGCACCACCGAGGCTTATTGCCACCACACCGTTTCCAATGTTTTTAAACCAATTTTAAAAACCATTTTAAACAATTACTGAAGTGCTACGAAGTTAGAGAAGGGATATATGAATTGAAAAGATCCAAGATTTCACTATTGATGCAGGAGAAGCCTAAGGAGTTGAATCCTCAACTCAACACTCATTGATGGTTTGGTGATTATGACGCTGCCCTATATTTCAGGGCTATCACAAGGAAACACGGGTCCCGAAAGATTTAGTTTTCTAGGCCCATTCTTACATACTATAGATCTCTGGATGTTGGCAACATCCAAAGTCTTGCTAGATGGCTTTCCTTCCAGCTGTGCCCAAGATGTATGACTTTTAGAATTACGAGTTGACTCTCCAGAGGTGGGTTTTTTTTAAAAAAAAAAAAAAAAAGTCTTGCAAGCATGGGGAGCAGAGATGCAACAACATCTCTCCTCACCCATGACTAGTAATGAATGGAAGCTTATCGAGGAGAGAACCAATCTAGAACGAACGAGAAATTTCCTGACAGTGAGGATAATTAATCGTTGGAATGGTTTACCTCCAAAAGTTGTGAGTGTTCCATCACTGAAGGTTTTTAAGAAGAGAGTGGACACCCATTTGTCCAGAATGGTATGGGATCGCCTCCATAAACAGAGGATTGGTCTAGAACCGTGATGACGAACCTATGGCATGCGTGCCCGAAGCGGCATGCATAGCCATGTCGCCTGGCACGCACAGTGTCACCTGTTCCTCTTCCCGGGTTTTTGGCTCCCATGCACACATGATGATCAGCTGGCCTTTGTGCATGTGGCAGTGCTGGAAACCAGAAGAGTTGGTCTGTGAGCCAGGAATGAGGCTCCCTCAAACTTCAGAATTGGGAGTGTCCAGAAAGAAGGAGGACCAATGGGAATTCTCCCTTCTGCATCAGTCTCTGGGCACAGTCTCCCTTAACTTCACCCACTGGAGGAGAGAGTTCCATGCAGAGAAGAAACCCAAATTGGTTATTCAGGCCAAGATCCTCCCCTCCCACTTTCTCCGCTTCTCTCCTCCTTCAGTTGAAGTCCCAAAGCACTCTGCCTGGAGACCGATGACACTCAAGCAGGGAGAATTCTCATTAGTGCTGCCCCTTGTTCTAGCCCCTCCCATCTCAAAAGTCCAAGATAAACACTTCTTCCCCCAATGCAGAACTGCGGATTCCTCCTCTGGGGTTGGAAGCATCTGGCCCAACACACATGCGGGCCACCAGCTAATCGGTGCATGCACAGCAGTAACTGGAAGACTTGCTGGCTGGCGTGCATGTGTGCACCAGAAACCAGAAGTAGCTTACCCAGCGTGTGCATCAGGGGTGGGTTCCTCCCGGTTCAGTCCGGTTCGGCCGAGCCGGTAGCGGTGATGATATGACATCACCGAACCGGTTCTCCCCCCCCTCCCCCCATCCCCCCATGTTATTCTTACCTTTTATTTGGTCCGACCCCCAATCTATTGCTGCCTCCTGAGTCCCAGCTGATGACTAGAGGGAAAAAAACTGTTTAAACTCTTACCGCGGGGCTTCAAAGGGCCGTCCTACAGCTGATCAGTGTTAAAAGCAAACAAATGAGTTGGGTTGTAAGGGCGAGGACTGGTCGTAAGTGCGAGGACCTTCCAGAAATGACTCTGACCAGCTAGTCACACCCATCTAGTCACATGACCTCCAAGCCACACCCACAAAATAAGCCACGCCCACAGAACCAATAGTAAAAAAAATTAGAACTCACCCCTGGTGTGCATGCCCCCTGGGCAGTTCCTCTTCCTGGTTGCGATGCTGATGAGCGCGCGCAAAGTGCTCCCTTTTTGGCACTTGGTGCTGAAAAGTTCACCATCGCTGGTCTAAAAGATCTCCAAGATCTCTCCCAACTCTGTTGTTCTGTAGTCTGTAACTTTGATAGTAGTTTTGATTTCATTGAGTCCTCTCCAGTATATTATCTCTTAAAATAGCTCTGCAAGTGTCAATCCAGGTTGTTACATTTTGTACTTAATTCTGTTTGTGATTCTAGTTCTTGCTTTGTTCCCACTAAGGTGCCTCCAGAGGCCTTCTGACAATTGCTGATGAAGAAGCTTTTTCTCAATGAATAAAGCTCACTTCGTTGTTGGCAGTTTCACTTCTTTGACATCCTCTAAAGTACCTTCCGACTTGGTTATAAGCCAGGCCTAACTTCATGCAAGACAATATCTTCCCACAGAGTGATTCTAGGAATCATTGCAAAAATATAAGCTTGTCCTGAATAAAACATAACTGCATATGGAAACTGAAGAAACTAAGAAAAAGAATAAAGGCATATGAGTGATAGAGATGGATTCAGAATGTGTGATTCCTCCAATGGGCACCAGGAAGGATGAAGTACCATATTTTTCGGACTATAAGACACACTTTTTTGTCTCCTAAAAGGCATGAAAATGTCTGTGCGTCTTATAGACCCAATATTGCCAAAGCCCCACCCACCCACTGGCCATTTTTGGGGCTCCGCACGCCCTTTTTCAGGCCTTTTTTGGCATTTTTCAGGGCTTTTTTTAGCCTGTTTTCGAGGCTTTTTTTGGCCCATTTTAAAAAGCCTCAAAAACAGGCCAAAAAAACCCCGAAAACAGGCCGAAAAAAGACTGGAAAAGGGCCCAAAAAGACATCAAAAAAAAGGGAGGCCAAAAACTTTTTTTTTCCCCCTCTTCTAAATTTAGGTGTGTCTTATAGTCAGGTGCATCTTGTAATCTGAAAAATACGGTATGTTGTTTCACTTGATAGCTGGCAGACATGTGCTTATTCCCAGAAAAGCAACTATAGTCATTGTGATTCCTTGCACCTGCTGATCACCATCTACAGCAGTGGGTGGGAACTATGTCCTGTGGACTTCAACTCCCAGAATTCCTGAGCCAGCATGACTAGCTCAGGAATTCTGGGAGTTGAACTCCACGGATCAAATAGGGGCCATTGCCTACAGAAATCAACTAATCCTAACTCTCAAGCCAGGTGGCTATTTGCCATTTCGGATGACTAAAGATGCTGGGAAATTTTCATCGATCTCAAGAAGAGGAACGGTCTTGTCTTGTCCTCTTCCACCTAGAAAGTTTGCTGTTTTCCTACAAAGTTTGGAACCTGCAAGAATCCCTGTCTGGTTGGATTTATTTCAGTTTTGAAACCGCAGCATCCTTTCCAAGAGTTCACTCACTGGAATGTGTCCGAGTCACACTGAGTCCATTGAACTTATGATAATGACGGCCCTGGGAATTTCCTTCTGGCAGTGCCAACATCGCCCCTTGCATTTCAATGCTGGAGAAGGGCAAATCTGTCTTTTTTCAGCCTGTTCCACTCACAAATGGGCAAGTTCAATGCATCCCATTGCTGCTTATATTTGCAAACACTAAGGCACATTTTTTTTCTGTAGAGTTTTATATACAGTAAACTAATTTGGATAAGTTTTTTTTTAAAAATTTATTGATTAGACTATAGACCATATCAACATACAGGTTCAACACATATTACCAGTAAAATTCTAAACAAACAATTTAAAATGAGAGTAGGGTAAAATACCACAGTTATAGGATAAAATACAATAATGTGATACATAAATATGTAAAATAGAATAAAATGACATAATATTATATTTCTGTATCACCCCTGCAATCTACCCCAATCAGGCCCACATATGCCAATCTTAGTCAAACCATTTTAGTCAGAAAACCACGTCAAAAAATGGCAGCTTTTCTATATTTGTTTGATAGCACTCTGATGTTTTAAACAAAGATTTCAGTTTTCCTATCTCTATAGCTCTAATACAGTTAAGTGTATATACAGGTAGTCCTCGACTTATGGTCACAATTGAGCCCAAAATTTCTGTTGCTAAGCAAGACAGTTGTTAAGTGAGTTTCACTCCATTTTGCGGCCTTTTCTTGCCACAGTTGTTACATGAACCACTGCAGTTGTTAAGTTAGCGACAGGGGTGAAATCCAGCAGGTTCTGACAGGTTCTGGAGAACCGGTAGTGGAAATTTTGAGTAGTTCAGAGAATCGGCAAATACCACCTCTGGCTGGTCCCAGAGTGAGATGGGAATAGAGATTTTGCAATATCCTTCCCCCAGGAGTGGGGAGGGAATGGGGATTTTGCAGTATCCTTCCCCTGGAGTGGGATGGGAATGGAGATTTTGTAGTATCCTTTCCTGCCATGCCCACCAAGCCACGCCCACCAAGCCACACCCACAGAACCAATAATAAAAAAATTTGAATTTCACCACTGGTTAGCAACCTAACTTGTTCAATGAATTTGGCTTCCCTATTGACTTTGCTTCTGAGAAGGTCACAAAAGGAGATCACAAAAGCCCAGGGCAGCGAAACTGTCATAAATGTGAGTCAGTTCTCAAGCACCCAAATTTTGATCGTGAAATGCTACAATGATTGTAAGTGTGAAAATTGGTCCTCTCACTTATTTTTAGTGCTATTGTAACTTCTAACAGTCACTAAACAAATGATTGTTAAGTCAAGGACTACCTGTAATGTGATTTATTGTTAACCATCAAAACAAGTTTTCGCCATGTGCTCCCAACTCAGGTTATCGTTGACATTTTATAAAACCCATCACAATATTATGTTCAGCCAGGCTATAAATTTTCTATTGTTCAAATTTAATTGTTCCTTGTTTGATCTCGGGTGGGTTTTATATATATATATATGATTTATTCATTCGAGTTTTAATTTTTTATTGTAAACTGCCATAAGGCTCTGGCAGTTGGCAGTATTAAAAACATTAATAATGAATAAAAAGATGCTGAGGAATATCATCAAGACTGAAGCGTTTCGTTTTTCAAATCCTTGAAAAGGGGTAAAAAGTTCCATAGGTTTAAAGACTGCTTGTTCAGATTCCCAATTAGTCTATCTTTTGGAACACCTTGCCTTACCATAATCTTGAGCAAATAGGAATTCATTGGCCAGACGTTATCCATGGTAAACAGCTGGACTAATAGGAAAACTTAAATATATATATATAGGGAATTCTTTAAATGGCTAATACTTTCTGTGGAAGAGAACTGCTGGTGGGAAGGATTTCAAAATCAGTCACTTCTGCAACTTCTCCTGCATTTGTTTGTTTCAATAAATAAATGCTGGTGGAATTGTGTGCTGTAACATCAGCTCTGCCTTAGAATAGAATAGAATAGAATAGAATAGAATAGAATAGAATAGAATAGAATAGAATAGAATAGAATAGAATAGAATAGAATAGAACTGAACTGAATTGAACTGAATTCTTTATTGGCCAAGTGTGATTGGGCACACAAGGAATTTGTCTTTGGTGCATATGCTCTCAATGTACATAAAAGAAAAGATACATTTGTCAAGAATCATAAGGTACAACACTTAATGATAGTTATAGGGTACAAATAAGCAATCAGGAAACAATATCAATATACTGTAAATCGTAAGGATACAAGCAACAAGGTTACAGTCATACTGTCATAAGTGGAAGGAGATGGGTGGTGGGAACGATGAGAAGATTAATAGTAGTGCAGACTTAGTAAATAGTTTGACAGTGTTGAGGGAATTGTTTGTTTAGAAGAATGATGGCATTCGGAAAAAACTGTCCTTGTGTCTAGTTGTTCTGGTGTGCAGTGCTCTGTAGCGTCGTTTTGAGGGTCGGAGTTGAAACAGTTTAAGTCTAGGATGTGAGGGGTCTGTAGAGATTTTCCCAGCCCTCTTTTTGACTCGTGCCGTATACAGGTCCTCAATGGAAGGCAGGTTGGTAGCCATTGTTTTTTCTGAAGTTCTAATTATCCTCTGAAGTCTGTGTCCGTCTTGTTGGGTTGCAGACCATACCAGATAGTTATGGAGGTGCAGATGACAGACTCAATAATTCCTCTGTAGAACTGGATCAGCAGCTCCTTGGGCAGTTTGAGCTTTCTGAGTTGGCACAAAAAGAACATTCTTTGTTGTGCTTTTTTCATGACATTTTTGATGTTAGCTGTCCATTTTAGATCTTGCGATATGGTAGAACCTAGAAATTTGAAGGTCTCTACTGTTGATACTGTGTTGTCCAGTATTGTGAGAGGTGGAAGTATGGAAGGGTTTATAATGAAGTTCGTGATTTTACCAAACTTTAGCGATATTCGCTCTCCCTTTTGCAAATCTGAACTCCTCAGAGCTTGGTTATTGCGTTTATTCACAAGGTGAATATAAGAAACGAAAAACAAGTTGCAAGTGCCAGAAAGCTTATTAATTTTTCCCCCACCCCCACCCCCTGGAGGTGGTGGTTAGGGACCTGGTGTTATCCAATAATTGCTTTCTTTCAACTGCTCCAAGGACGGTGATGGGATCCTTGGATCTTGCTGGGAGGCAATAGAATTGTGTGCATTGGGAGGAGACATTATTTTTATGAAAAATTATGGATGCAAATGGCAAGGATGTCATTGCCTGACCGAGAAAGCCAAACCGATCCATGGATGGAGCCCCTGACTGTACATCAGATGTGCTGAGGGCTGCTGCATCAGAGCAGCTGGGAGAATTTAGCATGGCTGACACCCAAAGCGAAGCTGTAAATATTCACAACTTTCCCCACTTTCCAAATTATACACTTACGGTGATATAACCAACATCCCGCTCAATTGTTATTTGCTGTCAAATTATTTAGGGATTCGCTATCCATATTTCATGCTTTTGGGTCCAGGAAAGGCTACATTCTCGGCATTTATATCTCGAAGGACCTCTCATGGACTATGAATATTAACATGCTTGCGAAGAAGGCACAGAAGAGGCTGTACTTCCTGAGAATGCTCAGGAAGATAAATCTATCTCAGCATCTACTTCTGTCCTACTATCACAGCACCATTGAGAGTGTCCGGACATACGGCATTCTTGCATGGTATGGGAGCAGCTCTATAGTAGGAAGAAAAGTTCTACAGAGAATCATTAAAACTGTGCAGAATATCATCGGGCTCCAGCTACAAACCCTGGACGACATCTACAAATCTTGCTGTTTGAGGAAGTTGCATAACATTCTCAGAGACTCTTCCCATCCTGCTTACAATCTTTTTGGACTGTTGCCTTCTGGCAGAAGATACAGAACAATTAAAACTCGGACCACACATTTTCTGAATAGTTTTTATCCCAGAGCTATCATTGCACTCAACCATGAACTAAAGGGACACCATCAGTGAGCTGTTGGACAGCATTACTTGGTCTGTTGTGTGGATGTTTGGGTGGTTTAGGGGTGGGGAATTTGTGGTGGTGGGGGGTGTTTGGGGATTGTTATGTGTGTTGGAGCTGGTCTTTGGGTGTTAAGTGAATTTGGTTGTATGGATATACTGTGTATACACGTACAAAGACAGTGCAAGGATCGCCTCTCCTTCCAACTTAAGAAAGTACGAACTCTTGAAACGTAGTTGTTCAAGAGGATTCTTTTATTAAGCAGAAGTGAAAACCATCCAGCTAAAGCACAATCTGAATGCCCTTAGGCAAAGCAGTAGGATTAAAGTGGTAGAGACCCCTCCCTTTAGGTCAGAATGCAGATTTCAGCCAATACACAAGTGTGAAGATGTTTTCTTTACTATTTCCTTTGAGAACCCGAACAAACATGCGTTCCCACCACTTTCCTTTAAAGTGAAACAACCCACATGGCTATCATATAAATTCCTGCAGGTAAAGGGAATCTCAGGCTTCCTTGGCGCCAGGATATAGGTTGTAAAATATCTGATGACACAGGCCATGCTAGTAAATCGAATCCAAGTCCCCCCTTCCTTCACTTGAATGGCAGTATCACTTTTAGGGATCTGACAGACAGTAAAGTATTACTATTATTATTATTATTATTATTATTATTATTATTATTATTATTACTGGAAGATTCATTTAGAAGCATTGGGACAAGGCTGATCTTTTGGGAGTAGATGTACAAAGATACTTGGATTTAAGTGAAGGCAATTGAGGCTGTCATCACCTTTAAAGCCCTACAAGGGTTTGATTATCTGCAAGACCATCTTTCCCTAAGAACATCTACCCATGCTTCTAGTCAGGGGTGGGCTTCAAAAATTTTAGCAAGGGGTTCTCTGCCCAGTTGCTAAGAGGGCATAGCCATGGTGGGCATGGCCTAGTCGGCCTCATGCACCATGGCAGGGGGATTTTTTTTTGCCCTCCCTGGGCTCTGGAGGCTTTCCTTAAGCCTCTGGGAGGGCGAAAATGGCCTCCCCAGGCTCTGGAGGCCAGAAACAGGCCTTTCTGAACTTCCGGTAGGCCTGCTTTTCGCCCTCCCTGAGCCTCTGCATGCACCCTGCACTTACCTGCATCCAAAACAGGCCGCATGGGGACTCCTGGGCGACGTGGGCAAGGCCAGCCCTGAATGGGATTTGGGGGTTCTCTGAACTGCACAGAATTTTAGCTAAAGGTTCTCCTGAACCCCTGAGAACCCCCAGCAGCCCACCCCTGCTCCTAGCCCCTACCCCTAAATATTGCATCTGATGGGAGCTAGGAAGCAGTGGTGGGTTGCTACCGGTTCTCCCCAGTTCTTACGAACCGGTAGTGGAAATTTTGAGTAGTTCGGAGAACTGGTAAATACCACCTCTACCTGGCCCCGCCCCCAATCTATTCTCTGCCTCCCGAGTTCCAGCTGATCGGCTAGAAGGAAAAAATCAGGGCTCACTTGACAAAGAAAAAAAACAAAAAACAAGATACCTTAGCTGTCGAGTGTCAGACAACTCCTCAACACAAGATCCTGGGGAATACGAACCACCTGAACATGAGCAACTGTATAGATCCAAAACACAACGGGCCAGAAAAACAAAGACACAGTGAAGCACTTAGTGTTGTAGCGCTTAGATTGTCACGGTGATATTAGGTGATGGACGGTATAGGGGAACAGGGGGGGGCGATAGACGTAATGACATTAGTATGAAGCAGATACCGATGATGCAAGAGAACAGCGGAAATCCGGAAGTAGAGAGCGACCCGCAATGAACCAGAATGGGATAGATAGCGCAATTTCTTTAAATTTATAATAGAGCGAAGGCGGGGCGCTTGAATAGCGTTCTATAAAACTGGATAGACGGCGGAACCAGCCGTCTCCAACTCATTGTAGAACTTCAGCACTTACTGTATGACCACTGGGTAAGCTACGATTAAACCGGATAGCCTCACCTTCTGAGTGTGTGCGTGTGGTGTTTGTCCGGCGAAGCACAGGTGGTTCCAGAGGAGGCTGACATTAACTTTAAATTGAGAAGCCAAGAAGCCTCCCAACTGATCGGCTAGAACCGATCCGCTCCTTGTAAACCGCTCGGTGGTGGTAGATTGGCAATTGAGGCCAAGCTGCCTGAAAGCAGTTTCCGATGCTCTCAGTGGTTGCAGAGCAGCAAAAAACTGTTTAAACTCTTGCCGGGGCACTTCAAAGGGCCGCCCTACAGCTGATCAGTGGTAAAAGGCAGTGTGCCTCCATCCTTTTAGCCTTCCACCAGGCTTCGGAGGCTTACTTGAGTTTTTTCCCCAAGCATTGGGAGATGATTAGATGATGGCACATTAGAAAGTTGATTTGGTGCCAGGTTTTCATTGTTTTAAATTGTTCTCATCTGTTTAAGTTTTGTAGTTTTAATAGGATGTGGTTTTAACTCTTGCTTGAGAGCCGCCCAGAATTGGTTGGAAGATGGACATCCGTATAAATCTTTAAATAAATATATAAGCAAGCAAACAAATGTATGGTGTTTCTCTTCAATTTACAGGCAGATGGATAAAAACCTTTCTTGAAGTATGGCACTCCCTTCCAAGCTCACAGAACCCTAAGAGAGTGCCATACCATCCCTCTTCTCAGGGGAATCTACCTTAACCCACTTCTTTTGCAGAAGATTGAGGCACGGTGGCTCAGTGGCTTAATGACACTGGAGATTATCTTTGCTCCAGCAGCTCGAGTCCTAGCATCATGGGGCAAGGTGATCTCAAGCTAGCAGTTTGAAAGTAAGTTATCTGCACGAAGATAAATAGGTGCCACTTTGGTGGGAAGAGGAGCCGGTGCTTGGTGCGAATGGTCAGAAAACTGACAGTGCTGGACATTCCCGGATGTGATGCCCAATTGCAACACAACCTTGATGGAGGGAAAAGGCCTTCAGGGAGGAGGCAGGAAAGGCTCTTGTCTTTTTTTCTGGTGTGGAGCTACTTGGCCCCTGTGATGCTCCTTGAAAAGCACATGACTGGGAATCAAACTCTGTATTGGCATTGTAGTCCCTTCCCTAATGTAATATCAATATATGATAGGATAGATAGATAGATAGATAGATAGATAGATAGATAGATAGATAGATAGATAGATAGAGACAGACAGACAGGATGGATGGATGGATGGATGGATGGATGGATATGATAGAGATGTTAGATAGATACATAGAGAGATGATACATATGATAAGGATAAGAGAGATGAGAGAGATGAGAGCGATGAGAGAGATGGATGGATGGATGGATGGATGGACGGACGGACGGACGAACAGACAGACTGGATGGATGGATATGAAAGAGATGTTAGATAGAGATGATACATAGATGATAAAGATGAGGGATGAGAGAGAGAGATTGGATGGATGGATGGATGGATGGATGGATGGATGGATGGAGAGATAGAGATGAGAGAGACAATAGATAGATAGTAGATCGATCGATCGATCGATAGATGAGAGATAGACAGACAGACAATTCAGAAGATCTAAGTGACTCTGCCCTCATCATCTTTTTTGCCCTTACTGTGAAGCACAAAATGGTCAAAGGCCGGTTAGCCAAATGCGATACGGAAACCTAAACTGTACGCTCTGTTTTATTTATTCATAGGTGCCCACGTAGTTTCGTGAAATAATGAGTGTTCCTGTTGTGCATACAGAGTGCCCTAAGCAATCCCATGGGTAGTCCATGTAATTCATCTGCCGCCCACTCCACCAGCTTCCTTCTTTCCCACCTCCAGGCCCCATGCTTATGTGTATCAAATAATTAGGCTAATCCCAGCTGGGGGGAAAAAATTCTCCTGCATTTTTCTGCCTATTGGTTATTATTAATTTGAGGATGGAATGAAGAGGATTTTGAAGAAAACTTTGGGAGCAGAATGCATCCTTCTTCTGATTTAGTGAGGAGGCAGCCAGGGATGTAAATACAGGTAGTTCTCGATTTAGGACCACAGTTGAGCCCAAAATTTATGTTGCTAAGTGAGACAGTGGCTAAGTGAGTTTTGCCCCACTGTACGACCTTTTTTGCCACAGTTGTTAAGTGAAATCACGGCAGCTGTTAAGTAGTAATATAGTTGTTAAGTGAATCTGTCTTCCCCATTGACTTTCCTTCTCTCTCTCTCTCTGTCTCTCTCTCTCTGTAATCATTTGCCATGTTTTGCTAAACTAGAATTAACAGCTGCCTTTTGATAAAAAAAAAAAAAACATTTCCATGTTATTCAGACAACCCATCCCATGCTTCCCTGCTGAATGAGAGTGATTTGGGGCCTTTCTCCTCACTTTAGCAATTCCAAAATATCTGAGCAATATCACTGAATCATTCCAGAAAGTGCTACAATGAAGAAGTCATTCATAAAAAGCTTTCTGTTCTATAAATTCGCAGGTCGTTTTTCTTAATAAAAAGTCAAAAGTCAAGAGCTTCGTTATCTTTTTTTTTTTTTTTTCAGAAGTGAAACAACTCTGAGCCACTAAGACCACACTTGGAATACCGCAACTGATTTTGGTCACCACACTACAAAAAAGATGTTGAGACTTGGGTAAGGGGGAAATTAAAGAACTGCACCTAAGATGATCAAAGGCCTGGAGACTAAAACACACGAAGAACGGCTGCAGGATTTGGGCTTGGCTAGTTTAGAGAGAGGAAGAATTAGGGGTGACACGATAGCAGTATTCCAGTACTTGAGGGGCTGACACAAAGAAGAGGGGGGTCAAATTATTTTCCAAAGCATCAGAAGGCAGGACAAGAAACAATAGTTGGAAACTAACCAAAGAGAGAAGCAACCTGGAATTAAAGAGAAACTTCCTAAGTGAGGACAATTAACCAGTGGAACAGAAGTTGCCTTCAGAAATCGTGGGTGCTCCAGATTTATGTAATATTTCTTCCAACCATTTCTGTATTCTAGACCAATAATTTTTTGCTTCTAAACATGACCACCACCTATGATAGTAGATGTCAGCGCTCCAAACTATGATTTCCCCAGCGCTGACATGAATGAATGGGAAAGAGCCTGTTAGAAGTAGTAGCTTGACTTTTCACCCAGTTCTTTCCCCCGGCAGATAACGTCACCTAGGTGATGGGAGGAGGGGGGAAATTCCTGTGACTTGAAGTAACTGAGATGAAAGATGGACTTGGAAGATGGCCAATGAGACACTGAGATTTGAGGAACGGAAAGGGAGCGGTTTGGGATCAGAGGATCAGTTTCGGCTGCAAATGAGTTCAGGACTAGATCATTATTCTTCAATAAATAAGATATTTCATCAAAGACTTTGTGTTTGAGAATGAAATTTATTTGAGATAACATTGGAACCTGACAGTATGATCCTGGCAAATGCAAACATTTCCAACATTTGGCTGAACAGAGGCTTTCAAGAAGAGACTGGACAGTCACTTATCTGAAATAGTATAGGTACTCCTGCTTGAATAGGGGGCTGGACTAGAAGACCTCCAAGATCCCTTCCAGCTCATTCATTCTATTTATTTATTTTTTAAAAAAAAGATTTTTCAAGGTGTGTTAGATGCCACTAAAATAAAAAGTGTGTTTTAGCCCTGAGAAAATCTCTTACTATCTCTCACCTTTTTAAAAAAAAAAAAAAATGTCTGCATGAAACTACATTTTAACTCAACCTTCGCAAGGTTCAGGAATGAACCTGGCACCTTTGGTCTGAGCTGACCCGGCACTACAGCCCTTTTTGCTGAACATGGAGCAAGTCAGAGATTGTTGCAATCACTCCTTAATGAAGAAAAGTTCCAAGCCGATAGTGATGGTTCAAGCAGGATTAGTCAGCGGGGAAAACAATCAGCAGTTGGATGGAGGTTGCCTATACAGACTCACCTAGTTGGTCAAGCAGTCAAAATTCTTATTTTGCAAAAAGGATTGGCTTCGTAACCTTGCTCGCTCGGGCATGGCTGGCCATGTGTCAGGCGGTTGAATTTCCTGAACTCGCTCAGCAAGAGTGAAATGGGAGAGCAGAGTTTTTTTCACTCCTGGATAACAGCAGAAAGAAACGTGTGCAAATCAGTTAGAAACTGGAGACTCGACAAATTCTACCCCTGGCATCGTGTCACCCAGAAAGTGACCTATGCATGTACTGTAGATTTGCATCTGACATTAGCCAGTGCCGAGAAGAACAAACAAAGATGATGAAAGGCCTGGAGATTAAAACATACAAAGAACGGTTGCAGGATTTGGGTTTGACTAGTCTAGAGAAATGAAGGACTAGGGGTGATATTGATTCAGGGGTGAAATGTTCCCAGTTCAGACCGGATCGGGCAATCCAATAGCGATTTATTTATTTATTTATTTATTTATTTATTATTCGTATTTCTATGCTGCCCAGTCTCCGAGGACTCTGGGCGGCTTACAACAAAGACAGTATACTAAATATCATATTGCCCCCAACAATCTGGGTCCTCATTTTACTCACCTCGGAAGGATGGAAGGCTGAGTCAACCTTGAGCCGGTGAGATTTGATCCGCTGATCTGCTGAACTAGCAGTCAGCTGGAGTAGCTGCAGTACTGCGCTCTAACCACTGCGCCACCTCGGCTCTTTGTGGCAGGTGGTTTGGAGAACCAGTAGCGATGGTGGTGCGAGGCTCCCCCACCCACCCGGGTGTCGTTATTTCCTGGTTTTACCCTCTGCACATGCGCAGGAGGTTTTGCACATGCACAGAGGGTCTGCATGAGCATTTGATGTGCGTGCCAGAGCAATGCGAGCACGCATGTGTGGCGCATGCTCTTCCGAACCGGTAAGGAAGGTAAGTAGATTTCACCCCTGCATCAATTCAGTCCAAACCTTTATTGTCAATGCACAACATGTGTACCATGAGATTGGCTGAGCCTCCCTAAGTGCACACACACCCAACACAATACATCTCAATAACTTTCACAGTGAAAGACAGTAAATCATACTAATAAACACACAATCCTCTATACATATATGTACATAACATTAAAAAGATAAAGGTTCCCCTCACACGTATGTGCTAGTTGTTCCCGACTCTAGGGGGCAGTGCTCATCTCCGTTTCAAAGCCGAAGAGCCAGCGCTGCTCAAAGATGTCTCCGTGGTCATGTGGCTGGCATGACTCAATGCCAAAGGCGCACGGAATGCTGTTCCCTTCCCACCAAAGGTGGTCCCTATTTTTCTACTTGCATTTTTTACGTGCTTTCGAACTGCTAGGTTGGCAGAAGCTGGGGCAAATAACAGGAGCTCAGGATTTGAACTGCTGAACTGCCAACCTTTCGATCGACAAGCTCAGCGTCTTAGCCACTGAGCCACCACATCCCTGTGCATAACATTACATTATAATATATTTTGTTTATTTATTTATTTATTTATTTATTTATTTATTTATTTATTTATTTAAATTTTTTATACTGCCCTTCTCCCGAGGGACTCAGGGCAGTGCACAGCCAACAATAAAACACATATATCCATAAAATTTAAAAAACAGTTTAAAAACATATTAAATAAATTAGCCTCAATGTTATTAAAAACTAAAACAAACCATTAAAATTCATGTATAAGCCAGCCCAGCTTGTTGAAACAGTAATGTCTTGAGGGCATGGCGAAAGGTGCGTAGGTCAGGGGTCATACATATCTCCGGGGGCAATTCATTCCAGAGGGCAGGTGCCCCCACAGAGAAGGCTCTCCCCCTGGGTGTCGCCAGTCGACATTGTTTGACCGACGGCACCCTGAGGAGTCCCTCTCTGTGGGAGCGTATTGGCCGGTGGGAGTCTTTCGGTGGCAGAAGGCGATCTCGTAAGTTATTGCACCAATATTGCTGGCCCTGCAAGTCTATCATATTACATACTTATGATATTATGTGACATTCAGGAGTCTGACAGACCACGGATAAAAGCTGTTCTTCAGCCTGCTCATACGACTGGCTATGCTTCTATATCTCCTGCCCGATGGTAGGAGAGTAAAGAGGTGGTGACCAGGGTGTGAGTCATTTTCCTCACTCTTCTAAGGCAGCAAGTCCTAGTGATGTCATCTAGTGGTACCAGGGGACAGCCCATGATGTTTTGTGCTGTGTTCATCACCCTCTGTAGTGTCTTTCTATCCGCGGTTGTTAAGCCAGCACACTATACCATAATGCAATAAGTGGGGACGCTTTCTATTGTGGTCCAGTAAAAGGAGGTCCACAATAGAAAGATGTCCACTTAAGGGATGTGGTGGCTCAGTGGCTAAGACACTGAGTTTGTCGATTGAAAGGTCGTCAGTTCAGCGGTTTGAATCCCTAGTGCTGTGTAATGGGGTGAGCTGTTCCCGTGACTTTTCCCAGCTTCTGCCAACCTAACAGTTCGAAAGCAGGTAAAAAATGCAAGTAGAAAAATAGGGACCACCTTTGGTGGGAAGGTAACAGCCTTCCGTGCACCTTTGGCGTTGAGTCATGCCAGCCACATGACCACGGAGACGTCTTCGGACAGCTCTGGCTCTTCAGCTTTGAAACGGAGATGAGCACAGACCCGTAGAGTCAGGAATGACTAGCACGTATGTGCGAGGGGAACCTTTACCTTTTAATAGGAGGTCATCAGCTGTTGTTCCAGCTTATTTTTCCACAAGACCCTGAGGAAGTGGAGTCTCTGTTGGGCCCTCCTGGCCATCTGGATTGTGTTATTTTTCCCGGTGAGATCTTTGCTAAGATGGAGTCCCAGGAATTTGAAGGAGGAGACTGTCTCCACACAGTCCCCCTTGATGTAAAGCGGGGCAGGTTCCTCTCTCTTCTTCCGGAAGTCTATCTCCTTTGTCTTGCTGATGTTCAGATGCAAGTTGTTTTCTGAGCACCATGTAGATAATTTTTGAACCTCCCCCCACTGTATGCTGCTTCGTCTTCATGATAGCAGTGTTATAATATTTGAGGGGCTGCCACAAAGAAGGGGGGGGGAATTCAACCTGTTTTCCAAAGCACCAGAAGGCAAGGCAAGAAGCAATAGATGGAAACTAATCAAGGAGAGAAGCAACCAGGAATTAAGGAGAAACTTTCTAACAGCGAGAACAATTAACCAGTGGAACAGCTTGTCTTCAGAAGTTGTGGGTGCTTCTCAGGGGTGAAATGTAAAATTTGTTATTACCGGTTCTGTGGGCGTGGCTTGGTGGGAGGGGGTAATGTGACTGGGTGGGCATGGCCAACTTTTTTTTTTAACTTTTCAAAGCATTTTTTCTAATACTTTGAAAAGCCTCTGCCGATCAGGCAACTCAGCTGGGATCGTCAGAGACTTTTCAAAGCATTTTTTAACCACCTCTTCGGCCAAGAGGTTGCAGGAAAAAAATGCTTTGAAAAGCTTCTGATGATCCCAGCTGAGCCATGCGATCATCAGAGGCTTTTTTTTTTTTAACTTTTAAAAGCATTTTTTCGTCGGAAGAGGTTGTAGAAAAAAATGCTTTTAAAAGTAAAAAAAAAGCCTCTGATGATCGTGTGGCTCAGCTGGGCATGGGGGTGGCAGGGATTTTTGCTACCGGTTCTCCGAACCACCTGCCACCATCGCTACCAGATCGGGTGATCCGGTCCGAACCGGGAGCATATCACCTCTGGTGCTTCTCCGACATTGGAGGTCTTTAAGAAGAGACTGTACAGCCACTTAAGTGGAATGACAAAGGGTCTCCTGCTTGAACAGGGGATTGGACTAGAAGACCAGCCAGCTCTATTCTGATTGATTAGCTTATTGCTCATGGATCAAGTTTGAGATACAGGGGAATCTCCTGTTCAAGCAGTGGGTTGGACTAGAAGACCTCCTACGTCCCTTCCAACTCTGTTATTCTGCATACTGGGAAGTTTCCTCTCTTGTAAAGAGAGATCTTTTGGTAATCCTCAAGTGTCTAACTTTCTCTGGGCTCTGAAGCTAAGCAGAGTTAGCTACTCAAAAACATCCCCAAAAGAAAGAGGTAGGAAGCCAGTGGTGAAATGTTACCAGTTCCCACCGGTTCGGGCGAACCAGTAGTAATAAAAACATTTTTTAAAAAGCTACCAATTCCTCTGAACCGGTATTTCCAATGATCAGCTGTGCCGCGCGATTTATAATCGCTAGAAAGCAGGAAATTTCACAAGGAAGTATTGGTGTCAAATTCAAAAATGGTTGCAAGAAATTACAAAGCAAAAAATAGGTTTGAAACCTGAATTGTTTTTATTAGGAATACTGGACCCGAAAATGAATAAAGACCTTCAATACATTATATTGCACGTACTTACCACAGCAAGAATCACATTCGTAAAAAATTGGAAACAAAAAAATATACCATCAGATGAAACTGTAATTAGGAAAATTCTAGAATGCGCAGAGATGGATAAAATGATTATGGAGTTGAAAGAGAGAGAGGATTCGGACTATTATGAAATATGGAATAAATAAAATATACAGTTGGTTCGAAAATAGAAATCAGAACAAGAAATGTTTAACTTAATATTGATGAAACTTAAAGTAACTGAACAACATTAAATAAAGAGAGGTAAATATAAACGAATATAAATATGTAGATAAGAACAAATGAATATTATAATGTGTGTGTGTGTGTATGTATGTACGTACGTACGTACGTACGTACGTACGTACGTACATATATATATATATATATATATATATATATGTTTTCTCAGGTTTTCGCGGGTGTTTGTATGTAGGTCTTTGGTTATTCAGGTCTTCTCCCACACTGATAATGAGCCACGACCAAGGACCAGAAGCCAGACCGCAGCTGCATCATTAGCCACTTTAAACCCCTCCAATCCATACATGAAGCAGACTGACACCCACCATGAAGAGCTCGCACGGCCACAAACACGAAGCCAAACAACAACAACGCAGCTCACCAGCTCAAATCCCCCTGCAACTCAGACTAAGCTGATCACAACCAAGCCCCCACCCAAACAGAACACACCCCCAGCCAATCAGAGCACAACCAACACCCCATCCAATCAGAGCACAGCCAAGCCCCTAACCAATCAGAACACACCTCCACCCAATCAGAACACAGCCAAGTTCCCACCCAATCAGTTCACACCCCCACTAGCAGTTAAAAGGAAGAGACAGCTGCGATCTCACATTGCTCCTGGAAGCACGAAGCCGAGAACACCAGCCTGAAGATGACGAATGAGACTTCGTCGAAACATCGCCAAGACACTTCCAATTTTACGTGGGAGAAGACCCGAATAACCAAAGACCTACATATATATATATATATATCAGAGTAATGTGATTATTCTACTATTGAGTAGTAAATAGAAATGATAGAATAGAGGACTACAAAAGCAAAGTACGTAAGTTGATACGAAATGCTGTAAAATTACCATTAATGTTATGTAATGTTCAATACGTGATGTTTTGACATGTTTTGTTTTTTGTGTAGTTTTTAAAGACAAATTGTTTAAGAAAAAATATTTTTAAAAAAATAAAATAAAATAAAATCGTTAGAAAGCAGGAAACCTCTTGCTTTCTAGTGAATCTAAATTGCGCGGCACAGCTGTTCCTCAGGGGTGGGTTCTAAAATTTTTTACTACCGGTTCTGTGGGCATGGCTTATTTTGTGGGTGTGGCTTGATGGTCATGTGACAATTATTTAGGATTTAGCAGAGGTACTGGTCTACCAGGCTTTTAACTGCTTGCAGAGCTGTATCGATCTACCCATTTATTTTTGCAGGCACCGATCTACTCATTTGTTTTCTTTTACCACCGATCAGCTGTAGGGCGGCCCTTTGAAGCCCCGTGGCAAGAGTTTAAACAGTTTTTTTCCTTCTAGCCATCAGCTGGGACAAAGGAGGTAGCAATAGATTATGGGTGGGGCCAAATAAAAGGTAAGAATAACGCGGAGGGTGGGGGGAAGGGGGCGGGGCAGAACCGGTTCGGTGATGTCATATCGTCATCACTACCGGCTCGGCGGAACTGGGCGGAACCTGGAGGAACCCACCACTGCTGTTCCCCCCACCTCGCTGTTCTACTTACCTTCCCAAGCCTCCTTTTTCTGTGCAAAACATGCATTTGGGGCACACTGCGCATGCGCGGCCAGCGAACCGGTGGCAAACCAGTTCAGATTTCACCCCTGTAGGAAGCCACTTCTACGGACGCGTTCATTAAATTGTAGGAATGGCGTTTGGCTTCAAAGAGACTTTGCTTTTTGATTTCAACTCTCAGAATCTCCCAGCCAGCAGCGGGAGTTGAAGTCCACCCATCTTCAAGCTTCCAAGGTTGAGAAACACTGGTCTAAGCAGTCGTAGGGAAGAGCCACGAAAGCACCACTCTGCTGCAAAAATACCATTTTATGTTCAGCTGCATATAAGCTTATCATGGCTTACATAATCCATGCATCTTGTAATATCCCACTTTGAAGTTTAAAAAAAACAACAACGTTCTCTGCCATCATGAAAGGCACAGAAAAGAGGATGACAGAGAGGCATTCCCATGCCGAGACGCAAGGGAAAAGGAATAAAAAGACTGGCTTTTGTTCGCAGAGTCCATTCATAGGACTCCAGGCATATTTGTACACCCTTGTAATTGATTCTAGCTGTTTGCAAATTATCCATGCATTTTTGGGAGGGTTTTTTTTTTGAAAGAAAGCTACAGAGTCCGTTTCCCTTTTGAAAACACATAATAAACTTGATTTGACCTACAGACAGTCCTCAACTTAAGACCGCACTCAAACCCCAAATCTCTGTTGCTAAGTGAGACAGTTGTTGAGTGAGTTTTGCCCCCAATTTACGACCTTTCTTGTCATTAAGTGAATTGCCGCAGTTGTTACATTAGTAACACATCGTTAAGATCCCCATCGACTTTGCTGGTCAGCAGGTCACAAAAGATGAGCACATGATAGTGGGGAATATCCTATCAGACCTAAAGAAGCTTCTTGAATGAGAAGCGAAATATCTTCAAAAGAAGAAACAAGAAAGTCCAGTTGCCTCCTGAAAAAGCACCTTTAGGACAACTGTGACCTGGAAGACTGGAATTTCTACAGACAGATTCACTTCGTGGAGATAGGCGGCCATAGATGATGATGATGATGATGATGATGATGATGATGATGATGATGATAATAATAATAATAATAATAATAATAATAATAATAATAAGTGCAGCAAAATCACACAAACTGATTACAAAGCTAGACATGATCGAGTTGCTAAATTAGTCTACTGGTGTTGTGGCCCATCAGCAGCCTATGCGGATTGTAGCTGATTCTGACAGTGAGGAGGCTGGTGTGGTGTTGCAACAGCAGCCTATCCAGCTGGCACTCGAGTCAGACAATGAGGAGGCTGGAGAAGATGTGGTGCCAGAGGCGGGGATTCAGCCAGGGCCTTCAGAACCTCCAGAAGCTCCTTTAAGTGAAGAAGACGAAGAGGAGGAGCCTCTTCTCGATGCACGGGCGCGCAGAGCTGCCAAAAGGCAGGAGTGGCTCCTCAGGAGGAGGTTTCCTCAAGAGTAAGGCTTGGGGCTAATTGGCCACTCCCTTAGCCTATTTAAGGAGGAACGCCAACTGAAGCAAGTTGTAGAGAACATGAACAACACATGCAAATAACACACAAGCATTTACAAACACACGGACTCGTGTTTAGTCACTGAGTATTTAACTTGCAGCCTAAGTGGAACGCACCAATCGCTGAAGTGAGTCGTTGTAAGGCTTGGCAGTCAGAGCGGTAACGTTTTAAATAGATTTGCACAGCCGACCGCAAGAAGAATCAATAGTGTGAGGCTTTTCACAGAAGTCCAGTCACAAGCTTCTTGGAGTTAACCTCGCCGCTATCCCAAGTCCCACATGTGTGAGGCTAAGGGTCAAACTTGATGTTGCTTTAATTGAGTGATTAGCAACCCTGCCTGCTTTTTCAAAAGAATTAAGCCCTGGAGGGGGGGGGGGGCATTTTCATTAAAACCACAGTGTGTTAGAAGTGTCCTCCATTCCCTACACAGCAACAGTCCAAATGAAAATGCCTACCGCCACTGCACAAAAACTCGTCCTCTAAAAAAAAAAATGAAAGAAAAGTTCTGATGTTTACCGAAAGAAACTTCTCTCTCTCTCTCTCTCTCTCCATCTCCCACTCCCACTCCCACTCCCTATTCCTCTTCCTCTCTCTCCCTCCCTCTCTCCCTCTCTCTCTTCTACCTCCCTCCCTCTCCCTCTCCCTCTCTTTCTCCATATCTCCCACTCCCATTCCCACTCCCTATTCCTCTCCCTCTCCCACCCTACCTCTCTCCTTCTCTCTCCCTCTCTCCCTCTCTCTCTTCTGTCTCCCTCCCTCTCCCTCTCCTTCCCTCTCTCCATCTTCTTCTCCCTTTCTCTCTCCCTCCCTCCCCGTCTCTCTCCCTCTCTCTCTCTCTCTCTTACCTACTGCATTGGGCACAAGAAAAAAAAAATGGTGAGCCTAAACTGCAAAGAACCAAGATAAAACTCCTCAAAGCATTTTCTTGCTTGCTAAAAAAGTGCAAACAGTCCTCAACCAATCGGAATACAGCTCGGAGGGACCTTGGAGGTCCTCTAGTCCAGCGGTCACCAACTGGTGATCCATGGACCACTAGTGGTCTGCGAGAAAATTTTGGTGGTCTGCAAAAAAAGTATTTGCATTTTTTATATTGTACTAAATCAGGGGTCCTCAAAATACAGACCCTGGGCCGAATACGTGCAATGAACATTTGTGTTGCTGCAGAGAGTCTCCCCCTTCAGGGTCTTTTTGTGTGGGTCGGCAGGGGACAGAAATTCTGACTGGGGGTCTGCTTCAGCCTCCTGGTATGGAGCTTTGGGCGAAGGCTGGAGGGAAGTGCTACTGGTGGTGAAGAGCTGGAGGGCCTTGTTCCAGTTTGACTGCCTCATGGCCTGGAACTGACTGACCATCTCAGCCCGCTGTGCCTCCAGGCACCGGTATCTGGCCTTACACTCCCGCAGGTCTTCCCTCTGCTTGGAAAGCCTATGTTTCTAGTCCTCAGTGAGGTACTTCTGCTGAGCCTCCTTCTCAGTCAGACCCAATTTGAACTGAGCCAGCTGTTTTGCCAACTCTTTCTCGTGGTGGCTGCTGAGCTCCAACAACTACTTCCAGTTGGGGCCCTAAGGAGCCTGGATGGGGAGGTGAGGAGTGGCTGGGAGGGGAGGGGCAAATAGAGGCCAGTGAGGCACCCCTTGACATGAGTGACATCAAGTTGGCCATGCCCACCCATTCACATGACCACCTAGGCACGCCCACCCAGCCAGTCATTAGGCAGATCATATTAGTGGTCCGCAGGATTTAAAATTATGAATTTAGTAGTCCCTGAAGTCAGAAAGGTTGGTGACCCCTGCTCTAGTCCAATCCCTGCTCAAGCAAGAGATCCTATACCATTTCAGACAAGTGGCTGTCCACTCTCTTTTTAAAAGCCTCCAGTGATGAAGCACCTACAACTTCTGATGGCAAGTTTTTCCATTTAGTGATAATAACTTAGAATGATTTTATTGTCACTTTGAATGTACACTAATCAGCATACATTAAAATTAAATTTAATTGCATACAGGTCTCAAAGGTTCTCCACCTCCAATATGCTCTACATAAATATGATTAGATAAATAAATAAATACAACACAGTCTAGTTTGGAGATATACATGTACATGGTGAGAGAAATAAATCTTGGGAGTTTACCAGATGGATGGCCTAGGGAACAAAGCTGTTACAGAGTCTGGTAGTCCTGCTAGAAATACTTCCCAGTGGAGAAAACAGAAACAGATCATGAAGTGGGTGTGTGGGGTCTCTAACAATGCTTCGAGCTCTAAGCAAATAGTGCTTATAAGCAGCATCCTGAATAACGGGAAGCAAGCTTCCTATAGCATTCTTGGCTGTCTTTACCACTCTCTGTAGGGACTTTCTATCTGAGGCACTGCAGCCATCAAACCAAACAGTGATGCAGTTTGTTAAAACGCTCTCAAAACGCTCTCTGAAGTTGGATTCCAGGATGGTTCTAGAAATCAAACTGTCAGCCGCCACTTTACGCTGGCTTGTGCTTCGCTGCTATGCAGTGACAGACTGCCATGACCATGCTTGGGAAAATGAAACTAAGTGCTGTATCTCCTTGAGACACTGCCTCAAGGTCACCCAGCTGGATGAAAGAGAGAGCCTCATACCACACTGTACTGTGACTGACTGTTATGAAAACATCTTGCCTGAGCCTAATTGGTGAAACTGAGGTGGGCAATGAGAGACACTGAAGGGAGGTAAAAAGTAGAACTTAGGGATTTTGGTGCGCAATTCTCAGTTCTGGCCTTTGCAATCCTACAATACACTTGATCTCTACTAAACTCTACCTTTTTCAACAAATGGAGCAAGTATCATTTCTAATTAGAGATTTGAGTTGTGGCTGGTTGAACACAAACTCCAAAGAAGAAGGATCACAGACAAACTCTTCTGTCTCGAACAAGGAATTGTTTCTAACAGAAAATGGCCTTTCAAGGGAAGTTAGATATCCTGTGTGGGTAGAAGGGAGAGACCGGTAATTCTCCAAGCTCCCTGCTTATTTAATTATAATATATTAATTAGATGAAAATGATAGTTGCTCCACATGGCAATTAACCTCTGGGCCTGTAATTTTAGGGCCATAAATACTAATCAAGGGATACTGCAGGATGGCATTTTGTAACTTTTTCATTTTCTACCATTCTGAGAAAGCTGTCGTCAGTCAAGTAAAGATGAATGGTGTAATTAATAGCACCAGTGATATGCCAGGGACCTTGATACATCGTTCTTGATTTTCAAAGAATCACTCCGAGCTCAACGATTAGGAGCTTTGCATTTTTGAAAAGAGGAAGGAATTGTTCCTTTGTACGATTGAATAATGCATACATTATTCCCATAGGACACGGACAATTTGGGTGGGAAATGAGAAGACATTATGTTGCCTTCTTCTACTTAACTGCTGGCATAATAAAATTTAGAAGACCAGAAAGAAATCCATCTTGTTTCAACTCAAAACGGAGAAGATGGGGGAGTTTCCAATGCTTCTCCTCTTCCTTTGAGGCTGGTTCCAGTTGGCATTAGTGTAAGGGAAGAGATTAAGCCCTAGATCCTTGCATTTCAAGATACCTCAAGGCTCAGACTCTTCCATTCTTATTTAACTTCAATCTGAAGCCATTGGGTGACACTATTCATTGGTACAAGATCAAGGATAATCAGTATGCTGATGATACTCAGTTATAGATACAGATTAACAGAGTTGGAAGGGACCTTGTAGGTCATTTAGTCCAACCCACCTACCACCGCCCAAGCAGGAGACCCTACAACATTTCTGACAGATGGCAGTCCAGTTTCTTCTTGAAAGCTTCCAGGGATGAAGCTCCCACAACTTCCGAAGGCAACTTCTGTTCCATGGGTTGATTGTTCTCACTGTCAGGAAATTTCTCCTTGTTTCCAGGTTAAATCTCTCCTTGGTCAGTTTCCATCCATGATTCCTTGTCTGGCCTTCAGGTGCTTTGGAAAATAGCTTGACCCCCTCCTCTCTGTGGCAGCCCCTCAAATATTGGAAGACTGCTATCATGTCTCCCCTGGTCCTTTTCTTCACTAGACTAGCCATGTCCAGTTCCTGCAACCATTCATTGTATGCTAAGCTTGTCAATCGAAAGGTCGGCAGTTCAGCAGTTCGAATCCCTAGTGCCGCGTAATGGGATGAGTTCATCGTATGTTTTAGTCTCCCTTAATCATCCTGGTTGCTCTTCTCTGCACTCTTTCTAGAGTCTCAACACCATTTTTATAGTGTGGTGACCAAAACTGGATACAGTACTCTAGGTGTGGTTTTACTAAGGCTTTATAGAGTGGTATTAGTACCTCACCTCTGCTCTTGACTGTTTAGGTAATAACACTGAGATTCTTCTCCAATGCATTGAGACAGTGCCATTGTGGACAGAAGAACAGGTTTCAACTCATATTAGCAAGACCTAGCTGTGAGTTTAGAAATTCCAAGATCTGGATATATTTCATCCTTATCTCTGGATGGAGTAGTACTCCACTAGACAGATTTGATCTGTCATTTCGGGTTCTTCCTGGACTCATAGTTGAAGGACCTTGGCACAAATCCAATTTGTATACCAATTGCTGTTGTTCCTGGATTGGGGAGCTCCGATCATGGTCATTCTAAGTTGGGCTTCTGCAGTGTACAGGAAGCTGTTCTTGAAAAGCATTTGAAATCTGCAGCTGGTCTAGAATGCAATGGCACAGCAATTTTGGGTGTATCACAGTGCAGATACATAATGCTGCATGAGCTGCATTGGATTCCAGTGTGATTCTGCATATAGTTCAAGATGCTGATTGTCATCTTTGAGGCCCTGCATGGCAGAGAGTCAGGTGCTTGCAGGGTTGCCTGACTCCAAATGTTTCTGTCCATCCCAAGAGATCTGCGGTGGATTCTTTCTGTGACACAGAGTCCAAGAGACAGGCCCGCTTTGCCAAAACACTTGCTCTTTGGAACACGCTCTCCTGTTGGCCTTGCAGAATAGAAATGAACAGAAAGAGAGTAAGGTAGAAGCAAGTTCTCTTGTCAAGGTATCAAGGGGTGAAATATTGATTCTAGAACCTGTAGGTCAGAACTGACTCTGCTGGACGCCTTCCTAATTCACTGGAGAGAATAAGAGGGGGGAGGAGACAAGACGGAGGAGGAGGAGAAGAGAAACAAGGAGGGGGAGACAAAAAGGAGGAGACAAGAAGGAGGAGAAGAGAGAGGAGAGGGGGAAGAGGAGGAGAAGGAAGAAGAGGCAAGAAGGAGGAGACAAGAAGGAGGAGAAGAGAGAGAGAAGAGAGGTGGAAGAGGAGAGAAGGAAGAGGAGAGAAGGAAGAGAAGGAAGAGGAGAGAAGGAAGAGGAGGAGAGAGAGATGAGAGGGGGAAGAGGAGGAGAAGGAAGAGGAGACAAGAAGGAGGAGACAAGAAGGAGGAGAAGGAGAAGAAGAAAGACAAGGAGGAGGAGACAAGGAGGAGGAGGAGAAAGAGGAGGAGGAGACAAGGAGGAGAAGAAGGAGAAGAAGAGAGACAAGGAGGGGGAGACAAGAAGGAGGAGAAGAGAGAGAAGAGAGGGGAAGAGGAGGAGAAGAAAGAGGA
Organism: Arizona elegans; assembly: GCA_022577455.1. Lineage (NCBI taxonomy): Eukaryota > Metazoa > Chordata > Lepidosauria > Squamata > Colubridae > Arizona > Arizona elegans. The sequence goes on along the minus strand of JAKOOJ010000022.1, from coordinate 5,801,327 downwards.
GGAGAGAGAGAAGAGAGGGGGAAGAGGAAGAGAAGGAAGAGGAGACAAGAAGGAGGAGAAGGAGAAGAAGAGAGACAAGGAGGGGGAGACAAGGAGGAGGAAGAGGAAGAGGAGACAAGGAGGAGGAGACAAGGAGGAGGCAAAGCACTATCGGACTTACAAGTTTTTCCTTGTTCTAGCCCATCTCAATCAAAATAATTTTAGCCTTCCTGCAAAGCTAATTTCTTGGTCTGGTCTACCTATAGCTTGCTGACCTGCTTTCTCCCTCAGGCAATGGGGTCAGGATGTTATTGGAGACTGGTATATGTGTTTGTTACATGCTATGAGGCAGTTCTATCAGGAGTCTTATTTTTTTTTTATTTTTAATTATGTGTTGCCTTCTGGCTTTTATGCCGGGTTATTTTATGCCTAGTTTTGTTGGGCGTCCAGAGTTATTGGGTTAAAATGGGCAACCATATAAATTCTTTAAATAAATCAATACATTCCAGGTAAATTGCAATCAGAAGGAAACTTTTGCAAAGGACCTTTTACTGCTGCAGGACATTTTTGCTGATAACTAAACAAAAACTGTAGCCAACATTAGATGCACTGGCTCCGTTGTACATTTTTTTCCAAAAGTAATTATCCTTAATCCCTTAAAAAAAACCAGATTTTTTTTTAAAAAAAATAAAAAATGCATCAATCCATCAGAGTGGAATTTATTCCCTGCCTGATGCTGGGTAGTCCAAAAGTATTGCAAAACAAGTACTCAAAAGTCAATAAGGACGACAGACAGAGTGAAGGAAAAACCAGAGTCAGGAGAAACAGGCGAAAACAAGCCCCAGGTCATAAATTAGATCTGCAAATATAAAAACAAACTGAGATTTGGAAGAACAAAAAAAGAAGAAAGATTTCCAGCTCCTGAATTCAGCAACGATCACCTGACCTGCAGCCTTCGTAAATAGGTACATGCCAGTTGCCAAGCGTCTGAACTTTAATCATGTGACCGTGGGCAGGCTGCGTCATGTGAAAAATGGTCATAAGTGACTCTTTTTCATTACCGTTGTAACTTCAAATGGTTGCTAAACAAATGGTGATAAATTGAGGACTACCTATATCAGGGGCCAGCAACCTGTGGCTCCAGAGCCACATGCGGCTCTTTGGGCCCTCTGTTGTGGCTCCCTGTCAGGGGATCCCACCACTGGCTGGCCCCGCCCCTCACCCTCCTTCCCAGTCACTCCTCGCCTGGCCTGAGAAGGTGACGGTGGGGGATGGAGAAGTGGCCAGGGCAGAGACAGAGGGGGAGAGAGAGAGAGAGAGACAGAGAGAGATACAGAGAGGGGGGAGGGGGAGGGAGGGAGGGAGAGAGGGGAAAGAGTTACATCAAAAGGATTTTGTGGTTCCCGGTGTTTTTTAACAACTGGTTCTCTGCCCTAACGATCAGCTGGGTAGGTGTGGCTATGGGGGGGGTCATGTGACTGGTGGAAGTGAGTCACATCAAGTTGGCCATGCCCACCCAGGTTTTGTGACTCCCGGTGTTTTCTTTTCTGTGGGAAATGGGTCCAAATGGCTCTTTGAATATTTAAGGTTGCAGACCCCTGACCTATATCTATAACTGGGCAGATAACTGTTTAGTCGGGCAAGATTCTGTCTATAGGTGAACAGTAAAGAAAACTACTCCATGTGTAATTTTGATTCTTGGGGGTCATACATTCACTATTGTTTTTATTTTATTTTTTTTATTGCAAAAGTTTTACAATTACATTTTCACCCCTTTTTTCCCCCCTCATCCCACCCCAAACTTCCCAACCTCCCTAACCCACCCTAACCCTCCCCTCCCCCCCAGACTTCCACACATTATACTCATATAAGTGGTTAACAAGGCCCCCCTCATCTGTGATCTTATTTTGGAGGGGGGTGCAGACCTGGCAGGTATTACGGAGACCTGGTTGGGCCAAGAGGGGGGGGTCCCCCTCGTAGAGATGTGCCCGCCAGGTTTCCGTGCATTTCATCAGCCAAGGGCCCAGGGGAGGGGTGGGGGAGTGGCGGTGATCATTAGGGAGAGTCTTTGTCCGAGGGAGACCACTGTTCCTCAGATAGCCGGATGTGAGTCCCTTTGTGTGAAGTGGGGCCGTGGGGTGCAGATGGGTTTGCTGACTACGTACCTGGCTCCCTGCCACGTGGCAGCGACCCTGCCCGAGCTACTCGACGTCATTGCCGGGGTGGCGGTCGATACCCCCAGACTTATTGTCATGGGGGATTTCGACCTTCCATCTGCAGGTGAGGCGTCAGAAGTGGCTCGGGAGTTCATGGCTTCCATGACGGCCTTGGACCTGACCCAGTTAGTTCAAGGCCCCACTCACATAGGGGGTCACACTCTAGACCTGATTTTTATCTCTGGTCAGTGGTTGAATGATCTTGGTAGAGGGGACCTAGATATTAAACCCTTGTCATGGACAGATCATTCACTCCTTCAACTAGACTTTCCTACCGCCTCCCCCCACCGCAGGGAGACGGAACCGACTAGATGGTTCCGTCCCAGGCGCCTGATGGATCCTGAAAGGTTCCTGACGGAGCTTGGGCCGTTTCCTGAGACTCTAACACACGACTCGACTGAAGAGCTGGTGGCCGCCTGGGAAAGGGCGGCCGCTGGAGCTTTGGACCGTGTCGTGCCTTTGCGGCCTCTGACCCGATGCCGATCTCAATTAGCTCCTTGGTTCTCTGAGGAGCTGAGAGAGATGAAGCGTCAGAAAAGACGCCTAGAGAGCATTTGGAGGACTAGCCAATCCAACTCCGACCGGACACAGGTGAGGTCTTATATCAAGACCTACCTAGTGGCGATAAAAGCGGCAAAGTCTAACCATTTTTCCGCTCTTATCGCGTCTGCAGAGAACCGCCCAGCCGCCCTGTTTAGGGTGACCCACTCCCTTCTTCGGGGGGGAGTGCGGGAAGATCCCTTGCAGGGTCGTGCTGAGGACTTTGTGCAATTCCTGCACGATAAAGTCGCTCGGATTCGGGATGGCTTGGACTCCGATTGGATGAGTCCACGGGAGGAGACCGGGGCAGGTCTTGAGAATGTTATCTGGGAGGAGTTTGATCCTGTGGCTCCCGAGGATGTGGACAGGGTTCTGGGTAAGATTAGTGCCGCCACGTGTTTATTGGACCCGTGTCCCTCCTGGTTGGTACTGGCCTCCCGGGAGGTTACACGAGGCTGGCTCCAGGGGATTATAGGTGCTTCTTTGAGTGAGGGTGCCTTTCCTGCCGCCTTGAAAGAGGCGGTAGTGAGGCCCCTCCTCAAGAAGCCTTCCCTGGACCCGGCTGAATTAGCCAACTATCGTCCAGTCTCCAACCTTCGTTTTGTGGCGAAGGTTGTTGAGAGCGTGGTGGCACGACAACTTCCCCGGCACCTGGATGAAGCTATCTATCTAGACCCGTACCAGTCGGGCTTCAGGCAGGGGTACAGCACAGAAACGGCATTGGTCGCGTTGGTGGATGATCTCTGGAGGGTTCGGGACAGGGGTTGTTCCTCTGTCCTAGTCCTATTAGACCTCTCAGCGGCTTTTGATACCATCGACCATGGTATCATGCTGCAGCGGTTGAGGGGGTTAGGAATAGGGGGCACCGTTCTGCGGTGGTTCTCTTCCTTCCTCTCCGACCGCTCGCAGTTTGTGTTGGCAGGGGGGCAGAGGTCGACCTCGAGGCATCTCGCATGGGGAGTGCCGCAAGGGTCGGTCCTCTCGCCTCTCCTGTTCAACATTTATGTGAAGCCGCTGGGTGAGATCATCCATGGTTTTGGGGTGAAGTGCCATCTGTACGCTGATGATACTCAGCTGTACATCTCCACCCCAGACCACCCCAACGATGCCCTTGATGTGATGTCCCGCTGCCTGGAGGCCGTGCGGGCCTGGATGGGGAGGAACAGGCTCAGACTCAACCCCTCCAAGACCGAGTGGCTGTGGCTTCCGGCGCCCCGATATAGTCAGCAGGTGCCATCGCTGACTATTGGGGGTGAATCCTTGCCCCCCACAGAGAGGGCTCGCAATCTGGGTGTCCTCCTGGACACACGGCTGTCTTTAGAAGAGCACATGACGGCCGTGGCCAGGGGGGCCTTTTATCAGGTCCGCCTGATCTGCCAGTTGCAGCCCTTTCTGGATCGGGACGCCTTGCGCACGGTCACTCACGCCCTTGTCACCTCCCGGTTGGACTATTGCAATGCTCTCTACATGGGGCTCCCCTTGAAGAGCACTCGGAGGCTCCAACTGGTCCAGAATGCGGCCGCGCGGGTGGTTATGGGCGCGTCCCGTTGTGCCCATGTGACACCCCTCCTGCGCGAGCTGCACTGGCTCCCAGTGGTCTTCCGGGTGCGATTCAAGGTGTTGGTTACCACCTTTAAAGCGCTCCATGGCATAGGACCCGGGTACCTCCGAGACCGTCTTCTGCCACCAACAGCCTCCCACCGACCAGTCCGTTCCCACAGAGAGGGTCTCCTCAGGGTGCCATCAGCCAAGTTATGTCGGCTGGCGACACCCAGGGGGAGGGCCTTCTCTGTGGGAGCCCCAGCCCTATGGAATGAACTGCCCCCGGAAATTCGTAAGATCTCCGACCTCCGGGCGTTTCGCTGCGCATTGAAGACCCTGTTGTTCCGCCAAGCCGGACTATCAACACAATAGTTTTAAATTGGGTATTTAAATTTATTGGGGTTTTAAATTTGAGCCACTTATTTAATTATTTTAAATTTTATACTGTTGTTTTGTCTGTGTTTTTAAATAGGCTGTACACCGCCCTGAGTCCTTCGGGAGAAGGGCGGTATAGAAATAAAATTATTATTATTATTATTATTATATCAAGTAAAAGGAAAAACCCTCCTTTGTATATAAAACTTGAACCCCTCCCTCCCCCTTATAAATTTTCATCTTCCTTACATTAACCTATTTCTATCTTAATATAACATTTTCGAATAAATTTTCATCCTCATTACCTTAAAATATTTCTATCTTAATATAACATTTTCAAATAAATTTTTCATCCTCATTACCTTAAAATATTTCTATCTTAATATAACATTTTCAAATAAAAGCTATTTGATACTTCCTGGTTTGATATTTGTTCTGAACATAATCTATCCACCTCTTCCATTCCCATTCATAAGTCTCTTGTGAACAATCTTTTAGATATGCTGAAATCTTCGCCATCTCTGCAAAACTGGCCATCTTCAAAGTCCATTCCTCAATCGTGGGCAGTGCTTCATTTTTCCAGTATTTACCTATCAACAATCTTGCTGCTGTTATCATATGCAATATCAGTTTTGTTTCACCCAATGTAAAACCCTTAACTATACCCAGTAAAAACAATTGTGGAGAAAATTGAATTTTTTTCTTCAGAACATTCTGCATGACCCACCAAATTTTTATCCAAAAAGCCTTAACTTTCTTACAGGTCCACCAAACATGATAATATGTAGCATCTAGACAATCACATCTCCAACATTTAGGCTGCACATTAGGGTACATACACGACAATTTTTTGGGGTCCAAATGCCATCTGTAAAACATTTTATAAAAATTTTCCCTCAAATTCTGCGACTGTGTAAATTTAACATTCTGAACCCAAATTTTTTCCCATGTTTCCAACATCACTGGTTCCTCAAAATTTTGTGCCCACTTAATCATTCAATCTTTAACTAATTCAGTTTCTGAATCCCTTTCTAACAAAACATTATAAAGTCTTTTAATATGCATTGGACCTTTCTCTTTTATGTGTCTGACCAATTCTTCCTCATACATCATAATACCAGTTTTTTGGTCCTCTTTCCATCTCAATTGCAATTGATTATATTGTAACCAAGTTAGATTAATCCCTTCAGCCAACAATGTCTGTAATGTCTTCAGCTGCCATCTGCCCGCATCTATAAAAAGAACCTCTTTGTATAAAAACCCCCCGAGTGACATTATATTTGTATTCCACAAAGTATGACCAAGATCCAGCCATAGTGTTATTTTGTAATCCCATTTGAGTTGGTGCTTCTTCCAAACTCTCAACAAAGAATCTCTAAGTATGTGGCTTTTAAATGCTTTATCCACTTTGTTGTCATAAAATAAGTAAGCGTGCCATCCAAATTCCAAATCAAAACTTTCTGCATTTAATATTCCAGTCTTTTTTCCTCCAAACCAATCACTTGTTAAAGTCAAAGCTGCTGCATCATAATATAATTGTAGGTTTGGAAGTTTAAGACCTCCCCTTTCTGGAACATCTTGCATAATTTTCAATTTTACTCTTGTTTTTTTCTTGTTCCAGATAAACTTGTTCACTCCAGTTTGCCATACTTTTAGTTGTTTATCATTTTTAAGCACCGGAATCATTTGAAACAAAAAGAGAAATCTTGGCAAAATATTCATCTTAACTGCTGCTATTCTTCCAAGTAAAGACAGCTGCAGTTTTTTCCAAGTCTCCATGTCTTTTTGCACCTCTCGCCACAACACCTCATAATTATTTTGAAACAGTTTCATATTTGATTCTGCAACCTGAACTCCTAGATATTTTACCTTTGGTACAATCTCAAAACCTGCCCTCCTTTCGAGCTCGTGTTTACAATCTTGTGTCATATTTTTGACTATCATCTTGGTTTTTTTCTGGTTCAATCTAAAACCTGAAACTTTACCATAGTCTTGTATAATGTCCTTCATCTGGATTATTGATTCCATTGGCTGGTTAGGGTAACAACCAGATCATCTGCAAATGCCTTTATTCTGTAATCCTCTTGCCTTATCATTATACCTTTCAAGATATTAGAGTCCCTTATTGTATTTAACAAGACTTCTAGTGTTAAAATAAACAACAATGGGGACAACGGACATCCCTGTCTTGTTCCTTTTTCGATTTTAAACTCTTTTGTCAAACTTCCATTAATAATAATCTGAGCCTTTTGCTCTTGATAAATTGCTGAGACCGCCTGTATAAATTGGTCCCCAAAGTCCATCTTTTTTAAAGTCTTTAGTAGAAAATTCCAGTCCACTTTATCAAAGGCCTTCTCTGCATCCAAGAAAACCAGACTGCAGGGATCTGTTTATTCTTCTCAAGATATTCCAATAAGTCTATTACTTGCCTTACATTGTCATTCATATGCCTACCCTCAATAAATCCCGCTTGGTCATCATGGATCACTTTTTGAATTACTGGCATCAGTCTGTTGGCTAGTACTTTTGCATAAATTTTGTAGTCCGTATTCAAAAGAGATATTGGTCTGTAATTCTCCGTTTTTTGGGGACCTGCTTGTTCTTTTGGTATCAAAGAAATGTAAGCTGTAGTCCATGATGGGGGTACTTTTCCGCCTTGTTGTATATTACAAAATAAGTCTCTAAGTTGTTCCACCATTTCTGCCTGCAAAGTTTTATAGTACACTGCAGTCAGACCATCCGTTCCAGGAGCTTTGGCTGTTTTTAATTGTTTTATTGCTGCTATTATCTCCTCCTCTGTTATAGGATAATTCATTCTTTCCTTTTGTTGCTCAGTAATTTTTGTAACTCTTTTGTTGTCTAAATATTTTTCTATAAGTCCATTCTGCACCTCCTCTCTAGCATATAGTTTAGTGTAATATTCAAGAAAGGCTTCTTTAATTAATTTCTGTTGAACAACTTCTTTCCCTCCGATATCGATACTATCAATAGTCCGTATGCTCTGTTTCTTCCTCAATGTGTAGGCCAACCACCTGCCCGGTTTATTGGCGTTGCAGAATGTATTATACTTCGCATATTGTAAATTTGTTGCAACTTGTTCCGCTATAAGCATTTGAAATTGATCTTTCAAAAGTTTTATGACACCACGTGTTCTTTCATCTGTTGGATTTTTAATGAGTAACTGTTCTTTATTCTTTATTTCTGCTTCCAATTCAAGTCTTTTCTTTTGTCAGATCAATCTATGTTTAGAGTTCATATAAATAAGCACCCCTCTCATGTAAGCTTTGCTTGCGTCCCACACAATCTCCATTGGAGTGCCTTTATTCAAATTCATTTCAAAAAACTCTTTCAAGTACTTTTTAAGTTCTATTATATTTTTCTCATATCTGAACAAGTTTTCATTTAATCTCCAAGAGCGTCTCTCAGTCTTGCATGTCTCAATTTCTATCCACACTGGGCTATGATCAGTCAAAGTTCTTGGCAGAATCTTTGTTCTTTTTGTCCTAACAAGTAAGTCATCTGACAACAAAATGAAATCAATCCTAGAGAAGGATCTATGTCTATCAAAGAAGAAAGTATAATCCAGTTCTTTTGGGTTATGTATTCTCCAAATATCTTTTAACTCCAGATCTTCTTTCATATCAAAGAAAGTCTGTGGTAGTCTAATCCTTGACTTCGCCAAAGTCTTTTTATCTAATTTAGAATCAATTACTCCATTCCAATCTCCCATAATTAAAATAGATCTATAATCCCATTGTAGTATTTTAGTATGTAGCATTTTATAAAAATAATCCTGTTGTTGATTGGGAGCATAAATTCCTATCAGAAGAACTTGACTATTAGCAGAAAGTAATTCAATTGCTACAAACCTGCCATCTTGATCAGCTTCTATAAGTTTGGCTGTTAATTTTTTATTTACATAAATAACCACACCATTCTTTTTTTGGTTAGTTGAAGATATAAAATGTGTTCCTAATTTGGAATTTTTCAAATAATTTTGATCTTGAACTGTAATATGCGTTTCTTGTAAACAAATTATATCATTATTATGTTGTTTTAAATATGCAAATACTTTCTTCCTTTTCTGTGTTGCATTCAACCCATTCACATTCCAAGATAAACATTTAATCATCATTATTCTCTTTCTGGAGCCAAGAACAGAATAATCGGATTTCATCCGAAATCTTCTGTCCTGCATTCCCCACGGCCCCAGTCTCTTGTATCGCCTTTGCCTCCTTTTCATCTTGTCTTTCCTGCTGTAACTTTTCTTTAAGTTGCTTGAGTTTTGCTCGGGTTATACGCTGGTCCTTGACTTCAGCCATCCAGACCGGCTCCAAAATTGGAGAAGGTTCCAGCAAAGGCTCATCCAGGAAACCTCCTTCAGCGCCCTTCAACTCCTCTAATTCCTGCTTAGATTGTTGTTGCGGATCTTGAAGTTGCTTCTTATCACTCTCCTTAATCTCCAAAACTGTGGATGTACGTGGGGATGGTGTTCTTTCTTTAAAGATATCAGTATAAAATTGCTCTGCCTTCTCCACAGTATTCAAACGGTGTCTCTCTCCCTTATATTTCAAAATTATGCCAGTTGGAGCATCCCAACGAAATGGAATCTGGTTATTCTGCAGTTCTTTAACAAGAAAGCCAAAGTCTTTTCTAGATTTTAACATCTTAGGTGGAAGCTCTTTATAAACTGTAATCTTCGATCCTCCGACTTGCACAGAAGTAAAAAAAGATTTTTGCAGGATATCATTTCTTATTACTCTGTCTGTAAAATATATGACCACATCTCTAGGCAATTGTCTTTGTCTGGCCACCCAGGAATTGACTCTGTAAATTTTGTCTATTTTACAGAAAACCATATCAGGGTTAACTTTTAAGATCACAGCTAGGGCTTCAGCACAGACCTGTCTCAAATCTTGTCTCTCCTCTTCTCTAATTCCTCGAAGCCGTATAGCGAATTCCATTGCCCGGAATTGCATCATGACAATCTCGTTCTCAACTCTCTGCATCTTATCATCAACATCAAAAAATTTATGATCATTATTTTTCATCTTAGCATTAACTTCTGATTTAAATTCATCCACTTTTGACTCAACTTTCATAACAAATCCTGCCAGGCCAGACGCCACATCTGTTATTTTTTTGGTCACCTTCTTTTGGTTCTGCTGCATTTCCTGCATAATTTCCTGTTGAGACTTTTGGATTTTATCATCTATTTCTTGTTGAGCTTTTTGAAATTTGTCATCCAGAATTTTTGAAATAAATTCTTTTAAATCTCCCATATCAAAATCTTTTTTCTGAGCTTGTGACTGCGTGTCCTGTTTGCATGTGGGGGATCCCCCCCCCTGTTTTGCCTTCCTGCTTCTTAGAAGCCATCCTGCCACGTAGGCTAGCTTTTCTGAAGAGGGAGGTTCCTCTTCTTCTACCACCTCCACAAAGCCTTCTAAAAAAGTCCCCCAGATTTAATCAGGACAAAACTGTGGTGAAGCAAAGTCAAATAAAAGGGAGAGATTTTCTTCTTGTTCCTGTTATTACAGCCAAAGCAACTTTGTAGCAACTTATTAACTTTGTAACAAAGCAAGATGACTTCACCAATCCACACTCGCTGATTCATTTACTCTAATGCTGAACGCCATATTTTTTCCAGTCACTTTCACTCTTTCAGAAGTTTTCCCTTCAAAATAAAAGATCAGCAAAGTGCTAATACTTGCAGTTCAGAGTTTCAGGGTTCAAGTAGATTTCAGCTGTTTGTTTGGGTTGTTTCCTTTCTCTTTGAAGTTTCCTGCAGCTGGCTTGTTCTGCAAAAGCAGAGACGTCCCACGCTGCCCGGAGTCTCAGCAGGTTGGGAGGGAGCCGCGCCTGTTTCCTCCCCAGAAACAATTCCCTGGGGGGGGGGTTGCAGGGGCTCGACCTGTGCCCTGCTGCCTCTTCTTCAAAAATCCTGGGGATTTTGAAGCTTTCAAGCCGCTTCATGGTCGGGAAGCGGCTCTACAAGCGGCTGGGCTGGCGGTGCTTAAAAAGGCACCGTCGTCGCCGAAGACAAGGAAACCGGAAGCCCATTCACTATTGTTTTTAGACAAGATAGATATTTAGCCCCATTCCTGCCGAAATCTGACATTCCCCTTTTCTTCTGTATTTTGTATTTTGAAATGAAGGCTTTATAGAACGGCTGTGTTGTGGTCCGCCCACAGCCTGCGGATCTGGCAGCGGAGTCGGACAGCGATGAGGCTGAGGAAGAACATGGGCCAGTCCTGGAGGCTGGGGAAAGCCTGGATGAGGGCTCTGTGTTGGAGACAAAGATGGGGCCAGGGCCATCGGGGAGTGATGTGCGGACTCCGGAGCCTCCAGAGGCTGACAGTAGAGAGGCAGAGGAACAGGAGGAGCCTGTTCCTAGTGCACGTATGAGAAGAGCTGCCAGAAGGCAGGAGCAGATAATGCAGAGAGGACGACTCGGGAGTAGGGCCAAGAGATGATTGGCCCCTCCCATAAGGTTTAAAAGACCAGCAACAGCTCTTGGGCTCTTTGTTGGAAAACAACATTGAAAGACTTGTTCTTGTCTTGCTGCACTTATCTCTGGTCGGCATCTTCTGCTTCTGAACTTTTGCGAAGAGAAGCCTTTGGCAGTTTGTCTAATTATCTCAAGGTCAGTGATAAACTGAGGAATGGTGTTTTGAAGAATTTGCTTTAATTTAGTTTGGACCACACTGAGAATGAGTTAATTCTCAGCTGTTCTAATTTGTATTTAATACTAACTACTTGGGCCTGGGCCACAACAGGCTGCCTCTATGTCCAGTTCATGTAAATCTCATTGATTGATATAACAGAATAGACTGCATGTGCACTAATTTGTACAGCCTGAACCATCAGTTTCTTGGCTTATTTATTGCAAAGTTGGTATTGCAAAGTCTACATCAACTGCTTGCTTGGGTTACAAAAACTGTATCTAACTCAGGTACGCCTTCCCATGTTCTTCTACTGTACATTTATATTCATCTCTATAGATGGGTTATTGGGAGAAGGTATCTAATAGAATGACGGAATTGGAAGTAGGGGTGAAATGCTCCCGGTTCAGACCGGTTCGGCCAATCCGGTAGCGATTGTGGCGGGTGGTTCGGAGAACCGGTAGCAATGGCGGCACGAAGCTCCGCCCATCTGCCCAGTTGTCGTTACTTTCAGGTTTTAACCAGGAAGTAATGTGTTTTTTACCCTCTGTGCATGCACAGAAGGTTTTGCACACGCACAGAAGGTCTGTGTGCGTGTGACATGCACAAGCCAAGGGTGTGCACTTCCGATCCATTAAGGAAGGTAAGTAGATTAGGTCTACTTAAGGAAGGTCTGCTAGTCCAACCCCCTGCTCAAACAGGAGACCCTATACCATTCCAGACAAATGGCTGTCCATCTCTTCTTCAAAACCTCCAGTGATGGGACACCAACAACATCTGAAGGGACTGGCTGATTGTTCTCATTGTCAGGAAATTTCTCCTTAGTTCTAGGTTGCTTCTCTCCTTTAATATTTTCCATCCTTTGTTTTTGTTTTTGTTTTTGTCTTGCCTTCTGATGCTTTGGAAAATAGTTTAACCCCAACTTCTTCGTGGCAACCCCTCAAATATTAGAACGCTGCTGTCATGTCACCTCTAGTCCTTCTTTTCACTAGACTAGACATACCCAATTCCTGCAACCATTTGTTGTTGTAGCCTCAAGTCCCTTAATCATCTTTGTTGTTCTTTTCTGCACTTTTTCCAGAATCTCTCCATCTTTTTTATGATATACTGACCAAAACTGGAAGCAGTATTACAAGTGTGGTCTTACTTTATAAATGAGTACTAATACTTCACATGATCTTGATTCTATCCCTCTGTTAATGCAACCTAGGATTGTGTTGGCCTTTTTGGCTGCTTCCGCACACTGTTGGTGCATATTTGATTGTCCACTAGGAGTCCAAGATCCCTCTCACAGTTACTGATATTGAGCCAGATTCCATCAATTCCTTATTTATTTATTTATTTATTTATTTATTTATTTATTTATTTATTTATTTATTTTTAAATTTGTATACCTCCCTTCTTGTGTGTTTGGTTTTTCTTGCCTAAATTTAAAATCTTACTCTTCTCACCCTTGAATTTCATTTTGTTGGATAGGGTTCAGATTACCCAGATCACTGCTTTTATTGCTTTTACAGATTACAAATGAACAGAGCTGGAAGAGACCTTGTAGGTCATCTAGTCCAATCCCCCACCCAAGCAGACCCTACACCAAAGGGTCAAATGGCAGTCCAGTCTCTTCTAGAAAACTTCCAGTGATGAAGCTTCCACAACTTCTGAAGGCAATGTCTGTTCCATGGGCAGTGTCCTCACTGTCAGGAAATTCCTCCTTATTTCCAGGTTGAATCTCTCCTTGTTCAGTTTCCATCCATTATTCTTTGTCTGGCCTTCAGGTGCCTTGGAAAATAACTTTGCTTTGGAAAATAGCTTGACCCCCTCCTTTCTGTGACAGCCCCTCAAATATTGGAAGACTGCTCTCATGTCTCCCCTGGTCCTTCTCTTCACTAGACTAGCCTGGCCCAGTTCCTGCAAACGTTCCTTCAACCATTCATCGTATGCTGAGCTTGTCGATCGAAAGGTCGGCAGTTCAGCAGTTTGAATCCTGAGTGCCGCTTAACGGGGTGAGCTCCCATTACTTGTCCCAGCTTCTGCCAAGCAGTTCGAAAGCACGTAAAAAATGCAAGTAGAAAAATAGGGACCACCTTTGGTGGGAAGGTAACAGCGTTCCGTGCGCCTTTGGCATTTAGTCCTGCCGGCCACATGACCACGGAGACGTCTTCGGACAGCGCTGACTCTTCGGCTTTGAAACGGAGATCAGCACCGCCCCCTAGAGTCGGGAACAACTAGCACATATGTGCGAGGGAAACCCTTACTGTTACCTTTACCCCTTATCATCTCTTAAGAATAATCTTAGTAATAATCCTCCCCTCTACCCATAATTTTTTTTTCTAACACTATTACTGGCATTGGGTTTCTTTTTGGGGGGCTGGGATGGGATGAGCCCTTTGGATGAAGGAAAAATCTACTTGACACCAGGGGTGAAATGTAAAATCTGTTACTACCGATTCTGTGGGCGTGGCTTGGTGGGGGTGGGGGTAATGTGACTGGGTGGGCGTGGGCAACTTTTTTTTTTTTACTTTTCAAAGCATTTTTTCTAATGCTTTGAAAAGCCTCTGCCGATCAGGCAATTCAGCTGGGATTGTCAGAGAGGCTTTTTAAAAATTGTTTTGAAAAGCCTCTGCCAATCAGGCAACTCAGCTGGGATCATCAGAGACTTTTCAAAGCATTTTTTTTACCACCTCTTCGGCCAAGAGGTTGCAGAAAAAAATGCTTTGAAAAGCCTCTGATGATCCCAGCTGAGTCATGCGATCATCAGAGGCTTTTTTTTTTTTTACTTTTAAAAGCATTTTTTTGTCAGGAGAGGTAAAAAAAATGCTTTTAAAAGTAAAAAAAAAGCCTCTGATGATTGTGCAGCTCAGCTGAGCATGGGGGGGGGGGGGAGGGCGCAGAAATTTTTGCTACAGATTCTCCGAACCACCCGCCGCCATCGCTACCAGATCGGGCGATCCCATCTGAACCAGGAGCATTTCACCTCTGCTTGACACTGTTTAAACATTATTTACTGCGTGCCTGACTAAGAATCCTGTGATTTCTTTTGCTTAATGAGGGGGAAAAATGTGCTGATATATTGCAAATCTAATTAAATTATGAACTAAAAAGGTACACTTGTGTTTTGCATTGGTATCACACAAGGTTAGGTCTTGTAAATTAGATGAAAAACTCCATTAATAATCAAGCAAAATACCATCATCTGCATTATACTTTGTGTTCCTTCCATTCATATTATCATAATTTTACACTTCTGGTGCTTCACAATTTGAGCAATGATCACTTTTCTAAATACTTAACATGAGTTTTGATAAAACAGCCCCCTGAGGAATTGAAGGGGGGAAAAGTCATTTCTATTCAGCAAAGGGGAGGGGGGGGAGAATATTTTTTCACATTAGGCTGCATAAGGTATTATGAACTCAATTATTGCTGTATGAAGGCACGTATAATAAAGTAACAACAATTAAACAGGAACCAAATTAAACAGGCGCGATTGATAAAAATGCCTCTCTACAAGAAACATGAGCACTTCTAAACTGCTAAGAAGAAAAAACCAGAGGGAGAATAACATTACAGAATCGCTTCACAAGTAACAGATTTAATTCTTCTTATCTTGTGCAAATGCTAACCCTCGAGAGGTATTAATGTGATAAACTAGAGGCCCAGATTTGGAGTGATCACACTGGCCTATTTCAAGCCCTTGTCAGTTCTACAGACTTCCATATTATAAATCCTGCCCAGTTTCTGTACGAATCTGATTTTATTTCTCAAAAAAATAAAAGCTGCATTTTTAAACATATGCTCCTGTTTTCTCTCCTAACTTTACATTTATGTGTTGACTTTGTCCTAAAATATACATGCCCGTTTTCCTTTTAGCTGATTATTTTTGCATTTTGCCCATCAACATTTGCAGCAGAGAATGTGAGTTCGCTGCATTTCTAATACATCCATTGTTTATTATTGTTTTTTATATCCTCGATCTAATCTGCTCATTACAAAATTCTATGGAGAAATTAATCCCCTAAGTGTAAACAAAATTAGTCTGCTTTCAAATAATGAACAAATAAATACCATGAATACAGCTATTTGGCACTAAATTCTGGAAACCATGGTAAGGGCAATTTTTTACAATTTCAGCACAATTCTGTTCAATTCTGCATTGATTCCTTCTCATCAACATATAATACGCATGAAGTCTGACATTAGTAATGCACATTAATTAATGAAATAACAGCCATCTAGGACTGCATCTAATGGCAGAAAGTAAAGAGGAATTAAAGAGCCTCATGATCCGGGTGAAGAAGGAGAGTGCAAAAGTTGGCTTGAAACTCAACATTAAGAAAACTAAGATCATGGCATCCGGTCCTCTCAATTCCTGGCAAATAGATGGGGAAGAAATGGAGGTAGAGACCAATTTTATTTTCCTGAACTCCAAGATCACCACAGATGGGGACTGCAACCAAGAAATTAAAAGGCACTTGCTCCTGGGGAGGAAAGCTATGGCAAATCTAGACAGCATAGTAAAAAGCAGAGACATCACCCTGCCAACAAAAATGCATACAGTCAAGGCTATGGTTTTCCCAGTTGCAATGTGTGGTTGTGAAAGTTGGACCATAAGAAAGGCTGAGTGCCAAAGAATTGAGGCTTTTGAACTACGGGACTGGAAAAGACTCCTGCAAGTTCCCCAGACTGCAAGGCGATAAAACTGATCAGTCCTAGAGGAGATCAACTCTGACTGCTCTTTAGAAGGCCAGATCCTGAAGAGGAAACTTAAATATTTTGGCCACCTAATGAGAAGGAAGGACTCACTGGAGAAGAGCCTCATGCTGGGAACAATTGAGGGCAAAAGAAGAAGGAGATGGCAGAGGACGACATGGCTGGATGCAGTCACTGAAGCAGTCGGCGTGAGCTTTAAATGGACTCTAGGGGATGGTAGAGAACAGGAAGGCATAGAGGAATATTGTCCATGGGGTTGTGATGGGTCAGACATGACTTCGCAACTAACAACAACAAAGGACTGCATCACAATTCGTTGTGTGTGTGTGGCATGTTTCAGTGTCTGCATTAGCAAAGTAGCCAAATCCTGATAAAATAAGAGGTAAAAGTAAAGGCTTCCCCTGACCAGTTATGTCCAACACTAGGGGAACTACTCATCTTCATTTCTTAGCTGAGGGAAGAAGACACTTCCATGGTCATGTGGCCAGCTTAATTATACACTGAGGTGCACAGAATGCTGGACCTTCCCACTGAAGTGGTGCCTATTATCTACCTGCATTTCCATGCTTTTGAACTGGTAGGTGGGCAATAGCTGGGACAAGTCCAGGAGCTCACTCTGTCTCACAGTACTTGGGTCTCAAATTGCCAACCTTCTGGTCAACAAACACAGTATCTTAACTGCTAAATCACCGCATCCTCTTTACTGATAAAATGGATTCAGTTACAGGGGTGATAAATGAGCATTTGAAAGACCTGAAGGACCACGTTTGAGACAGAATTGTCATGGAGAAAAATCTATCTAGGTCAGGGGTGAAATCCAGCAGGTTCAGACAAGTTCTGGAGAACCGGTAGCAGAACTTTTGAGCAGTTCAGAGAAACGGTAGAGGAAATTTTGAGTAGTTCGGAAAACCGGCAAATACCACCTCTGGCTGGCCCCAGGAGTGGGGAGGGAATGGGGATTTTGCAGTATCCTTCCCCTACTATGCCCATCAAGCCATGCCCACACCCATCAAGCCACGCCCACAGAACTGGTAGTAAAAAATTTGGATTTCACCACTGATCTAGGTTGTCTCTAGGAGTCAACAGTGACTTGATGATATATAATCATAAGCAGACAATCCTACCACTTTCAATAGGGATGAGGGTTTCCTCCTTGGTGACTCCTTGAGTAGAGTATTGATTGTTTAGAGTTGGCCCTTCCTCTTCTGAGCATTGGTTGCTGGAGGGGATGCATTCTAATCTGTTTCTTTCCCAACTTTTCCCTTGTCTTCTTTGAATGGTGTGTAAATGTGGTTTGTCTCTTGTATCTGTTGAGGGATGATTTGTCTGAATGTCAAGCTTCTAAGAAATCTCTAGGGTTTTTAGATTTGGCTTGGTCTAAGATGCTCACAGCTGCTCAGTTGAAACTGATTGAGATTGTGAGATTCAAAAGTTTTCACAGGGTCTTCTGACTGCTAGTTGATGTTCATGGATGTGCTCTGCTAGTCTTCGACCTGTCTTTCATACAAAATGCCTGTTACAGTCCTTGCACTGTACGTATGTTCTAGAACAGTGATGGCGAACCTTTTAGACACCGAGTGCCCAAACTGCATACGCACACATGCCAAACTGAAAGGTGCACATGAGCTTGCATCCAGGGACATATTCAAATGTGTGCAAACATGCAGACATGTGGACATGTGCAGCAGAGCACCCAAAGATCAGCTTGGCCGGCGGGAGGTGGGTCATCCCAACGCCGGCAGCACGGCAAGAAGTAAGATCTTTTTCTTTCGTGAGCTTCTGTTTTGTCGTTTGCAGGGAAACAGAAGCTCATGAAAGAAACACCATGGAGATCTCACCTGGGGTGACGGCGCAGGTGCCAGCAGAGAGGGTTCTCATACCACCTCTGGCATGCGTGTCATAGGTTCGCCATGATGCTTGTTTTTTTTTTTTTTTCCTTCTTCTTCTTCTTCTTCTTGGGCTACTGGGCATATTTCTACTTTTGTCTCACCCAAAGTAATCTAGACTGATTTTCTTTTTCTTTCCAGACATTACTTTCCAGTCATTACTGCCAAGCTTTTAAATCCAGGGAAAGTTTTCAAGGCTGCTTTATAGAACAGGGAAAAGAGATGTGACATCCATGTCTTTAAATGAAGTAAGCTTCAGCTATGCCATGAAAAGGAAGATTGACATTTTACAGATATTTTGTAAAGATTAATCCTTGAATAAGATGCTTCTTTGTATAATTATAAAAATTTGAAATCTAGTCATTGGCAAACACTGACAGAATTCTTAGCATCCTGCGAGTCCCTTGGACTGCAAGGTGATCCAACCGGCCAGTCCTAGAGGAGATCAACCCTGACTGCTCTTTAGAAGGCCAGATCCTGAAGAGGAAACTCAAATACTTTGGCCACCTAATGAGAAGGAAGGACTCACTGGAGAACAGCCTCATGCTAAGAACGATTGAGAGCAAAAGAAGAAAGGGACGACAGAGAACGAGGTGGCTGGATGGAGTCACTGAAGCAGTCAGCGTGAGCTTAAATGGTCTCCGGGGGAAGGTAGAGGACAGGAAGGCCTGGCGGAACATTGTCCATGGGCTCGTGATGAATCAGACACAACTTCGCAACTAACAACAACAATTTTGTGGGAACGAAGGTCATCCCCACATGTGTCGGGTGAAGATTAAGAGGAGTGCCTGAGGAGCCTGCCAATTAATCCAACTGGGCAATGTGACCTGTGACACTTGGGGAGGGGATCATTTACTACTTTAATTATACTAAAAGTGTGGGGAATATTTAGAGTTGGTTTTATAATTGATCGTGCTGATATGATGTACCCAAAGAAGTCTCGAAGTTCTGATTTGCTTGAGTTCGTAAATCAGAATCATGACACAATCATGATCTGGATGATTGAGAATCTCCATAGATTTTTAGACTCAATGGATCAATAAAAATTCCAAATCCCGTCTAAACATCTGGCTGATTGTGCAATCAACCATAATAATACTAATATAATTGCTGTTCTTATTCTTCTTTGGTTGTGCTTTTGAGCTGCCCTTATTGTTAGACATTGGGGAAGGTAAAACTGGAATTACTATCTTCTGATACCAATTTTTCCATTCTTTATAGCCTCTCTATCTGCTCATACTTCCTAATTTGGAAAACATCAATAGAATAGAATAGAATAGAATAGAATAGAATAGAATAGAATAGAATAGAATAGAATAGAATAGAATAGAACAGAACAGAACAGAGTAGAGTAGAGTAGAGTAGAAGATGGATAGGATAGGATAGGATAGGATAGGATAGGATAGGATAGGATAGGATAGAATAGAATAGAATAGAATAGAATAGAATAGAATAGAATAGAATAGAATAGAATAGAATAGAATAGAATAGAATTCTTTATTGGCCAAGTGTGATTGGACACACAAGGAATTTGTCTTGGTGCATACGCTCTCGGTGTACATAAAAGAAAAGATACGTTCATCAAGAATCATCAAATCTAAGTGTTGGAGATGTGATTGTGATGATGCCACTTATTATCATATATGGTGGACTTGTAAAAAAGTTAAAGCATTTTGGATTAAAATATAGTGGATTATCCAAAATATTCTTAAAAAGAAGATAACATTTACTCCACAATTGTTTTTATTCGGTATAATCACAGATTGTACGGTTATAGAGACTAAATTGATCTTAAATTTAATAACTGCAGCTAGACTTTTGGTGGCGCAATATTGGAAGAAGGAAGATCTCCCTACTATTGAAGAATGGACATTAAAAGTAGCAAATTTAGCAGAAATGATGAAAATTTCAGTTTATTTGAAAGATCATTCACAAGGAAGATATATATCGGAATGGAGAAGATGGATTGATTATATTCAAAACAAATATTAAACTAAAAAGTATCAAATAGCTTATGAATGAATAGAAAAATTAAGGGTACTTATATTTAGTTAAGTAAAAGGGGAGTTAAAGTGTGAAGGGGGGGGGATAGGAATCTATAGTTAGTTAGCTTAGTTTAGTATATGTTTGTTAATTGTTATACCCTGTATTTTGTTCTTGGAAGTTCGCGGGGGGGGGGGGAGTAAGGAAGGGAGGGGGGAGGGGGAAATATTTGTAATTTTTTTTTGTAAAACTCTTTAATAAAAAAAGAATCATAAGGTACAACACTTAATGATAGTCATAGGGTTCAAATAAGCAATCAGGAAACAATATCAATATAAATCGAATGGATACAAGCAACAAAATTACAGTCATACAGTCATAAGTGGAAGGAGTTGGGTGGTGGGAACGATAATAGTAGTCCAGACTTACTAAATAGTTTGAAGTTTAAAGGGAAGTGAAGCAGTGGTGGGTTGCAGTGGCGGGAGGCTCCGCCCACCCGCCCGGATGTCATCAAATACACTCTGTGCATGCATGAGTGAACCAGTAGCAAAGGTAAGTGAAACCTACCACTGAAGTGAAGGAGACAAGGTTGCAGAGGAAAGACCGAGAAGCAAATCCTTGGGCACATTTGTACACAGGCCTGTGCCGTTGTACCACTAAATAAGGGCAAGAACATCAAATTCCACTCCTGAGAATTTGCCTCCAAACTCTTTTATCCCGTAAAAGAAAACCTAGAAACAAATCCGTTGAACTGAGTTAAGAGAGAATGCAAAAGAGATTTTCCTGCGCTACATTTTGCCATACGGTGGTGGGTTCCCCCCTCTCTCTCTCCCTCCCTCCCTCCCTCCCTCCCTCCCTCCCCCCCCCCCCCTCTCTCTCTCTCTCTCTCTCTCTCTCTCTCCTTATGCCCTGGTTCTAACCTGATTTTATAACCAAGCCTGAGGGAGGAAAAAATCCATTTCCAGTCATTTGAGACCTTAGCGAAGTGAGTTTAGAATCCTAAATCGCATTATAATATGGGGATTTTCTCTCCTTGTGCATGTGTTTCAAATGCCTTCTAATCTGACTTTGGAAAAAAGAAAAGACCTTTGGCTCATTCCCCAGCCATTCCCGCTTTCCATTCAAAGATGCAAATGCTTTGCGAGAAAGAGGAGGAGGAGGGGGGATGACACTTCGGAGTGTCAGACAAATTAAACGTTCCTCTCTCTACTTGTTCCGGTGGTTGTGCAGTTGCAAAAGATTTTCCAAGCATCTCCGTGATCGCATCACCAGAAAAGTACCTGGAGAAATGTCTTGATTGACCCATTCAATCTATATGCAGATGAGGGTTGAACTGGCTGATCATTTGGAGCCAGCTGAATGAGCCCAGAACTTCACTGTCCAGGTCCATAATCATTTGTAAATAGTGTATATTCACTGTGACTTGCAGATCAAGCCTAAGAAGATAGCTAATAAAAAAAAAAAGGTAATAAAATAAGACAATAAGAGTATTCAGCAAAAGATTCTGTCCCTTCTTTTTTTACTACTAAAAAGGATTCTCCCCATTTTTTCTCCTGTTAGCAAAACTTGACCCAAAACACAATGTATTCTTTTGGAATAGATAACTGGGGAACATCAAAGTACACATATAGACTGCGGGAAACCAGGCTTAATAGCAGTCACTGTGAGAGGGATCTTGGAGTGTTAGTGGACAACCAATTAAATATGAGCCAACAGTGTGTGGCGGCAGCCGAAAAAGCCAACGCAATCCTAAATTGCATTAACAGAGGGATACAATCAAGATCAAGGGAGGTACTAATACCACTCTATAAAGCCTTAGTAAGACCACACCTAGAGTACTGTATCCAGTTTTGGTCACCACACTATAAAAAAGATGTTGACACTCTAGAAAGAGTGCAGAGAAGAGCAACCAGGATGATTGGGAGACTGGAGGCTAAAACGTACGATGAACGGTCGCAGGAACTGGGCATGGCTAGTCTAGTGAAGAGAAGGACCAGGGGAGACATGAGAGCAGTCTTCCAATATTTGAGGGACTGCCATAGAGAGGAGGGGGGTCAAGATATTTTCCAAAGCACCTGAAGGCCAGGCAAGGAATCACGGATGGAAACTGACCAAGGAGAGATTCAACCTGGAAATAAGGAGAACTTTTCTGACAGTGAGAATAATCAACCCATGGAATAAAAGTTGCCTTCGGAAGTTGTGGGAGCTTCATCACTGGAAACTTTCAAGAAGAGATTAGACCGCCATTTATCAGATATGATGTAGGGTCTCCTGCTTGGGTGGGGGGTTGGACTAGATGACCTACAAGGTCCCTTCCAACTCTGTTAATCTGTGATCTGTAATCTTTGCAGCAAAAAAGATTTCCTAGTGTGATGTTTCTCTCCTCTCTGTCTCCTATAATACAATCCTTGAGCATACAGTCTATCATTTTGGCATGATGATATCCATAGTCCTGGATCCTCTTCAGATCTTGACTGATTGCTTCCCAAATGACTTCATTGTCAGGTCCTGAAAAGGCTTCCCAGATTAGCAGTAACTGGAAGAACTTCAAGAACATTTCAAAGCCTACAATTCTACAATCCAAAGATATCCAGCTGGGAGGAGGGAGGGGAGACAATTCCATAAAGAGTTATGGAGAATCTCCTTGGCTTATTTTACAAATCTAGAGCATATGATGTACCTCTCTCTCTTTATCATTGGTGGACAAGCAGGGATGACTGAAATCACTGTAGGAACGGGGACAAAATGTTCAGCACATCCAAAGAAGATTACAGCTGTTGCATTCTTACGTTTCGTGAAGATTTGAGGACTTATTTCATTCTTAGAAAGGAAAACTTTTCCTTCCTCAATTCACTATACTGATGATACTGTCAGCCCTGGAAGCCATCTTTTTCATTGGATCTTCAGGCCTGCCACATTTAGTGCTGTGGGAAATTGGGAGGGGGGATTGTATGGAGCAGGGAAGATATATAGCCATAATAACATTCCTTTCTCTGAGAGTCAAGGACATCTTGACTTGGACTTTCCTATGGGTGGGTAAAACCTGGTGTCAACTTGACAAGCATCCCTTGCCTGCTCTCGAGTTTCCATAGGCCAGGGGGATGGAAAACCAGCGAAACGGCAGCCAAAGACAGATGCACATTCCATACTTATCTCTCTCAAGGCTGTATCCCAGGGTTACCTACAGCAGCCAGAGGGGAGTGACCTCTACAACCCGCAAAATTGCTCCGTTGGTTAATGTGATTGATGACACTCCCTGGGGGGAGGGGGAAAACAGGGTCATAATTAGGGAGTAAATTACATAGGGTCAGAGCTGGCTTCACTTGGGAAGCTCCTAATAAATAACTGGATTTCTTTTGAAGCGTGGCTCAAGGCTCATGATTTAATTAGGGCATCCGTCGGAACCCTGACACATTCCTTATTCCACTGCCCTCTTCAAGGAGGTTGCATTTTTTCAGGGGAGGAAGAATCTCATGGAAAACCTCAACATCCAGTTTGGCTGGTCTTTGGCCTTCGCCTGGGTCTCCATCAGCACTGAGCTTCTCACCACCAGTTGGCATTCATTCTCATGGCCAGGATGGTGGGCCAGAAACAATAGTGGGACAATTTCATTTGAGGGTGTCAGAGATGGTCCTTGTCGGGCCTGGAAGCCATCTTTTTTGTTGGATCTTCAGGCCTGCCACATTTACTACTGTGGGAAACTGGGAGGGGGGATTGTGTGGAACCAGGGTGATATGTAGTCATAACAACATTCCTTTCTCAGAGAGTCAAGGACGTCTTGCCCTGCACCTGAATGGCTGGAACTGGGAGGCATCTCCAGTTGGGATGGTGCTTTGGTTGGACCATGTGATGGACATGTAGGTGCTGGGCAGGGACTTGAACTTTCCTTTGGGTGAGGAAAACCTGGAAGCTTTCAGATTTGGGTTTCCCCAGATGTGCCACTCTGACATCTCTAATAAAATGGAACTTTGAGGAATTTCTAGCCTCGGAGTCTTCTCTCGTTGGGGGTGTTACTTGGAACCATGATGAATACATTTTGGTGGAGCAATACGGAGGACTCCAGAGGTGGGACTCAGAAGTGCATGCAGCATATGGGGGATTGCCTTATTGTCATACAATACACAGATTAAAATGAATTCCCATAAGGAGACCTGCTCAGAGATAATTGAGTATTTTCGTTGCCAGCAGGATAGCAACACTTTTTTGCCTAGACAAAAAAAAAAAAATCTTAATGGAGATTCTTGGGTGATGCTTATAATTCATTTCTAAAATGTATGAGATGATCAAGGTTTGTTTTGGGGGGGGGGTAGTTGTTTGTTTGTTTGTTTGTTTTCATTTGATTTTTTTTAATTTGTAATGTTTAAAAAAGCCAGGAGCACAGGTATCTATTGTACGCCAACCATAGTTTTTAAAATGGGAAATATTTCCCCAAATTCCATTGTTTCCTCATATATATTTTTTAAAGAATTGTGCCATTACAATCCACCCAACTGGATTATTCTTTTTATATATATTTTTAATTTTTTTAAAAAATGCCAATACATTTTGTTCAATGCAAGACAGTTTCCTAAGGTCATATGGTTACGATGACTTGCAGAATATATTTGTAGCTCTCTAAGAAACCACCGTTTTAAGATTCTAGTCCTTGTGTTTAAGAAACTGAAGGGATATTGGAAATGCCAGATGAAAACTTAGAAGCCAGAGGAAGAATTACATAAGGTTCCAAGTTTCATTCATTGTTGTGATATGAATTATTTACTCCTATGTCTATGTGAAAAGGGACACGGTGGCTCAGTGGCTAAGTTGCTGAGCTTGTAGATCGAAAGGTCGGCAGTTCAGCAGTTCGAAACCCTAGTGCCACATAACAGGGTGAGCTCCCGTTACTTGTCCCAGCTTCTGCCCCCTAGAGTCGGGAACAGCTAGCACGTATGTGCGAGGGGAACCTTTACATATGTGTGAGGGGAACCTTTATGTCTATGTGATCTTAGGAGTTAACCAAACTCAAGGAAGTCCCTAGTTTTTCAGCGTATGACTATCATAACTTTCTGTGCTTTTTCTTCTATTTACTAAATATATAATTACAATATGTGGTTTCATTAAACTATTATATGAGCTATCTTCAGAGAGGAATCACAGCTCTTAAATCCAAGGGGAGGAACAATGTTGGTGATGACGATACCCATAAATACTGAGAAAATTATCATCCCATATAGGTTGTTATTTGTCCTGCTCCAAGTAGAAAGAAATTTTTTTGCTTCAGAACAGTCTGTCCTAAGCAAAGGATACCACAATCTACTCTGGAGAAACTCCTGGCCCTCAAAAGTTACCTTTTCTTCTCCAATACCAAATAGGTACTTCTTCCTTTTGTCTACATTCCTCAACTATCGGGCAACGGATTGTCCTTGCTGGCTTGAGTCCCATCAAAATGGGTTTCAAAATCTGGTACTGAGATTTCAGGTTCACCAAACGTGGGAAGCGTTCACTTCGCGCCAGGGGTGAAATTCACTTACCTGCGCATGCACAAAGCCTTCTGCACATGCACAGAGGCTTAAAATCGTCACAAAAAAGCAACATTATGACATCCGTGTGGGTGGTTGGAGCCTCCTGCAGCCACTGCTATTGTTGTGGTCTGCCAGCAGCCTGCAGAGCTGGCAGTGGAGTCGGACAGTGAGGAGGCTGGGGAGGAACATGGGCCAGTCCTGGAGTCTGGGGAAGGCCCGGACAAGGCCTCTGCATCAGAGGCAGAGATGGGGCCAGGGCAGTGGTGGGATTCAAATAATTTAACAACCAGTTCACCAAACTGCTCAGAAAGTTAACAACCGGTTCTCCTGAAGTGGTGTGAACTGGCTGAATCCCACCAGGACCATCTGGGAGTTATGCCTGGACTTCGGAGCCTCCAGAGTCAGACAGCAGAGAGGCAGAGGAACAGGAGGAGCCTGTTCCTAGTGTGCATATGCACAGAGCTGCCAGAAGGAAAGAACAGTTAAAACTAAAGGGATTACTCGGGAGTAAGGCCTAGAGATGATTGGCTCCTCCCATAAGGCTTAAAAGAGGAGCAAAGGCATGTGGGCTCTTTGCAGGAAAGCAACGTTGTTAATTCTGTTCCCAGTCAGCATCTCTGTTTCATTCTGGACTCCGTGTGGCTTTGCCAAGTAGGTCTTTGGTAGCGTATCAAGGGAGATAAAGGTTGGTGATTATCCCAAAGGACTTCTCCCGAAGGACTTTTTGCAACTAATTGGGACTCAGCTATGAATGAACATAATTCACAGCTGTTGCAATAAAAGAGGTTTTTGGGACTACTCATGTGTTTTAATGACTCAGGAAGCCTAGGTCACAATAGCTACTGGTTCGCCCGAGATGGACCGGCTGAATTTCACCCCTGCTTCACCCCCAAATTCTTGGCTAAGTCTAAGATCTTTGGACTAGAATTTCTTCTCTACCAAGTTTGTCCCATCTCACCCTAACTATGAGGACAGTTTGTAACGAGCAGGGTTCACCTGAGAAGCTCCCATCAGGAACATCTTCCTTACCCTACCTGAGCTTCTTGTTCATCTGGTGTATATGGAATTTTGGAAACACCAGACTGGATGGCAACATGGCTGAAGGGAAATGGAATTTAGACTATTATGAGAAGCCATTAATATTCTCCCATTGTTTATTGTGAAATAGCATGCCCTCATCACCAACGGGAGAGAAGGAATTCCGGATGTCTTCTCACTGGTAAGTTGCTTAAATGCTATAAAAAAGAGGTTGAGACTCTAGAAAGAGTGCAGAGAAGAGCAACCAAGATGATTAGGGCACTGGAGACTAAAACATATGATGAATGGTTGCAGGAACTGGGCCTGGCTAGTCTAGTGAAGAGAAGGACCAGGGGAGACATGATAGTAGTCTTCCAATATTTGAGGGGCTGCCACAGAGAGGAAGGGGTCAAGCTATTTTCCAAAGCACCCGAAGGCCAGAAAAGGAATCATGGATGGAAACTGACCAAGGAGAGATTCAACCTAGAAATGAGGAGGAACTTTCTGATAGTGAGAACAATCAACCAATGGAACAGCAGTTGCCTTCAGAAGTTGTGGGAACTTCATCACTTGAGACTTTCAAGAAAAGATTGGACTGCCATTTGTCAGAAATGGTGTAGGGTCTCCTGCTTGAGTGGGATGGGTGGGGTTGGACTAGATGACCTATAAGGTCCCTTCCGACTCTGTTAATCTGTAATCTACACCATTTGGATGCCAACCATTGTTTTCCCACTTGTCCACAACAGCCCAAAATACAGCCCAAGCAACCAGTTTCATCATAGAGAATGCCTCTTGGGTTATTTTCCAAATTCTAAATTCAGAGGAGAACACTGGAGGACACAGGCCATTTCTTTCTGTTTTCACTTCTGAGACTCCCACGCTGATGGGTTTTTCCCCTTTCCTTTTCTTCTTTTTAAGCAAAAGCCATCCTGGTTAATGAGCCAAGAGATCAAAGAAACACATGGCAAGTTATGCACACGGATGGCATTTTTTTAAAAGTAGCCACTTCAGCAGGTGACAATAGCTGGCTGACCTTCTCTATGCTGGGAGGTTAAACAGAGATGGATCTTGACATAAATGGAGAGTGGTGCGGTGGCCTAGGGGTGGAGCTCTCACCTCACAATCAGGAGGCTGTGGGTTCGATCCTAGATAGAGGCAGATATTTCTCTCTCTGGGCACAATGAGAATATATCTGCTGAAAAATAACTCTGCATTTACAACAGGAAGGGCATCCGGCCAGTAAATACTCAGCTCCATTCAGTTGCCCAAACTCTACCTCGCAAGGGATTATGGGGTCATTAAAAGAAGATGATCTTGATATAAATGGAGGACAGTATGAGATCCCACAAATGGAGGCTAACTGGGAAGTAAAATAATAATAAAAATGACAGTATAGGTAGTCCTTGATTTACAACAGTTCTTTTAGTGACCATTCAAAGTTACAATGGCACTGAAAAAAGTGACCATTTTTCACAGTTACGACCAGGGCCGAAATCCAATTTTTTTTACTACCGGTTCTGTGGGCGTGGCTTGGTGGGCGTGGTGTGGCTTGGTGGGTGTAGCTTGGGAATGCCAGGGGAAAGTTACTGCAAAATCCCCATTCCCACCCCACTCCAGGGGAAGGATATTGCAAAATCCCCATTCCCACCCCACTCCAGGGGAAGGATATTGCAAAATCCCCATTCCCTCCCCACTCCAGGGAAGGATATTGCAAAATTTCCATTCTCACCCCACTCTGGGGCCAGCCGAACTGCTCAAAATTTCCACTGTTTCCAAAATTTCTCCAGGACCTGTCAGAACCTGCTGGATTTCAACCCTGCTTATGAACTTTACAGCATCCCATGGTCAAAATTCAGATGCTTGGCAGTTGGTTCATATTTATGATGGTTGCTGACTCCCAAGGTCATGTGATCTCCTTTTGCGACATTTTGACAAGCAAAATCCATGGGGAAGCCAGATACACTTAACAACTGGGCTGCTAACTTATCAACTGCGGTGATTCCCTTAACGACTGGGGCAAGAAAGATTGTAAAATGGTCTTAAATGAAATTTCGGGGCCATTTATGGTCGTAAGTCAAATGTACCTGGAGACAACAGAATACAAGAGAAAGAAGTGGAGAAAAATCACAAAATCCAAAATGGAAATAGAACGACCGTGGCAAAAGAAAACAAAGATAGCACCAATCGTCATAGGTACCCTGGGTGCAATCGCCTGATCCGGTAGTAATGGAGGCAGGTGGTTCGGAGAACCGGTAGCAAAAATCCCTGCCCCCCCCCCATGCCCAGCTGAGCCACGCAATCATCAGAGTCTTTTTAAAAAAAAAAAAATTAAAGCATTTTCTACAACCTCTTCAGCCGAAAAAAATGCTTTTAAAAGTAAAAAAAAAAGCCTCTGACGATCGCGTGACTCAGCTGGGATCGTCAAAGGCTTTTAAAAGCATTTTTTTCTACAACCTCTTCAGAAGTGGTTCGACGAAGAGGTTGCGGAAAAAATGCTTTTAAAAGCCTCTGACAATCCAAGCTGAGTTGCCTGATCGGCAGAGTCTTTTTTTCTTTTAAATGCCTCTGACGATCCAAGCTAAGTTGCTTGATCGACAGAGGCTCTTCACCGAAGAGGTTGTAGAAAAAAATGGTTTTAAAAGTTTAAAAAAGAAATTGGCCATGCCCACCCAGTCACATTACCCCCCCACCAAGCCACGCCCACAGAACCGGTAGTAACAAATTTTAGATTTCACCACTGGTGCAATCCCAAAACAACTGGAGCACTATTTGAACACTGTCAACATTGACAAAATCCCCATCAGTCAATTACAAAAGGCAGCTTTACTTCGAACAGCTTACAACCTGCCACAATCCCTTTAACACCATCAAACGGCCACATCTGCCTATCCCAGATCCTTAGGAAGGATTCAATAGATGGAGAGAAAAATTCCAAATCCAGTTGAAACGTCTGACTGACTGTGTAATCAACCATAATAATGAGAAAAATATGTAAAACACCAACAAGCTTTAAAATTCAGCAATGGGGAGTAGCAAAGGGAGAGACCCAGAGCAGAGAAGCATGCCTTTAAAAAAATTGGGCCAGATTCTGCAAATCCCAGAAGGCTTGGGCGGCGGGTCCCAGCTCCACCTTCATATCATGAGTGGCATTGATCTCCTCCTGTAAACTCTTCACTTCATTCAACAAAAGCCTAGTCCCTTTTTTCATGAGCAACATTTGCAATCTTGGCGGTTTAATATCTTTTATTTTATTGCTATCAATCTGTGGCAAATAAAGTTTGCGTAAGGCAGGAAGTGGGGAGGGATGGAATCGAGACAGATCCCTTAATGTATTTATCGGTCGTTCTCAAAATTAGTTTAGATTAAATAACTAGACAGCACAAGAGTCTTTGTTTAAACTGTCAGCAAGTCAAAGGGGGGGGGGGAATTGCCTTCTCTTTTGCTAAGAGTCAAGGGATGCAGTGGCTCAGTGGCGAAGATGCTGAGCTTGTCGATTGAAAGGTTGGCAGTTCAGCGGTTCAAATCCCTAGTGCCGCGTAACGGGATAAGCTCCCGTTACTTGTTCCAGCTTCTGCCAACCTAGCAGTTTGAAAGCACGTAAAAAATGCAAGTAGAAAAATAGGGAGCACCTTTGGTGGGAAGGGAACAGCGTTCCATGCGCCTTTGGCGTTGAGTCATGCCGGCCACATGACCACGGAGACGTCTTCGGACAGTGCTGGCTCTTCGGCTTTGAAACAGAGATGAGCACTGCCCCCTAGAGTCGGGAACGCACATATGTGCGAGGGGAACCTTTACCTTGCTAAGAGTCAGAGTGACTTGGGGAATGTAGAAGTTGTGGGAGAATGAGAAGAGCACTGGAAGGGAGTGGGGGGAAAACTCAGCATCTGGGGAGAATGGTGCATTGGGCTGGAGTAATTCGAGCAAACCTATGAATGGCTGGTGCTTCCCATTTAAAAAGAGGGTCAGGGAAGAAACTACAGCTTACTCCTCATCACTGTTATCAGCTTCGACCTGCAAATCACACCCCATCCTCATCATCAGCGCTTATAAACAAGCCTTTATCCCAGACAGCTCACTGGCTGAATGAAGATTCGGTATTAAACAGTATATTGCTTCTGTCAAGGCCGATCGGCTGTTTGTGCAGATAATAATAACTGCGCAGACTGCAACAACAACAGCTAGTGTAAATTAACTTAACCGTGTGAAATAATGCCTCTTCTATCAGATTAGCTCTCTGAATGACTTTATCCTTAAATTAAAGCTTGCCAGGGCGTAATAGTAAATCATTTAAATAGCAGGCCAGGGTTTTTTTTTTTTTTCCAGGTAATGTCTCCATATATTACTGTAATTTCAATTCACCAAGGTGCTCGCAGATGGCTTTCATCTCCAGCTCTTGGTCTCCAAAGCTTTGCCTTCTCCTGGGCTGCCATTTTGTAATTACTGAACAAGTGCACCGCCTGCCGTGACTCGATTTCCCAGGGTGCCCCCGAAAGCCAAAGCCATGTATTTTAAAATTATTGTTCTTGTGTGGCCCTCGTCACATCACGTAAATCTTTTATGCTAACACTGTCAGGGGTTTAAAAGCCACCGCTCTAAGGTGCTCCAATAAAGAAATCCACCAGCAATCCATCAAGGCCAGGCGGCTGTGGACCAAAGAGCAAAAGAGATTCGGGTGGCGGATGGCGAGACGGACACGTTAAAGCCACAGTGCCCTTTCCTAGCTTCCATGCCACAATTAAATCTCAAAAGGAGTAGATTAGGCACCCTCAGGCACACACACCCATCCTATTGTTGAAACCGGGTCTTGATACATTCAAGATGTATCTTGAATACAAAAGATGACACACACACCCTTCAAATATACTTAGCAAGAGCACTTTTTTATTTATTTTATTTATTTTGTCAAACATGTACAAGATAACAGGTATAAGTAGGGGGGAAATCCAAAATTTTTCCCTACCGGTTCTGTGGGCGTGGCTTGGTGGGCGTGGCAGGGGAAGGATATTGCAAAATCTCCATTCCCAACCAACTCCAGGGGAAGGCTACTGCAAAATCCCCATTCCCTCCCCTCCTGGGGGAAAGATTTTGCGAAATCTCCATT
Source organism: Arizona elegans (assembly GCA_022577455.1). Taxonomy (NCBI): domain Eukaryota; kingdom Metazoa; phylum Chordata; class Lepidosauria; order Squamata; family Colubridae; genus Arizona; species Arizona elegans. The sequence goes on along the minus strand of JAKOOJ010000022.1, from coordinate 5,769,821 downwards.
CCCACCCCACTCCAGGGGAAGGCTACTGCAAAATCTCCATTCCCTCCCCTCCTGGGGGAAGGATATTGCAAAATTTCCATTCCCACCCCACTCTGGGGCCAGCCAGACGTGGTATTTGCCGGTTCTCTGAACTACTCAAAATTTCCACTGCTGGTTCTCCAGAACCTGTTAGGACCTGCTGGATTTCACCCTTGGGTATAAGTATAAACATGGACATGAACATAGGAAATTAGTACAAATAAATGGGGACAGTAGGACAGGGATGGTAGGCACACTGGTGTGCTTATGCACATCCCCTTTAAGGACCTTTTAGGAATGGGGTGAGGTCTACGGTAGACAGTTTAAGGTTGAAGCTGTGGGGGTTTGAGGATGTAACAACAGAGTCAGGTAGAGCATTCCAGGCATTGACCATTCTGTTGCTGAAGTCGTATTTTCTGTAATCGAGTTTGGAGCGGTTTACCTTGAGTTTGTATTTATTATTTGCCCGAGTATTATGGAGGTTGATGCTGAAGTAGTCATTGAAAGATAGAACGTTGTAGCAAACAATTTTGTGTACTATGCTTAGATCAGACCATAGACGGCATAGTTCCAGGTTGTCCAGGCTCAAAATTTTGAGCCTGGTGACATAAAGGATTCTATTGTGAGCAGAGGAGTGGAGTATTCTTCTCGTGAAATATCTCTGGACCCCACAATTGTATTCATGTCTGATATACAGTGTGGATTCCAGGCAGATGAGCTGTATTCAAGAATTGGTCTGGCAAAGGTTTTGTATGCCCTAGTTAGCAGTACAATGTTACCAGAGAACATTTAGACTATTTAGAACATTAAGAACACTTAAACTTATATACTGCTTCACAGTGCTTTGCAGCCCTCTCTAAGCAGTTTACAGAGTCAGCTTATTGCCCCCAACAATCTGGGTCCTCATTTTACCCACCTCGGAAGGATGGAATGCTGAGCCGGTCAGGATCGAACTCCTGGCAATGGGCAGAGTTAACCTTCTGTACTGCACTCTGACCACTGGCAAGGAAGGAAGGAAGGAAGGAAGGAAGGAAGGAAGGAAGGAAGGAAGGAAGGAAGGAAGGAAGGAAGGAAGGAAGGAAGGGCCATAGCAATAGCACTTAGACTTATATACCACTTTACAGCCCTCTCTAAGCAGTTTACAGAGTCAGCCTATTGCCCCCAACAATCTGGGTCCTCATTTTACCCACCTCAGAAGGATAGAAGGCTGAGTCAACCTTGAGCATGGTGAGATTCAAACAGCTAGCAGTCAGCAGAATTAGCCTGCAATACTGCATTCTAGCCACTGTACTACCACAGTTCTTATTTATACTTACAAATAATACTTCATTTCTCTGTGTCAAAGAATATATGTGGGTATGTGCATAATTTTGCATTCATTCATTAATTTATTTTTTGTCTATTGTATATTGGAGGTGGTGGTGGCCCTATGAGAGCTATATGCAATGAAATTTCATTCCAATGTGTCTTTTCTTTGGATGTCCTCTTTTCTTTGGGTCTGAGCAATATTTGCCAAAAAGAAAATTAATCCTTGACAGGGTCGTGTTTCAAAAGATAACAGAATACAGAATAACAGAGTTGGAAGAAACTGTTCTTGTGTCTAGTTGTTTCTGGCATGCAGTGCTGTATAGCGTCGTTTTGAGGGTAGGAGTTGAAGCAGTTTATGTCCAGGATGCGAGGGGTCTGGAGATATTTTCCCAGCCCTCTTTTTGACTCGTGCCGTATACAGGTCCTCAATGGAAGGCAGGTTGGTAGCCATTGTTTTCTCTGCAGTTCTAATTATCCTCTGAAGTCTGTGTCTGTCTTGTTGGGTTGCAGAGCCAAACCAGACAGTTATAGAGGTGCAGATGACAGACTCAATAATTCCTCTGTAGAACTGGATCAGCAGCTCCTTGGGCAGTTTGAGCTTCCTGAGTTGGCACAGAAAGAACATTATTTGTTGTGCTTTTCTGATGACGTTTTTGATGTTAGGTGTCCATTTTAGGTCTTGAGATATGATAGAACCTAGAAATTTGAAGGTCTGTACCAGGGGTGAAATCTACTTACCTTCCCAACCGGTTCAGAAGTCCATGCGCCGTGCGTGCACTGGCTTCGCTCTTGTGCATGTATGCATCACATGCGCCCACGGACCCTCTGCGCACGCGCAAACCCTTTTGCACATGCGCAGAGGGTAAAAAACAGGTTACTTCCTGGTTTTAACGAAAACTGGGTGGGTGGGCGGGGCCTCGCACCACCATCACTACCGGTTCTCCGAACCACCAGCCACCATCGTTACCAGTTTTTTTTTTTTTAATTTGATTTATATGCCGCCCTTCTCCGGAGACTCAGGGTGGCTTACAATGCGTTAAGCAATAGCCTTCATTCTTTTGTATATTTTTATACAAAGTCAGCTTATTGCCCCCACAAACTGGGTCCTCATTTCACCTACCTTAGAAAGGATGGAAGGCTGAGTCAACCTTGAGCCTTGGAGAGATTCGAACCAGCAGAAATTGCAGGCAGCTGTGTTAATGACAGGGTGCACCAAGCCACTGTACTATCAAGGCTCCTCCAGTTCAGCCAAACCGGTCTGAACCGGGAGCATTTCAACCCTGGTCTGTACTGTTGATACTGTGTTGTCTAGTATTGTAAGAGGTGGTAGTATGAGAGGGTTTTAGAAAGCAGATAAGTTTATTATCTTTGCTTTCTAAAACTGACCACGGGATTCACAATAGGTTGGATAACAAACTTTCTGTAATGCCAGAGCCCCTCCTGGGGGGGGGGGGGACAAACAAACCTGCTTTATTGTGCTTCCTGCTTGCATCCGTCTCTCTCCCACACAACATCTGCCACCGGCATCTACAACTTTTGTTAGTTTTGCACTGTTTTTTTTTTTTTCCCTCCTTATTCAGCTTCTCAGTCACCCATCCTTGATGTCTCTCCAGCTAATCCTTAAGGGCCTGTTTCTCTCTTTCTCTCTCCTTCTCAGAAATGCCCAAATGCAGTAAACTACTGATTCAAGGGAACTTCCACCCCTCTATTTCACCTTCAAATGGCAGCTGACTCGGCCGAACGCAGATGGTGGGAAGGGATAAAAAAAAAGAGGAATCCAGCACTTTTGCAACAGAAGTGCAGAGACTGGCAACTTGCACGGAAAAAGATGAAAAGCCGCGAGAGATGCCGGCCTTTCCACACCATTAGAAGAGGGGGGATGGAAAGAAAATGACAACGGCTTGTAAAAAAACATCTCTTCCTGCATCAGATTGTTTAAATGTCTATTAAGGTTTAACTAGGGAAATGTGGGCATTTCTTCCAGGAGGTGGAAAGTGGCAGGAAAGTCCTTGAGGGCGACAGTATCTCCCCTGGTGCCCCCAGACCCAAGGTTAACTTCAGACCAACGATCAAACAAAACACCAATTAAGAAACTGCCAAAGAGCCATCAGTAAACAGTCCAACCGAAGAATCTCTAAGACCTCCTCCACCCACACAGACACCAGAAGATAAACTGACAGCAAACTGCACTCCTTACTAGCACTGATGATGTTACCTAGTTAGGGTAATGAAACATCTGCAAGAAAGCAATCAAGCTCAGAGAGTACCAAGGATCCCACAGTCCTCTTCCTCTTCTTCTTCTTCCTCCTCCTCCTCCCCATCATCATCATCATCATCATCATCATCATCATCTCTGTAACTCCCCCTCCCTTCTAGCACTGATGAGATTACCTAGTTAAGGTAATGAAACATCTGTAAGAAAACAAGCAAGCTCAAGGACCCCACATTCCTCCTCCTCCTCCTCTCTATAGCTCCCCCTCCCTTCTAGCACTGATGAGGTTACCAAGTTTGGGTAATGAAACGCCTGCAAGAAAACAAGCAATCTCAGAGAGCATCCAGGACTCCACACTTGTCCTCCTCCTCCTCCTTCTCCTCCTCCTCTTCTCCTCTGTAACCCCACTCCCTTCTAGCACTGATGAGATTACCTATTGACGGTAATGAAATGTTTGCAAGAAAGCAAGCAAGCTCAGAGAGCACCAAGGACCCCTCATGTCAACCCTGAGCAACAAGTATTCTCCTTTATTGGTAACTGTAATCCGTCCACAGCATACTAAAAAGCAAAGACATCACCCTGCCAACGAAAGTGTGCATAGTCAAGGCCATGGTTTTCCCAACTGCAATGTATGGCTGTGAAAGTTGGACCATAAGGAAGGCTGAGCGCCAAAGAATTGAGGCCTTTGAACTCTGGTGCTGGAGAAGACTCCTGCGAGTCCCTTGGACTGCAAGGAGATCCAACAGGTCAGTTGTAGAGGAGATCAACCCTGACTGCTCTTTAGAAGGCCAGATCCTGAAGAGGAAACTCAAATACTTTGGCCACCTAATGAGAAGGAAGGACTCCTTGGAGAAGAGCCTAATGCTGGGAACAATGGAGGGCAAAAGAAGAAGAGGATGACAGAGAATGAGGTGGCTGGATGGAGCCACTGAAGCAGTCGGCGTGAGCTTAAATGGTCTCCGGGGAATGGTAGACAACAGGAAGGCCTGGAGGAATGTTGTCCATGCGGTCGTGATGGGTCGGACATGACTTCACAACTAACAACAGCAACAATCGCTCCACATGTCCAAAATGCACCTGTTTTAGCATGAATAGGACCAACAGAATTTCCACCCGAAAGAAAGCAGAGAATAAAAATAAGGGCGTTGTTGATATTTTCACGGTGAACCATGGAGGAATAAAAAGACTCTGCTGAAAGCAGAACATCGAACCTCACCAGTGTGCTAGAGATTACAATACACATCCCTATTCCGACCCACCCCCACCCCCACCTCACTCGCCCCACTGCCCCTTTCCTTCCTGATGTCTCTCCACCGCGGCAGTGTTCTGTACACACATCGAGAAACCCCTGTGATTTGGGGAAATAGATCAAAATCAACTGTGCAAATAAACAGGGCGCCTCAAGATCACTGTCTGCTGAACACGTGAAGCCACCCCCCCACCCCACCCCAATGTCTCTTGCCAGCTATTTGACAAAGTGCTGGATGAGAAACCCCACAGCAGTGGTGCTAATGCAGATAACATCACGTGAGATTTGGTATTTATTAAAGACGCTCTCTAAATATTAATAGGATGGATTCTGTAATCTCCTTGCTCTGGATATAATTCATATGCTCGGAGTCGTTGGCGAGCGAAAAATAAATTTATTTGGCCTCTGACGCGCGTTTACTGCCATGGGGGGTGTGTGGAAGGGAGAAGGCATAGAGATACCATTCCAAAAGGAATGCCTTCCATCATATCCAATTAAGAGGCAGACACTTATAAAATTGCTTCTTTTCAACAGAAACACTCTCCCAGCAGGAATGGCGTGCAAAGGTAAGGATTTTCTGCTACGGAGTGTGTTTAAAGCTAAGCCGGGCACAAACAGCAAGGAGGAAAATCATCATCCAGTTCGCAAGGAAGGGAAACGGGGGCAGACAATTTCTCCGAGTTTCTCCAGAGGTTGGAGAAATTTCTACAGTGGCTTCTTCAAGGACATTAGCGACACAATGAGAGAGATCTTTCCTCCTTTTTTTAAAAAAAAAAAATGTCCTCCCTTGGAATATAATGGAAGGAAAGAAAGTTTGGGAGACTGCAGGGCACAGATGATGGCACAGAGCAACAAGATATTGACTTAGAGGCCATCATCATACGATGAAGGGTTGCAGGAACTGGGCCTGGCTAGTCTAGTGAAGAAAAGGACCAGGGGAGACATGGTAGCAGTGTTTCAATATTTGAGGGGCTGCCACAGAGAGGAAGGGGTCAAGCTATTCTCCAAAGCACCCGAAGGCCAGACCAGGAATAATGGATGGAAACTGATCAAGGAGAGATTCAACCTGGAAATAAGGAGGGATTTTCTGACAGTGAGAACAATCAACCCATGGAACAGAAGTTGCCTTCGGAAGTTGTGGGAGCTTCATCCCTGGAGGCTTTCAAGAAGAGACTGGACTGCCCTCTGTCAGAAATGGTGTAGGGTCTCCTGCTTGGGCAGTGGGGACTAGATGACCTACAAGGTCCCTTCCAACTCTGTTAATCCGTTAATCCCTTCAGACCTAAATCTGTGCAAAAATACCAAATATTCACCAAGAAAAATATCTCTTACATTCTCTGGACAGTCACTTGTCTGAGATGGTATAGGTTCTCCTGCTTGAGCAGGGGGCTGGACTAGAAGACCTCCAAGGTCCCTTCCAGCTCTATTCTATTCTATTCTATTCTATTCTATTCTATTCTATTCTATTCTATTCTATTCTATTCTATTCTATTCTATCCTACTCTAGTTTAGTCTACTCTAGTCTACTCTACTCTTCTTTTAAAACAGTGGTTTTTCAACATGGACAGCTTAAAGACGTGTAGGCTTCAACTCCCAGAATTCTCCAGCCATTGTTTTTTTAAAATCAAATTCTCATTCACTAACTTCAGTGAAAACTTTGCCATACCACCACACGTACCATTTTGAATTCTTGCAATTATTGTTGTTTGCTGCATGGAGTTGCCTTTTTGTGAGTTGGGTGACTATTTACATTGGGTAAATAAATGAATTAATTTCTCTGCTCAGTCTTGATCTAAGGCAGTTAACAAAGGGATTTATAGACTTCCCCAGGCCCAGGAGTGGGATTCAGCCTATTCGGTCCGGTACGGATGAGCCGGTTGCTCTGATGATCAGCTGAGGGCGAACCAGTTCACTCCAACCGTCAGCTGGGCCCGCCTGCCTGCTCCTGCACTATACCTACCTTTATTTCATTTGTTTGAAGCCCAGCTGATAGGCGCGGCAGAGCAGATTGCCGTGCCTAAGATGTTTTTAGTCAGTGGTGAAATCTAAATTTCTTTCCTACCGGTTCTGTGAGCGTGGCTTGGTGGGCATGGCTTGGTGGGGTCATGTGATTGGGTGGGCGTGGCTATGTAACCATGTGACTGGGGAATCAAAATAGAAACTCACTAACAATGTCCTGCTGGAGCAGGGTTTGACTAGATGACCTCCAGGTGCCTTCCAGCCCTGGATTATCCTCTGAAGCTGTGTCTAGTGCCAGGTTTGTAGTCCTTCCTTCCTCTCCTTTTTCCCTCCCTCCCTCCCTCTTTCTTTCTTTCTTTCTTTCTTTCTTTCTTTCTTTCTTTCTTCTCTCTCTCTCTCTCTCTCTCTCTCTCTCTCTCTCTCTCTGTCAAAAACTGAGCCCCCCCCCGTTTTATGCCTACACCCCCCATTTTTGGCCTGCTGGGGGCAAAAATAGACCTTCAGGAAAGCATTTAAAGCATTTTTAACTATCGGTTAAAAACGGTAACCTGTTCTGGAGACAGAAAAAAAAACAGTTCTAGAGAACCAGTAGTAAAAAAATACAAAAAAAGTAAAAAAAAAAAAAAGTTCCGATGATCGCGGGTCTCTCAATTGATTGTCGGAACTTATTTTTAAACATTTTTTACAAAGGTTCAGTAACAGTTTTTACTACCAGTTCGGGCAAACCGGACCAAATCGGTAGCATTTCACCCCTGTTTTTAGTGCTTTTAACACTGCTTTTAATGGTGTTTTCTCATGGACTTCACGAGCGTGCGCTTCGTGAACTGGTTGTTACACCGGTTGAATTCCACCACTGCCCAGGCCACATCCTGTTGGACAAGATGAGGCATTGTCCCTTATTTTGAAAATAAGGAGATTTCCCTCATGGAACAACCATTGTCAATAATTTAATTCTTTTTCTCTGGTCCCCCAGAGAGAGCATGCTTTGATTTTCACTTCCAGAAACCAATATTTCTAGAATCATTGCTTTCACCCCAGAGGTGGGTTTCAGCAGGTTCTGACCAGTTCTGGAGAACCGGTAGCGGAAATTTTGAGTAATTCAGAGAACCGGTAAATACCATCCCTGACTGGCCCTGCCCCCATCTATTCTCTGCCTTCCAAGTCACAGCTGATTGGGAGGAAATGGGGATTTTGCAGTAACCTTCCCCTGGATTGGGGTGGGAATGGAGATTTTACAGTATTTTTCCCCTGCCACGCCCACCAAGCCACACCCACAGAACCGGTAGTAAAAAATTTTGAAACCCACCACTGTTTCACACACACATTCACACAAACTAGGAACCCTGAAGATTTTGTTTGCAGTTTCTTTCAGACATTTTCCTTCAGTTTGTGAGGAAAGAAAAACAAATTCAACTCCCGCCACTAGAGAAAAGACTGATGATCTTTTCTTTCTTTCTTTCTTTCTTTTTTTTGGGGGGGACTGAGAATGGAGTTTTTTGTAATTGTCTTCGTTATGAGCTGATCCCGGAACTGCGCAAATCATCTTCTTGGCAGCTTGCAACTTCTGCAGTTTCCCAAACTACAAACCAACACTTCTTACAATTCCCCTGAGCTGTTTTATTTTGGAAAGTAAAAGCGGCCAGAGAAATCTTTAAGACAGTCAACCTTTCTCCACCTTAGCAACTTTTTAAGATGTGTGGACTTCCAACTCCCAGAATTCCACAGAGCCAGCAAGTCCACACATCTTGAAAATGTTGAAAAGCCCTGGAAGAGATGGAAAGGCATATCACAGAAACCAAATCGGCCACCATTGGCCATTCAAAACAACTCCACCATCACCTCATGTTTTTTTTTTTAAAGGTTTGAGTCCCTAAAATAAAAGCTAACCAAATCTCTGTCTTTTGTGCAGAAGACAAAAACTTGACTGGGGCTTGCAAAGACATGTATTAATCCTTGAAGCAGAAAACTGAAAAGCTCGCCCCAAAGAAATTCAAACGTACCCAAATTTAAAAGAGAAAGAGCTTGACAACTATGCCATCTTCATTTTTTTTTGTCAAGTTTTATTGGTTCCCCCCAAATACTCACCCACATATTTTTTGAAATAGAGTATTGACCATATCATATCATATCTTATATAATTCATCATATCCAAATATATTTTAGTTAGTTACAGTTTCTGCCAAAGTGTTCTTTTTCCATATTTGTTAATCAAATCTTAATTTTTCTATTCTTATTTTTCTAAACGGTATCTTCTTTCACCGTCAAATTCTATTTTTTCTATTCTTAATCATATACATTCTCCTTAATTTTATTTTTTATTAATTATCTTAATATATCGAAACGTGTTCTGGGATGCCTTTCTTCCATTTCATCTTTTTTGCTTTACAGCAATCTTTCTTCTCTTTCTCTTCCTCTCCCTCCCTTCTTTTGTCCTTCCTACCTTCTTCTTCCCTCCTCTCCTATTCCTTATTTATTTATTTGATTTGATTTCTATACCGCCCTACTCCCGAAGGACTCAGGGCGGTGCACAGCCAAACAATAAAAACACATACATACAAAATTTAAAAGTAGAATAAAATCAAATTAAATAATTTTGGCCCCGACAAATTTAAAACCCCAAACTTTTAAAACCAATTTAAAATTGAATATATAAAATACTGAAAGATATTTAAAAATTAAAAATCTTTTATAAAAGAGGGGGAAAATTAGGCCAGGCCGGCCTGGTGAAATAAAAAGGTCTTTAAAGCGCGGCGGAAGGTGCGCAGATCCGGGATCCTCCCTATCTCTGGGGGGAGCTCGTTCCAGATAGTAGGTGCCCCCACAGAGAAGGCTCTCCCCCTGGGGGCCGCCAGTTGGCATTGTTTGGCTGATGGCACCCGGAGGAGCCCCTCTCTATGGGAGCATACCGGCCGGTGGGAGGCTATTGGTGGTAGTAGGCGGTCCCGCAAGTACCCAGGTCCTAGGCCATCCTTCTCTACTTCCCCTTCCTTTCTCCCCCTCCTCCTTTCCTCCCTCCTATCTAACCTTCCCTCCTACTCTTATTCCCCTTTCCTTTCTTGCTCTTCCCTTTTTTCTGTTCCTATCTCTCCTTCTCCCTCCTTCAATCTCCCTACTCCTTCTATCTCTCTCTATTGTTTTATTCATTTTCAATTCAGTGCGTTTTTTCTATGGTGTCCAGGCATCCCCGTTTTTCTCTCCTTTTATTGCATATATTCCTCAAAATTTCCATCATATTTTAAAATTCTTAACATTATGTTTCAACTTGTTTCATTTTTATCTTAAAATCTTTCAACTTAATTAACTTTCCACCTCTTATTTCCATTTCAATAGTTATTTTTCTCTTTTCCTAATATTTCAAATACTTCCTGATATTTTAACCCATAGACCATTTCTATATCTGCTGATCTACTTACAACAATTTATTACATCATTTATTTAACATTTCAATTTCATTTCTTACTTCAATTTCCTTTGTTTTTTCAATCTTTAGCGCACATTTCTTTACTTTCATTTCAACTATGCCATCTTCAATGTTTGGAGCGATCCAGAGCTTTGGTGGGTTCGGCCCAGTTCGGCCAAGCTGGTAGCGGTGACAATATGACATCACCGAACTGGTTCTCTTTGTTCAGGAGCTGGGCCCTCCCGCCCTCCCCCTCCCGCCCTCCCCCTCCCACACGTTATTCCTACTTTTTATTTGGCCCCCAATTTTTTGATGCCTCCTGAGTCTCAGCTGATCGGCTGGAAAGAAAAAAAACTGTTTAAACTCTTGCCACAAGGGCTGCCCTACAGCTGATCAGTGTTAAAAGGCAGTGTGGTGCTGGACCAGGACACTCCAAAAACAAATGGGTAGACCAGGATGCTCCAAGAACAAATGGGTAGATCAGTAAAGCTCTACAAGCAGTTAAAAGCCTGGTAGACCATTACCTCTGCTAAATCCTAAAGAATTGTCACATGACCATCAAACCACGCCCACAAAATAAGCCACACCCACAGAACTGGCAGTAAAAAAATTTAGAAACCACCCCTGATCCACAGATGGGTCTACAGAATAGTGGCTATCCCAGAGCTTGTTCGGCTTCAGCCTCCCTAGTTAAGGCCGAACAATTTGATAAAGTTGGAAAAACAAAGTACCATTGGGCCGAGCAGCCAGCTTCTCCCCCTGCCAGCTTACAATTTCCTATGTTGATTGGAGATTTTTATAACTAAACAGTTGATTGGCTTCAAGAAGGGGAGTTTAGAATAATCTCACTGATCAAGAATTAAAAGCAAATTGTCTCTGAGGAGGAAAACAGTTTTCTTGTTTGCCACTCGGCTGATTAGGAACTGGACTGAAGATAATTGAGATGGCATGAAAACACCTAGCCACTTGCGCTTCCAATCTCTTCCCATTCCCCTCCCACTTCTTAATCCATTAATTCCTACTGAGTCTTACATCTGCGTTTAGATGGCTGCTGGAGCGACTTAATTCATTACCAGCAAATTCTGCCCCATTTATTTTGGCGTGTGACTTGATAAATGGAAGGAATGTAGCTTTGAAAAGCAGCGGTGACCTTCTAATTCCTTGGGTATTTGGCTCCTGCCGTTGGCATCATTTGGCTTCCCACGGAGTGGTTGTTTGATGGAAGCTAGGACAAATAACGGTTTCATTTTTTTTTCCCCAGTGTTTGTTATCATACCTTATTGGGGGGCAAGTTTGTTTGCCTTTCCGTGATGAGGGAGGACCAGTTCTGAAGCTACTATATTAGAGCACCCTTTTTATTTCTGAGGGTCCTTGGTGCTGTCTGATCTTGCTTGTTTTCTTGAAGACATTTCATTACCAAACTGGGGAACGTCATCAGTGCTCATCAGCACTGATAATGTTACCTACTTTGGGTAATAAAACATCTGCAAGGAAACAAACAAGCTCGGAGAGCAACAAGGGCCCCCTCAATTCAGCATTGAGCTACAAACATTCTCCTTTCATTTCTGATTCCAGGGTGATGTTTTCAAACTTTACAAAAATCTTCTCAACTATTACAGGTGGTATTAAATATTTCATTGCATGTTGCAATGAGAGCCAAAATTAAATCTTAGAAGTGGTATGGCTACAACTAGAGGCAATCTGGACTTGGATTACCTCTCTAGGAAGCCTTTGGATAACGGTGTGGATCAGGGGTGGGTTCTACTTATCTTTACTACCGGTTCGCATCATGCCCAATGCACGTGCTTGCTTCGCTCACACCCCTGCACGCTCTTCTGCGCATGCGCAGAAGCTTCTGTGCATGTGCAGATCAACTTTGATGATGTCCGGGTCAGTGGGCAGAGCCTCCCGCCAGTTTTACTACTGGTTCTTGCGAACCGGTCCGAACGGGGGCAACCCACCACTGGTGTGGATATTCAAACTGATTTTAAGGGAATAAGTGTTGTGGCCTGCCAGCGGCCTGCGTGGATTGTGGCTGATCCCGACGACGAGGAGGCTGGTGTGGTGTCGTGCCAGCAGCCTGCGCAGCCAGCGCTTGCGTTGGACAGCGAGGAGGCTGAAGAGGATGTGGTGCTAGAGGCAGAGACTCAGCCTGGGCCTTCAGAACCTCCAGAGGCTCCTTCAAGTGGAGAGAGCGAAGTGGAGGAGCCTCTCCTCAACGCTCGAGCACGCAGGGCTGCCAAAAGGCAGGAGTGGCTACTCAGGAGGAGGAGGTCTCCTCGAGAGTAAGGCTTGAGGATAATTGGCCACTCCCTTAGCCTATTTAAGTCACAGTTAGTAAGTTTCTTGCTAGAAACAACTTGTAATTATCATCAGAGCATTTTTGGAAAAGTTTTATCATATCTTGTTTTCTGGGCTGGTTGCCAACCTTTGCCAGACTTTGGTTTATTCTTGCTACTTAATAAATTTGATAAGGACCGTTGGTGTGTGTCTATATCCTCGGGAATCCAGAGCTGGGGCAGAACATTAAGGGTTGTGGTTCTGAACATTTGCAAGCATCTATCTGCTGCTTTCATGTACAACAGGAAAGGGTAGGAGATGACCAGACTGACTGTGAGGGAAGGGTCAAGCATGTCATCAATCTCGAGTCCTTTTGCACCAAGAGATCTAAGTCCAACCCACCTTGACTTCTGTTGACTCTTATCCACTGCCAATTTGCTTTGGCCATTAGTAGGTCAGATTCTTGTAGAGAGCTTAAGTTTGCAACAAACCTATTGGCAGTCGGACTAGCAAACCCAAGAAAAGTAAATACTCTCAGGAACTTTGAAATCCCAAAAGCAAAACTTTATTGGAGACACCATTTCGGTACTGAAGAATCAAAACCAACTCTGGTTTTTCCCGCGCAATGCTTGTATAGTTAAACAATAGCTTCCCTTTCTCCCCACCCTTGGTTGGTCACATTGTCCAATTATGAATCGTCCTTTTGTTTTGAGAACAGTTCATCTTTCTGTCAGACACCTGCATCAGTGGCCTTGGTGGAGATCTTGGTTCTCACGGACCATCTCTGGAGCTCCTGCATTCTTTCTCCCCCCCCCCCCCCGTTCTTTGGCAAGTTGAATAGCGCTAAGACCTAAACCTTTCAAAAGCGGTTCAACCTTGACAAAACCTTCATATTGGTTTGAACTGCCTGGCTTTCCCGACTTCTTGTACCTGACAAAAACCTTCTTGTACAAAACTAGGGAGAGATTTATCTGGCAAAGTGATTAATAACTGCATTCTGCTAACAAAACAGCAAAGCACTTCATGTGTTGATCTTACTTTTAAAGTGCAGCTTTCTCAACAGAAAGTCTTTACGGAGAAGAGACCTTGGACCTCGGATGTCTTAAGGAATCACCTCTGATTGTATTGAAACACCTACATCCAGTCCGAGTGGGGATAAAACTCAATCCTTTTCCGTATGAATAAATCTTGTAATCCATCACCAAGAAGTGTTTGGTGTATTTTTTACCTTACCATATCAAAGAGGGCTGATAAACCGTTTTCTTAACCAAGCCTGTTGGGTGATCATTAGATCGCTTGCAGGAATAAATTATCAGTGGTGGTTCTCTGGAGTTAAATACTCCAACGATGTTTGCTGTCAGTTTCATTTATAGCCTTAATTTATTTAAGTGAGCTTTCTAAGTTATTGAAGTGAGTTAGATGTAAAGAAAAAAGAAAAAAAAGGAAGATGCCCATTTCTTGAGAAATTCTACCATCCCTGTTTTGATGGTCATGATAAGATAACCAACTTGGAAATAAGCTAAGACCACACTGGCAAGAGTGGTTTTAGCTTTTTTTAAAAAAACAAACAAATCAGTAAGTCATTTTCTTGCAATTTTTTTCTAAACACTTCTCATTAAATTTGATTAATGTCTTCTAGAAACTAATTTCAAAGAAAAAGTGAATTTTGGAGAGCATTTCTTTCAGCTGGAATGTGGTGCCTTTGCATTTAGTTAGCGATAAGGAGACGGAGGGATCTCTCTCTATTTCTTTCATTGCACAATCTTCTCTTCTCTGCAGTCATTTGCAGCCCCTGGTTTTCTACAGTTGCATGAAAACCCAAGGGAAGACCTCAGGAAAAACTTCTCCCGGGAGTGCTCTTCCTTCAGGGGTACTCGTTATCTTGATATATGATGGGAGAAATTCAAAGAATTCATCCACTCAATTTCAGTCTGATTCAAATTATACCCAGTCCTATCTTTGCATAATATATTGCTTACAATGGATTGATCCACTCTCCTCCTCCTCCTTGTCCTCGTATCTCTTCTTCTCCTCCTTCTCCTTCTTGTCCTCCTCCTCCTCATCTTTCTTCTCCTCCTTCTCCTTTTTGTCTTCCTTCTCCTCCTCCTCTTTCTTTTTCTTCTTCTTCTCCTTCTTCTCTTCTTCTTCTTCTCCCTCTTCCTCTTCTTCTTCTCCCTCTTCCTCTTCTTCTTCTTCTCCTCCTCTCTCCCTCCCTCCCTCCCTCCCCCCCACTTTGTCTTCTCTCATTCCCAGTTGGATCTTTCATCCAGACTCAGCAAGCTGCTGGGATAGCAGAAGCCACCATATGTTCTCCTTATGCTTTATCTCACTCTTGTGCTTTCCCCGCAAACATGTCATCCTTAGCTTTCCTTATCAAAATTCCAAACCAAAAGTCCTCACAGAGTGCAACCCCTTTGAATGGGGGGAAAAAAAGCTATGTGACAGTTGGAGAACTGAGTGTCGGTTTCTTCTCCTTCTCTTAAAAAAACCCTCAACAATCTTGATAAACAGGTAGAGCTCAGATTTAGCATTAGGCTTTGATCCATTTCTTTTTACATTACATAGGGAAAAAAGGGCCAGTAAGACAGGTATCTATTAGCAGCAGTTTAGACATAATTAATGGAACATCTGTCTGCTCATTTGAAGTTTCTACTTATGACAGTTTGGTTATTAAGCTTATTTAAGCTTTGGACCATTAATTCTAAGGGACTTTCCAGCAAAGGAGGGAGAAATGCATCTTAGCAGTGTGATCTAGCTCATCTCATCCATGAGAATTTGCAATTGCATTTTTAGAGAGTAAATTTTATAATTATTCATTCGAAACAAAGTTCAAAACACATTGAAAGGTGCCTGCTCATATGGAAATGCCTCTAAGCAAAGACAAAGAAAGGCACCTCAGCTCCAAAGTCTCAGCATGTTTCTCCAAACAAAATAAGATTTCCCTAAACTGGTACTTTTTTTAAAAAAGCAACAATTTAAGGTGATTTGCCTGAAGAAGAACATTATAAGAAACATCAAGGGGAGTGAAAAGGGTTATGATCAGTCAAGTCTTGCATGGAGAAAAATCTAGGAGATGTTCAGATTATACAAACGTGGTTTTTTTTGTAATCTTAATTCTCAGATAGTATGAATAAAGAATGTTGTTAAGTCATCGTGACTGAGCCAAGTTCCACCCAATTCAGAGCAGCAAATCAACTCATCAAATCATATAATCAACCTATGTTCCAAAGCACCAGAAGGAAAGACAAGAAACAAATAAATAGAAACTAATCAAGGAGAGAAGCAACCTTGAACTAAGGAGAAATTTCCTAACAGTGAGGACAATTAACCAGTGGAACAGTTTGCTTCCAGAAGTTGAAGAGACTGGACAACTACTTGTCTGGAATGGTATAGGGTCTCCTGCTTGAGCAGGGTGTTATTTATTTATTTATTTATTTATTTATTTATTTATTTATTTATTTATTTATTTAATTAGATTTCTATACCGCCCTACTCCCGAAGGACTCAGGGCGGTGCACAGCCAAACAATAAAAACACATACAATACAAAATTTAAAAATAGAAGAAAATCACATTAAATAATTTTGGCCCCGACAAATTTAAAACCCCAAACTTTTAAAACCAGTTTAAAATTAAATATATAAAATACTAAAAGATATTTAAAATTTTAAAAATCTTTTATAAAAGAGGGGGAAAATTAGGCCAGGCCGGCCTGGTGAAATAGTAAGGTCTTTAAGGCGCGGCGGAAGGTGCGCAGATCCGGGATCCTCCGTATTTCTGGGGGGAGCTTGTTCCAGATAGTAGGTGCCCCCACAGAGAAGGCTCTCCCCCTGGGGGCCGCCAGTCGGCATTGTTTGGCTGACGGCACCCGGAGGAGCCCCTCTCTATGGGAGCGTACCGGCCGGTGGGAGGCTATTGGTGGTAGTAGGCGGTCCCGTAAATAACCAGGTCCTAAGCCATGGAGCGCTTTAAAGGTGGTAACCAGAACCTTGAAGCACACCCAGAAGACCACTGGGAGCCAGTGCAGCTCGCGCAGGAGGGGTGTTACATGGGAACACCATGTCGCTCCCATTACCACCCGCGCAGCCGCACTCTGCGCCAGTTGGAGCCTCTGGGTGCTCCTCAAGGGGAGCCCCATGTAGAGAGCGTTGCAATAGTCCAGGTGGGAGGTGACAAGGGCATGAGTGACCGTGCGTAACGAGTCCCGATCCAGAAAGGGACGCAACTGGAGGATCAGGCGAACCTGATGAAAAATCCTCCCGGTCACGGCCGTCAAATGCTCTTCTAAAGACAGCCGTGAATCCAGGAGGACGCCCAAGTTGCACGCCCTCTCCGTTAGACTAGAAGACCTCCAAGGTCCCTTCCAACTTTATTATTCTGTATTATATTTAACACTCAGAACAGAGCTGGGCTGATATGAACCAATTGGAAACTTTTTACACCAATGCACATTCATTTCAATGATCAGAATCAACTGTCACTTGATTATCTTCATTTAGAGTGTGCCTAGTCCAGAAATCCAGAATTATGCTTGATTGATTGATTGATTGGTTGGTTGGTTGGTTCGATTTATATGTCGCCCTTTTCCAGAGACTCAGGGCGGCTTACAATGCGTTAAGCAATAGTCTTCATACTTTTGTATATACCTGCTTAGTAGGGCTTTTGCCGCCGCCCCCCCCCCCAAAGCGGTGTTCTTTTTTATACAAAGTCATCTTATTGCCCCCACAATCCGGGTCCTCATTTTACCTACCTCGAAAGGATGGAAGGCTGAGTCAACCTTGAGCCTGGTGAGATTCGAACTTGCAGTAATTGCAGGCAGCTGGTGCTACTTAACAGCACTTTAGTCTGCTGTGCCACCAAGGCTCTTGTTTTGGTCACATATAGGTATAGGTAAACCATCTCATAAGGTAAAGTAAGATTACTTTTAGTCATCTTTGCATGAAAACTGGTTTCCCTACTCACATTATCTCCATTGTATCTAGATTAAGTCTTGTTTCCCCCATCAATCTCCGAAGTGCCTCTAAACATTAAGACTTCAATACTGCGACGATAGAGTAGATATTGGGTATAACATTTTTCATACTTCAATCCAGATTGCCAAACGCTTAACAATGGTATTAGTGGGATAGGATGTAAACTTATAATATATATCATTGGTCATGGAGTAGTAGATCAAATCCCAAAGGTGCTTTTTTGAAGACGCAACTGGACTTTCTGGTTTTTCTTTGAAGACGTTTAACTTCTCATCCAAGAAGCTTCTTCAGCTCTGACTGGATGGTAGGAAATGGAAGGATTTATATTCCTTGCAGACAGCTGGTCATTTGCATCCTTTTAGAGAGTCATTGAGGCCACTTGGAGGTTTATCTGTGTCCTCAGGGTCACCTGAGTAGTGCAAATGGGTGTGGAGCCTTCTTGGAACTGTTGAAAGGACTGTGTTGTAGACTGGAGATAGATGATGTTGCATCCCTCCCCCTATATTGAGAGAGGGCTGTTCTATTTTGAATTAGTAGATCAAATGTTTCTCAACACCACAATCAGGAAGAACAGAAATTATAAAAAATAATTTCATGCTAGTTAGATTAAACTCAGTTAAAAACCCAAAAGATTGCAATGGACAGTCATATGGAAAGTTGTATATTTAAACAGTCATATAGATCTGCATGATTGCTTCTCACCTTGATTAATTTCCATCCATTGTTTCTTGTCATGGCTTTTGATGCTTTGGAAAATAAATTGACCCCCTCCTCTTTGTTGCAGCCCCTCAAATACTGGAATAATGCTATCATGACACACACCCCAGTCCTTTTTTTCTCTAGAGTAAAGGTAAAGGTTCCCCCGCACATGCATACTAGTCGTTCCCGACTCTAGGGGGCAGTGTTCATCTCCGTTTCAAAGCCGAAGAACCAGCGCTGTCTGAAGACGTCTCCGTGGTCATGTGGCCAGCATGACTCAACGCCAAAGGACCATGGAACGCTGTTACCTTCCCACCAAAGGTGGTCCCTATTTTTCTCCTTGCATTTTTTACATGCTTTCGAACTGCTAGGTTGGCAAAAGCTGGGACAAGTAACGTGAGCTCACTCCGTCACGCGGTGCTAGGGATTCGAACCGCTGAACTGCCGATCTTCTGATCGACAAGCTCAGCATCTTAGCCACTGAGCCATCACGTCCCTTTCTCTAGACTAGCCAAACCTAAATCCTGCAAACCGTTCTTTGTACGTTTTAGTCTCCAAGCCTTTAATCATCTTAGTTGCTCTTCTTTGCACTTTTTCCAGAGTCTCAACATCTTGTTTTATAATGCCATGAAAACTGCAATATCTGCAAATGTCACTGTATAATGTGAATTTGAAAATGAACGCTACATACACTAAAATGTACGTATGTCTGTGTTCCAACAATCAAATGTAAATAGAACCCATTTTTCAGTGACGAAAATTGCAGGATCATAAACTACCAATGCCAAGGAACAGGATTATCATGTTCCATTGATTGTATTGCTGATGATACCTCAAGGGACCATAAACCCACCCACCACCCAAGACCTGAAATGCAACTCCAATGTGCCCACATGGTAAAAATGCTCAGAGGCAGGATTATTTCAGCATCCCTTGGAGATAAATCTTTGAGACCTTTGCCACCTATGGGGGGGTGGGGAATATAATTGTCTTCCTAATTAAAATTGATTTTTTTTTTCCTGGTGACGGAGCCATTCTGTACTTTTTCTTAGACTGAAAGTTTGGTCCTGTATAGTAGAAGATATTTATGGTTTTTCATTGACAGTATATTCAGAAGAGAGTCTGGGTCTGATCTACAACTGTGGAGCCAAAGGAACCACTGGAAAGGTAAATCTTTCAGAATATTCTCTGCTACTTGTGAACGTGAGGGCATGGCTGGAAGAAAAGGAAAAAGAGGTTGAGCTGATAGAATTGTTAAAACATTCATTCATTGCTTACATGGTGTCAGGCCTGGAAGCCATCTTTTGCATTGGGCCTTCAGGCCTGCCACATTTACTACTGTGGGAAACTGAGGAGGGGAGATTATATGGCGCTGGGGTGATATATAGTCATAATAACATTCCTTTCTCAGAGAGTCAAGGACGTCTTGCCCTGCGCCTGGAGGGTTGAAACTGGGAAGCATCTCCAGTTGGGATGGTGCTTGGATTGAACCATGTGATAGACATGTGGGTGCTGGGCAGGGACTTGAACTTTCCTTTGGGTGGGGAAAACCTGGAATCTTTCAGATTCGGGTTTTCTCAGATGTGCCAATATGACATCTCTAATAAAATGGAACTGTGAGGAAACTCAAGCCTTGGTGTTTTCTTTCATTGGGGGTGTTACTTGGATCCCTGACACATGGATTTTTCTCCTGTCTTGCCAGAGAAATCTCAAGGATTTGGCAACTGCTGGTTCTCAAGATGTATTGAATGTACACTTCCTGGAAATGGAATTCACTGCATTCACTTACACACATTCACCAGTTAATATTTTTCAAATTGGTCAATATTTATTCTGAATAATTAATATTGCCTGGAAAGAGATGGGTTTGTGTGTGACAGATCTACCCTTTATTTATTATTATTATTATTATTATTATTATTATTATTATTAGTAGTAGTAGTAGTAGTAGTAGTAGTAGTAGTTGTTGTTGTTGTTAATCTTTAGTGAGATTCACAGCCTTTGAGGCTGGTTAATAGCTCAGCAGCTCGAGTCCTAACCAAGGACCTAGGAACTGTTAAGGTATCGTCGGAGGATGTAAGTTGTTCCGAGTAAGGTGGTTTTTTGTAGAGTCAAAATGTTCAAGTCCGGTAAATTTAGAATTTCTAAATAGCGGGGTAGCCCTTTGGGTATTGCTCCAAGGGCTCCAATTACAATCGGGACAACACACGATTTCTTTTTCCACAGTCGCTCAACTTCAGTTTGCAAGTCCTGGTACTTTGTGATTTTTTCTTGCTGCTTATCTTCAATCCGTGCATCACCAAGTATTGCAATGTCAATGAACCATACTTTTTTCTTTTCAACTATTGTTATGTCAGGTGTGTTGTGGACCAAGTGCCTGTCAGTCTGAATCCTGAAGTCCCACTATTGTTGTTGTTGTTGTTGTTGTTGTTGTAAATTTTGGGTTATGTTTCATGAATACAGTCTCAGTGGAAGGGAATAATATGAATTTGACTTTCTTATTTCAGTGAATAAGCTGAATGCTCTCATCAACTGACAAGATGAAATCCAACCTCATTGGGGACTTTTTGGGATAATACTTTGATGTAAAAAAGAAGCTTTTAAAGAAATTTTAAAGGGAAACTAATCAAGGAGAGAATCAACCTAGAACTAATGAGACATTTCCTAATGGTGAGAGCAATCAGCCAGTGGAATTGTCTTCAGAAGTAGTGGGTGCTCCATCACTGGAGGTTTTCATGAAGAGACTGGCCAGCCATTCGTCTGGAATGGTATAGGGCAGGGGTCAGCAACCTTAAACACTCAAAGAGCCATTTGGACCCATTTCCCACGGAAAAGAAAACACCAGGAGCCACAAAACCAGTGGTGGGATTCAGCCAGTTTGCACCACTTAGGGAGAAGTGGTTGTTAACTTTCTGAACAGTTTGGTGAACTGGTTGTTAGAAGAAATCATTAGGGCAGAGAACCGGTTGTTAAATTATTTGAATCCCACCACTGCACAAAACCCTTCCCATGCCTGACTATTTCTTGAGCAGCCACAAAACTAGAATATATAGTTGAATTAAATGTTCTGTTTTCTTCTGAAACTTTTCTTTTCTTGGATTTATCCATGGTTGGCCTACTGGGGGTTGAAAAGCTCAATAAATCACGTGCCGGCAGGTGTTGCACATTGGCGGTTGTGACACATATTTTGAGTGACAGGGAGCCGCAGCAGAGGGATGAAAGAGCCACATGCGGCTCCAGAGCCACAGGTTGCTGACCCCTGGTATAGGGTCTCCTGCTCGAGAAGGGGATTGGACTAGAAGACCTCTGAGGTCCCTTCCAACTTTGTTATTCTATGTTCATGTTATGTTGAATTATGTTCCAAATATGTATAATCTGACTGGGATTTTTTTCTTTAAAGAATTTTTCTTAAATTGTCCATGAGGACTTGCTGAAAGAATTATTTTGAGAAATTGGAAAAGCAGCATTATTCTGAATGTTAAAAAAAGGATGGAATACAGTACATGTGCAATTTACCCATTTTAGAAAAAGCCATTTTCCCCCCACTAATCAAAAAAAATAATGCAATCTATTTTCTCTTTGACACATATGTTATGATATTCTATAAGATTCGAGTTTTTTTCTACGTTGAATTTTTCATATATTGTTTAATATTTGATATGCAGCTGACATGTCTAGATGATTGATTTTTTCCCCATTTTTATTTGTTGTTGTTCATTATTAATTATGTTCTGTTTTTTTTTTTTACTTTTGCTCATGGCTTGTTGTTTCGTTGTTGTTGTTGTTTTTCCTCCTAGGATTAATGTTTTGTTTTGTTTTTTTAATGGGTGGTTATCACAATAAAATTTTAAAAAAATCTTAAAAGGGCTCTTCCCTCTCAAATATTAACATAAATCACATGCTTCATTTCAGCAGAATGATTCAAGGCAGCCTATCTCGATCTGTTCTCCTCCAGAAGGGATTTCTTGTCATCACACCAAACAATGGTTGGAGACACAATCTAATGCAGAGGTCTTCAAACTTGGCAGCTTGAAGACTTGTGGACTTGTGGACAGCATAGCTGGCTGGAAAATTCTGGGAGTTGAAATCTACAAGTCTTCAAGCTGCCAAGTTTGAAGACCTGTGATCTAATGCATCAGCAAAGTGACATTTCCATGAAATGTAGCATGTGAGAATCCAGAGGTGGGCTGCTGCCGGTTCTCTGTCACAGCCCTTCAAATATTGGAAGACCCACTATCATGTCAACCCTGGTCCTTTTTTTTCATTAGATTAGACATATCTCATTCATTGTACAGTGTAGCCTCCAGTCCCTTAAACATCTTTGTTAGCAATGCACACCAGAACAACTAGACACAAGGACAGTTTTTTCCCCCGCATGCCCTCACTCTGCTAAACAAATAATTCCCACAACACCGTCAAACTATTTACTAAGGCTGTATTACTATTATTCTTCTCATCCTTCCTATTACTATCTCCTCCCACTTATGATTATAACCTTGTTGCTTGTATCTTTACCATTGATATTGTTTTATTTAGGTTCCTAGTACGATTTGATTGCTTATTTAGTATCCTATGACTATCACTAAGTGTTGTATCTTATGATTTTTGATGAATGTATTTTTTATGTACACTGAGAGCCTATGCACCGAAGATAAATTCCTTGTGTGTCCAATCACACTTGGCCAATAAAGAATTCTGCTCTGTTCTGTCCTGTCCTATCCTATCCTATCCTATCCTATCCTATCCTATCCTATCCTATCCTATCCTATCCTATCCTATCCTATCCTATCATCTGCTTTTTTTCTAGATCTGAGCATCTTTGTTTGTATCATGGTGACCAGGACTGGATGCAGTATTCCAAGTGTGTTCTCATGTTCTTTTTCTGTTATATTCTTCTTCCTTCATTATTTTCTTACCCTTCAAAACCCTCCTCTATCTCTGTATGCATATTGGCTTTCCTCGGGGAAACATATCTCCCAGCCAGAAGCCAGCTGCGAATTTATGGGTCATTGTGATGCTACACAGCCAGGTGCATCACCTCTGCATGTATATATACTGAGTAATTAGACAGTTTCACAAACCATTAATTAAACTCTTCCTCCCATGCAATGAACAGAAGAGGTTTCGATCCAAATATGTGGAAAATACTTTGCATCCTGAGCATACACAATTATCTTGAAGGTATTGACTTAACAATCTTGCAGACTGAACCTTCCAGCTTCTATATATGTCTCTTCTCGCAGGGAGTCCAAAGGATCAGACAAAGACTGACAGATGTTTAGGGCTTTAGGACGAAGTCATGCTGCCAAGAACTGGACTAATGTGAACAAGCTGGCATCCATTCTTATGACAAAAGACAGTCAGGAATCAGGAGGCAGTTACAAAGCGTGGAATGTTACCAAGCTGTTGACTCATGGAATCATTGGGCTGGAAGAGACCTTGGTGGTCTTCTTGTCCAATCCCCTGCTCATGTCAGGAGACCTTATACCCGTGATGGTGAACCTATGGCACGTGTGCCCAAAGTGGCACGTGGAGCCATGTCACCTGGCATGCACAGCGTCGCCCATTCCTCTTCTGGGTTTCTGGCATGCATGTATGTACAACGATCAGCTGGCCTTTTTGTGTGCAGCAGTGGCGGAAACTAGAAGATCTTCTAGCTGGTCTTCCATTTTCCTGCATGAGCATGTGCGCTGGCCAGCTGATTGTCGTGTGCGCATGCACACCAGAAACCCAGAAGAGTAGCTGATTGAAACCGGAAGTTCAGTAGCTGAAACCGGAAGTTCAGTAGCTGAAACCGGAAGTTCAGTAGCTGAAACCGGAAGTTCATTTTCGGGCGTGTGCATGCGTCCTGGGCAGCTCCTCTTCCAGATTGTGGCCCAGATGCATACTCACACACGCTCCCTTTTCAGCACTTGGTTCGTCATCACTGCCTTATACCATCCAAGTGGAATGGCTGTCTTGGAAACCTCTAGCAATAAAGAGAACTGAAGTTAGAACAGTTGGAACTGAAGAAGCTTCTTGGATAAGAAGAAAAAAAAAGAAGGAAAGTCCAGTTGCCTTTGGGATAACTATGACTTGAATGACTGAGAATCTCCATAGAGCAGGTGTCAGCAACCCACGGCTCTGGAGCCGCATTTCACCCCTCTGCTGCGGCTCCCTGTTGCTGGTCAGCTCCACAATTGATAGGGCTTTCGGTTAGGATAGGTAGAGGGAAAAAGGACACCACGCTAGGAGGAGACCTTATGGTGGGGGAACCGGACTTCCAGTTGGCTCCATAATTGAATGGGGGGCTTCCGGTTAGGACCTTTGTGGCTCTTTGAGTGTTTAAGGTTGCCAACCCTGCCATAGAGATACCTCCAGCGATGAAGCACCCTCAACTCTGAGAGGCAAGCTGTTCCGTTGATTAATTGTTCTAATTATCAGGAAATTTCTTCTTGGTTGGTTCTAGGTTGGATCTCTCCTTGTTCATTTTCTATCCATTATTTCTTTTCCTGCCCTCAGCTGCTTTGGAGAATAGATTGACCCTCTCTTCTCTGTGACAGTCCTTTTTCATTCTTATGTTGAATCGTTTTTTATTTCTTCAGATCAGTTCAAGGACTTGTAAATTGCTTTTGGAGATTAGTTTTGGCCTGCTTGTGCTACAACAAATCAATTATATCATAATTTTCAGGCTATGTTTAGGGATCTTTCGATGGGGAATATTCAAGCAATTCCTTGGATTTGGATTAGAGAGCTGTAATGGGAACAGCTTTTAAGACCGAGACAAAGAGGCATGTAATGATTCCCCAAAAAGGAATTTGAGAGTATTTTATGTCTTCTTGAAAAACATATTCCTTGAGTTATCAAGGCAGTTCTTGGTTAAGTCTTCTTCACTGAATAGGCATGTGTCTATGTGACAAATATTAGAATTGTTATTGGAAGGGACCTTGGAGGTCTTCTAGTCCAGCCCCCTGTTCAAGCAGGAGATCCTACACCATTCCAGACAAATGTCTGTCCAGTCTTTTCTTGTAAACCTCCAGTGATGGAGAACCCACAACTTCTGAAGACAAGTCATTCCACTGGTTGATTGTTCTCACTGTTAGGAAATTTCTTCTTAATTCGAGGTTGCTTCTCTCCTTGGTTAGTTTCCATCCATTGTGTTTTTTGTCTTGCCTTCTGGTGCTTCGGAAAATAGTTTGACCCCCTCTTTTTTGTGGCAACCCCTCAAATATTGGAACACTGCTATGCTGTCACCCCTAGTCCTTCTTTTCTCTAGACTAGGCATACCCAATTCCTGCAATCGTTCTTCATATGTTTTAGCCTCCAGTCCCCTAATCATCTTGTTTGCTCTTCTCTGCACTCTTTCTAGAATCTCAACATTTTTTTTCTATCATGGTGACCAAAACTGGACACAGTATTCCAAGTGTGGCCTTACCAAGGCATGGTAAAGAGGTATTAACCCTTCACATGATCTTGATTCTATCCCTCTGTTTATGCAGCCCAGAACTGTGTTGGCTTTTTTGGCAGCTGCTGCACAATGCTGGCTCATATTTAAATGGTTGTCCACTAGAACTCCAAGATCCCTCTTGCAATCACTAAAAGATAGAATCAAGATCACGTGAAGTGTTAATACCATTTTATAATGCCTTGGGAAGGCCACACATGGAATATTGCATTCAGTTTTGGTCGCCATGATGTAAAAAAGATATGGAGACTCTAGAAAGAGTGCAGAGAAGAGCAACAAAGATGATTAGGGGACTGGAGGCTAAAACATATGAAGAACGGTTGCAGGAACTGGGTATGTCTAGTTTAATGAAAAGAAGGACTAGGGGAGACATGATAGCAATGTTCCAATATCTCAAGGGCTGCCCCAAAGAAGAGGGAGTCAAGCTATTATCCAAAACACCTGAGGGTAGAAGAAGAAGCAATGGGTGGAAGCTAATCAAGGAGAGAAGCAACTTAGAACTAAGGAGAAATTTCCTGACAGTTAGAACAATTAATAAGTGGAACAACTTGCCTGCAGAAGTTGTGAATGCTCCAATATTGGAAATTTTTAAGAAGATGTTGGATAACCATTTGTTTGAAGTGGTGTAGGGTTTCCTGCCTGGGCAGGGGGTTGGACTAGAAGACCTCCAAGGTCCCTTCCAACTCTGTTATTCTATTTCTATAGCCATCGATTTCCAATAACATTTCCAGCCTGGGGTATTTATAGAGGTATGTTGCTCTTTTTCACCAGCACTTCGTGGAATGATCACCTAATGCTTCCTGGAAGTTAGAACAAGAGTTTTGACAATCTCTCCATTCGTATTTGTTCCTTGGGGATACATTCCTGTCCTTATGAAGTTGCATTTTTGCCTCTTCTTTTTTGAGTCTTGGTTTGTTATATGCAGAGACATTTCCTTCTCAAGGAAATGCTTGCCTTACCCCTCTGATGATTTTTAAAACTTCTCTAGTAATTACATATTGAAATGTTTGATCTTTGCTTACTTTTATATTTCTGTTACCCTAAGATTTTTTGTTTTTAAAGAAATACAATTTCCCTTGCCATAAACCACCTTGAGGATTTTAATACAACAGCTGGTATTTTTTAAAAAGGGTATATAAACAAAGTCTGTTCTTGCCCCAGTGGACCAGGGATTAGCCTTCTGGAGCCTTATTATCCAAGTCTAAAAATTAAGACTTTGTGGCAGGCAATGTCAAATTACAATCTGAATTTCCCCTGGTAATTCTCAACTGAGTAAAGTTGCTCCTAATCTAGTTCCTTTGTGGCATATTTATGCCATCTCTAGGAACCCAGGATTGTATTTAAATTCCAATTAATGAAGGAAGGGCATGAATTCAAAATAAGACTGAAATGTGGCGCTTTTTGGTGGTGGAGGAGGAGGAGGAGAAAAAGAATACCTCATCTCGGAGCAGAGCCATGAATTGGGGTTTGTGAAATAATGGGGCAGAAATTAGGGGGATCTGAGAAGCATTTGAGAATGTGGGCTTCCTCGTGGGCCTCTATTGAGGGGAAATTATCCAATGATTGTATTGCAGTTGTTTCTTAGGCCAACATCTATCCATCCATTTCTTTCTTTCTTTCTTTCTTTCTTTCTTTCTTTCTTTCTTTCTTTCTTTCTTCCTTTTTTCTTCCTCCCTCCCTCCCTTTCTTTTTTCTTTCTTTCTTTCTTTTTTCTTTCCGTTCTTTCCTTCCTTTTTTCTTCCTCTCTCCCTTTCTTTCTTTTTCCTTCATTCATTCCTTCATGCCTCCCTTCTGTCTTCTTTCTTCCTCCCTCCCTCCCTCCCTTTCTCTCTTTCTTTTTCTTTCTTTCTTTCTTTCCCTTCTTTCCTTCCTTCTTTTTTCTTCCTCCCTCCCTCCTTCCCTTTCTTTCTTTTTCATTCCTTTCTTTTTTCCTCCCTTCCTTCTTTTTTCTTCCTCTCTCTCTCCTTTGGTTCATCTCTTTCTTTCTTTTTCTTTCTTTTTTCTTTCTTTCTCTTTCTTTCTTTCTTTCTCTTTTCCTTCTTTCCTTCCTTCTTTTTTTCTAGAACTCACTGTCTCCTGGTGATTTGGTGCATCTTTCATATTGAAGGTGAGACTAGAACCCCCACACATCTGCTTTCTTGGCCTCCATTTTAACCACAGAATGTGAATTATTCATTCAGTTTTTATTTTATTTTAAAAGACCTATACATCTGCTCCTATTGTAAAAACAACCTTGGGTGGTACCAGGGGTGGGATTCAGCCAGTTCAGACCAGTTTGGGTGAACCAGATGCTAATTTTACATCTGGTTTACTGAACTGGCAGTCACAAAGACTGGCTGACCCCGCCCACCCCACCCCACCCCACCCCAGGGGTCTCTAAGTGGCCCATTTTGGATGCGAGGTAAGTGCAGGATCTGTGTGGAGGCTCTGGGAAGGCAAAAAAATGGAAATGGGCCCGTTCCCTGCCTTCGGAAGAACTCTGGAGCCCAGGGGAGGCTGTTTTCGCCCTCCCAGAGGCTCAAGGAAAGCCTCTGGAGCCTGGAGAGGGTGAAAATGCCACCACTCCCCGCCGTGACACAGGAGGCCAAGTAGGCCTTGCCCCCATGGCCACGCCCACCCAGCAACCAGGCAAAGAACCGATAGTTAAAATTTTTCAATCCCACCCCTGGGTAGTACATAATTAGAACAAAGTTGTGGAGATGTCGTAGTCCAAAACTCCCTATAATTTTATTTCCCTTTGGAGACCGGAGACCAATACGTTTTGCCCAGTGGTGAAATCCAAATTTATTTACTACCAGTTCTGTGGGCGTGGCTTAGTGGGTGTGGCAGGGGAAGGAAATTGCAAAATCTCCATTCTCACCCCACTCCAGGGGAAGGATACTGCAAAATCCCCATTCCCACCCCACTCCTGGGGGAAGAGTATTGCAAAATCCCCATTCCCACCCCACTCTGGGGCCAGCCAGAAGTGGTATTTGCGTTTTCTCCAAACTACTCAAACTTTCCGCTACCGGTTCTCTGAACTGCTCAAAATTTCTGCTACTGGTTCTCCAGAAGCTGTCAGAACCTGCTGGATTTCACCTCTGGTTTTGTCACAATCCATGTATGAGTGAAAAATCAGGATCGAAAACAATAAACTGCCTCTTTCTCCCTCTTTTTTTGAAACATGGCTCCTTTTTTTCTTTCTCCAGTCTTTCTCAGATGGTTCTTGTGTGGTGAAGGCTGAGGCCCAAGAGGCTTTCTTTTCAAACTCTTCTTGCGTGAGGCAAAACTGTTTTAGACACTTAGTCAGTTTAATGTACACTGACATTAATATCTAAGGAATTGGGCCTCTAACCGCATTAGCTGTCTTGGACTCCCTAGAGTAAGTTATTTTGCTGTATTAAAAAGTCAATTTTCTGTTGACGGGGCATGAATTATTCTTGATGGGAAAAGAAAGCTTCATATTATCCCAGGCAAACAACCGGCCTAAACTTTCAATTCTGAAAGTTTATACCATTGGATAAGAGTCTGCTTAGGAACAAAAGGATCATATTTTAGCAACTTGGGCAAGATGGCAGATTTAACAAAGAATCTATGGCTACCTACATATCTTCATTTTTCTGTCTATCCTCATATCCATTCCCCTTTCTCTTCCCTCCTTCTTTTTATGATTATACGTGTAAAACTCTTCTGTATGATAGAAAATACTGTATTTTTTAAAAAAAAAAATGGAATGCTTTCCATTAAACGGCAGCCTAATAATTGGACTTTTCACCTGACAGCAGTGGGGAAATTTAAATTTTTTTACTACCGGTTCTGTGAGTGTGGCTTGGTGGGCGTGGGCGTGGCTTGGTGGGCATGGCAGGGGAAGGATACTGCAGAATCTCCATTCCCACCTCACTCTGGGACCAGCCAGAGGTGGCATTTGCTGATTCTCTGAACTACTCAAAATTTCTGCTACTGGTTTGCCGAACTACTCAAAATTTCCGCTACTGGTTCTCCAGAACCTGTTAGAACCTGCTGGATTCCACCCCTGCCTGACAGCATCATAATCACTGCATCATTTGTTTTCAAGGGTCAAAGTCTGGCCAGAATTTTGCAATGCTGGTGGATTAAAAATTTTAACTACTTGTTGTGACCCTAGCCCAAGTAGTTAGTATTAAATACAAACAGTTCGAAAACAAACAGACTTTATTAGAACAGCTGAGAATTAACTCATTCTCAGCATAGTCCAAACTAAACTAAAGCAAATTCTTCAGAACACCATTCCTCAGTTTATCACCAACCTTGGGATAATTAGGCAAACTGCCAAAGGCTTTTCTTGGCAAAACTTCAGAAGCAGAAGACACTGACAAGAAATGAATACAGTGAGACAAGAAGCAAATCTGTCAACGTTGTTTTCCAGCAAAGAGACCAAGAGCCGTTGCTGGTCTTTTAAGCCTTATGGGAGGGGCCAATCATCTCTTGGCCCTACTTCCGACTCGTCCTCTTTGCTTTAGCTGCTCTTGCCTTCTGGCAGCTCTTCTCATACGTGCACTAGGAACAGTCTCCTCCTGTTCCTCTGCCTCTCTACTATCAGCCTCTGGAGGCTCCGGAATCCGCACATCACTCCCCGATGGCCCTGGCCCCATCTCTGTCTCCGACGCAGAGCCCTCATCCGGGCCTTCCCCAGCCTCCAGGATTGGCCCATGTTCTTCCTCAGCCTCATCGCTGTCTGACTTAGCTGCCAGCTCCGCAGGCTGCTGGCAGACCACAACATTACTCCCCACTCCACCCCCAAAGCCCCTCTCTGAGATTTTGTAGTTATTAACGTTTTTCCCAATTTTTTTCTGCCTATATTTCTCCTCATCAACTGTTCTTCCAGGATTGTTCAACATTTTATACTTAGGCAGGAAAAACCAAATGTGCAGGTACAGATCAGGTGAAACCTGGCTCAGTAGCAGTAACTGCGAGAGCGATCTTGGAGTCTTAGTGGACAATTGCTTAAATATGAGCCAACAGTGTGTGGCAGCATCCAAAAAGCCAATGCATTAACAGAGGGATAGAATCAAGATCAAGTGAAGTGTCAATACCACTTTGATAAGATCACACTTGAATTCTGCATCCTATTTTGGTCACTGCAATATAAAGGAGATGTTGAGACTCTAGCAATAGTGTAGAGTAGAGTAATAAGATGATTTAGGGGGCTGGAAGCTAAAACATATGAAGAATGGTTGCAGGAATTGGATATGTCTAGTTTAATGAAAAGAAGGACAAGGGGTGACATGATAGCAGTCTTCCAATATTTGAGGGGCTGCCACAAAGAAGAGGGAGTCAAGCTATTCTCCAAAGCACCTGAAGGCAGGACAAGAAGCAATGGGTGGAAACTAACCTAGGAGAGAAGCAACCTAGAATAAAGGAAAAATTTCCTAACAGTGAGAACAATTAACCAGTGGAACAACTTACCTTCGGAAGTTGTGGGTGCCCCCACAACTCCATTACCGGAGCCTTTTGAAGAAGAGACTGGACAGTCATTTGTTAGGAATAATAGTCTCCTGTTTGAGCAGGGGTTTGAACTAGAAGACCTTCCAAATCTGTTACTCTGCTCTGTATCTGTGATCATCTAGGATCTTGAGCCACGGTGGCCCAGTGGTTAGAGTGCAGTACTGCAGGCTACTTCTGCTGACTGCTGGCTGCCTGCAATTTGGCAGTTCGAATCTAACCAGGCTCAAGTTGACTCAGCCTTCCTTCCGAGGTGGGTAAAATGAGGACCCAGATTGTTGGGGGGCAATAGGCTGACTCTGTAAACTGCTTAGAGAGGGCTGTAAAGCACTGTGAAGTGGTATATAAGTCTAAGTGCTATTGCTTCTTTCCTTCCTGTCTTTTCTCTCCCTCCCTTTTCTCCTTCCTTCCTTCCTTCCTTCCTTCCTTCCTTCCTTCCTTCCTTCCTTCCTTCCTTCCTTCTTTGCCATGGTGGTGCAATGATTAGAATATTGCAGGCTGACTTTGCCCGCTGCCAGGAGTTCGATCCTGACTAGCTCAACCCTGATTGTTGGGGGCAAATAGGCTGACTCTGTAAACCGCTTAGAGGGGGCTGTAAAGCACTGTGAATCAGTATATAAGTCTAAGTGCTACTGCTACCTCAGCACATATGCCAAGCTGCCCATTAAATTAGCTTGAATGATAGCTTTCAATCACATAAGATCAAGCGTGGATATGGAGAACTATGTTCACAGTTAATCAGACATGATGAACTTGAAGGTTAAAAATGTAAGCAGTTAGTTCATACATTTCAAGGTAACCCTGCTGTTAAACATGGAATGGGTTGAGTAGAATTTGGTGACAGGGTGGGCTTCAAAAATTTTAGCAAGGGGTTCTCTGCCCAGTTGCTGGGTGGGCCTGGCCATGGTGGGTGTGACCTAGTCGGCCTCCTGCACCACAATGGGGGGGGGCATTTTGCCCTCCCCAGGCTCCGGACGCTTTCCTCGAGCATCTGGGAAGGCAAAAACGGCCTCCCCAGGCTCCGGAAGCCCTCTGAAGGCCAGAAACAAACTTCCAGTAGGCCCGTTTTTCACTCTCTCCGAGCCTCCGCGTGCACCCTGCATTTACCTGCATCCAAAACGGGCCATGTGGGGACTCCTGGGAGGGGAGGGGCAGGGTGGGCAGAGCCAGCCAGGAGTGGGATTTGGGGGTTCTCCAAACTGCACATCTTAGCTAGAGATCCTCCCAAACCCCTGCAAACCCCCAGCAGCCCACCCCAGTTTGGTGACCTTTTTTGGAGATCATGAAAAGGAGAATCTTCTCCTCATCTAATCTACCATGGTTGTCAAGGAAGAAAAGTGTTACTGGCTCTGTTTGCCAACTCACGTAGGAAGATCAGGACAGAAGCATATGTGAGCCCAACTCTGTTTCCCTCAGGAGCAGGGAGATAATCACTTTTGGACTGAAATACTGTTTAATTTTCCTTCCAGCAACAAATATGACAGAACTTTGAAACTAGCAAGCGTGAAGCCTCTGCTACATGTTGGGCATAAGTTATTGACCAAGCTAGATGGCGTAGATGATAGGTCTTCAAAAACAGTAAGTGGGGAAGGTTAAAACCGGGCATGGACATGAATCTGAAGGCCAGTTGTACATCTTCACTCATCTACCATCCTGGTACTTCAGAAAGAAATGCTTTCCAAAAAAGAAAAGGGGGCATTTTTTAGCCCTACCGAAAATCTTCTCGAAAAGTCTATAAGTCATATGGGCTCAGAGTGAACATGGGCTTATTTCTGTAAATGCACGGAGAACTTCTTTTGGTCTCGGGTGCCTGAGCATAACTTTTCGCAGATGATGTATTTCCTATCCATAATGCATTTTGCAGGGTTCTCTATAATGAAAGAACAGATGTCGGAGCAACGAAGCTGCCTTTGGCGATATGTGCTAATTGATGTGTTTCCTTAAAAACCTAGAAGAAGAACATTGAAAGGTATTTAATTCCTAACTGCCGAGGATTGACCACAACCTGCTGCTAAGAAGGAGAGAAAAGTGCGCTTTTATGAACAATAATTTAACCGGAGCCATTAATGAGTGATGTGGCTACATAATGTTAGCAAAAGAGGGAAAGAACATGCTAATTTGACTTGGAGTTTGTAGAAGAAAGTTCTGCAGCTTTAATCCTAGGTGATACAGAAGTGAGTGGAAAAACATACTGAAGGCTGGAACGAACCAGTAAAAATATTCTTCCTCAGGATAAAGAGATGAAAGTTACCAGGCAGGGTTTAGTCACAGGGGTGGGATTCGGTCTATATTTGTATGTGTGTGTGTGTGTGTGTGTGTGTGCGCGCGCATGTATAGCTGAATTCCCACAAGCTTCATTCATTCATGCATGAGATCTTACCAGATTTTCAGAATAACAGAATTGTGTTATTCTGAAAACAGAATAAAAGAGAAGCAACTTAGAACTAAGGAAACATTTCCTGACAGTTAGAAACAATTGATCAGTGGAACAGGAGTTGCCTCCAGAAGTTGTGGGTGCTCCATCACTTGAGGTTTTTAAGAAGAGACTGGACAGCCACTTGTCTGGAATGGTAGAGGGTCTCCTGCTTGATAAGGGAGTTGGACCTTCAAGGTCCCTTCCAACTCTATTATTCTGTTCTGTTCTGTTCAGAGTTGAAAGGACTTTGGAGGTCTTCTGGTCCAACCCTCTGCTCAAGCAGGAGACCCTAGACCATTCCAGACAAGTGGCTGTCCAGTCTCTTCTTAAAAGCCTCCAGTGATGGAATTTCATCCACGATTTCTGGAGGCAACTCCTGTTCCACTGGTTAATTGTTCTCACTGTCTGGAAATGTCTCCTTAGTTCTAGGTTGCTTCTCTCCTTGATTGGTTTCCATCCATTACTTTTTTTTTTTTAATTTCATTTATATGCCGCCCTTCTCCAGAGACTCAGGGCGGCTTACAAGGCGTTAAGCAATAGCCTTCATACTTTTGTATATTTATACAAAGTCAGCTTATTGCCCCCACAAACTGGGTCCTCAATTTACCTACCTTAGAAAGGATGGAAGGCTGAGTCAACCTTGAGCTTGGCGAGATTCGAACTTACTTTAATTGCAGACAGCTAGTGTTAAATTACAGTGCTTTTGTCTACAGAGCTATTCCAGGCTCAGTCTTCTTGTCTTGCCTTCCATCTTCAGATGAAAATATATAGGATTGGGGCAGTGGTGAAATCCAAATTTTTTTACTACTGGTTCTGTGGGCGTGGTGTGGTGAGCATGGTGGGCGTGGTGTGGCTTGGTGGGCATGGCTTGGTGGGCGTCGCAGGGGAAGGATACTGCAAAATGTCCATTCCCACCCCACTCTAGGGGAAGGATACTGCAAAATCCCCAATCCCTCCCCACTCCTGGGGGAAGGATATTGCAAAATCTCCATTCCCATCCCACTCTAGGGGAAGGATACTGGAAAATCCCCATTCCCTCCCCACTCCTAGGGGAAGGATATTGCAAAATCTCCATTCCCAACCCACTCTAGGGGAAGGATACTGCAAAATCCCCATTCCCTCCCCACTCCTGGGGGAAGGATATTGCAAAATCTCCATTCCCACCCCACTCTAGGGGAAGGATACTGCAAAATCCCCATTCCCTCCCCACTCCTAGGGGAAGGATATTGCAAAATCTCCATTCCCAACCCACTCTAGGGGAAGGATACTGCAAAATCCCCATTCCCTCCCCACTCCTGGGGGAAGGATATTGCAAAATCTCCATTCCCACCCCACTCTAGGGGAAGGATACTGCAAAATCCCCATTCCCTCCCCACTCCTAGGGGAAGGATATTGCAAAATCTCCATTCCCAACCCACTCTAGGGGAAGGATACTGCAAAATCCCTATTCCCGCCCCACTCTGGGGCCAGCCAGAGGTGGTATTTGCTGGTTCTCCAAACTACTCAAAATTTCCGCTACCGGTTCTCCAGAACCTGTCAGAACCTACTGAATTTCACCCCTAGACTGTGTGTGTGTGAGAGAGAGAGAGAGACAAAGGAAGGTACTAGTAAACCCCTTCTCTGTGTTGCAAAGAAAAGCTTGTGGATGTCTCATGGAGCTAGCGAATATTAATGCCTGACTTGAACAACTCTCTCACTTACACTCATTGTAGCTCCAGTTTTGAGTTGTGGTTCTTTCATGTACTAAACGTATTGGAAAGCTGTTTCTCTGCTGTTATGATCCTTGGTCTAGTTAAATAAAATTCAAGTGTGACCAAGCTTCAGTACAAGAGAAGCACAGTATCCCCCAGCAACATGGCCTCTTCGCAGCCAATCAATTCTAGTTAAGTGACCCAGCTGCTGACTTCCTCTAGGTTTTGCGATAATGAGGAAGAATGAAGAGTTACTGTTCTTGGGGCCCTTCTACCACAATGATATTTCTCTACCTGTCCCCTGAGCACAATCATATTTTTCAAACTGTCCTCTTATTGATTTCCCATCTTGTCTATTTCAAGCAGGGATAGAGGTCTGGTGGGATTAGGAAAAAGAAAGAAAGAAAGAAAGAAAGGGCCCTAAGTGAGCCCATCATAGACTATGCGGAAAGCATTACATTCCAGCTAAGTGATTCTAATATAAAACATTTGACACCGCATTGTGCCCGACTTTAAATCCCAGAGAGAGAAAATAAAAGTGCCGAAAGTTCAGGAAGTAGCTATGGATTGGAAGAGCAAAAGAACAGCACGGTTCACAGAACATGATTGATCCAGGGCAATTTGAAATTAAGTGGCTGTATTTGTACAATCGCCAAGGGTTGGTTAGATGTGTATGCTTTCGCCGGATGCATGAACTCTGGTCACTTTGGCTGGTTTACAATTCACTGATCAGACAATCCCCGCCTTCCCCCCACCCCTGCCCCAAATAGGCCAGCTTAGTAAGTATATAGATCCCAGTCAATATGGAAAGACAAGGAGACAGGGTAGGGTTCCTCAAAGATGAGGAACAGAAGAGAACAAAGGTGGAGGGGACTTAGAGGTCTTCTGGTCCCAAAAGCAGGAGACCCTATATTTTTCTCATTGTTGTTCAACTGCTAAGTCATGTCCAAGGCTCCCCTATCCTCCATTGTCTGCTGTCAGGGTACCGACAGATGCCCTAATTAAATCATGAGCCTCGAGCCAAGCTTCAAAAGAAATCCAGTTATTTATTAGGAGCTTCATGTTGGCACTTTCCAAGTGAAGCCAACTCTGACCCCACATAATTGACGCCCCAATCATGACCCTGTTTCCCCCCTCCCCCCAGGGTGTGACATCAATCACATTTGGCAACAGAGCAATTTTGCGGGTTGTAGAGATCGCTCCCCTCAGGGCGCTGTGGGTAACCCTGGGAGACAGCCTTGAGAGAGATATGTCTGGAATGCGCCTTTGTTCTTGGTTGCCATGCCGCTTCGTCAGTTTCATCCCCCTTGCCTATGGCAAATCAAGAGCAGGCCAGGGATGCTTTGCCAGCTGACATCTGCCAGAGTTTGTCCAAATTCATGTTCATTGTGTTGATGACACTGTCTAGTGGGTTATTTTAAGGGTAATGGCTTTTAATGTTTAGGGGAGCCAATTCGATTTAATTCTGCTTTTAAATTATTTTAAATTTTATATTGTATGTATTTTAATTTTGGCTGTTCACCGCCCTAAGTCCTTCGGGAGAAAGGGCGATATACAAATTTAAATAAATAATAAATAAATAAATAAATAAATAAATAAATAAATAAATAAATAAATAAATAAATCTCATCCTCTGCTGTCTCCTTCTCATTTTGCCTTTCATCGTCCCCAATATCAGTTGAGTCCTCTCTTCTCATTTGGTGGCCAAAGTATTTGAGCTTCAGTTTCAAATGGTGGTCTAGTTTCTTCTTAAAGACCTCCAGGGATAGGACATCCGCAACTTCTGAAGCAGTAGTAAGGATGAGGGATGTATCATTTGTAGCTTCTAATAAGAGGTGAAAAGATCTTAACTAAAGACCCTTGCCTTTTGGACAAGTGGTTACAATCAATGGTGCTTTTGCTCTTATGCTTTGTTATATTGTGTTATTCTAAATTATTAGTATGTTATATTATTTCAGTACAACGATGTTTATATAATATTGACTAGAGATTGTTAAATCTCTAACATAAACCTTTGGAAATAAAGAAAAACATGTTTCTATCAGTCTTAACTATGATTTCTAAAATGTCAATGTTAATAAGCATGAAATTGTTTAATTTTTGCATCCTAAGTTAAATGTGGCATTAATAAACAACTGCAAAGTATATCAAACTATTTGTTATAGAGGATGTGGTGGCTCAGTGGCTAAGATGCTGAGCTTGTCGATCGAAAGGTCGGCAGTTCAGCGGTTCGAATCCGTAGTGCTGTGTGACAGGGTGAGCTCCCGTTACTTGTCCCAGCTTCTGCCAACCTAGCAGTTCAAAAGCATATGAAAAATTCAAGTAGAAAAACAGGGACCACCTTTGGTGGGAAGGGAACAGCATTCCATGCACCTTTGGTATTGAGTCATGCCAGCCACATGACCACGGAGATGTTTTCGGACAGCGCTGGCTCTTCAGCTTTGAAACGGAGATGAGCACCACCCCCTAGAGTCGGGAATGACTAGCACAGCGGTTCTCAACCTGGGGGTCGCGACCCCTTTGGGGGTCGAACGGCCATTTCACAGGGGTCGCCAAAGCCCTCCCCCCCCACGCCTTCACTCACCCTCACCCTCTGCCTCTGTTGGATCGCCTGGTCGCCGTTCGCTTACCCCACCCACTCCCAATCTATTGCTGCCTCCGGAGTCCCAGCTGATGGCTAGAGGGGAAAAAAACTTTAAATTCTTGCCGTGGGGCTTCAAAGAGCTATCTGCAAAGAGGTAAATTTTTTTCCCCCTAGCTATGCTGAAAAGAGAAAGCGAAAGCAGGGTCTTTGGTGCAACGTGACAAAATGAGGCAGAGAGATTTCTTTTTCTTTTTCTCACCAAAAAAGGTAGGTACAAAACTGCAAACAATGGGAAATTTAGGGCAAGAGGAGGTTCAAGATTTTAAAACACAAAAGAAAAAAAGCTCTATTTAACTAGGGAATTGTAATAATTGAGATACTATTAATTGTATATTGTGTTGAAAGCAGAAATGGTTAAGTTGTGGTTTGGAGGAATATATGGGGGAAATTATTTGGTTTATTATTATTGGTAAATATAATTAATTGATTTGTAAGAAATTGGATTGCATGGAAATAATTGGAATATTCATGTCCATATTGATAAATATACAAAAAAGATAGTTATATAACTAATTGATTTATATTAAAATGTTGAATTTGTATTAAACAACTGTATTACATAATTAACCAATGTGAGGATGGATATAAAAATAGATGACAATGGGAAGGGGTATAATATAGAATAGAAGGGAAAAATTGAATTTGATTAAGATTAGAGACGAGGATGAAGGGTAATATTGGTTTTTTAAAAAAATAGATGAGGAATAAATATGGTAAAAAGGAAATATAGCAATTGTAAATTTAATTGAAATGACTAAATTCTGTATTGGAAGAAATATCCTTCTGGGTTCTGCTCCAAGTGGGGAAAAAGACACTGGAAACAAGGAGACTGCTTGGAAAGATGTTTTAATAGTGGACAGGATCACATGGCTTGATGGGGCCCATTGTGTTAGTTTCTGTTGCTATTGTGTTGCAAATGTCCTTTGACAAAGGATTGACTTTCTGCCTCTGGCCCATTAACAAAGGGTGGGGGGCAGGAAGGTGGGAGCTGCTTTGTCTGTAAAATATGCTTCTCCATTTCTCATCCAGGTAGGGAAATATAATATTCTGCCTTTTTAATATTTCCCAAAATATTTCATTCTTCTAGGAAAGGGGTGGCTGCTAACCTCCTACAACTGTTTAAATTTGTGGACCGGCCAAATACTCTGTTCAAAGAAAATATGTTGTATGTTTGTATGTGTGTTTCTAATTATTGCTATTTATTCCTATTTGTTCTCTTTTATTCTTTAAAGTTTAACAATTCATTCTTTATCTTAATATCTTTATATTTGTTTGGGGTTGGCTTTCTTCCCTTTCATCTGTTTTATTGTACAGCAATCTTTCTCCTCAAACCTACCACTACTCTCTTTTCTTTCCTTCTTACTTTCTCTTCCCCCTTCTTCTTCTCCCTACTTCCTCCTTCTCCTCCTCTCTTCCTCCCTCTCTTACCTTCACTCCTATTCTAATTTCCCTTCCCTTCCTTCATCCCTCTCTATTGCTGTATACTTTTATGCATATGGACTACTCAGAGGGCTGAAAAAGTTATTTTTGACTGGTCCTCACACTTTTGACCAGTCCTCGAACTTACGACTGTCTTCACAATTTATGTTTTTGCCCTATCTTGTCACCATGGTGAAGAGAAGCAGTTGTGAAATGAGTGACACAGTTGTTAAGAATGGTACAATGGGCATAAATGATGACCAGTCATAACTGCGAAGACCGGTCAAAAGTGTGAGGACCTGTCAGAAATCACATTTTTCAGCCCTCTGGGTAGTCCTTTTGTGCACAGGGACTACTCAGAGGGCTGAAAAAGTTATTTTTGACTGGTCCTCGCACTTTTGACCAGTCCTCAAATTTACGACTGTCCTCACATTTTACGTTTTTTTGCCCTATCTTATACCATGTTGAAGAGAAGCAGTTGTGAAATGAGTGACATGGTTGTTAAGAATGCTGCACAGGCATAAATGTGAGGATGGTCATAAGTGTGAGGACCAGTAAAAAATGCGAGGACCTGTCAGAAATGACTTTTTTCAGCCCTCTGAGTAGTCCCTATACACATAGCCATGGCCACCCGCTCACATGACCAGCTAGCCATGCCCACCCAGTCACATGACCTCCAAGCCACACCCACAAAATAAGTCAACGCCCACAGAACCGGTAGTAAAAGAAATTTAGAACCCACCCCTGGTTGGTGGTCACCACAACATGAGGAACTGTATTAAAGGGTCGCGGCATTAGGAAGGTTGAGAACCACTGGACTAGCACATATGTACGAAGGGAACCTTTTACTTAACAGAGTTCTGTTTTAACCTTCCTATTTAAGACTAAGGGCTCCATTGTATTGTTACTTATTATTTCTTTGGACATATTAAAAAACAATTCATGTTTTGAGCACAAAGTGCAGGAGCCAATCTGGGTCAGTTACAGGGACCAGAACAGTGGTGAAATCCAATTTTTTTTACTTCTGGTTCTGTGGGCATAGCTTGGTGGGCATGGTGTGGTGTGGCTTGGTAGGCATGGCAGGGGAAGAATACTGCAAAATCCCCATCCCCTCCCCACTCCTGGGGGAAGGATATTGCAAAATCTCCATTCTCACCCCACTCTGGGGCCAGCCACAGGTGGTATTTGCTGGTTCTCTGAACTACTCAAAATTTCCTCTACCAGTTCTCCAGAACCTGTCAGAACCTACTGGATTTCACCCTTTGACCAGAAGTTTTGTCTTCTGAGTTTACGGACTTGTGCTGGAGCCCATCTTCAGGGAATTTCTCTCTAGCATGTCATAGTTTTGCCAAGAAAGTGTCAACCATGGGGGAGTCTTTCCTAAAATGTCTACTGTAGTGGCACAGTTTGATCCAAATGTCAACTTAACAGAAGGCCAAACGATAAAAATTAGTTTTGTAATGCTCAACTCCTCTGGAATTCAGGGATATTTCAATTATTTTGTAAATTTAAGTCCCCCAATTGTATGTAGCTCATACAGAAAATCTACAGGACTGTAACCTTTACTACATAGTAAAATACTGACATCAACAGGACGAATTACCAATTGGTTGCACCAAAGGAGAATGCCCAGAATCTATAGAGCATGATGGCTGGGAGATTCTGGGACTTGAAGTTCACACATCTTGAAATTGCTACGGTTGAGAAGCATTGCCTTAGAAAATTGCATCCCTATTAATCATAAGTCATGCATATTTATTATATGATTCCTATAGATTGAGCACAGTGCAAATAAATGTACAAGTAGTTCTCAATTTAGATTTACAATTGGGACTAGAATTACACTGAGGATTTATCTATAGGTATAAATGTATTGTAGAGTTTGGGAATGATCAGATCCAAGAAAAATATTAATTCTACCTTGATTCAACACATTATGTCCTAAAGCAAGACGTAAAAACTGCCTATCAAAATTATTGATCAAATTTGGGAGCCTAGCTGAGGGTAGATGGATTCTGCAAAGTTTTCAGGGGAAGGAGGAGATATTCTCCAGGGATTTCCCAAAACAACAGGAAAGGGGAATTCTGGTATCATCTGAGTTTCTATTTCTTTTCTGTCTTATCCCTCATTTAACTTTTTGTTATTTATATCATCATGACACCAGAGTAAATGGAAAAGGGGAAGGGGAGGGGAGAAAGAAGATTAAAAATATAAATGTACAATTATGAAATGATAGATTGGGTAAAATGGGAAAGAAACTGAAAAGAAAGTATATATTATTAGTAAATGGGAGTTGCTCGGATACCGAATAAGGGAAATATAGCACAATAAAGGAGAAAGAAGGGAGAGAGGAGGAGAGGGGGAGAGAGAGGAATGGAAGAAAGGGGAAGGAGAGGAAGAAAGGATAGGGGACAAGAGCAGGAGAGAAGGTGAGAAAGGGGGAAAAGAAGGGGAACTAGGGAAGAGAGGAGAGGAGGCGGAAGAAAGTAGAAGAAGGTTTGTTGTAAAAAGAGAGAAAAGAGAGGGTAGAAGAGCAATCCCAAATGTAGTTAAAATGTCTTAATTTTATGCTTTCATTAGAAAAAAAATATGATCAATTATGGATGAGAATGTACATTTACAATCTGTGTATAAGAAGTAAAAATAAAAAACTTTTTTTTCAAAAAAAAAAAGGAAAAGGGAATTCTGCTCAGCAAAAGTTTCCACCGATGCTCACACAGACATAAAAATTTTGGCCATCTCATAATCGAACAAGGGCAACGGTATCGTGACTCATCAGAGCAATTTCATGTACAATTCAGTTTCCCTTTGGAAGGGAATTTCTGAAGCCAGCTCTCTTTCACTAGAGTGAATCAGAGCCGTTGTTAAAAATAAAAATAAAAAAAGTTTTGGCAAGACTGAAACTACCTGCAATTCTGCAAAACACACTTTCATTCTCAGAAACAATTGTGCTAGAAAACTCATTTTTGGAGCGTTTTTTTTTTCCTAGCTTAATTCCACCTGTCATGTTCTTTTCACAGCCCTTTGTCAGAGAAAAAACTGGAAGGGAAAAAGGTAAAGGCATACCCCTTCCGATTTATAATTAATTTTTTAATGGAAAAAAAATGTATACAACTCAAGGGATTCGAAAGAAATATTGAAGCGGGCAAAAAAAAATCCCCCTCTCTCTTTCCTTCTAAACAAAACTAATAAGTTTGTCAGTCACTTCTTTAATATCCATCATTCTCTGGTGAACAACTTTCAGACTTTAATATTGGTTAAGAGGCATTCTGAGAAGTAATTATACACAAGCTTTTCGCAGTCAAATGCTAGTTTGCAAACACCGATTCTGCTGACTCATTTTTCCTGGGAGTGAGACAAGATTTTGTTTGGCAAAGGCAGGGGTCTGCAACAGTGGTGGGATTCAAATAATTTAACAACTGGTTCTCTGCCCTAATGACCAGCTGGGTGGGCATGGCTCAGTGGTCATGTGACTGTGTGGGCATGGCCAACTCAACGTCACTCACATCAATGGGCGCTTCGCCTTAGCTGTTACAATGTAATAATGGTTAACCAGAGAGGCAGTTTCTGTAAGCAGGGCAATAAAGAAATAACACCAGAATGTTTACTTCCTGACTTCCTGCCCTCCCCTCCCATCCCAGGAGTCCCCACATGGCCTGTTTTGCATCCAGGTAAGTGCAGGGCATGCACGGAGGCTGGGGAGGGCGAAAAATGGTCCTACCAGAAGTTTGGGGAGGCCAGAAATGGGCCCGGAGCCTGGGGAGGCCATTTTCATCCTCCCGGAGGTTCA
This sequence comes from Arizona elegans, assembly GCA_022577455.1. Classification (NCBI taxonomy): domain Eukaryota; kingdom Metazoa; phylum Chordata; class Lepidosauria; order Squamata; family Colubridae; genus Arizona; species Arizona elegans. The sequence goes on along the minus strand of JAKOOJ010000022.1, from coordinate 5,726,860 downwards.
AGAAAAGCCTCCGGAGCCTGGGGAGGGCAAAAATATTTCTCCCCCCATCCCGCCATGGTGCAGGAGACCAACTAGGCCATACCCACCATGGCCACGCCCACCCAGCAACCAGGCAGAGAACCCCTTGCTAAAATTTTTGAAGCCCACCCCTGCCTCCATCCCTCTCTTTGCCTTCTTTCCAGAGTCTCAACATCCATTTTATATAGTGGTGAACAAAACTGGATGCAGTATTCCACGTGTGGTCTTACTAAGGCTTTATAAGGCAGTACGACACTTCATGTGATCTTGATTCTATCCCTCTGTTGATAACATATACAATATTAAATACACCACGTTAAATATTAAATATAATATTTAATACGCAGTATTAAAGGTCTTCTGCGTCCCATTTTTCCAAGAGAATTGAGTTTAGCCTATTTTGAAAGGAACATAACTGTTCCTTTTATCAATTTGGAGATTCTCAATCATCCCGGTCGTTTTTCAAGGTACTTTTTCTAGAAGACAATTGGACTTTCTTGTTGTTGTTTTTCTTTTCAGACCTTTTGCTTCTCCTCCAAGAAGCTTCTTCCGTTCGGTCAGAAATGAAGAAGCTTCTTTGGATGAGAAGCGAAATGTTTTCAAAGAACCCAGTGGTCTTCCGGGTACGCTTCAAGGTGTTGGTTCTCACCTTTAAAGCACTCCATGGCTTAGGCCAGGGTATTTAAGAGAATGCCTTCTGCTACCGATAACCTCCCACCGGCCAATACGCTCTCACAGAGAGGGCCTCCTCAGGGTGCCGTTGGTCAAGCAATGTCGGCTGGTGGCCCCCAGGGGGAGAGTCTTCTCTGTGGGAGCACCCGCCCTCTGGAACGAGCTACCTCCCCGAATACGGCTGATTCCGGATCTCCGCACTTTCCATAAGGCCCTGAAGACGTTTTTATTTCAGCAAGCCGGCCTGGCCTGAATAGGTTTTATGGGTAGTTTTTTAATTGTATTGCTAGGGGTTTTAAATTGGGGCGGCCATTTAATTTAATTTATTTTTAATTATTTTAACTTTTATATTGTATGTTATTTTAATTTTCGGCTGTTCACTGCCCTGAGTCCCTTCGGGGAGAAGGGTGGGATATAAATTTAATAAATAAATATATAAAATAAATAAAAAAGGAAAGTCCAACTGCCTTATGGACAAAGCACCTTTTGGGCACCTTTGAAAGAACGGAATTCCTCGAGCCTCCATTCTATCACATCGCCATGGACATTGGGAGGATCATTTCTTAGACTAGAAATGGGGTGTCAAACTCAAGGCCCAGGGGCCGGATTCGGCCCATGAGGTCCTTAGATCTGACTCGTGGGGCCACCCTGGAAACAGCAAAGGACTGGCTCACGGTGTCTCTGTCAGCAAAAATGGCACTTGAGATTGCCGCATGTGTGGCCCTCCTGAGCTCCATTTTCGCTGGCAGAGGGTTGCGGGAAGCCGTTGCAGCCGAAAACTGAGCTCGGGAGCCCGTTTTTTCTGGCAGAGTACTCGGGCCGCCACAGGCACCCCTGACACAAGTGACATTAAGCTGGCCATGCCCCAAACTTAGGTCTTGGTTTAATTCTTTTAAGACTTGGTTCACTCCGTGGGAAGACGTTGTAAGGCCATAATTCATGCTAAATTACGGGGATAATTTTTGTATATCTCATTTTTTTCTATGTGTTTCACTTTTCTTCTTTATACTGTATCTGCTATTCTAATAGCAAATCCTTCCTAAAAGTTATTGCATTACATTCTTGATTAAATTGTCTTTCCATTGATATATAATTTTATGGCATTACTCCAAAAAAAAAAAAAAAGTGGTGTTATTAGCTAGTTTTAGAAAATACACTTTTCCCAAAAGGTTTCCACAATTTTGGCCACTACTGTATGTGCTGGTTGGATTTCTGCACTGCAGGCTACACAAGACGACATCTAGAGCTAATTCAGAACATTCATTTACACCAACAGCAGACTCCAGGGTTGTTATCTGGCTGGCAGGCATATAGAAATGTCAAGGCACTGCCTGCCTACCTCTGGCCCCAAGGCAAAGCTTGGATGCTGGATTTTCAAGACCTAAACCAAATTTCAAAGAACATCAAGGATTACCTCTTCATTTTTTTATCCCCAAATGAAGAATGCAAAGAAGTAGAAGAGAGAAGGGTTTTCGCAGTGGTGGGGCCCCATGGCTATTCCAGGGAGCCACACCTTGAGTCATTTCTATACTGTTAAGCACTCCTCTTCTCCGAACCACATCTCTAGTTTCATGGTCCGATTGCTTTTAAGGTGAATTGATACATTTTTATATCTTTCCTGTGCAATTTGTTCATTAATTATAGGTCTCTCTCTCTCTCTCTCTCTCTCTCTCTCTTGCTCTCTCTCTCTCTCTCTCTCTCCCTCCCTCCCTCCCTCCCTCTCCCTCTCCTTCTCCCTCTCTCTCTCCCCTTCTCCTTCCTTCCTCTCTCCCTTCTCTCTCTTCTTCTTCTTTCCTTTCTTCCTTCCTCTCTTTCTCCCTTCTCTCTCTTCTCCTTCTTTCCTTTCTTCCTTCCTCTCTCTCACCCTTCTCTCTCTTCTCTTTCTTTCCTTTTTTCCTTCCTCTCTCTCTCTCCCTTTCCTTCCTTCCTTCCTTCCTCCCTCCCTCCCTCCCTCCCTCCCCGTCTCTTTCTCTCTTTCTCTCTCTCTCTCTCTCTGTATGTATTAAGATTTAGTGTTTTTCAATTTCTGTTTTTAGCTGGAGGCTAAAACATACCAAGAACCATTGCAGGGATTGGATATGTCTAGTCTAATGAAAAGAAGGACTAGGGGAGACATGACAGCAGTGTTCCATTATTTGAGGGGCTCCTACAAAGACGGCAGGTGTGTGTGTGTGTCAAACTATTCTCCAAAGCACTAAAAGGCAAGATGAGAAACAAGGATGGAAACTAGCCAAAGAGCGAAGCAACCTAGAACTAAGGAGAAATTTCCTAACGGTGAGACCAATCAGCCAATGGAACAACTTCTTTCAGACTTCTTCAACTTCTTTCAGAAGTTGTCGGTGCGCCATCACTGGAGGCTTTCAAAAAGAGACTGGCCAATCATTTATCTGAAATGGTACAGGATCTCCTGCTCAAGCAGGGGGTTAGACTGCAAGACCTCCAAAGTCCCTTCCAACTGTATTATTCTATACTCTATGTCAGGGGTCGGCAACCTTAAACACTCAAAGAGCCATTTGGACCCGTTTCCCAAAGAAAAGGAAACACTGGGAGCCACAAAACCCTTCCCATGCCTGACTATTTCCTGAGCGGCCATAAAACTAGCCTATGTAGTTGAATGAAACGTTCTGTTTTCTTCTGAAACTTTTCTTTTCTTGGGTTTATCCATGCTTGGCATACCGGGAGTCGAAAAGCTCAATAGGTAGCAGGTATCGCACATTGGTGGTTGTGACACATATTTTGAGTGACAGGGAGCCGCAGCAGAAGGGTGAAAGAGCCACATGCGGCTCCAGAGCCACGGGTTGCTGACCCCTGCTCTATGTTCTATCTTCCTGTAATATTCTTTGGAAACTTTTCATGTGTCTTTTTTCTTGCTGTTTAGATCTGTTTAACAATTTTTGGTAACTTTATAATCCCTCCAGAAAGCTTCTGTTTATTGGATGGATTAGAACGATAATACAATCAACTCCGTAAATACAGTTTGCTTTAGTGATATCATTATAAAGTGGCTTATGGCTACTGTAAAGGAACCATTTATACTCGGTAATGTGAAGTCAAGAGAGTGACAAATTGACTTTCAGTAAGAGAACTCTCCATATAGGTCGTTTTCCAAACAAATAAGCGATCCTTTTATTAAAAGCCTCTCTTTTAATGCCGAAATGCTACATCGGGGTGAGAGAGAAAATGAGCTGAAGGTGAGAAAACTCTCAGGCAAATTAACATGCTGGCTTCTTTCTGTTTATTAAACAGCACCAGGGCTGTGAAAAAAAGTACTGTATTTTTCGGAGTATAAAAAAGAGGGTGAAAATCTGGCTGCATCTTATACTCTGCCCGGCTTCTCAAACGGAGGTTTCAGAGGCTGAAAAAGCATTAGAAACGAAGCTTCAAAAAAGAAGTCCCCAAACAGAGCTTCAGAGGCTTTTTTTCTGAAGCTCTGTTTCAGAGGCTTTCAGAGGCAGAAAAAAAAGTTTTTTCTGAAACAGAGTTTCAGAAATTTCAGAGGCAGAAAAAAAAGCAAAAAAAAAAGGAAAGGCACAGAGCTCACAACCTAGGAACCTGTTGCTAAAATTCACCTCTGGGAACAGCTGATTGGGGGTATTCTGGGAGGCCGATCCACCCGCCAATCAGCTTTTTTCTTATTTTCCTCCCCAAAAACTAAGGTGCGTCTTATACTCTGAAAAATATGGTATTTTCTGGCACTTCCCACCTTTTCTGAGACTTGAGATGGTTTTTGCGAAATAACGATTGCGCTGGGCTCTCTTAATTAAGCCAAAAGGATGAAAAAGAGCAAAACGAAAGACTGAATTCATTAGAATGGACAATGAATCCTTTTGTAGAATCTGGAGTGTAAGGGGGTGGATGGGAAACAAAACCTTGTTTCATTTTGCAAGACCGAGTTTCTTTGTATTATGCAAAAAGGGATCCACGAGGAGGAAATAGGAGCGAGGTTCGTTCGAGTAGATCGTCCTACAACTTCGTTAATGTTAAGTTTCGGTTCAAATGTCCTTAACGGGAGACGGCTTCCTCTTCCGAGCTGAGATTGCAACTAGAAAGCAAACTGGGTGACTTTGGGCCAACTAATTTGGATGACTTTGTGCAGAAAAATACCGTGACTTTTCTAGATCCGTATTCTGGTGGTGTTTTTCCAAGAGAAACCATACAGCAAGTTTTCAATCTCAGCCACATGGGAAAGAGATATTCTCTCTCTCTCTCTCTCTCTCTCTCTCTCTCTCTCTCTCTCTCTCTCTCTCTCTCCCTCCCTCCCTCCCTCCCTCCCTCCCTCCCTCCCTTTCTCTCTCTCTCCCTCTTTCTCTCTTCCTCCCTTCCTCTTCTCCTCCCCCTCTCTTTCCCTTTCCCTTTCTCTCTCTCTCCCTCTCCCTCTTCCCTTCCCTTCCTCTTCCCCTCCCTCCCTCTCTTCCTCTTTCCCTTTCCCTTTTCCTTTTTCTCTCTCTCTGCCCTCTTCCTCCCTCCTTCCCTCTCTCTCAATCTTCCCTTCCCTCTTCCCCTCCCTTCCTCTTCCCCCTCCCTCTCTCCCTCTTTCCCTTTCCCTTTCCCTTCTTCTCTCTCTCTCTCCCTCTTCCCTACCCTCTTCCCCTCCCTTCTTCCCCTCCCTCCCTCCCTCCCTCTCTTTCTCTTTCTCTTTCTCTCTCTCCTTTCTTTTTAAATGAAAACAAAGCAAAGCACTCTATCCGTGTTCTCCATTTAGGAGCTAATTGAATGGCGGGGATTTATAGCACACTACAAGTGAATTGCTGGTAGGAAAATATCCCCCCCCATCCCACCGCCATCATGCTTAAAGTTGGGAAATGTTCTACTGTTTAAGAAACCTCACGATTGTGAGCAATCAAACTGCCCAAGCAGACTTGACCTGTAGTACTAATTCCAGTTTGGGGAGTCTGAAGTTGGTCCTGGACCAGAGTCAGTTTAAAAAAAAAAAGAAGAGGAAAGAAACGGAGTAGCACGGCTTCTCAACCTTAGCTACTTTAAGTCATGTGGACTTCAACTCCCAGAATTCCCCAGCCAGCATGGCTGGCTGGGGAATTCTGGGAGCTGAAATCCACACCTCTTAAAAGTTGTCAAGGTTGAGAAATGCTCTTCTAATAAAAAAGATCAGCCCCAGGCTCCGTTTCACCTAATGCTAGGCAGGAATGTCTCCTGTTTTATTTTCGACTTGTTCTCGTTCAATTGTAACAAAAGAGGATTTGCTTTTGGTGGTGTTTTTTTTTTTTTAATAATAAAAGGAGGAAAGCATTTCATTGCAATTCCCATAGGTGTAGCATGTCATTCATGTTCTGATTTAATGAGAAGGAGGCCTGCAAGGCTTATTTCTGAATTACTGTCTTTCACTGCACGATCCTGTTTCTGATAATCAGTAGCCTCTCTGGCTGGTCATTCAGTCCCAAAGGAAGACTGGATTCTACTTAGCATAATGCGGGGGGCGGGGGGAAGGCCCATAAAACTCTAGGTGGGATTGAAGGTCTACGTGTGTGTATGAGAGAGGGAGTTGTTGTTAGTTGCAAAGTCGTGTCCGACCCATCGCAACCCCATGGACAATGTTCCTCCAGGCCTTCCTGTCTTCTACCATCCTCCGGAGTCCGTTTAAGCTCATGCCAACTGCTTCAGTGACTCCATCCAGCCACCTCATTCTCTGCCATCCCTTTCTTCTTTTGCCCTCGATCGTTCCCAGCATTAGGCTCTTCTCCAGTGAGTCCTTCCTCCTCATTAGGTGGCCAAAGGATTTGAGTTTCATCTTCAGGATCTGGCCTTCTAAAGAGCAGTCAGGGTTGATCTCCTCTAGGACTGACCGGTTGGATCGCCTTGCAGTCCAGGGGACTCGCAGGAGTCTTCTCCAGCCCCAGAGTTCAAAAGCTTCAATTCTTTGGCGCTCAGCCTTCCTTATGGTCCAACTTTCACAGCCATACATTGCAACTGGGAAAACCATGAAAGAGGGAGAGGGAGTGTCAACTCTGAAGCTGGCCTGACTGAGGCCACCTGTGAGGCTTCAGTGTTGCCACATGAAATCATCAGAGTTAGGGATGGGGGAATAGAGACAGCTTTTGGGGGGGGGGCAGGTGTTGTAGCCAAAACAAAATAGTTTCCTCTGGGAACCAAGGACATTCCCACAGGTGGCTGAAGAGAGGAGGAGTGAAGTTACCAAGCAACCAGACAGCCCCTTGATTGGACCATGTGACTGATTGTTTGGGGAAAGGGGGAAAACTTTTACTTTTAATTAGGTGAATACCACAGAAACCTTTAGAGTCGGTTTTCACCAGTCCATGCCAATATGCTATATCCAATAAAACTGTTCTTTAAGGAATCTACCTGCCTTGGAGTTCTGTTTGCTATGGGTATATTACTTGGAACCTTGACAGGGAGAGGGAGAGGGAGAGGGAGAGGGAGAGGGAGAGGGGGAGGGAGGGAGGGAGGGAGGGAGGAAGGGAGGGAGAGAGAGAGAGAGAGAGAGAGAGAGAGAGAGAGAGAGAGAGAGAGACTGACTTGTATAAAGGAAAGTGAATGATGGCTATGAGTTAGCAGGTTGAGGAATTCTAGGAGTTGAAATCCACAAATCTTAAAGTTGCCAGGTTTGGAGATCCCTGCCCTAAGGCATTAATATTAGTTTACATATTACCAGGGCTAGATTCACAAGCCTATTTGGCCAGAACTATACAGAACAATTGACAGACACGGTGGCTCAGTGGCTAAGATGCTGAGCTTGTCGATCAGAAGATCGGCAGTTCAGCGGTTCGAATCCCTAGCACCGCGTGACGGAGTGAGCTCACGTTACTTGTCCCAGCTTCTGCCAACCTAGCAGTTCGAAAGCAGGTAAAAAACACAAGTAGAAAAATAGGGACCATCTTTGGTGGGAAGGGAACAGTGTTCCGTGTGCCTTTGACGTTTAGTCTTGCTGGCCACATGACCACAGAGACGTCTTTGGACAGCACTGTCTCCTTGGCTTAGAAACGGAGATGAGCACCACCCCCTAGAGTCGGGAACAACTAGCACGCATATGTGGGGAAACTTTTATCCTTTACCTATACAGAACAATATATTACAAGGACTGGAATGATCTCCTGTAGAGCTAATCTTGCCTAAACCTTCTATGAAAAGTCTCTGTCAATGATCAAATCTGAAGGAGAAACTTATCCGAAAGGCCCCCTCAATATCTTTCCGCATTTATGCAGGAATTGGAGAAACAAAAAAAAAAAAAAAACGGTGCTGCCTTCTTGCTATTATCCATCACCTTTGTCAGATAAGTGTAAAATATATGCCATCTTGTGTTGACAAGAGGATAGAGCAGTGTTTTGCATTTTCATCCCTGCATTCGTTTCATTCTTTCGCTTTCTATATAATTCAATATAAAAGACATTTGGCAAGTTTTAATTAGACGGAAAAATGAAAAGCATTACCAGAAACAGAAAGAGAATAAAAGAGTTGGAAGGAACTTTGGAGGTTGAACTTTGTCTTCTAGCTTAACAAGAGTCTTTATACCATCCCAGACAAGGGACTGTCCAGTCTCTTCTTGAAAATCTCCAGTGATGGAGCACCCACAACTTCTGAAGGCAAGTCCTTGCACTGGTTAATTGTTCTCACTGTGAGGAAATTTCTCTTTAGTTCTAGGTTGCTTTTCTCCTTGATTCATTTCCATCCATTGCTACTTACCTCCTGGTTCTTTGGAAACTAGTTTGACCCCCTCGTCTTTGTAGGAGCCCCTCAAATATTGGAACATTGCTATTATGTCACCCCTAGTCCTTCTGTTCACTAGACTAGCCATACCCAGTTCCTGCCGCTGTTCTTCGCATGTTTTAGCTGCCAGCCCTCTGTTCATCTTTCTTGCTCTTCTCTGCTCTTTTACCAAAGCCTCAACATCTTGTTGACATTTTGTCTGAAGTGGTATAGGGCAGAGGTAGGATTTAGCAGGTTCTGACCAGTTCTGGAGAACCGGTAGCAGAAATTTTGAATAGTTCAAAGAACCGGTAGTAAAAATTCTGACTGGCCCCGCCCCCATCTATTCTCTGCCTCCCAAGTCCCAGCTGATCAGGAGGAAATGGGGATTTTGCAGTAATCTTCCCCTGGAGTGGGGTGGGAATGGAGATTTTACAGTATCCTTCCCCTGCCACACCCACCAAGCCATGCTACGCCCACCAAGCCACGCCCACAGAACCAGTAGTAAAAGAATTTGAAACCCACCACTGGTGTAGGGTTTCCTGCCTTGGCAGGAGATTGGACTAGACGACCTCCAAGGTCCCTTCCAACTCTTTTTTTATAAAATGGTGACAAAAACTGGAGGCAGCATTGAAGCATCTTTTGAAGCCAGACCAGAGCAAGGCAGCATGTTTAATGTCTGAATAAGAAGAAAGAGAGAATAAAAAGCTTTTGGATACAATCACCATCACAACCATTTTGTAACTCATTTGGAAAAGCTCATGAAAAATTACAGGCAAATAAGATAGCAATAACACTTAGACTTATATACCACTTCACAGTGCTTGGCAGCCCTCTCTAAACAGTTTTATAGAGTCAGCCTCTTGCCCCCAACAATCTGGGTCCTCATTTTATCCACCTTGGAAGGATGGAAGGCTGAGTCAACCTTGAGCCTGGTGAGATTCCAACTGCCAAATTGAAGGCAGCAGAAGTAGCCTGCAGTACTGCACTCTAACCACTGTGCCACTGCTGGAACAGTTGTAATTACATGCCAGTTACCAAGTGTTGGAGTCTGGATCATGTGACCATGGGGATGCTGCCAGAGTTGTACGTGTAAGGACCACTCCTAAGTACTTTTTTCATTGCTGTTGCAACTTTGAAGAGTCACTCAAAGAAACATTTATAAGTCAAGAGCTACCTATTGTCAAGGTTCCGACTGACGAACCCAAACAAGCAGGCACTGTTGAGCCGACCCAATCTCTTAATGCAAAACTTTATTGAGTACATCATTTTGGCAAAAGAATGAAGCAAAACCAGCTCTGGGGAATTCCCAGGCAACTCGGTATAATTAAAGTATAGCATCCTCCCACCCACCCCGCCCCCATTTGTGTAGGTCACATTGTCCAATTCGGTGTCCAGGTGTTGTTGTGGGAAGATCTGGTGAACACCGGCTGAAATGTCTTTGGTTCTCAAGAGACCGTTTCTTGTTTTCGTCTGGAATGCACATTCCAATCTCTCCCTCCCTTTCCCCGGTCTGTTGGCTAGCTGCGAAGCAGTGAAAATGAAAGCAGTTTGAATGCACTTTGAAGCTTGATACCTTAATAAAATAGAATAAAAGAGTTGGAAGAGACCTTGGAGGTCTTCTAATCCAACCCCCTGCTTAGGCAGGAAACCCTACATCACTTCAGACAAATGGTTATCCAACATCTTCTTTAAAACTTCCAGTGTTGGAGCATTCACAACTTCTGGAGGCAAGTTGTTCCACTGATTAATTGTTCTGTCAGGAAACCTGTATTATTAAATTCCAGGGAAATTTCTGTTCTTCAAATCCAGGCATTTTATTTTCTATTGTGATTCTTTTTAAATTCTCTTTGAATTGCTGTTAAATCATTTTGCTGGTGTTTTTTTCAATATGTTTATTCCAAGAAGCTTCTAAGTACTGGGATATTAAATGGCTTCTATAAAGATTAGGTTGCATGAGGATTTTTTTTTTTAATTCAGTTTTTAAAAACTTCTTTGGGGGATTTTAAATTGTGGCTTTTTATTGCTGTACCCTGCTCAGAGTTACTGTGTGTGAATTGGGCAACCCTATAAAATTATTTAATAAAAATAAATACAGCTTTTTTTTTAAAAAAAAAAAAAAGTAAATGAGGAGACAGCTTCTAGAATCATCTTTATACCGAGAAACACTTCTGGATACTTGGTAAGTTTTTCAATTCTTTTCATGGTGCTTTGAACAACAGAGCAAAATTGTTGGTTTTCATTCTTCCATTTATCACATTCTGTTCTGGTTTCTTTCTTTGCAATTTTGAGGGACAGAAGTTGTATTATGATGTCTTTTCCCGCGCATTCATAAAAGCGAAGCTTCTGTTCATCAAATAGATAATTGCAGAGTAGAAAACCTTCACACATACGTTAAGGTAAGAATTCACCAAGAACAACTTGATCAAAATGCAGAGGAGATCAGAAAGAGATTTAATGAAGCTTTGAAACTGAGCAGGCCGCAAAGAGCTTTTCAAAAGCTCTCCATTACATTTGCAGGCAAAGAAGGTGAGTGGAAAATCTCCCCAGCTTTCTCAAGGAGAAGAAAGGTATTGTCCCAAGGGAGAAGTGGCACCAAAATAACAGAATAATAGTTGGAAGGGATCTTGGAAGTCTTCTAATCCAGCCCCCTGCTCAACCAGGAGACCCTATACCATTCCAGACAAGTGGTTGTCCAGTCTCTTCTTAAAAGCCTCCAGGGATGGAGCACTCACCACTTCTGAAGGCCAGAAGTCCTCTGTTGAGATAAGAATAAAATGCAAGAAGCATTTATGCTAGAGAAAGAATTGGACTGTGAAAAACACTGCTACTTCCCGAATAAAATCTGCAGGAACATCTCCCCTCTGCTCATGGGGTTGTCACCAGTGGTGGGATTCCAAATATTTTCCTACCGGTTCGATGAGAGCGTGCTTTGTGCACTCACAGCATTCAAAGACCGCCCTTGGTGTCAGCATTGAGGAGCTGAGCTGTTCTTTAGCTCAGCTGAGGTGTGGCAATCGCTCTGCCACGCGAATCAGTTGAGCTAAAAAAAAACAAGGGAATATAGGACAGGAAATGGTGGAAGGGTGGGGCCAACCAGAGGTGGTATTTGCCGGTTTTCCGAAGTACTCAAAATTTCCACTACTGGTTCTCACGAACCGGCTGGATACCACCTCTGGTTCTCACCAAAATTCTCTTCCTGACCTGATTTTTTTGTCTGAATCAAATTCCCTTTCCTGAAATTAAGCCACCATGGGTGGAAACAGAAAATGCTACAGTTGGTTTGTCCCCACTGGACGCTCCTTTGGGATCGTCCCACCCACTGCCTGTAAAGAGCCACCTTTATAGCGGAATGGCGGCTCGAAAAAACTCCGTTTCCATGAGGAAACGGAGATAGAGCAGGCTGGGGTGGGTTGAGTCCTCTGCCTAATCCCAAAAGTTTTTTTTTTACTTTTGGGACGGAGCGGAAGAGACTCCCCGTATCCCCAGCCGATGCTCCGGGCTCTGGGAGATCTCTGCTACATGCAGAGCTAAGGGGCAAAAGCAAGCCTGTAAATTTGTTAAATTAACTCAAGAAGACGTCAGTTGGACCTCTGATCCTGAAGCGCAAGTATTCTTTTTATTGGAAAAGTTATTGAAGTTGTTTAAGAAGTGAAAGGAAAAAAGATTTTTAAAATGGCGATTGCTGCTGCGACTGCTGCGGCTTGAAGAGAGGCTGAAAGGGAAAGTCCTTCCGTTTTCTATTACAAAGTAGCGGAATGAATACTTCTGGCCGTAATTGAGGCAAAACCTCACTCTCACTCTTGCTTTTTTTTCCTTTTTTTTTTCTTGGGGATCTGATATTGATCTTGGTTGGAAACAAGCTTTTTTTTTCTCTCTTTTCCACTAAATCTTGTCTGTGTGGGAAATGGCACCGGGACTCACACAGCTAGACAAACAGGGGGGGGAATCTCCCCCATTAATAAATTACACCAACAAGTTTTAACTCTCCAGTGTCAGAAACCTGATTTTAATATAATAGAATTTCTTCTTGAAGAGATTGTAAGAAGGGATGAGATTGTGAACCAGCAACTCGAAAAATTTAAGCAGGAAATTAAAGAAATTGGTGAACTGGTGAAATCAAAGTTTGACTTTTTGAATCGAAAGATTTTAAAAACAGCTAATGGTTTATCAGACTTTCTGATTCGGGTGGATGCAAAGACTAAATTATTAGAGTCTAAAATGAAGGAAACTGAGGAGAATTTGGATGACATGATTCAAAAAATTAAAAAGGATTTGGTAAACATTCAGGATAATAGCTCAGAAGACAAACCTAAAATGGAGGTTGACCAAAAGACTGGTAATGAAGAAAATGTGCAACAGAGGATTGAAAGAGAAGTTTTAATGATTCAATATAATTTTACAGAATATGCAATTAGACTGAGAGGTTTGCAGGAAAATAATAGAGATGACTTAAGGAAAATATCTTCTGAAATTCTGGCTGGGATTTTAAAGGTTCAACCTGATGAAGTGTATTGCAGGATTGATAGAATTTACAGAATAAACTCCTGGTTGGCAAAGCAAAGGCAATTGCCTAGAGATGTGGTGATCTATTTTACAGATAAAGAAATTAGGAATAATATTGTGCAGAACTCTTTTAATTCTACTTTGCAATTTCATGGAAGAAAGATTTGGATTTTTAAGGAGCTCCCAACTAAGATGTTAATGGAGAGGAAGAAATTTGGCTTTCTAGTGACTGAGTTAAAAAAAAGAAATATCCTATTTAGGTGGAATGCCCCAGTTGGTTTAATATTGAGACACCAAGGAGTAAGATATCAACTGAACACTGTTGAAAAAGCGGAAGAATTTTATCAAAAAATTTTAAAAATGAATTTAACATCTTTAGGCATAATACAGGATAAGCAAAAGGAGTTGGAAACAAAAAGAAAATACCAAATTACAGAGGCTGTGGTGGATAAGTTGTCTTTGGACTCTCTGGATACCCCAGCTGGACTGTCTATAAATATGAGAGCAGTGTCATCTGACTCCAATGTGATGAACCATCAAGTCACAGACAAGTGCGCAAATCAACCAGTTGATATACAAGTGATGGAGAAGAAAGATGAGATGATAAAACTAACCCAACAAGATCAACTCACAAAGCAGAATGAAAATCGATCAGCTGATACACAATTGGTAGGCACGAAACGAGGATGGAAATTCAACCCGCAAAAGAAAAAGAAAAGAAATAGATCTCATAGAAACAGCAATTTCTAAACCAAGCAACAGTGAAGCCAGGGACTTTAAAAAATGAATGAACATCTGAAAAGATAGTGGAGGCGAACAATTGTTTAATACTATCCTGAGGATTGTGGCAGATCTCTGTAATGCCGTGATTTTGGGATGTGAAAAGAGCCTTACCTTGTTGGATTTGAATTATCTACTCTGGATTTCTTTTACTGGTGAATATATTATGATTATTTTGAGTTACAAGGCAAGAGAGTCACGCTGGGGCATGCAGAAGATCTGGTTGTTACCCATTAGGATGATGGGAATCAACAATCCTGATGAATACCACAACTATAACTATATGGATATAATTATAATGTCACTCGGGTGGTTGTTTTTACTTTTATATATATACGAGGATATCTACTACTGATGGGGGCAGAAGATGATTGAAGATTTTGAACAAACTGTTGCACCAGCATGTTATTTTACCCTATTATGGGTGATGGATTTAACGATCCAGTGGAAAGACATCAAAGAAGATATTATATGGATTATAAATTTAAAGTTATTGTCTTTTTTTTTTTTTTATAAAATGGAATGCATATATAGATATGTGTATATTTTAGTAAAGTGGGCAGTGGGTTATATTTAGAATTGTATTGCATGATTTTGTAGGAATTGAAGGGTTGAAATAGGTTAGTTTACTGATAGATTAGTCTAAGAAAAAGGATCCTTAAGTCATATATTTAGGGGAGTGGAGGAATTGGATAGAACTGAATAAACGTTAAATTTGGATGTAGGGAGAAGGCCGCTTTAAAATGTTATATTAATATATATAAAAGATTAAATGTTAAATTGTAATAATACACTATAAGTTTAGGGGAGGAGAAAAAGAGCAGATTATCGTAAAAATGGGAGTTATAAGAATAATATGCTAAGGGTCAGTATTCTGAGGAGGGAGTAAGGGAAAGGAAAGATATTATGTGTGTAATTAGTTATGAAATAGCCTATTGTTGTGAAGAAGTCACAGGGGGGGATGGGTGGTGAGGGGGGGGTTAGGGAAGAGGGGGGGGAAAAGGGGGAAAACTTGTATTTGAAAACTTTTTCAATAAAAAAAACAAGAAAAAAACAAAAATAAAAAAAATATAAAAAAAGAAAAAGAAAAAGAAAAAATAAAAAAAGAAAGAAAAGAAAATGCTACAGTTTTTTGTCTTCTACAACTGTGGAAGAACATGCAAGTGTGCAATAAATATTCATGAGTGTCTCCATTTAGAAAGATGAAGTGAGGTTATTATTCCAGGATGAAAAGAGAGACTCTAAATCCTATTGTTTGGGTACTTAGTGTTTCACCAAGGTGTGTTTTTATAATTCTTAGCAGAAAGATTTCAATTACTTCTGAGGGAAAAAGAGGCCCTCTCCTTTCCCGAGCATTTAGCATCCTCTTAATTATAGTGATGAATCTAAAACTCTCTGATATTTCACCTGACAGAAGGTCCCTTTTGGAGGAGATCAGCCGGATTCCTTGGGAGAAGGAGTTCCAAGAGAGATGAAGGCAACCGCTCCGTAATTTCAGATGATTGATTGGGGTTGATTAGTGATCCATTAAAGGGCTACTGGAAACTCTAAAGTTATGATCAGAGCACTCTGAAGTTAGGAAACAGGGAGGGGGAGAGAAGGCAGCTCATTAACAAGCTCTCATCTGACACATTTTAATTGCCGGCAAAAGTAACCCAGTCTAATATTTCATAACATTAGAAGAATACTTTTCTATGAAGAGACATTTGGCCAGAAGTGAAGCCGTTCAGTTGATATATGTGTCTGCGGGAGAAAAGCAGGGACACAGAGAGAGGGAAAGGCTTAACTTGGGTGTGCTCAAATTTTGCAACACGATAGTCCTCGATGTACGACCACAATTTGACTCAAAATGTCTGTTGTTAAACCCTGTGAAGCAGTATATAAGTTATATTCCTTCCTTCCTTCCTTCCTTCCTTCCTTCCTTCCTTCCTTCCTTCCTTCCTTCCTTCCTTCCTTCCTTCCTTCTGTCCTTCCTTCCTTATTCCCAGTGTTTAGAATGTGGTATTGCAAGCTAACTCTGCCCACTGACAGGAGTTCAATTCTGAGTGGCTCAGCCTTCCATCCTTCCGAGGTTGGTAAAATGAGGACCCAGATTGTTGGGGGCAAGAGGCTAACTCTGTAAAACTGCTTAGAGAGGACTGTAAAGCACTGTGAAATGGTATATTGTATAAGTCTAAGTGCTATTGCTATGGCCCTTCCTTCCTTCCTTCCTTCCTTCCTTCCTTCCTTCCTTCCTTCCATCCATCCATCCATCCGTGCTGGTGCAGTTGCTAGAATGCAGTATTGCAGGCTAATTCTGCCAACTGTCAGCAGTTCAATCCTGACTGGCTCAAGATTGACTCATCCTTCCATCCTTCTGAGGTGGGTAAAATGAGGACCCAGATTGTTGGAAGCCATAGGCTGACTCTGTAAACCACTTAGAGAGGGTTCTAAAAGCACTGTGACGTGGTATATAAGTCTAAGTGCTATTGCTATGTTTGCAATTTCTTTCAACATAACTGCCAGGAATGGTGGTTGCTTTCTCTCTCTCTCTCTCTCTCTCTCTCTCTCTCTCTCTCTCTCTCTCTCTCTCTCTCTCTAAAATCTATAGAAATCCAAAGCTCACAACTATCAGAAAACTTTCATTGGTTTTCAAATGGAAAAGACATGACAGCAGTCTTCCAACACTTGAGACCAGGGCAAGAAGTAATGAGTGGTAGGTCATTAAAGAAACATCCGACCTGGAACTAAGGAGAAATTTCCTGACTGTGAGAACAGTTAATCATTAAAGGTAAAGGTAGAGGTTCCTCTCGCATGTATGTGCTAGTCGTTCCCGACTCTAGGGGGCGGTGCTCATCTCCGTTTCAAATTCGAAAGATTTGAAGCGCTGACTGAAGACGTCTCCGTGATCATGTGGCCAGCAGGACTAAATGCCAAAGGCGCACGGAACGCTGTTACCTTCCCACCAAGGCAGTCCCTATTTTTCTCCTTGCATTTTTTACCTGCTTTCGAACTGCTAGGTTGGCAGAAGCTGGGACAAGTAACGGGAGCTCACCCCATTACATGGCACTCGGGATTCGAACCGCTGAACTGCCAACCTTTCAAGCAACAAGCTCAGCATCTTAGCCACTGAGCCACCGTGTCCCTTTAATTAATCATTGCATCAGCTTAAATCTTGAAGATGTGGGTGCTCCATCATTTAGAGGTTTTCAAAAAGAGACTGGACAGCCATTTGTCTGAAAGAGTATAGGATGTCCTGCTCAAGCAGGGGGTTGGACTAGAAGACCTCCAAGGTCCCTTCCAACTGTGTTATTCTGCATCCTGTAAGTCTTCACTCTGCAATAGAGACCGGGCATTGCATGCAAGAAGTTCCTGGTTAGGTTCTGTAATGAATGATGATGGAGTCAGAGGAAGGAACGTCTCTCCCACAGAGCTTAAAGTCACTTTTCAAAATGTATTTTGTCAGAAAATAAATAGGTTTGGAGATGTTGGACTTCAGCTATGCTTGATGTGAAAGAAAAAGCTGAAGAAGAAAAAGGAGCAATGCTAGACCCAAACAACTAACAAATGGGAGAGGAATTCGCTAGTTTATTTCTTACATAGCAGCTCCATCCAACTTGCAAAAAAGAAGAGATTAAAAACATTCCAATAAACTCCACCTTAGTGAATTTACTTGTAAGAAGAGGACTGGATGTTCCCATCACATTCTTTCCCCCCCCTCCTCCCTCCCTCCCTCTCTCTCTCTCTCTCTCTCTCTCTCTCTCTCTCTCTCTCTCTCTCTCTCTCTCTTCTCTTCTCTCTCTCTCTCTCTTTCTCTCTCTCTCTCTCTCTCCTCATTTAGGACTTTATGAATGTCCTGGTCTTTCTAATAAAGTTTACTGCAAATTAGTTGAAGCCAATGTCTTATCCTTTATTGCCCTGCATGTCCTTTATTCATATATATATTTTATTAAGGGTTTTAATTACAATAGTAAAATTGAATACAAACGGAAAGAAGAATGGAAAGAATGAAAGGTGCAAAGGGAAAGAAAAAATGGAAGGGAGGGAGGGAGAGAGAGAGAGGAAGGGAGGGAGGGAGGGAGGGAGGGAAGGAAGGAAGGAAGGAAGGAAGGAAGGAAGGAAGGAAGGAAGGAAGGAAGGATAGTTCAGCAGACTAATGCATTGTAATTAGCATCCAGCTGTCTGCAATTACTGTAAGTTCGAATCTCACCAGGCTCAAGGTTGACTCAGCCTTCCATCCTTTCTAAGGTAGGTAAATTGACAACCCAGTTTGTGGGGGCAATAAGCTGACTTTGTATAAATATACAAAAGTATGAAGGCTATTGCTTAACGCATTGTAAGCCGCCCTGAGTCTCAGGAGAAGGGCGGCATATAAATCATTTTTTTAAAAAAAGAAAAAGGAAGGAAGGAAGGAAGGAAGGAAGGAAGGAAGGAAGGAAGGAAGGAAGGAAGGAAGGAAGGAAGGGTTACTTCCAAATTTTATCATAAGTATAAAGAATTTATTAACTGTTCACGCCTTCTTAGTTTATAAGTAATTATCCTTTCAGCCCATATCCCAGCTCTTATCTGTAGATCCATAAAATCTTTTCAGTCCTGATGTCAACACTAAGTCCACTAAGCATTACCAGAAATAGCAGCATACCTTAATTTAATTTTGATCAAAAACTAAAGTTATATTCCTTCCTTTTACATCTAACAAACTTAATCATATATAGTCCATTTAAACAATATCATATTATTTCATTCTTTTTCATATTTTCTTTGTCCCTCCTCACAAGAGTCTTCAAACAAAATTATTGCAGGTCCTTTCCAAGTCATCTCTTAATCTCGCTACGGCCAACTCGCTGGAGCCCACTCATCATGGCCAGCTCACCACAGGACAACACACTGAGGGACAATTTAACAATTCTATTTAATCTATCTATATAAAAGCCAAATACCACTCACTCATCACAAAATCTCCATAAAGCCTACAAACGTGAAATTTGGCACTTATGTTCCTCTTGGCTCCTAGGTGCTTACTAAGAAAGGATTTTTCGAAATGATCATCAGATCATTAATATTTCATATACAGTATTATATTCACATGCTCTGATGCTAAGGAGCTAGACATTCTACACCCCCTCCCACCTGAAAAGAACTCTCTTCCAACTGCCAATTGCCTTATATTAGCACGCTCTGATGCTATCCCTTCACTAAACCAGGCATGGGCATGGCCAGCGTGTGACTCATCCAACCTATTCCCCTTCCCCCTCTGTTCCAACTGCCAGTTGTTTTATATTAACATGCCCTGATGCTACAGAGTTACACATTCTACATTGTTTCAGGCTTTAACTGTCAATTTATCATGCCCGATCACATAGTTTCGTAGCAAAGCATGGGCATCCAGCTAGTTATTTAAAATAAATACAAATTATTTTAATTTTTGCCATTCAGATTTTGCAATCTGGAGTCATATGACCATGTTTTTGTGACCTTCCGAGTCAATAGGGATGACAAAGTCAAAGGGGAAGCCAGATGCACTTAACAGCCATGTTATTTACTTAACCACTGCTGGGGTTCACTTAACAACCGGAGCAGGAAAGGTCGTAAAATGGGGCAAAATTCACTTAACAAATGTCTCACTTAGCAACAGAAATTTGGGCTTAATTTTGGTCCTAAGTCAAGGACTATCTGTATTGCATTCTGACTTCCCATTTTACCAACTGCAGAAGTGGCTGGAATGATGCACCCTTATGCGCTCTAAATAATTCTATTGCCACCTAAGATTTTCTAATTAACTTTGAGCTCTCTTTTTTTCTCCCCTTTTCTAGTATTTTGCAAATAAATAACACTTTACGAAGTGAGAAAAAAAATCAAGTTAATCCTGTCGAACACCGCTTCTCTTTTATGATAGGGCTGGATAATGTATGACAACGGCTCGTTTTGCACAAATATTGAAGCTTCCTTCATTGCTCATGCAAGGCCGTTGAGAAATTTCAATCCAGCCTGGATGCTAAAGTTAACATCAACGTGCTCATTTTAGACTAATATTCCCAAATTAAGTACCCAATGGCTTTAGTACTTGGCTTGTTTAGCACTTTTAATTTCCCTCAAAGTAAGTTATTGATTGCATAGTGGATTGCATGGGAATTGAGCTGTCAATGCTCTAATGTTATCTTCAGAGAAAAGCTGGTTTCTGGCCTGAAAGAGGCAATGGGTAGAAAGGCAGGAAATACCATAGGAGGAAAAGAATATGCTGAAAAATTTAGAGCAGGAAACAGTAAGAATCTTTCCTATTGTAAACTTAAGATGTAACAGTAAACATGCAAACACCATTAATTAAATTAGCAATAGCAATAGTACTTAGACTTATATACTGCTCCACGGTCCTTTACAGCCCTCTCTAAGCGGTTTAGAGTCAACCTATTGTCCCCAACAATCTGGGTCCTCATTTTACCCAACTCGGAAGGATGGAAAGCTGAGTCAACCTTGAGTTGGTCAGAATCGAACTGCTGGCAGTCAGCAGAGTTAGCTTGCAATACTGCATTTTAACCACTGGGAAGATAGGGAGGGAGGAAGGCAGGAAAGAAAGAAATAGAGAGAGAGAGAGAGAGAGAGAGAGAAGGAAAGAAGGAAAAAAGAAGAAAAGAAAGAAAGAAAGAAGGAAGGAAGGAAGGAAGGAAGGAAGGAAGGAAGGAAGGAAGGAAGGAAAGAAAGAAAGAAAGAAAGAAAGAAAGAAAGAAAGAAAGAAAGAAAGAAAGAAAAAGAAAGACTTATGGACAAGAAGTTTTAAGGCAGGAACATATTGGAGACTGGGGAATATTGGCGATAAAGCTATCCATTCAAAGTGTATTTCTTCGCTAGCCTATTATTCCTGAGAGTCCTTAACCAACATCAAGAGTTTAAGGATAATTTTCCTCCAATTGCTCAAGCTCATTCTAACCTCCTAACTATGTCATCGATTATTTTGCCACTTGAGAATGGATTGTTTTACTCGGTTAGAGAGAAAGAAAGTGGGATCGTGCTCTCTTTTCTCTCTATTCTTGGAGGTTTTTCACCCTATCAGGATGGTGGTTATTTAGAGAATTGTGAAGAGAGTGAGTTTTGGCTACGGAAGTCCCTCTGAAGTCTTGATAATCCCAATAATGTGGTTTGGTTCTGCAACCCAACAAGACAGACACAGACTTCAGAGGATAATTAGAACTGCAGAAAAAACAATTGCCATCAACCTGCCTTCCATTGAGGACCTGTATACTGCACGAGTCAAAAAAAGGGCTGGGAAAATCTCTACAGACCCCTCACATCGTGGACATAAACCGTTTCAACTCCGATCCTCAAAATGACGCTATAGAGCACTGCACACCAAAACAACTAGACACAAGGACAGTTTTTTCCCGAACGCCATCACTCTGCTAAACAAATAATTCCCTCAACACTGTCAAACTATTTACTAAGTCTTTATTAGTCTTCTCATCGTTCCTATCACCCATCTCCTCCCACTTATGACTGTATGACTGTAACCTTGTTGCTAGTATCCTTAACCACCTTGACTGTTTCCCTATGACTATCATTAAGTGTTGTACCTTATCATTCTTGACCAATGTGTCTTTTCTTTTATCTACACTGAGAGCATATGCACCAAGACAAATTCCTTGTGTGTCCAATCACACTTGGCCAATAAAGAATTCTATTCTGTTCTGTTCTGTTCTATTCTATTCTATTCTATTCTATTCTATTCTATTCTATTCTATTCTATTCTATTCTATTCTATTCTATTCTATTCTATTCTATAGTGAACTTGGCTACTCTGTGTGACATCCAGAAGTGATAGAAACTTGTCTTCAATTTTAACAATGGCTGAACGACACAATGAGAGAACAATGAGAAGTCCTTAGGAGAAGATCTTTGTTACAACCCACTGCATGCCAATGGTGGACACCCTGGATATCAAGCTAGGAAGAAAATGAATCCAGCGTTAATGTGCCTTTAAATGTAAAAAAAGATCCATTTGGCTAATCAGCTTTATTGCTCACAAATTAGGAGCACTGAGAATTAGGTCCTACCAACACGGAGCTGAGGTCACGCTCCCCCATATGATTGGCACAACGATTATTCTAATTGTGTTATTACTTTTAATTGTGATGAGGGCTTCTAAGGCAATCATAAATAAGAGAAGTCATGGACGGACAAACTTTCCTGGCCCTGCATCCCCTTGTCTGACACTGAAGGGGGCTTCAGCAGCATCCGAAAAGCTTCATGGACACAAAGTGAGCTTTCAAAGTATGACTTAAATGGCAACATTGCAAAGACATGGATGGTAGGGGCAGAGGAGTCCTAAGAAACAAGAATATTATTAATGTGCTCATTAACAGTCTTCCTAATTTACTGCTATGTTCTGATTAATGGCCAACCAGGCTCCCCGGGGATGGTCTGTTTCAGACTGAGCACGTCGCACACACATGTCAGCTTGATGTTCAAACGGTTTACTGACAAGTAGCAAGACGGTCTGACCCTAAGGCAGGAAGAGGCATCTGTGCAACCCTAGAAACCAATCCAGGTGAGCAAGAACATTCCTGAGAAAGAGAGATTTTAGTCCAGAATCAAAACCAAGCACAATGAGCCTCAGTGGCGCAGTGGTTAGAGTGCAGTACTGTAGGCTCCTTCTGCTGACTGCGGGATGCCTGCAATTTGGCAGTTCAAATCTCACCAGGTTCAAGGTTGACTCAGCCTTCCATCCTTCTGAGGTGGGTAAAATGAGGACCCAGATTGTTGGGGCCAAGAGGCTGACTCTATACACCGCTTAGATAGGACTGTAAAAGCACTGTGAAGTGGTATATAAGTCTAAGTGCTATTGGAAAGAAGGAAGGAAGGCGGGAGGGAGGGAGGGAGGGAGGAAGGAAAGAAGGAAGGAAGGAAGGAAGGAAGGAAGGAAGGAAGGAAGGAAGGAAGGAAGGAAGGAGCTGTGATGGCGCAGAGGCTAGAATGCAGTACTGCAGGCTACTTCTGCTGTATAACTGCTTAGAGAGCACTGTAAAGCACTGTAAAGTGGCATATAAGTCTAAATGCTACTGCTAATTTCAGAGATGTAAACGTAATTCACAATGGAATCCTTGGTGCTCTCTGAGCTTGGTTGTTTCCAGATGTTTCATTGCCCAGCTAGGTAATAACATCAGTGTTATAGTGAGTGTGAGGATTGTTCCCTGTTCACATACAGTACCTTGCCCTAACAACATTGGTGGAGTTGTAGTTTTCTCATAGTTCTTTGAGGACGAGTGGAAAACAACGCCCTAATTAAGGTACTACTACAGCAGGGGTTGGCAACCTTAAACACTCAAAGAGCCTCAAAGGTCCTAACCGGAAGCCCCCCATTCAATTCTGGAGCCAACCGGAAGTCCAGTTGCCCCACCATAGAGTCTCCTCCTAGTACAGCATCCTTTTTCCTCTGCTGACCGGAAGTCCAGTTCCCCCACCATAGAATCTTCTCCTAGCGCAGCATCCTTCTTCCTCTACCTGTCCTAACCAAAAGCCCTATCAATTGTGGAGCCAACTGGCGACAGGGAGCCACAGCAGAGGGATGAAAGAGCCACATGCGGCTCCAGAGCTGCAGGTTGCTGACCCCTGTACTAAGGGAAAAACTACACCCATACTTACATCAGCAGGACAAGTGACTGTATATAAACAGAGAGTAAATCCCACACTCACTAGTACTGATAATGTTACCTGGTTGGGCAGTGAAATGTCTGCAAGAAAACTACCAAGCTCAGAGAGCACCAAGGACTCCACAGTTCAACCCTGAGCTTCGGATATTGTCTTCTCTCCCACAGTGGGAGAGGACTTGAGGTCCCCAATAGGTCCACCTACTAGCGTTTCTGCTCCAATCCCATTCCTCATCACCAGACTCCTCCCATACTCTCTCCTGCTGATTGCCTGTTGAGTCTAGATTTGGTTGTTGTTTTTTTTTCCTGTTGAACCTGCCCAGAATAAAATGCAATTAAAATGTCACCTCTTCTGACCTGAGTGTGACCTTCAGCCAAGAGTTAAGCAAACAAAGAAATTCCAGAGCTGGGTGTGAAATCTTAAAACTCGGTATGACAACCCTAGGAATCTCCAACCATTGCTCTTAAACTGCAACTTTAAATATTTTGGGGGGGGGCGAATTATTCAGTACACGGAGCATAGTTATATGAATTGCATTTCATTAATGGAATTTTAGTATTCATTAAATACAAATTAAAAGACATTAGTTTTCATCCTGGTCTTATCTACTTGTTGGAGGGTGATCCCTCAAAGAAGATGCCTCAAAGATGGGAGGGCGGGAGGCGGAACTGTTTCAGTCTGAAAAGGGCTTGTATTTCCCTGCATAAAGAATAGAATGGAATGGAATGGAATGGTATAGAATGGAATGGAATGGAATGCAATGCAATGCAATGCAATGCAATGCAATGCAATGCAATACTGTAAAACAGGATAGGATAGGATAGGATAGGATAGGATAGGATAGGATAGGATAGGATAGGATAGGATAGGATAGGATAGGATAGGATAGGATAGGATAGGTTAGGACAGGACAGGACAGGACAGGACAGGACAGGACAGGACAGGACAGGACAGGACAGGACAGGACAGGGCTGGAAGGGACCTTGAAGGTCTTCTAGTCCATCCCTCTGCTCTGGAGGAGAACCTATACCATTTTTTTTTAAATTTGATTTATATGCCGCCCTTCTCGGGAGACTCAGGGCGACTTACAATGTGTTAAGCAATAGCCTTCATTCTTTTGTATATTTATACAAAGTCAGCTTATTGCCCCCACAATCTGGGTCCTCATTTTACCTACCTTAGAAAGGATGGAAGGCTGAGTCAACCTTGAGCCTGGTAAGATTCGAACCTGCAGTAATTGCAGGCAGCTGTGTTAATAACAGGGTGCTTTAGACCACTGTACTACCAAGGCTCTTTCAGACAAGGGCTGTCTAGTCTCTTCTTAAAAACCTCCAGTGATGGAGCGCCCATGATTTCTGAAGGCCAGCTGTCCCACTGGTTAATTCTCCTCACTGTTAGGTAGTTTCTCCACAATTCCAGGTTGCTTCTCTCTTTGATCAGTTTCCAACCATTGTTTCTTGTCCTGCCCTCCAGTACTTTGGTGAATAATTTGACCACCTCTTCTTTGTGGCAGCCCCTCAAATACTGGAATACTGTTATCAAGTAACTTCCCAGAATCCATGGCCGCCCAATGGCAGATCTCTAGTGGTGATGTATCAGCCTAGAAACCAGGAGATGATGAGTTTTAGTCCAGTCTGAGGCATGAAAGCCAGCTGGGTGACTTTGGACCAATCACTAGGAGATAGTGAGCTATAGTCCTGCCTTGGAAATAACAGTTGGCTGGGTGAATCTGGGCCAATCGCCAGGAGATCATGAGTTCTAGTCTTGTCTTAGGCATGAAAGCTGGATGATCTATGTTAGACCAGTTACTCTCCCTCTCACCCAACCCACCTCACAGGGTTGTTGCAGGAGAAACAGGAAGGAGAGATACAGATATAGATAATCCATCTTTGGATAAGTATCCTAGTAGAACAAGACAAAAGAAGTCTTCTTCCATGATCTTCTTCCACAGCATTTATTTGTTGGATATTTATCCTATCATAATCAAAGAGTAGCAAACCTTAAGGCAGCCACAACCCAGAACAATTTCTCCCTAGTTTTAGCCAACACCATAACCGTAAGACCCAAAAGTGCTTTTTTTTTCCCAAGAGGCAACTGGACTTTCTGGTTTTTCTTTGAAGACGTTTCACTTCTCATCCAAGAAGCTTCTTTAGCTCTGACTGGATGGTGAGGAATGGCAGAATTTATATGCTTTGCAGACAGCTGGTCATTTGCATCCTTTTAGAATAGAATTCTTTATTGGCCAAGTGTGATTGGACACACAAGGAACTTGTCTTTGGTGTATATGCTCTCAGTGTACATAAGGAAAATAAAATACATTCATCAAGAATAAAAAGATACAACATTTAGCAATAGTCAAGGTTACTAATAATCTATCACTTTGTACTAGGAAACAAAAAAAAACAATATAATTGAAATATAGAAGCAACATGGTTATAGTCGTAAGTGGGAAGAGATAGATACTAGGAAGGAAGAGAGGAATAATAGTAATACAGTCTTAGTAAATTATTTGACAGGGTTGTGGGAATTATTTGTTTAGCAGAGTGATGGCATTCAGGAAAAAACTGTCCTTGGGTCTAGTTGTTCTGGTGTGCAGTGCTCTATAGCATCGTTTTGAGGGTAGGAGTTGAAACCATTTATGTCCAGGATGCGAAGGGTCTGTAGATACTTTCACAGCCCTCTTTTTGACTCCTGCAGTATACAGGTTCTCAATGGAAGGCAAGTTGGTAGCAATTGTTTTTTCTGCAGTTCTAACTATCCTCTGAAGTCTGTGTCTGTCTTGTTTAGTTGTAGAGCAGTGGTGGGTTCCTCCCGGTTTGGCCCGGTTCGGCCGAGCTGGTAGCGGTGATATGTCGTCTCCAAACCAGTTTTCTTTGTTCAGGAGCTGGGCCCTCCTGCCCCACCCGTGTTGTTCTTACCTTTTATTTGGCCCCGCCCCCAATCTATTTGCTGCCTCCCGAGTCCCAGCTGATGGCTAGTACAGCTCTGCAAGCAGTTAAAAGCCTGGTAGACCAGTACCTCTGCTAAATCCTAAAGAATTGTCACATGATCATCAAACCACGCCCACAAAATAAGCCACGCCCACAGAACCAGTAGTAAAAAAATTTAGAACCCACCCCTGTTGTAGAACCAAACCAGACAGTTATGGAGGTGCAGATGACACTCAATAATTCCTCTGTAGAACTGGATCAGCAGCTCTTAGAGGGTCTTAGCAGTTCTTAGAATGTCGTTAAGGTCACCTGGAGGTTTATCTATGTCCTCAGGGTCACCTGAGTGGTGCAAATGGGTATGGAGCCTTCTTGGAACTACTGAAAGGACTGTGTTGTAGATTTGAGATAGATGATGTCATATCCCTCCCCCTCTGTTGAGAAAGGGCTGTTCAATCTTGACATAAATGGCCTCTTTTTTTTTTTATTTGATTTATATGCTGCCCTTCTCCGGAGACTCAGGGCGGCTTACAATGCGTTAAGCAATAGCCTTCATACTTTTGTATATTTATACAAAGTCAGCTTATTGCCCCCACAATCTGGGTCCTCATTTCACCTACCTTTGAAAGGATGGAAGACTGAGTCAACCTTAGCCTGGTGAGATTCAAACCTGCAGTTCTTTGACCCCTCTTTCAAACCAGTGGTCCCCTCTGTCCAAAATATGGACTTTGTTGTCTTCGAAAGAGTAGCCTGTATCTTTTAAATGCAGATGGACTGCTGAATCTAGTCCTGATATGTTTGTTCTCCAATTTCCAACACAGTCCTTTCAACAGGTCCAAGAAGGCTCCACACCCATTTGCACCACTCAGGTGATCCTGAGGACACAGATAAACCTCCAGGTGGCCTCAACGACTCTCTAAAAGGATGCAAATGACCAGTTGTCTGCAAGGAGTATAAATCATTCCATTCCCCACCATCCCGTCAAGAGCTGAAGAATCTTCTTGGATGAGAAGTGAAACTTCTTCAAAGGAAAACCAGAAAGTCCAGTTCCCTCTTGAAAAAAGCACTTTTGGGACAACCATGACCTGGATGACTGAGAATCTCCATAGACATAACCATAAGACCCAACTTTGGGAAATAATCATTCCCACTTGCTTTTTTTGTGTATATGTGTATTTTTTTGCATGGACACACATGTACACATCCTGCAGCTCTTTCATCTCTGCAAGTCCCCCAGCTATTATTAAAATCAAAGCCTTCTTCTTCTTCTTCTTCCTTTCTCCAATTTTGTTCTTTTTTGGCTCTCCACCTGCTGCCCAATCTGCCTTGCCGTTTATTCTTCACCAGACGAGAAGAGCAAATGGGTTGCGTGGAGGGGGGGTGTGAGTCAATGAGGGGGGAGGGGTGTTCCTGTTTCCCCAGGCTTCTGATATTGGGGCAAACATCTGGCTATATTTTTAATAATGAGCTGCTCGTAATTGGAAGCTCTGCCGTCCGAGTGAAACACCCACACGCCTGCTACACTTGCTAATTAGGACTTTGCTCCATAATAAGCCTGTTACTCTGGCTTCCTTGAGTGATGATGAACTGCTGACGCAGCAATGGAAGCACACACCTCGCCCCACCGGCGCAGCCAGACAGGTTCTCTCGGCCCCAGCAATTGGGGGAAGTGAACATATGGCGAGAGGAATGGGGGAAGCGCGCAGGCAGCTTGCTTGAGTTACGGAGCAGCCATTAAAACTGAGGGGTGGGGGGGGACCCAGGCTAAGATGCTCAAAGAGGAGTATTTTCTCGTTAAATGCAAAAAAGAAAAAAGAAAGAAAGAAAGATTGATTTCATTCTGCAGGAATGACAGCCAAGTGTGGCCAATGGCATCAGCAAACTTGGTGTTGTGACCGAGGCCCAAGTAGTGATTACTAAACACAATTCAGTCCTGAACAAACTTATTTTATTAAAACAGCTGAGAATTAATTCATTCTCAGCTTAGTCCAAAGAAGAGCCTGTAGTACAGTGGACTAACGCACTGTTATGAACAACTGCTGCTTGCAATTACTGCAAGTTCTAATCTCACCAGGCTCAAGGTTGACTCAGCCTTCCATCCTTTCAAAGGTAGGTGAAATGAGGACCCAGATTGTGGGGGCAATAAGCTGACTTTGTATAAATATACAAAAGTATGAAGGCTATTGCTTAGCGCATGGTAAGCCGCCCTGAGTCTCCGGAGAAGGGCTCCCAATTATCAGTTCTTAATTTAACTTTCTAATAGTGAGAACAATGAACCAGTTCACAAGTTGTGGGTGCCCCATCACTGGAGGCTTTTAAGAAGAGACTGGACAGCCATTTGTCTGGAATGGGGTAGGGTCTCCCGCTTGAGCAGGGGGTTTGACTAGAAGACCTCCAAGGTCCCTTCCAACTCTGTTATTCTGTTAATTTGCTAACAGCACAATGGTGAGCCTTCTAATGAATTGTTCTATACTTTTGATGCAATATGGAAATTTCCAACTTTCCCTTCACCCCACTCCACTATTATGACCATCCTCATTATCAGACTCAATGAAAAGAAATAACAATTCCAACTAACTTGTGCAATAAGATTCTGCCAAGGAAAGAAGATTTGCATTATTGGTTGTTGTCATTTAGTATAGTCTTTGTTCGCTTTACATGCTTCCCCAATAAATTAAGCAATTTCTTGCAAAAGGGTTTTCCTTTTGCATCATTTAGCCTGCACAATATACTCATTTGCCTCTGCTAATCATAGGCAAGGGTCAGGAAGAGCTGAAATAGCATCCCATTGATTACTGAAACTGGATTCAATAGCTTTCCAGTTTCTGGAAAGATTTCAAATGTGTGTTTGCTGTTGACGATTGTAGAAATGGAACTCTATATATTTGAATGGAACTTAAGGCTATCTTCTCCAAGATGCTTCTAAATGAGAAGAATAGAATAGAATAATAGAATAGAATAGAATAGAATAGAATAGAATAGAATAGAATAGAATAGAATAGAATAGAATAGAATAGAATAATAGGAGCTGGAAGGGATCTTAGAGGTCTTCTAGTCCAGCCCCCTGCTCAAGCAGGAGAACCTATATGATAGCTCTAGATTTATGATATTGATATATAATAATACAACATGGCATCAAATTCTAGCTGGTTTTTAAGGCACTCAACAGTTTATGCTATGCCAAAGCCAGTGGCAGAATCTTGTTAGCTTTGGTTGATCTCCTTAAAATCTACCAAAGGTTGAAATTCAGTTGGACCTGAATGGGAAATCAGAAATCCAAGAGCTATCAAGTAGACTGCAAACCTCAAGAACTTCTTGGAGGAAAACAAAGGCAAACCAAGAAGTCTCTACTTGCTCAGCTAAGTGGAAGCATTCACCTGTCCTTGTCTGATCTCATTGACTTAGGTAAAGTGGTGTCCGCTTTGTATTTGGATGAGAGACCACCAGAAAACCTCAGGGAGGAGGCTAAAATCTATCCAACGCAGTGGTGAAATGTAAAATTTGTTACTACCAGTTCTGTGGGCATGGCTTAGTGCGGGGCGGGGGGGGGTAATGTGACTGGGTGGGCGTGGGCAACTTTTTTTTTTTTTACTTTTAAAACCATTTTTTCCTAGAACCTCTTTGCCCGAAGAGGTTGTTTAAAAAATGCTTTTAAAAGCCTCTGACAATCCCAGCTGAGCCGGGGATCATCAGAGACTTTTTTTTTTAACTTCTAAAATCATTTTTTCGGCTGAAGAGGTTGTAGAAAAAATGCTTTTAAAAATAAAAAAAAAGACTCTGATGATTGCGCAGCTCAGCTGGGTATGGGATTTTTGCTACCAGTTCTCCGAACCACCCGCCACCATCACTACCATATCGGGCGATCCGGTCCGAATGGGGAGCATTTCACCCTTGGTCCAAAGGTCCATTTATGGAGGTACTTTATCTCTGCAGGTTTTAAGAATTGGCTGGACCTCCCCCTCTCATGTATGGTTTGAATGCTTTCTTGGACAATTCAGAAGGTTGAAGAGGTTGATCCTTGGAGTCACCTCTAATTGAGAAGTCTAAAATATATTATGGAAAAAGGCAGTAGCAAGCCACCTCCGTACAGTCATTAAGAAAACCATGTGAAGAATTCATCAGTTTATCTCCACTCAAGGGAGGGAATCTTCACCTTTTAACAGTTTGATGGTCCTGTCTTTGAAGCAGCCTTCAGTTGCCTTTTCTGGCTGTCCTGACATGCTGAGAAAAAATTGGAAGTACGGGGAACAAAGCATGGATGCAGCTTCCCTTTGCTCTCTCAAAGTAGGAGGTCACATTGTTTTGTAAATCTTTAACTGAAAGATTATTAAAGAAAAGCACCCTTTCAAAGCTAGGAACTATGCATTGCCCATGTCCCCATATGATGACTCTGTAAACCACTTAGAAAAAGGTAAAGGTAAAGGTTCCCCTTGCACATATGTGCTAGTTGTTCCCAACTCTAGCGGGCAGTGCTCATCTCCGTTTCAAAGGCAAAGAGCCAGTGCTGTCCGAAGACATCTCCATGGTCATGTGGCTGGCATGACTAAATGCCAAAGGCGCAAGGAACGCTGTTCCCTTCCCATCAAAGGTGGTCCCTATTTTTCTACTTGCATTTTTTTAAGTGCTTTCAAACTGCTAGGTTGGCAGAAGCTGGGACAAAGAACAGGAGTTCACCCCGATACGCGGCACTAGGGATTTGAACTGCTGAACTGCCAACCTTTTGATCAACCAGTTCAGCGTCTTAGCCACTGAGCCACCGCATCCCTTAAACCACTTAGAGAGGGCTGTAAAGCACTGTAAAGCACTGTAAAGCGGTATATAAGTCTAAGTGCTATTGCTATCCAGACAATTCTCTTCTTGAAAGCCTCAAGTGTGGTGCACCTACAACTTCCAGAGTTAAACCATTCCATGAATTAATTGCTCTCACTATTAGGAAATGACTTAATTCTAGGTTTGCTCTCTTTAATGATCTTCCACCCATTACTTCTTGTCTTGCCCTCAAGTCCCTAGCAGAATAGGTCTACCCTATCTTCTCTTAGATGCCCCCTCAAGTACTAGAAGACAGTTATTGTTACTTCTAGTCCTTTCCTTTGTTAGACTAGACATACCTAATTCCAGTAGAATAGAATAGAATAGAATAGAATAGAATAGAATAGAATAGAATAGAATAGAATAGAATAGAATAGAATAGAATAGAATAGAAAATATGGAATGGAACGGAACGGAACAAAACAGAACAGAATAGAATGGAATAGAAAATATGGAATGGAATGGAATGGAATGGAATGGAATGGAATGGAATGGAATAGAATGGAATAGAATAGAATAGAATAGAATAGAATAGAATAGAATAGAATAGAATAGAATAGAATAGAATAGAATAGAATAGAATAGA
Source organism: Arizona elegans (assembly GCA_022577455.1). NCBI lineage: Eukaryota > Metazoa > Chordata > Lepidosauria > Squamata > Colubridae > Arizona > Arizona elegans. The sequence goes on along the minus strand of JAKOOJ010000022.1, from coordinate 5,695,285 downwards.
ATTTTTATTGGCCAAGTGTGATTGGACACACAAAGAATTTGTCTTGGTGCATACACTCCCAGTGTAGTGGTATTTATTTACCTTCGCTACTGGTTTGCAAATGTGAGTGCTCGTGCCACCTCTGTGCATGTGCAGAACCTTCTGCACATGTACAGAGCGTCCGTGATGATGTAATGGGCAGGTGGGCGGAGCCTCACACCACCGCTGCTACTAGTTTGCCCAAACCAGGTAGAACCGGTAGAATCCCAGCACTGCCTAATTCCCACAACTGTTCATCAGAAGATTTAGTCTCCAGCCTCTAATCATCTTTGTTGCTCTTCTCTGCAGTCTTTCTAAGGTCTCGACATCTTTTTCCATTGCTGTAATCATTGTTGTAATACATTGTACTCAGCAAAATTAAAAATAGATGAGATGCATCTCAATCACTGAAATATTATCCATGCCTAGTGCATTTTAGCTACTAGTGGTTGAACAATCCATAATACCTTGAGTCATTCCTACGCCTAAACCAAATTTAACCAAAAAAAAAAAAACCATTATGGTTTTGGGTGATTCAGCAGACGAGCGACAGTCTTTTGTTCAGGATTGTCTGTTTAATGAACAACAGATCTTTCCAGATGACTCAGCAAGGGATTTTTCCAGACCTTCCTTTGAATTGTGGGACCTTGACAGACATAAAGCTGGAAATGAAAGCATTTCTTCCAGGAATGTGTAAGGCATCAGAGGAGGGAATTCCTCTGGTTTAGAGGACTGAGTTATAGAATAGGGTAGGGTAGGGTAGGGTAGGGTAGGGTAGGGTAGGATAGGATAGGATAGGATAGGATACGATACGATACGATACGATACAATACAATACAATACAATACAATCGTTCTTGATTGAATCATCTGACCATATCAAATATATAACTTTAATATAAATATACAGAAAACAATAGGACATGTTCATAATAAGTCATCACCCCTACAGTTAACCCCAATGTGACCTAAATAATCCATTCTCTTCGAAACTGCCTTTGAAATAAAGAGTGAAGTCTCGCTAGTGATCTGCAGGTTTGTTCCTGCAAAATGTATTACTGATTGTCCTGGGTGCCCTGGTATTTTTTTAATCTTTAAATACAAATCCAAGTCAGCATTACTGCAGAGTACAGCTCTACAGAGTACAGTCACATAGATTATGTCCAGTGTTTTCAACTGCAGGTGTTCCGCAAATACAGTCTTTCTTCAAACGAAACTCCATGAAATCTCCTATGTCTTACCATGAAGTGATTTAGATCAAAAAATGCAGCCACCCAGCCATTTGCCATGGTAGTGGCCCAGCCCATGAGCCATTGGCCGATCCAACTGAGTGATACACAGAGATCTTAATTTACCTAATACTCACTTAAGCTCAAACCATCGCAATATTGCTGTCAGGTCTGCCAGGCTCGGCTTGGCACCTCACAGGCATCCTGCCATCAAAGGCTAGAAGGGTGTGTGTGTGTGGAAGGATAGATGGGCAATAACACTGTGTGTATACATGATGGGAAATTGAGGGGGGTGGTGACACGTGATGAAGACCAGAGTAGCTCAGCACCAGTTTGCTCCAGAATCCAAGGCCAGGCACCCTGAGGAAGAATACCAGTAGCTCCAAAACATCTCAGTTTTCTCAAAACATCTCAGTGAGTTCTGATTGGACTGATCATGGGGGGAGGGCTGGATTGAGGGGAAACCTTTCTGTATCTTTTGAGCATGGGAAACCCATAGCTAGCCTAACTTTACTGCAGCCAAAATCTTTTTAGTAAAAGAACCAGGGGTGAAATCCAGCAGGTTCTGACAGGTTCTGGAAAACCAGTAGTGGAAATTTTGAGCAGTTCGGAGAACCGGTAGCGGAAAATTTGAGTAGTTCGGAGAACCGGCAAATACCACCTCTGGCTGGTCCCAGAGTGGGGTGGGAATGGAGATTTTGCAGTATCTTTCCCCTGGAGTGGGGTGGGAATGGAGATTTTGCAGTATCCCTCCCCTGGAGTGGGGTGGGAATGGAGATTTTGCAGTATCCGCCAACCAAGCAATGCCCATCAAGCCACACCACGCCCACCAAGCCATGCCCACAGAACCAGTAGTAAAAAAATTTGGACTTCACCACTGAAAAGAACCTTTCGCTTTAACGCAATGGAGTCGAGGGTCTTTCTTTCCTAAGGATCAAATTGAGGCAGGTCTGATATTTACAGAAGGTTGTTTATTGTGACCAATTTCATAATAGTTTCTGAAAGCTCTCTTTGATGGGAAGAGAAATCCTACATCCCATAGTGAACATTCCTAGCATGGCTGGTGCATAGACAGATATGCAGGAGATCCAAATTTGGAATGAGATGTGCTTGGGTTTCTCTTTTCTTTTTTCTCCCAAGGCTGTCCTAGAAGCCAATAATTTGGATTTGCAGTCTTTATTTGTAAGGGAAAATGGGATAATGGTTGGAACGAGTTTTTGGATGTCTGTCAAATTTCAGTACAAAAGTAATTAATGCTTCTGAGGAAATCATCTAAATGAAATTTAGAGACTCCAACTCATTGGGCTGTTGAATGATACCAGCTGCATTAATCTGTCAGTGCTCACATTTATATTTCAGTGTATTTTTGAAGACTTCAAGTCAAAGACTTTGGATTAGTTGCCATTAAGGGGACAGTAACTTTTAAGGGCTTCTGTCTGGTATTTTTTTATCCCACAGAGGTGAGATTATTTTCTGGACCTTGGGAATAGTGAGAAATGTGTTCTGATTCACATTTCCAAGAAAACCAATCTAATACATGCTTTCCTGGTGAGTAGATATCTCACCATTCCCACACCATTTTTGATTGCCCACTACCCATTATTTTATGACGCAGATTGCCACTCTAAAAGTTTCTATTCAAAATTGCACATGCTAGAAAATCCCACAGCAGGTAATCACGGGGTGGTATCCTGCTCCATGCTCACTGTACAGGCAATCCTCGACTTACAACCCTTCTGTCAACTGTCCAGTTGGCGAATCCAGAAAATGAAACTCTTGAGACAGTATTTTACCAAAAGTATAAAACTTTATTGAATAAACCACATTGGTTTAACCCAAGGGTGAAATGTTCTGAATTCTGCTACCGGTTCACTTTGCTACCGGTTTACTTCATGTGCGCATGTGCAGTGCGTGCCAAATACATGCTTCATGCATATGTATGTGGTGGGCACCAAACACGCACTTTGTGTGTGCATCATGGTGCACATTTTGCACATACCACGATGCACGCACGAAGTGCATGCTGAGCAGCGCTGAAGAAAGGAGGATTAAGAAGCCTTTTCTGAGTCTGCAAAGGTAAATAGAACAGCGAGCAGGGGAACAGCTGTGCCGCACAATTTAGATTCACTAGAAAATAAGATTTCCTGCTTTCTAGCAAATATAAATCGTGCAGCACAGCTGATCGTCAGAAATACCGGTTTGCCTGAACCAGTAGCATTTATTGCTACTGGTTTGGGCGAACAGGTCCAAACCGGTAGCATTTCACCCCTGCTTTAACCTGAATCTGAAGTCTGCCGGGTTTTCCCCACCCAAAGGAAAGTCAAAGTCCCTTCCCCTGCACCCACATGTCCATCACATGGTCCAATCAGGTCACCATCTGAACTGGAGTCCTTTCCCAGTCACGCCTCTCCAGGTGCAAGCTCCCAGGGAAAGAATGTCATTATGGCTATACATCTCACCCCGTCGCCTTCCAACTCCCTTCCCAGTTCCCACAGCATGCCCATCCACCAAGTGTGGCAGCTCTGAAGAGCAGTGGTGGATTGCCCCCGGTTCGGACCAGTTCGCAAGAACCGGTAGTAAAACCGGCGGAAGGCCACACCCACCACCCCGGATGTTGTCATCAGCGATCTGCGAATGCACAGAAGATTCTGTGCATGCATAGAAGCAAGGCATGTGCGCGCGCAATCCTGTTGTGATCTGGTAGAACCCACCTATGTTGAAGATCCAAAGAAAAAGATGGCCTCCAGGTCTGACAGTAGGATTAGCCCTCAGCCACAATAGGAATTGCCCAACACCCTTTCAGAACACAAGCTCCTTCATTGCATCATTTCAGTTGCACCACCCCCAGCAAACTTCAACCAAACTTAGCTCAGACAAACTCCTAGGATTTATACATGGCCCCATGGGAGTCTGACAACAGCCAATAGAATATATGTTCTTGCACAGGAACAGGAAGTTCAAGTGAAAAGCCCAAGATAAGGAATAAATACCCCCCACTCTTGACTCCATGTGGTCAGCTGCCCAAGACCATCCATGTGGTTCTGTCCATGATTAAGCCATCTTTCCAAGCAGCCTCCATGTTTCCAGTGTCTTTCTTCCAGCTTGGAACTGAACCAGACAGATATTTCTTTCAACAACCCCAAAATGCTGCAACCTTCATTCAAACATCTGAATTTATGAAGGTGCAATTAAAACCTGCCCCCACCCCCACTTTTAATATGCATCACATATTTTGAGAGTACATTAAAAGAAGGCGGGACTTTGAACATACAATTGTGACTCTTTCTTGAATATTTGGACCCTCCATGCAGATAACACTGCAGGAATAATTTCCTCTAGCATTTTATATTGGACATTTTTCCCCCCGCTTAAAATGCATTCAAGTAAACCATGTGCCACAGATTATAAGCAGTTTTAGAGACCAGTGTAGTCTTGTTAACTCTGTGTGTGTGGGGAAGTCTATTTACAAATGTAGCTTTATGGATTAGCATAAAATAGATGCCAATTATTTTCCTCCAATACCTTTGTTCTTTCATGTTCAGCCTCAACTCAAATATAAAGATCCTAAAATAATCACAAATAACTAAGGTGGGATTATTTTTAAATAATTAAGCAAGCTGGACTTTTACTGCATTCACTCTATTGCCAGCCTTGTGATGTTTATCATTTAATTATTTTCTTTTTTAAAAAAAATAAAATAATTAAGCAAAACAAAAAAAAATAGAGTAAGAAAAAAAGAAAGTAAAATACAAAGTAAGAGTGAGGACTTTTCACACGGGTTACAATTTTAATAAAGGATGAGGATATTTCTTTATAATCATCTGTGCATAATCCACACATGTAAGCAATTCTTAGATAAAGCTTGATCCCCAACTTTCCTGCTGCCTATTTATTTAAAAGTTCTCTTGTTTATCAGTCTAAAGTAGCAGTCACCAACTGGTGGTCCGTGAGAAAATTTTGGTGGTCCACAGAAAAATTATTGGCATTTTTTTATATTGCACTAAATCAGGGGTCCTCAAACTACGGCCCCTGGACCAGATACATGCAATGAAGGTTTATGTTGCTGCAGAGAGTCTCTCCCTTCTGTGTCTTTTTGTGTGGGTCAGAGAGGGGCAGAAATTCTGACTTAGGGCCTAATTCAGCCTGGTATGGGGCTTTGGGCAAAGGCTGGAGGGAAGCGCCACTGGTGGTGAAGAGCTGGAGGGCCTCGTTCCAGTGGGACTGCATCATGGCCTGGAACTGTCTGACCATCTCAGCCCGCTGAGCCTCCAGGTGCCAGTACCTGGCCTTGTACTCCTGAACGTCTTCCCTCTGCTTGGAAAGCCTGTGCTCGTAGTCCTCAGTGAGGTGCTTCTGCTGAGCCTCCTTCTCGGACAGATCCAATTTGAACTGAGCTGTTTTTCCAACTCTTTCTCGTGGTGGCTGCTTAGCTCCAACAACTGTTGCGGCCTTAAGGAGCCTGGACGGGGAGGTGAGGAGTGGCTGGCAGGGGAGGGGCAAGTAGAGGCTGGCGAGGTGCCCCTAAATGTGAGTAACATTGAGCTGGCCATGCCCACCCAGTCACATGACCACCTAGTCATGCCCACCCGGTCATTAGGCAGATCATATTAGTGGTCCGCGGGATTTAAAATTATGAATTTACTGGTCCCTGGTTGGTAACCCCTGGCCTAAAGTCCCATCTTTCATCTGGGGGGTGGGGGAGGCCGTTTTCGGCCTCCCAGGCTCCAAGAAAAACTCTGGAGCCTGGGGATGGCAAAAAATGAGTCTGCCGGGCCCACCAGAAGTCGGGAAAAAGGCCGTTTCCAGCCTCTGGAGGCCTCTGGGGGGTGGGGTTGGGGGAGGCTGTTTTCACCCTCCCGAGGCTTCAAGAAAACCTCTGGAGCCTGGGGAGAGCAAAAAACGGGCCTACCAGGCCCACCGGTAACCTTTTTGCCGTCGCATGTCAAAAACAAGGTGAGCATGAGGGGGTCACGCGTGCATGCACAAGGGTCGGGACGTGGGGGGTATTGAATTATGGGTGTGGGCACATGCACACGTGACACATGACACCCACCCACCCACCTGCGCTCCCCGCGCTTTTCGGCAAAAAGTTAGCCATCCACTGGTATAGGGTCTCCTTCTTGATTAGATTAGAAGACTTCCAAGCTCCCCTCCAACTCTGTTGTTCTGTTCTGTTCTGTTCTGTCCTGTTCTGTTCTGTTCTGTTGTTCTGTTCTGTTCTGTTCTATTCTATTCTGTTCTGTTGTTATGTTCTGTTGTTCTGTTCTGTTCTGTTCTGTTCTGTTCTGTTCTGTTCTGTTCTGTTCTAACCCTGATCAGCAAAAGGCTACGTTTCATTCTGCCACATTTATTTTGCCAGATTTCTGATTTCCCCAATGTCCTTTTTTTTTTTTAACAATTATGCTGTGGAACTCTCTTTCTCCCCTGGCCTTGCTCCACGAGACACTCATGCCTGTGGTTTCTCACGTCATTATAGCATTTCTTCTTTTTTTTCTCAGACAAAAGCAGAGAAAATTCTACAAGTAATTATCTATGTTCCAGCGGTTATGCAGACGAGAACGATGTAGTGAATGCCTCAGTTGGCAGTCGTGAAAGAAAGGTCATGGGGGGGGCGGAAATCCCATAAACTGAACACATTAACCAGAAAAGAATATTTTTGTTAAAGGTTTAAGCAAAACTGACGTTGAAGTTGTTTCCCCTATTTGGAGCAGCATTTCATATTCCGTCTTGAAAATATAAAAAGGCCTAATGTTAAGGGGAAATAAGCAATTTTTCTCACCTAGAACACCAAAATTATTTTATAACAAGATAATGAAATAAGATATTGATTTTTAAACAAAAATATATTCTACAAAGGTACAAATGAAAAAGTCCGTTTCAGAAAAAAAGGAACTTGTTCTTATGGCTTTTTTCGTGATAATATCTCATTTCTTAATAAGCTGGCATGCACAAACTTTATCAAAGAAATGATCATGGTTTGGACAGAAAAAAAAGAGGGGGAAGCATCTCTCATTTCCCATCCACCCACACACACACACACACACACACACTTAATGTGGGATCTCTCTGGTGGTTGCCTAGCAACTGAGTTTTCTTGCTCTTCAAAATGGTGGCTGGGCTTCGCTGAGTGAGGAAAACCTAGAAGGTTCAAGAAGGGGAAGGTCAAAAAAGTCAGATGAACCAGTGCAACCAAAGACCCTACGCCAGTGATGACTAACCTCTTCGGCACCAAGTGCCCAAAGCACACACGTGTGCACACACCCATAATGCAATGTGTGCATGCGCACCTGACTGCCCCCCTGCATGTGCCCCGCACATAAATGTGCAATGCCCACATGAGCAACGCCCGCATGCATGTGCCCACATGCACGTACAACCCTCCCATGTGCACCCTACCCCATGCATGTGTGCACAACCCCCACACATGCACCCCGCCCTCCCCCACACATGCGCACGCATCTCCCACGTGCCCCACACTCCGCAGAGCTGAGATGGGGTGAGGGCTCGTATGCCCACAGAGAGGACTCTGTGTGCCACCAGTGACACGCGTGCCGTAGGTTCACCATCATGGCCTTACCCCTATTTGCCTAGGCATGTGCCTGCAATCTCTGGGGACAAATGTTCTGTTGAAGAACTTTGGTTGGGTGAGTAGAATCCCCATGGAAGGTTTGTAATTCACTCTGTACTTGTAGAACCGAACAAAATAACTGAGTTGGAAGGGATCTTGGAGGTCTTCTAGTCCAGCCCCCTGCTCAAGCAGGAGACCCTCTACCATTCCAGACAAGTGACTGCCCAATCTCTTCTTAAAAGCCTCCAGGGATGGAGCACCCACAATGGCAATTTGTTCCACTGGTTAATTGTTCTCACTGTCAGGAAATGCCTCCTTAGTTCTAGGTTGCTGGTCTCCTTAGTTAGTTTCCATCCATTGCTTCTTGTCTTGCCATCTTGTCTTGCTTTGGAAAATAGGCTGACCCTCTTGTTTGGGGCAGCCCCTCAAATATTGGAACACTGCTATACTGTAATGGTCTATCCCCTTAAGATACAGGAGGAGGAGAAGCAGCAGAAGAAGATGACTAGGCAATGGTCAAAGAAGAAGCAGTTAAATTCTCATCTTTTATTTGGTTTAAATGTATCTGATTTGTTCCCTTTCTTTAGAAAGTATTTATTTTTATTTATTTTATTTTATTTATTGAATTTATACTGCTGCCTATTTGCCCATGGCAACTCAAGGCGGCTTACATAATTTAAAACCACATTAAAAAAACAATAAAACTAATAAAAGAATCAAATAAATTAATATAATAAAATCACCCCCCACTTTCTGATTTCCTCCTCCTCCTGGTTTTCAAAGGGGCTGCACATAAATCTTGATATCACTCATTTGACAGGCTTATTAATTTGCAGGTGGGATAAGACACAATTCCATAAAGATAATTTATTTCCAAATCAGCTACTTCATATTGTGCAGGATTTTGATGGTTTTTTCCTTATAAGAAAATAGAATATATTATTGATTCTGACCAGTCCTCAAAGCTTCCCCTCCCGTCCTTCCAGGTTTTACATTTTTATTATACCCTGTGTAGATTCAGAAGACCAAAATTTAAGAACTGAAGGTAAAAGAAACTTATATTGTTTTAGGCTGGTTGGTTGTGGCTTTATTATATGGAATCTGGAGAGCCTTAGGATGTTGAAATGAGTTCATTGCTCCTTGTAGCCAATATACTACAGCACTTAATATTCCAGGAAAATAATGATTGGCTGTTAAATCAGTTTCATCCATTTAGATATGCAGACTTTGTTTTTCCAGTCTGCAAGACCACTAAAAATTCTGGAAGAGAAAGACAATATGAAGGATGGCGTGCTGGAGAAGACTTGTTAGGATCAAGAAAAAGTAACCTTTTAACAAGAAGCAATGGGTGGAAACTAATCAAGGAGAGAAGCAACTTAGAACGAAGGAGAAGTTTCCTGTTTAGAACAATTAATAATGGAACAACGTACCTGCAGAAGTTGTGAATGCTCCAACACTGGAAATTTTAAAGAAGAGGTTGGATAACCATTTGTCTGAAGTGGTGTAGGGTTTCCTGCCTGGGCAGGGGGTTGGACTAGAAGACCTCCAAGGTCCCTTCCAACTCTGTTATTCTATTCTAATAGGTACCTTTACAATTTTGAGAACATCTCTTAGGAGCTTTCACAAAATCGCTTCCATAGCTAGTCAAATAATACACATTTACCGGAAGGAAGCTGGATGAAAATTTCACCACCATCCTCTCTAGGTCTCAACGTGTCTTTTATCTGAGCAAGTTTCCAAGAAAAGATATTGTTTTTGAACAATATCTAAGGGCCTAGTGAGACCCACAGGGGTTCTTTTAAAGAAAGAAGATAGTACAGGAAGGCTGAGGTGCAGTTTCCCATTTAATTATTTTTTAGGCTGTCCTGGTTTTATTTGAGGAGGCAAGGATTTCAGACTGACAGGTCTGGTTGTCACCTGGAATCCAGCCATGGAAAGGTTCCTCATAAATAACAGAAGTACGTACAGTACATCTAACTCTCAGTTCTGCTAATTTCAGGACCCTGGACAGTTCACTGAGCAATTCGTTTTAATTTGCCACAAGGCAGTTGGAGCATTTGGTCATGCTCAACCAAGACTGCTTGCTGTTGACTGTTGACTTTAAAAACCCTTGGCCCTTCCTAGAACTTCAGACATCTGCATGGCTGGGAAACCACAGAGATCACTGAAGAAGCACACTCTCAGCTGAGTTATCACACAATGAGAGGGCTCCATCCTCAGTGTGAGAACATAAAAGGCTATGCTTAGGGCTTCCTTGAACTTGGGTAAGCAAAGAGGCATGAGATCTGATGGAGCAAAACAGAGGCCTCACTTCCCCAGTTCTCCAGTTGTGATATGATGTAATATAGAATAGAATAACAGAGTTGGAAGGGACCTTGGAGGTCTTCTAGTCCAACCCCCTGCTTAGGCAGGAAACCCTACATCACTCCAGACAAATAGTTATCCAACATCTTCTTAAAAACTTCCAGTGTTGGAGCATTCACAACTTCTGCAGGCAACTTGTTCCACTGGCTAATTGTTCTAACTGACAGGAAATTTCTCCTTAGTTCTAAGTTGCTTCTCTCCTTTATGAGTTTCCACCCATTGCTTCTTGACCTGCCCTCAGGTGCTTTGGAGAATAGCTTGACTCCCTCTTCTTTGTGGCAGCTCCCTGAGATATTGTAACATTGCTATCATGTCTCCCCTAGTCCTTCTTTTCATCAAACTAGATATACCCAATTTCTGAACCTGTTCTTCATATGTTTTAGCCTCCAGTCCCCTAATCATCTTTGTTGCTCTTCTCTGCACTCTTTCTAGAGTCTCCACATCTTTTTTACATTGTGGCGACCAAAACTGGATGCAGTATTCCATGTGTGGCCTTACCATGTATGTTAGCTGAACATTTTTTTAAAAATGTAAGTATCAGGGAGGAAGGAGATTTTGGAGGGCGCAAGGTAGGAGGTCCACAACCATATTTCCTGCCTGATGTCAAGTCATTTGTATCTCTTGGTTATTGGTCAAACGTATAAACTCCAGATAATTACAAATTGTTCCACTGATCAAATCTTTGATGTCAGAGATCAAAACAAAATGTTGATGATGTTGACAAAGTGCAGAATTTCATTTATTTTGTGTTGAAGGTATGCAAATTTTCCCAGTGCTTCTATCAGAAGACTAAAGGAGAGTGTATTTATCTATGGCAGGGTAGAAAAAGACACTATCTGGTTAAATAGAAGCTGAATGCTTTCGCTACTGAATCTTGCAATAAGATTGCTGTTGTTCTGTTTTTGTTTTTGCTTTTTTTAAAAAAAATGCAGCAACCAATATTGAACTTTGCTGCAACATCTTCCAATATCTCTAGGCTGCAATTCTCTCCTCACCTCAATAATCTTGTTACACCTGCGCGCTTTCAAATATTAGCAATTTTCGGAGTCATCTCGGCGAGCTATTTTCCATGTACTCAACTGTATTCTACATGTTGCTTCTATGTACTGAAAAAATTGCTTTTTTTGTCCCAACCAGTTAGAATCTAAGTCACTGGAGTACAGGCTACTCATGCCTTGGGAGGGGAGGGGAATCCACAAGAGTTTCTGGGTATAGCTGCAGTGTTGGTGGATTGAGTGGGAGGCAAAGAGTCAAAAGAAAATTCAAATATTGGAGGGTGATAGAAGCTTTCATGATAGGGAAAGGGGATGGTTTCCTCTAAGGAATTTTAAGGGTACTGAAGACTAAAAAGGAAAAGGTTCCCCTCGCACATATGTGCTAGTTGTTCCCGACTCTAGGGGCGGTGCTCATTTCTGTTTCAAAGTCAAAGAGCCAATGCTGTCCGAAGATGTCTCCATGGTCATGTGGCCGACATGACTAAACGCCAAAGGCACAGAACACTGTTCCCTTCCCACCAAAGGTGGTCCCTATTTTTCTACTTGCATTTTTTACGTGCTTTCGAACTGCTAGGTTGGCAGAAGCTGGGACAAGGAACGGGAGCTTACCCCATTACGCAGCACTAGGGATTCGAACCGCTGAACTGCTGACCTTGCGATCGACAAGCTCAGCATCTTAGCCACTGCATTGATCAATAACAGCAGTCAGGTTTAAGCTGGGAAATGTCAGGCCAATCAATCAGAATGTCAACCTGCAAAGCAACTTCAGCGGAAGCCATTCTTACTTCATTTCTTGGTTGCTATTCAAGGGGGAGGGGAGAGAGCATGTGGGGAGGGGGGAACTCAGAAATGTGGTACCTCAGGTAGCCATAACATCTACCAGCTGGCATGAGAACCAAGGTCATGTCAATGGACACCTGTCAACGTTGACCGGGAACCTATATCTGGACTGATTGGCCCATGTGACCTGAGAGACATAGGGGGTGGGGAGGTCTCATTCTTTTAACTATCCTTAAGCAAAGGAATAATTTAGAGTTAGTTTCACCTTTCAAACTGCCGATATAATGTACTCAATAAAGGATCTCTTGAACCTGAACAAAGTGTCAGAGTCCTAACTTCCCAGAGTTCATTATCAAAATGATGAAACAGAATAGAGCTGGAAGGTCTTTTAGTCCAACCCCCTGCTCAAGCAGAAGACTCTATATCAGGGGTGAAATGCTCCCGGTTCGGACCAGATCACCCGATCTGGTAGCGATGGAGGCGGGTGGTTCAGAGAACCGGTAGCAAAAATCCCTGCCCCCCCCATGCCCAGCTGAGCTGCGCAATTATCAGAGGCTTTTTTAAAAAAATTTTAAAAGCATTTTTTCTACAACCTCTTCAGCCGAAAAAATGCTTTTAAAAGTAAAAACAAAAAAAGCCTCTGACGATTAGGCAACTCAGCTGGGATCGTCAGAGGCTTTTAAAACCATTTTTTCTAGAACTTCTGAAGAGGTTTAGAAAAAATGCTTTTAAAAGTTAAAAAAAAATTGGCCATGCCTACCCAGTCACATTACTACCCCACCACCAAGCCACACCCACAGAACCGGTAGTAACAAATTTTAGATTTCACCACGGCCCTATGTATGTGCCATTCTTCAGGGGAAGGGGGTTTTTTTTATTACTACCTTGTTTATTAAGTTCTTTCTCATATATCCTGTATCCTGAAATGTATTAGTTTATAACTTTAACCTGGCGCCTAAGCGCCCTGGCATTTTCGCACCTTTTGGGGAATGTAAGGGGAGGGAGGGCCATGTGGATTCCATTGTTCGAGAACCAGCAGAAGGATGACCCTGAGAAAGTTCCCTTATCTCTTTTTCAGAGCGACCGGTACAATAACATCTTTACACCTGCAGATTGGCTGAATCCACATCGGACTGTTGGGAGGGGTTTCTAATTCCTTTATTCTAATTGTATGGCTTGAGGGCCCTCAGACCTTGCTTTCTCTTTCGCCCTGCTATCACCTCTATTCAATAAAAGGTTCCTTTTGAAATGCTAAGTTTCAAGAGTCTTTACTTTCTTGAATAAGGGGGATAGGCCAGGCCTTACACCCTATACCCGTGATGGCGAACCTATGGCACATGTGCCACAGGTGGCACGTGGAGCCATATCAGTGGGCACGTGAGCGTTGCCCTAGCTCAGCTCCAGTGCGCATGTGCATGCCGGCCAGCTAATTTTAGGGCCTTCTGGGCCCACCAGAAGTTGGGAAACAGGCCATTTCTGGCCTCAAGAGGGCCTCCAGGGGGGGCTGGGGAAGGCTGGTTTTGCCCTCCCCAGGCTTCTAGAAAGCCTCTGGAGCCCGGGAAGGGTGAAAAAGGGGCCTACTGGGCCCACCATGTCATTGCATGCCAAAAGCATGGGGAGCATGTGGGGGAGCTCATGTGTGTCAGCACTTCAACCTGCATTTACTCTAGTGCTGACATAAGAAGAGGGGCTAGCTGGCAAGAGGATGCTTGACACTTCACCTACTTATTTTCCTTGAAGATAATATTCCCTAGGAGATGAGAGGGAGGGGGGGCATTCCTGGGAGCTTAGGTAGTAGATATGGGGAGAGTGATTTGGAAAAAGGCCAATGAGATGCAGAGATTTGGGGAATGGAAAGGGAGGGTTTGGGGTCAGGAAGCCAGAGTTGGCTACGCCACGATCGGGGCCAGATTGTCGTGCTTAATAAAATGAAAGATTTCTTCAAAGACTATCTGTTTGGAAATGCAATTTATTTTATTTGAAGACGATATCGAAACCTGACAGAGTGTATGTGCGGGGGGTGGGGGCATTGAATTATGGGTGTGGGCAGCATGCACGTGACCCCCCCACTCCCTCTGCTTTTGGCACCCAATGGCAAAAAGGTTAGCCATCACTGCCCTATACAATTCGAGACAAGTGGATTCCCAGTCACTTTTTAAAAGTCGCCAGCGATGGGGCAACCTACAATTTCTGGAGGCAAGCCATTCCACTGATTAATTGTTCTCATTGTTAATGAATTTCTCCTTAAAGTTAAAATCTTAAAATTAAACTTCCTTTAATGCTGTGTTGAAGTCAGCCATGGCGCTTTTCCTAAGTTTTCCTCTATTGTGAAAGGAAGTTTTGTTCTTTCTACATTATTCTTAGAGTGCTTGAGAGTGAGTTTTGCATTTACCTTAATGGTGTTTTGGCAGTGATTTTATTGTTAGAGACAGTGTCAGCCGGGCTCCAATTGCTGCTGTTGTTGCCTGCTAAGCATTTTTTCCAACACTCTATTGACTTTCTGGTCTTCCCAGGTGAGAAAATGAAATGCAAGGTGGCTTAATGGAAGCATGGTAAGTTAAGGAAACAGAATAGCATAATGAAAGATAGCAAAATTGAATCCTCTATGCTTTGCAACAGGAGTGAATATTTATTTGGGGGAGCCAAAGGGACAAACTCAGAAGGATTTTATACGTAAGATCTATAAGCCGCAAAAGAAGGTTTCTGGGTGGCTTATAAATCTTACATATAAAATACAAGCTATTATTATAATTCATTAGAATAGCAATCCAATTCAGTCTCAGCTTCCTTTGCTGTAATATATCTAATTATATTTAAGGAATACTGCATTCCCTTTTTATGACCCTGTAATTCCTTGTTTTGGGGTAGAGCCGGGCTGACTAGATGGAGCTGAGCATTTACTGGCTGGATGCCCTTCCTGACTCCAAGCAGAGTTCACAGCACTTTTTTTTTTTTTTTTTGCGGCCAAGAAAAGAAACATCTGCTGCTACCTAGGATTGAACTCTTAACCTTTTCGAGTGGAAGGCGAGCGTCTTCACCACTAGGCCACCACGCTTCTCTCTTTATGGAATATTGCACTGCCAATTTGTAATTCATCCCTGAGGAAGCCATGTTTTCACCTGCTCGCAGAAGACCATGAAAATGGAAGCCATCAGGGCAAGTTATGCTACAGAAGAGTTGCTAAGAGAAAACCAGCCACCATCCTCTCCCACTATGCTTCCTGATAGGTAAGCACTATTAACAGGTATCCCCCTTAGTTGTTTGGGGTAAGACGGAGAAAAATTGTTGGCAGAAGCAGGTCTCCTAGTTGTTTAGGCCTCAGGCCATATAGGGCAGGGGTATCAAACTGGATTTCTTCGAGGGCCGGATCAGCATTGTACTTCTCCTCCATGGGACAGCTATGGGGGAAGGAGATGGGATGGACACCTCCTGAAGCACCCTGCTGGCCAAAACAGGGTGTGGGCGAGCACACGAGCCCCCCCACCCCCCGGTGCCCCGTTTTCAGCCTGGACGGCCTCCTGTAGCACCCTGCGGGCCAAAATGTGACACAGAGGAATCACATGTACCCCTGTGCCCCCTTTTGGCTGGTAGTGTGCTGCAGGAAAACATCCAGGGTGAAAATGGGGTGCAAGGGGGGCACACGAGGCCTCCTTGTGCCCTGCTATAGCTGCCAAAGGCACTGCGGGCTAGTCCTTTGCTATTTCCAGGCTGGCTCTGCAGGCCAGATTTAAGCACTCCACAGGCCGGATCCGGCCCATGGACCTTGAATTTGACACCTCTGATATAGGGCTTTGTAGGTAGCAACCAGCATGTTGAACTACATTCAGAAACCTACCGGTAACCCGTGCAGCTCCTGGTGTAACATGACAATATCATGATTGACCCCTGAGCATGCAAGCCATTGCATTCCAACCTATGTGAAGTTTCTGGCCAGACCCATTTAGAAAAAATTCTGGTAATGAAATCTGGAAAAGACAAGAGTGTCTTCAGGTAAGGTCACAACTGAAGCATTAACTGAAGCTCTGCAAAGACTCTCTTGACTATTCTGTCTACCTGGTCTTTGAGAGAAGCTAGAAACTTAATAGGACCGTAAGATTGCAAACCCAATCTTTCTGGGGAAGCACAATCCAAGAAAAATCAATTATGGTGTAATCCTAGAATGACTTGGCCTCCTAGCAGTCTGCTAGCAGCAAGGCAGAGGAACAGGGGGAATCTGTTCCCAGTGCGTGCAAGCGCAGAGCTGCCAGAAGGCAAGAACAGTTAAGAGAAAAGGGGCAACTCGGGAGTAAGGCTTGGAGATGATTGGCCATAAGACATAAAGGTGGAGCAAAGGTACATGAATCTTTGCAGGAAGCAACTTTGTTCGTTCTGGTCAGTTTAAACTCTGAAGCTCCGTTTTGACTTTGTGCTCCATTTGGCCTTGAAAAGCTAATTGGCAATTAGGTATTTGGCAACACTTCAAGGGAGATAAAGGTGGGTGCTTATCAGCCTTATCCCGAAAGACTGTGGCAGACTTCTTTCGGACTATTCACAAACTGCTTGGGACTCATTACGGGCTGTGAATGAACATAATTCACAGCTGTTGAAATAAAAAGAGGGTTTTTGGGACTAAGCGTGTGATTGTTACTGACTCAGGAAGCCTTGGTCAGAACAACCCCAACTATGGGTGTCTCTGGAGAAGCTAAAAGTATCCACACAGTTCTGAAGGCGCACCAAGATGTCCTTTCCAATCCATAACCCAGGGGTCTGCAACCTTAAACACTCAAAGAGCCATTTGGACCCGTTTCCCACAGAAAAGAAATCACCGGGAGCCACAAAACCTGGGTGGGCGTGGCCAACTCGACATCACTCCCTCCCACCCAGTCACATGACCACCACCACCCCCTCAGCCACGCTTACCCAGGTTTTATGCCTCCTGGTGTTACTTTATGTAAGCGCCCTTACCTTCTTAGGCCAGGCAAGGAGTGACTGGGAGGGGAGGGCAAGGAGCAGGGCCAGCCAATTGTGGGTTCAGCAGACAGGGAGCCACAGCAAGGGGATGAAAGAGCCACATGTGGCTCCGGAGCCGCAGGTTGCAGACACCTCCCCTAACCAAAATGTATTAAACATCAACTGACAAACTGCGCATGTGGTTCAAGAATAACCTGATTATTTTTCTCACACTCTACACCGCAACTTGTCTCTCTCTTCTCCGCCCTCTGACTGTTCCTTATGTAACAGAGTTGAGTGTATTTTTTTTAAAAAAAAAAAAAACAGCGCAGAAGTAGAACATGATGAATTAAGGAAGCCCCATTAATTTTTCATTTTGACAGATGATAGTGCGTCAAAAGTGGGAAAGTTGTGCCTCGTATCAAAACTCTGGGAGTTTATTCTTTGTAACATCAACTTCTGTGGTGATTTCCCCCCTACCCACCCACCCACCCTTCCTTTGGCCTGAATTAAGTAACGGGCACCAAAAGCATGTAAAATTCATGGCTATCTATAATTTACATGCCGGGAGATAAATAATGAACTAAACCTTGTCATTCAATTAAGATTGCATTTGTCATCAAGCCCTATGTTGCTTAATATGGAACTCCTTCCTTCCTTTCTTTCTACAACCAATGTAATATAAAAAGACGACTGTAAAAACTGGGAAAAGCTGTTTTTTGTTTTTAAAAAAATGAAATGAAAGTTGGACGCTGAAAGCCAAATCTGGCTCTAGGTTCTGCCTCAGTTTACCTTCCCAATAAGCAATTGAGTCAGAAGATCATTTAAAAGCAGTTTATTAGGGTACCCTGATAAAGTGGGATCTCTCTATATAAAAAAGGAGAGAGAGAACCCTGTTTCCCTCCTTTTTTACAGTTAACACAACAAAGACAGTGCAAGAGGCAAGTGGATTTGGCAGAATAAAAGTAACCTCCCCTTTGCAGTTACATCAGTGGTGGGATTCAAGCTGTGTAACAACCGGTTTGCTGAGGGCACACATATGGTGTGTTTGAATTCCGCTTTAAAACTTACCTTCTGCTGCAGCCCCGGTGAGTAAAACAGCTGGAACATGGCAATCCACTCTGCTGCGCCAATCAGCTGGGCTTCAAACTAAGGAAATAAAGGTAAGTAAAGCGCAGGGGCAGGCCCAGCTGATTGTCAGAGGTTCACTCGCAGCTGATCATTGGAGCTACCAGTTCGCCCAAATTGGTCCAAACCTGTAGAATCCCACCCCTGAGTTACATGTAATCAAACATGTTAGGCATTTGCATCCCATAATATCACACGTGTTCATTAAAATGAGGTCTGACATCAGGAGGGGCGTAATTGTAAGGAAAAGGGTTATTTAAGAGTTCATGAAAGTGATAGGCCAGATTTCAGGTTGTATTAAGTAACTTTTTCTTATCTGGAGCTGGTCTCCAGCTTGTTTATCAGTTTAGGAATGTTAAAAAGCTAATAAATCTGAACATCATTTTAAAAGAGAGAAAATAAATCAAATTAAAATGCACTGTAACTTTGCTAGTTAACAAATAACAAAACCCATGTTATTTGCCCCTCAACACAGGGCTGGGCTGCTGAGGGTTCACAGGGGTTCGGGAGAACCTCTAGATAAGATTCTATGCAGTTCAGAGAACCGACAAATCCCAGTCCTGGCTGGCCCCACCCACCCTCCCATCCCCTCCCAGGAGTCCCCCACGTGGCCCATTTTGGATGCAGGAAAGTGCAGGGTGCACATGGAAGCTTGGGGAGGGCAAAAAACGGGCCTACCAGACGTTTGGGAGGGCCTCCTGAGTCTGGGAAGGCTGTTTTCACCCTCCTGGAGGCTCGAGGAAAGCCTTTGGAGCCCGGGAAAGGCAAAAAACGCCACCACCACCATGGTGCAGGAGGCTGACTAGGCCACGCCCACCATGGCCACACCATCCAGCAACCAGGCAGAGAACCCCTTGCTAAAATTTTTGAAGCCCACCCCTGCCTCAACACCCTTCTGGAAAACATCTGGCTATTTGAGAGAATGGTTCATAGGAACAAGCATATAGATCTCTTCTTTAAAATAAGTCCTATTGAGTTCAGTGCAATTTAATCCCAAAACAACACAGATCCCAAAATCTTAACTATCATTAATTCAGGCCAGAGGAGAACAATTCTTCCTAACCATATTTCTGCCTTAGAAAATTATGCAAAAATGCTTGCCTGGTTCAGATCTATTAAATATTACGGCTTTCTACAAAATTCGCCTTTATTCAGTTGCCACGAAGTTGTTAGGCGTGAAGAATCAGGACCACAGTTTAAGTTTCAGCTAAGCTGATTTTGCTCATGCTTATACACAAACATCTAGTCAACTAACAGTAACAGTAAAAGTAAAAGATAAAGGTTCCCTTCACACATATGTGCTAGTTCTGTATGTGTTCCCAACTCTAGAGGGGGTGCTCATCTCCGTTTCAAAGCCGAAGAGCCAAGACTGTCCGAAGATGTCTCCATGGTCATATGGCCAGCATGATTCAATGCCAAAGGCGCATGGAGCAATGTTACCTTCCCACCTAAGTGGTCCCTATTTTTCTACTTGGGAGATGGTAATTAATTATTCTGTTCTATTCTATTCTATTCTATTCTATTCTATTCTATTCTATTCTATTCTAGCCTCGCCTCGCCTCGCCTCGCCTCGCCTCGCCTACTCACCTCGCCTACTCTACTCTACTCTACTCTACTCATTAGGACAGGGGTCAGCAACCAACGGCTCTGGAGCCGCATGTGGCTCTTTCATCCCTCTGCTGCAGCTCCCTGTCACCGGTCGGCTCCACAATTGATAGGGCTTTCGGTTAGGATAGGTAGAGGAAGAAGGACACTGCACTAGGAGGAGACTATGGCGGGGGAATCAGCTTTCCAGTCAGCAGAGAAAAAAGGACGCCGTACTAGGAGGAGATGGTAGGGGAACCGGTTGGCTCCAGAATTGAACAGGGCTTCCGGTTAGGACCTTTGTGGCTCTTTGAGTATTTAAGGTTGCCTACCCCTACACTAGGAGATGGTGTGTTCTGGAAGGAACAATACTAATGCAATACTAATGCCAAGAAGAGGGAGGGAGGGAGGGAGGGAGGGAGGGAGGGAGGGAGGGAGGGAGGGAGGGAGAGAGAGAGAGAGAGAGAGAGAGAGAGAAAGAGAAAGAGAGAAAGAGAGAGAGAGAAAGAGAGAGAAAAGAATATACATAGTGGCATTTAAAGCTGATTATTAAGTGGGAGAAGGGAGGGGGATTGATCACATTAAATCCCAGGAGAACTCTAACTTCTGAATGTCCCTATTGAAATAAGCATTACCAGTCGTCCTTAAAGAGGAAAACATATTTTCCTCTTTGAATTAAATAATCAGTTTAACCATTCCTGCTTTATCTTCCTTGCTGTGGAAATAATGTGTATTTCTATTTGCACCTAGTAATCTTTGTGAACTGTCACCATTTTTCTTTACAAAATTCACTGTATCCTTTCAAAAATCTTTGACTTGGATGATGCCTAACTTTGGATAGAGATCTGTATCCCTGTTAGCTTTTGTTTTTAGGTTTTAGGATTGGTTAGTTTATTCGGTGTGCATGCTTCTTTCTTACAATACTCTTCAATATTTTAATACTCTTGTAGGGTCCAAGATGCCCAATTCATCAATATTCTATAAGAGAAAGTAAGGTATCAATTCCACTTGCCAGAATTCCCAACTCTAAGTCTTCAGAACCAAGATGATGACTTTCCTAGTTGATTTTCATAAAACAGAGATACTGCTACCTATGCTATTTTCTTCGCCTGACATCCATCCATCTTGCTAAACCATGGTAAACGTATCCATGTTTCATAGACAAAATCACAGCTACTTAGCTCAATGCTGAAATCACAAACTACAATTTACAAACCACAAGGATATATAATGATTGATATAATTCTCTTAAACTGTAAATTGTGGTTTACCCTTCAGAGTTAATTTTAAGTGAAAATCAAACAAATCATGTTATGGATAATCACAATAGGTGTAATGTGTATATCCCTCCAAAGACATCCCGGTATTATAACTCCGAATATTGGATAAATTTTTAAGTTATCCTAGACGATATATCTGTATTGTACCCTCGGTCCATAGTAGTATTACTACGACAGGGGTCTGCAACCTTAAGCACTCAAAGAGCCATTTGGACCCGTTTCCCACAGAAAACAAAACACCAGGAGCCACAAAACCCGGTGGGCGTGGCCAACTCGATGTCACTCACTTCCACCAGTCACATGACACCCCCCAGCCACGCCTACCCAGCCAGTCATTAGGGCAGAGAACCAGTTGTTAAAAAATACCAAGAACCACAAAACCCTTTTGACACCTCTCTCCCTCCCTCCCTCCCTCCCCCTCTCTCTCCCTCTCTCTCCCCCACTCTCTCTGTATCTCTCTGTCTCTGCCCTGGTTGCTTCTCCGTCCCCTGCCGTCGCCCTTACTTCTCAGGCCAGGCGAGGAGTGACTGGGAGGGGAGGGTGAGGGGTGGAGCCAGCAAGTGGTGGGATCAAGTGGTGGCCTGAATAGGTTTTAGGGGTTTTAATTGTATTGCTAGGGGTTTTAAATTGGGGCGGCCGTTTAATTTAATTTATTTTTAATTATTTTAACTTTTATATTGCATGTTATTTTAATTCTCGGCTGTTCACCGCCCTGAGTCCCTTCGGGGAGAAGGGCGGGATATAAATTTAATAAATCATCATCATCATCATCATCATCATCACCATCATCATCATCATCATCACCCGACAGGGAGCCACAGCAGAGGGCCCAAAGAGCCACATGTGGCTCTGGAGCATGGAGCCACAGGTTGCTGACACCTGTTCTAACCTCTCCTGTTTGTTGATTGGGTGGCTTTGAATTTCTGTCCCTTAATATGTCCTGCCTTAGACTCACCCAGGTGACAAACCTTTTTTGCAAGTTTAGGTTTAATACCGTGCCTTGATGGCTTCCCTTTGAGTTTTGTTTGAAGGTTGCAGAATCTAATGCAATCATGATGCTCCCATTTGCAATTTCACTTGGGTATGGTTAGGATGGTTGCCCAGCATGATGGAAGCATCTGATAACTGCTTTTGACAATTGCACGCCCGAGGGATACAGGAGTGGGGCAGAAAGCCTTGAGCACTAGCGGTATTTAAAAAGATGTACATTTGGCTCTGGTTAGTCCCTTCCAAAAGACGACCTTTTTCTTTGAGAAGTTTTATTGGAGGTGATCAAGCTAAGTGGAGTGGATCGTGTTAAGAAATTGCTCTGTGGGAACATATGTAAGAATCCAGATGTTGGAGCAAGCAACTGTTGCTTGATACAATTCAGGGAAATGAAATCAAAGGAGTATGCAAATATTAATATCTGACTTACCTTAGAAGAGAGTCATAGATCTAACCCTAATCCTTATCTAAAGGTAATATCAAAGATTGATATTACGAAGTTTGCCAGTTTGGTGTAGTGGTGAAGAAACTGAATTTAATTTAATTTAATTTAATTTAATTTAATTTAATTTAATTTAATTTAATTCCCATCTCACTCATGGAGTGACTCTGAGCAGTGTACAATTAAAACATATCAACCTAAAAAGCATATACGTAAAAATGCAAAGCATCAGTAAAGAAGCAAGATTAAAAATGAGAATAAAATAATTTAAAAATAAAAAGTGGGGAGTGGCTATTAAGGAGCCAACCACACTCGGGGTTTCTTAGTGCTCAGTGAGCCCCAGATGAGTTGACAGAATCAGGCTTTCAAACTCCTCCAAAAGGCCAGGAAATGGAGGCCTGTAGAAGAAGGAGTGACAGAATCTGGGGGCAGAATTAAAAGAGAGATCAGCCTAGAATCTCTATGTAGCCACAAGCAAACTAGTTCCAACCCCCCTTAAATTTCCTTGATCCTTATCCAGGGGTAGGTTTCTACCGGTTCAGACCGGTTCGGGCGAACCGGTAGCTTCGACGATCAGCTGGGCCTGCCCGCCCGTCCATGCGCTTTACTTGCCTATATCTTCGCAGCTGATTAATGCGGCAGAGCAGATTGCTGCACCTCAGCTGTTTCAATTCCCTAGCACTAACCCGGAAAGTGGTTTTTCATTCAATTGCGCACGTGCGTGTAGCACCAAACCAGTTGTTAAACCGGTAGGATCCCACCACTGCTCTTATCCCAAAGATGCTTTTTTGGAAGCAAATCTAAAACAAATTCTTCATAAACAGTCATTCAGCCTTATCACAAACCTTTGTCTTCTTTGGCACCCTGCCAAAGGCTTTTCTTGGCAAAGCCCCACGAAGTTCAGAAACAAGACATGCCGACAAGAAACAAATGTGTCAACGTTGCTTTCCTACAAAGAGCCCAAGAGCCATTGCTGCTCTTTTAAGCCTTATGGGAGGGGCCAATCATCTCCTGGCCTTACTCCCGAGTCATCGTTTTTGCTTTAGCTGCTCTTGCCTTCTGGCAGCTCTTCGCATGTATGCACTAGGAACAGGCTGCTCCTGTTCCTCTGCCCTCTGCTATCTGCTTCTGGAGGCTCCGGAGTCCGCCCATCGCTCCCAGATGGCCCTGGCCCCATCTCTGCCTCCAACGCAGAGCCGTCATCTGGGTCTTCCCCTGACTCCAGGACTGGCCCATTGTCCTCCCCAGCCTCCTCACTGTCTAACTCCGCTGCCAGCTCCGCAGGTTGCTGGCGGACCACAACAGATAGATAGATAGATAGATAGATAGATAGATAGATAGATAGATAGATAGATAGATAAATAGATAAATAGATAAATAGATAAATATGATAGATAGATGGATGGATGGATGGATGGATGGATGGATGGATGGATGGATGGATAGGTGATAGAGATGATAGATAGATAGATAGATAGATAGATAGATAGATAGATAGATAGATAGATAGATAGATAAGATATAAAGAGAGAGAGAGGTACACGTACAGAGAGAGACTTTGATTTTTATATGCTGAAGTAGGCAGTTCTTTTATATGTACTCTATACAACTTTTAACTTGTCTACAATAAAGCAATAAAGCAATGCACCTCCCTATGTTGTGTCTTGAGCTTTTGCAGTAAGCAAATTCCTGAATATGGGGGGTTAAGTGTTTTGAGAGCTGAGATTTATTTCCTTACCAGGTGCAAAGTCTGACAAATACAGATAACATGTGTAATACCCAAATATGAAGAAATGCAGCCATGGAATGTGAAATTGGTTTCAGCTGATTGCATTTCTTGGGGGTGGCGGGGTGTGGACATGGCAAGGTATGTCCTCTGTTTTAAATGTTAGTGGATGGATTTAATTGCTGCCAAAGGCCAATGCGGTGTGAGTTTACAATGTTAAAAATATAAAAAGCATGAGTGTAATAAATGTAATAAACATACTTAGTGGAGTTATATACCGTGGTTAGGAATTACTAATATGGCACAAAAGTTATATTCCTGATTCTCCAAAATACTTTCATCAGGCAATTGGTTAAAAATGGAGACAGCGAGGAACAATGATAGTTATGCTTGAGCAATTGTAGCTTTTGTATCAATCAGAAGAGCACGGAAAAAAATATCCCCACAAAGATGTGCCTTATAAGGAAGATTGAAGAGTTGGAAAGCAGGTTGAGGCTCTCTGGCCCATTGTGTTCCTGGAAGCTGAACAGTTAAGCGTAAAAAGAACAGCAGTCATCCATCTCAATGCATCAAATTCCTCTTCCATCCTTGCCTATTCTAAATAAGGACATTTAAGGTAAGAATGCTGCTGATAATCAAATCATCATTCCTTCTGACAATCTCTTGCCACAGGAGGAAATATTGTGGGCATTAATATTCTCCTAACCTTGGAAAGAAGCACAGAAATCCAAATTATTTCAGGAAACATGCAGTTCAAAATCGGTCTTAAGATAGCAGTGGGAAACCTGATTGGAATTTGGCACAAGATTTTCTAGGATAGAATAGAACATAGAATGACAGAGTTGGAAGGGACCTTGGAGGTCTTCTAGTCCAGCCCTCTGCTCAAGCAGGAGACAACTACATCCTTCCAAACAAATGGTTGTCTGATCTCTTCTTTAAAAGCTCCAGTGTCAGAGTACCCACAACTTCTGGAGGCCAGTTGTTCCACTGATTAATTGTTCTAACTGTCAGGAAATTTCTCCTTAGTTCCAGGTTGCTTCTCTCCTTGATTAGTTTCCATCCGTTGCTTCTTGTCCTTCCCTCAGGTGCTTTGGAGAATAGCTTCACTCCCTCTTCTTTATGGCAGCCCCTGAGATATCAGAACACTGATTTCATGTCTACCCTAATACTTCTTTTCTTTAGACTAGACATTTCCAACTCCTGTAACTGTTCTTCATATGTTTAGCTTCCTCATTTCAACCCTGAGCTACAAATATTTTCCTTTATTGGAGTTGAGTCTTTTTCTTTCCTAAGGATCAAGCTGGGGCAGGTCTGACAGTCAACTTATAGTGGAGATAGGCAGCAAAATAGATAGATTTATTTTTATTTTATTTTATTTTATGTTCAATTTATATACCGCCCTTCTCCCTGAGGACTCAGGGCGGTGCACAGCCAGAATTAAAAACATAAAATACAAATATTAAAAACAATTAAAATATATATAAATTTGGCCCCAAAATTTAAAAAACCACAAACCAATTAAACATTTAAAAAAAAATTAATTTTTTTTTTTTAAATTTCTTCCTAAGCCAGCCTGGCTTGCTGGAAAAAGTGGGTTTTAAGGGCACAGCGGAAGGCACTGAGGTCTTGGATTCTCCTTATCTCTGGGGGCAACTGATTCCAGAGAAGGTTCTCCCCCTGGGGGTCACCAGCCTACATTGTTTGGCTGATGGCACCCTGAGGAGGCCCTCTCTGTGGAAGCGCACAGGTCGCTGGGAGGTCGTCGGTAGCAGCAGGCGGTCTCAAAGATAGCTAGGCCCTATGCCATGGAGCGCTTTAAAGGTGATAACCAATACCTTGAAGCGCACCCGGAAGACCACCGGGAGCCAGTGCAGCTCGCGCAGGAGCGGTGTTACATGGGAGCGCCATGCTGCTCCCATCACTACCCACACTGCTGCATTCTGGACCAGTTGGAGCTTCCGGGTGCCCCTCAAGGGGAGCCCCATGTAGAGAGCATTGCAGTAGTCAAGGCGAGAGGTGACGAGGGCATGAGTGACTGTGCACAGGGAATCCCGATCAAGAAAGGGCCGCAACTGGCGAATCAGGCGAACCTGATAAAAGGTCCCCCTGGTAACAGCCGTCAGATGTTCCTCCAAAGACAGCTGCGTATCCAGGAGGACTCCCAGATTGCGAGCCCTCTCTGTGGGGGCCAAGGACTCGCCCCCAATAGTCAGTGATGGAGTCAACTGACTATATCGGGATGCCGGGAGCCACAGCCACTCAGTCTTGGAAGGGTTGAGCTTGAGCCTGTTCCTCCCCATCCAGATCCGCACAGCCTCCAGGCACTGAGACATCATTTCAAGGGCATCATTGGGGTGGCCTGGGGTGGAGATGTACAGCTGGGTGTCATCAGCATACTGATGGTATCTCACCCCGAAGCCACGGATGATCTCGCCCAGCGGCTTCACATAAATGTTGAACAGAAGGGGCGAGAGGACCGATCCCTGCGGCACTCCACAGACAAGAGGCCTCAAGGTCGACCTCTGCCCCCCTGCCAACACAAACTGCGACCGGTCGGAGAGAAAGGAGGAGAACCACCGCAATACGGTGCCTCCCACCCCCAACTCTTCCAGCCGGTGCAGCATGATACCATGGTCGATGGTATCAAAAGCCACTGAGAGATCTAACAGGACCAGAACAGAGGAGCAACCCCTGTCCCGAGCCCTCCAGAGATCATCAACCAACACGACCAATGCCATTTCCGTGCTGTGCCCAGACCTGAAACCCGACTGGAACAGATCTAGATAAAATGTTTCCTCCAGGAATTGTGGAAACTGTTGCGCGACCACACTCTCAACAACCTTCGCCATAAAGCGAAGGTTGGAGACAGGACGATAGTTGGCCAATATTACCAGATCCAGGGACGGCTTCTTGAGGAGAGGCCTCACCACCGCCTCTTTCAAGGCCGCGGGGAAGTGACCCTCACTCAATGAAGCGTTGATAACACCCTGGAGCCAGCCTCGTGTAACCTCCCGGGAAGCCAGTACCAACCAGGAGGGACATGGGTCCAGTAAACATGTGGCCGTACTAAGTCTCCCCAAAATCCTGTCCACATCATCGGGAGTCACAGCATCGAACTTCTCCCAGATAACATTTTCAAGACTATTTCTCATCACCCTGCCCTGATCTACCCAGTCAGAGTCCAAATCCCCCCGGATCTGAGCGATTTTGTCATACAGGTATTGTCTGAAATCCTCCGCCCTGCCTTCCAGGGGATCCTCCCACACTCCCGGATGGAGCAGGGAGCGGGTCACCCTAAACAGGGCAGCCGGATGATTCCCTGATGATGCAATAGAGGCGGAAAAGTAATTAAACTTTGCCATCTTTATCGCCACTAGGTAGTCCTTAATATGCAACCTTACCAGTGTTCGATCAGATTCAGCAAGGCTGGCCTTCCAACCGCTCTCCAGGCATCTTTTCCGGTGCTTCATTTCTCTCAGCTCCTCAGTAAACCAAGGAGCTGCGCGGGATCGGCAGTGGGTCAGAGGCATCAAAGGCACGACTCGGTCCAAGGCCCCACCAGCCGCCAAATCCCAGGCGGCTACCAGGTCCTCAGCCGAGTCATGTGCTAGATCCTCAGGAAATGGCCCAAGCTCCATCTGGAACCTATCAGGATCCATCAGGCGCCTGGGGTGAACCCATCTTATTGGCTCCGCCTCCCTGCGGCAGGGTGTAGCGGTTCGAAGGTCCAGGCGAAGGAGCGAGTGATCTGACCATGACAAGGGTTTCATGTCTATATCCCCTATAATAAGATCACTCAACCACTGGCCAGAGACAAAAATCAAGTCCAGAGTGTGTCCCCACCTGTGGGTGGCGCCATGAACTAGCTGGGTCAGGTCCATGGCCGTCATGGAAGCCATGAACTCCCGAGCCGTCTCAGACGTTTCACCAATGGACGGCAAGTTGAAATCACCCATGACCATAAGCCTGGGTGTATCAACTGCCACCATGGCTATCACTTCGAGGAGCTCAGGTAGGGCCGTTGCTGCGCGGCAGGGAGCCAGGTATGCAAGCAACAAGCCCATCTGAACCCCATGACCCCATCTCACAAAGAGGGATTCACATCTGGCAATCTGTGGCACAGTGGTCTCCCTCAGACCAAGACCTTCGTTGATAATAACCGCCACCCCCCCCCCACCCCTCCCCTGGGCCCTTGGCTGATGGAATGCTCTGAAGCCTGGTGGGCACATCTCAACCAGAGGAACCCCTCCCTCTGGGCCCAACCAGGTCTCCGTAATACCCGCCAGGTCCGCTCTCCCCTCCTGTATAAGATCGTGAATGAGGGGGGCCTTATTTACCACAAACCTGGCATTGCACAGCATCAGCCGAAGGCCCAGGTCCTGAGTATCTGAGCCACCTAGTATCCGAGGGGAGCCTTGGAGACCGGGGCACGCAATAGCTCTCAAACAGCGAGTGCGCACTCCCGACACGTGATATGGTCTCCTGCTCCCGCCATATCTGCCCCTCCCATCCACCGTGCTGATGGTACACCCCTCATTGGTATAGCCCTCCATCCCCTCCCCAATCCCTCATCCTGCACCCTCCAAACCGTTGCCCCATGCCGGGCTCGGCTCTGACCTTAGTGGATTCCCCCCCTCATCCCCTTTGGTCTTCCTCCCGGTTCCCCTTTAAAAATTGTTAAAAGACCCCCTCCCCGAACCCTTTAAAATCTTATTAAAACACTTTCCTAAAAAACCCCACAAGCCCTTCCTCGCGCCATGCCATCTCTCAGGATTCCAAAATCTGTTATCAAGATAGGCCCTCAATAGAGTGGAGGGCCAAACCTGCGAGAGCGGGGAATCTCGCAGGGCAAGGAGTTCAGACACTGAGTACATTAAATCGTCAGGGGTGAGGATAGTCCATGATCAGGAGACCACATGATGTTATAATACAGGGGAAAAAGTTCCAGTCCATGGCACAGGCAGCCGAATTCCATTGCCCTCTCACAGCAGTGGAGGGAGAGATATGCCATCCGACCCCCGGAAATTTCTTGGCTGACCGTCCTCTCACAAAGGCCGACCAATAAAACTTTGATGGAAACCCGGGAGTGAAGGCAGCCATACACCGACTCCCACCGGCCTCAAGTCCATAGATCCAGTTCCCCATATGGATTAGGAGAAGTCAGAAAGCCCAATCCTCCAGTTCATGAGAAGGATTAGTTCAAAATTTAGTTCAGGAGAAATCTTGCAAGGCAGGAGATTCAGAGATGGCTTGATGGAAATGGGGGAAAGTAGGAACAGCTCAGCAGGCCAGGATAGGCTGGGTAGCTATAGCCATAATGAGGCCAACAAGGTCTTAACTCGGTTGAAAAAAGGAAAGAGGGGAGGGGGAAATATAGGCAGCAAGTGCCAACAGACGTTTTCCAGCCCCCTCAAATCTCTCAAAACTTCCAATTGATGGAACATAGTGCTCACCCAGTTTTGCCCCCTCCAGCTCACCATGGAGGTCTCCGGGTCTGCATAGGGGTGGCCCTGCCCCCAAGGGCCAAACACCCTCCAGCCACCAGAGAAATCCACTTTTGAGGCTGCTGCCAAGAGTCCCACGCCACCCTAGTTGGTCTACAGGCCTTTAGGAAGCCGCCCTGGCACCAGCTGCCATCCTCGCCGACCACTGTCGCAGATGCCATCGCCACCGCCAACACCGTCACCATTGCCCCCCCCCCGCGGCCGCCCCCAGCTGCCCCTAGCCTCCACAGATCTTTCTTGAGGCTTCCGGGGGCATGGGAAGACTCCGCAGGAGGCCTCAGCATCGCCATCGTCGGATATCACTGCTGCCGTCCCGCCGACCGCCAGGTAGCCGCTGGATCAACCACAGCCGCCCCGCAAGGCCACGCCCACCATCTCACGCTGTCTCCGCCTGAACGCCATCCCTCTCAGAGCTGGGATGACCCGGAGAGCTAGCGAAGCTCTCAAAATGCTCTGTAGACCCTCCTTTACCAGGGCAGGGGGGTCGTAGATGATCAAACTGACCCCCCCGAAGCCCCCTTTGACCAGGACATCGCCCCCGAGAATCGGAGCTCTAGCGTTGAAGCACCATCTTGGACATATGCAGATAGATGATGATGATGAAGAAGATAGATAGATAGATAGATAGATAGATAGATAGATAGATAGACAGACAGACAGACAGACAGAAATAGCAATAGCACTTAGACTTATATACCACTTCACAGTGCTTTACAGTTCTGTCTAAGTGGTTTACAGAGTCAGCCTATGGCCCCCAACAATCTGGGTCCTCATTTTACCCACCTCGGAAGGATGGAAGGCTGAGTCAACCTTGAGCCTGGTGAGATTCGATCTGCCAAACTGCTGGCAGCCGCTGATCAGCAGAAGTAGCCTGTAGTACTGCACTCTAACCACTAATCCACCACAGTGGAGAGATGATAGAGATAGATAGATAGATAGATAGATAGATAGATAGATAGATAGATAGATAGACGGAGGGAGGGAGGGAAGGAAGGAAGGAAGGAAGGAAAAAGAGAGAGAGAGAAAGAAAGAAAGAAAGAAGAAAGAAAGAAAGAAAGAAAGAAAGAAAGAAAGAAAGAAAGAAAGAAAGAAAGAAAGAAAGAAAGAAAGAAAGAAAGAAAGACAACACATGAAAATATGAAAAACTGGTGCCAGGATTTGCATTGCCTTTCCTATTTCATCTGTTCCCCTCTCACCTTCCTCTTTGGCGTCACAAGAAAGCAAGGCACAGTGGAGATGCCAAGCCACCGGTTAATAAAGCCATCTTGGAGGAAGAAGGACCACATTAAAATGTTAATCGTGAGATGATACGGTTTAATAGAGAGAAGGACAGGCGTCAATAAATTTTTGGTTAAGAACAAAACCAGCTTGGATGTATGTTGTCGCTTTCTCTCCAAGCCTCTGGGGTCTAATTTAAAGCATAGAATTTGCAGTCCAGTGCAGCCGATAAACTCCAAGGAGAGCTGTCGGTTGATTACGGAGTTGCTCTTATCGCTGTCATACATATGCAAGTCTTCCCTAATCTTGTCACCGACTTGCATCGGGCAGCCTTCCTTCAGTCCTTTTGCATTGTTCTGAGTGAGTTACTCGCTGTTGTATCCATTTTTCTGCCCGGTATCTCTGCCAGACGTTTGCTGTTGACAGCTTTCCACGATGCAGCTATCGGTTTAAGTCTATAATATTTGTATTTATTTATTCAGGCAGGCAGCTCTGGGGCGGCTTAGATGGAGCAGGAAGGGAGGGGGGGAATCTCCCAAAGTGGGTTGTGACGCCATTTGAAAGACAAAATAAAATACAACAATAAATATTCAATACCTTCGTCGCTAAAGCAGCGGAGAAAAAAGCATCAGCTTCAGTCAGGGGTGGAAAAACAGCAAGCTAAAATTAAACAAGGGTGGACTGGGGAAAATAAATCTTTAAAAGTCAGCAGAAAGAGGCCATTGCATGGGCAAAATATTGTCAAGCTCTGGGAACCCAAATGAATTAACTGCTTCGGAAAACAGAATCCTATCCACGCATCCAGTTTTTTTACTAACATTCTGGACAGTGTATTCGGTATCTAGATTGAAATCTCCAGACAGACATTAAAAATGCTTCTTCACGCTGACTTTATGATTATTCTGCCCAAATTTATCAATGTCTCACCCCTAACCATTCAGATTTCTCCACCGATTTCCAGCCTAGTTTATTACATAAGTAAGACTAGAACCATTCAAGAAAGCCGAAAAAAAGTCCCCACCAAAAACAAATGAAAAGAAGGATTGAAATATGAATTACTTCCTAACCCTGGCAAATTGCCCAACGATATCACTCATTCAGCAATCATTAAACAACCCAGGGGACACAAAAAAATGGATGACACAAAGAAATCAGAAAGATGCTAACAATGATTTAACTTGAACACTGGGCCCTATCTAACAAAATGAAATTTAATGTAGAGAAAAGTAAAGTCTTACACTTAGGCAAGAAAAACCAAAAGTACACGTATAAATTGGGTGAAACCAGACTTAATAGCAGTGACTGTGAGAGGAATCATGGAGTCTTAGTGGACTACCAGATAAATAGACAAAAAAGCCAATGCAATTCTAAGATGCGTTAACAGAGGGATACAATCAAGATCAAGGGAGGTACTAAAACCACTCTATAAAGCCTTAGTAAGACCCCACCTAGAATACTGCATCCAGTTTTGGTCACCACACTATAAAAAAAGATGTTGTGAAAGAGTGCAGAGAAGAGCAACCAGGATGATGAGGGTACTGGAGACTAAAACATACGATGAATGGTTGCTGGAACTGGGCCTGGCTAGTCTAGTGAAGAGAAGGACCAGGGGAGACATGATAGCAGGGTGCCAATATTTGAGGGGCTGCCTCAGAGAGGAAGGGGTCAAGCTATTTTCCAAAGCACCCGAAGGCCAGACAAGGAATAAGGGATGGAAACTGATCAAGGAGAGATTCAACCTAGAAACAAGGAGAAATCCTGACAGTGAGAACAATCAACCAATGGAACAGAAGTTGCCTTCAGATGTTGTGGGAGCTTCATCACTGGAGGCTTTCAAGAAGAAGCTGGACTGCCATCTGTCAGAAATGGTGTAAGCTCTCCTGCTTGGGCGAGGGATTGGACTAAATGCGCAGCAGAGACCTGACGACCCTCTGGCCGGCAGGAGGCGCATATCTATGCGCGGCGGAGCTGAATTCCGCATGCATGGGGCAACGGCTCGCGTGCTTATAGAGAGGGCGCTGCCTGCCACCTGTGGCACACGTGCCATAGGTTTGCCATCACTGTGCTATGTCTTTTGGTGTCGAGTGTCAAGTCATCCCTCGACACAACGCCATCCCAGGCGAGGGGCCTCCGAAACAAATGCATCAGCAAATCACACAGACGGTTCCAGAGAAGCTGACATTTGGATCCCATTGCAGTAGTTTATTGATGTGAATACATGGTTACTGTTATGTTCTTTATTTATTATTCCAATTCTTGAATACAGCTCATCTGTCTGGAACCCACACTACATATCGGACATAAATACAATCGAGAGAGTCCAGAGACATTTTACGAGAAGAGGCCTCCATTCCTCTAACCGCAATAAAATACCTTATGCCACCAGACTCCAAATTTTGGGCTTAGACAACTTAGAACTACGCCAACGTCAGTCTGACCTAAGCATAGTACATAAAATTATCTGCCACGATGTCCTTCCTGTCAATGACTACTTCAGCTTCAACCACAACAATACGCGAGCAAATAATAGATGCAAACTCAAGGTAAACCGCTCCAAACTCGATTGCAGAAAATAGGACTTCAGCAACAGAGTGGTCAATGCCTGGAATGCACTACCTGACTCTGTAATTTCTTCCCCAAACCCCCAAAACTTTAACCTTAAATTGTCTACTGTGGACCTCACCCCATTCCTAAGAGGTCTGTAAGGGGCATGCATAAGTGTACCAGTGTGCCTACCGTCCCTGTCCTAATATTCCTTTTTACTCTTACTCTTTTCATGCATTCAAATTATGTTTATACTTTTACCTGTTATCTTATATATGCTTGACAAATAAACTTATGATTATGATTTTCTCTGTGCTAAATTACTAGAATTAATACCCTTCTGATTCCAAAGCAAGAATCGTTGTTTGTGGTTGCTGCCTCTGTTTTATCGTTGTATTGTTGTATTTTTATGACAATGTAAATTGGTCACCAAATGGTTGCTTTTTCGAGCTTTCCTTTCTTTACCCTGTGGACTTGGAAAAAGGAGTGGAAGATCTAAGAGTTTGCCCTATTTTAAGACCTTTTTTGCCATGGTTGTCATAAATATGAGTCAGTTACCAAGTGTCTGAATTCTGATCATGCGACGATGGGAATGCTGCAATGGTTGTAAGTGTGGAAAATGGTCATGAGTCAGTTTTTCAGTGATGTAGCGACTTCGGTCACTAAATGAGCTGTTGTAAGTCGAGGACTACCCATATTTAATAAATAACAGGTCATTGTTTTGTTTCATTTTGGCTTCGTTTTGTTTTGTTTTACATGCCCTTCCCCTACCTGAGGACATTCCTGGTTCGATTCAAAATTGGCAAAGCTTTTTGGCCAAAAATAAAATATATCTGGAAATTCTAATTCTCCAACAGCCAAATCATTGGCAAAAGGACATTATTGGCTATAAGCATTTGTGATTCTAACATAAAAAATATGTGGCCCCTTTGTTGGCTGCATTACAATTTAGCAGAAAATAGAAGGCATTCCATCTTTGAGCCAGAAAAGATTTATGGCTCAAGCTGTCCATATCCTTAATTTGCAATGGTTTTAATTTTATTTTATCTCCCTAAGAAGATTGAGTTATGTTAGTAATATCTCATCTACCGGGATAAGGTACCCTTTCTGAAATGAAAAATGGTGACGGATCTTTTGCTCACTTGTAATGCTGCCTTGTTTTTATTCACGCGGGTATCACAGCTTCCAAGATGAAGTTTCACAATGAGAAAAAAGGTATTGTTAAATCAATAGAAGCCAATAACATTCCCAATTATTTAGAGGACACCCATTTTGATTTAGTGAAGTTAGTCTGCAGACTTTTGACACTCCAGTTGGGGGAGGAGGGGAGAGAGAAAGAAAGTATGCCCTCACACACGGAGATGTTTTCACAACCCTTTTTCCAAATTGAAATTTCCACGTAGTTTGAATTTGCCAATCTTCCTCTTGTATATGACTCCAAAAAAAAAAAAAGATGCATGTGATTTCCAGCTTTCTTGGTGTAATTAAGGGCTTTGTGATTTTTTTTTCTTTTTGTTGCTCTATCAAAATATGGGAAAGCAATACTTTACTGCCACAAAAGATTAATTTAGATTTAGAAACCGCTGTGTTGTAGCGTTTTATTTATATGGAGAACATGTCAAGAGAACACCAATGATATCAGCAGCCCTGTTTCTGATCATAGAACATAGAATCATAGATTAACAAAGTTGGAAGGGACCTTGTAGGTCATCTAGTCCAACCCCCCACCCAAGCAGGAGACCCTACACCATTTCTGAGAGACGGCAGTCCAGTCTCTTCTTGAGGATTCCCAGCTTCCAGGGATGAAACTCCCACAACTTCCGAAGGCAACT
Source organism: Arizona elegans (assembly GCA_022577455.1). Taxonomy (NCBI): domain Eukaryota; kingdom Metazoa; phylum Chordata; class Lepidosauria; order Squamata; family Colubridae; genus Arizona; species Arizona elegans. Next base: position 5,660,158 of record JAKOOJ010000022.1, on the reverse strand, counting down.
TCTGCTCCATGGGTTGATTGTTCTCACTGTCAAGAAATTCCTCCTGATTTCCAGGTTGAATCTCTCCTTGATCAATTTCCATCTATGATTTCTTGTCTGGCCTTCGGATGCTTTGGAAAATAACTTGACCCCTTCCTCATTGTGGCAGCCCCTCAAATATTGGAAGACTGCTATCATGTCTCCCCTGGTCCTTCTCTTCACTAGACTATCCAGGCCCAGTCCCTGCAACTGTTCTTCGTATGTTTTAGAAACAATGGACCAATTTCATTACTCAACGTGGATTATAAACTATTTATGTCAATATTGGCACAGAGACTCAAAGCAATAATACATAACTATATACATCCAGACCAAAACGGTTTCATACCTAGTAGACAAATCAAGAATAATTTGAGAACGATTATAAATATTTTGGAATATTATGATCAGAAGATAGATAAAGAAATGGCCATAATTTCCCCTGATGCCCAGAAGGCCTTAGACAGCTTAAATTGGTCTTTTTTCATAAAAAAGTTTTTTTAAAAAGCCTCTGATGATCGCATGGCTCAGCTGGGATCGTCAGAGGCTTTTCAAAGCATTTTTTTTCTGCAACCTCTTGGCCGAAGAGGTGGTAAAAAAAAATGCTTTGAAAAGTCTCTGTCGATCCCAGCTGAGTTGCCTGAATGCATTAGCTGCATTAGAAAAAAATGCTTTGAAAAGTTAAAAAAAAAAAAAGTTGGCCACGCCCACCCAGTCACATTAAACCACCACCAAGCCATGCCCACAGAACCGGTAGTAACAAATTTTACATTTCACCCTGATATGATCCCCTTTTGCGATCTTCTGACAAGCAAAGTCAAATGAAGCAAGATTCATTTAACAACCATATTACTAACTTAACAAATGCAGTGATTCACTTAACACTTTCTGTGGAGTCCTTGGTGATCTCTGAGCTTGTAGACATTTCATTACCTGACTAGGTAACATCATTAAAAAAAAGTGTGGGGTTTGCCCCCTTTTTATATACAGTGGCTTGGTGGGAGAGTGGTTTGTTTCTTGGTAGAAAACAATAAAGTATTGTTTTCTGTTGGCTTATTGGACTGGTATTAATCCCTGCTTATCTAGGTGTGGGCTACTGGAGAGCATGTGTTCTGGTCTTCTTGTTATTTTCTTAGCTTTTATATTGTCTCTTTTGAATGGTTTGTAAACGTGGCTTATCTCTATGTGTATATGGAGGGCTGATATGTCTGAAGACCAAGCTTCCAGGAATTCTCCTAACATTTTTGGATTTATCTTGATAGAAAAAGGGGCATAGTGGCTCAACAGCTAATGGATGCTGAGCTTGTCAATCGAAAGGTCGGCTGTTCAGAGGTTTGAATCCCTAGTGCCGCGTAACAGGGTGAGCTCCCGTTCCTTGTCCCAGCTTCTGCCAACCTGGCTGTTTGAAAGCACGTAAAAAATGCAAGAAGAAAAATAGGGACCACTTTTGGTGGGAAGGGAACAGCATTCTGTGCGCCTTTGGCGTTGAGTCCTGCCAGTCACATGACCACGGAGACGTCTTTGGACAGCGCTGGCTCTTCGGCTTTGAAACGGAGATGAGCACTGCCCCCTAGAGTCGGGAATGACTAGCACATATGTGCGAGGGGAACCTTTACCTTTACCTTTAGGATGCTTACAGTTAAAAACTATTTCAAATAAATATTCAATCGACCGTTTTTTTAGCTCTACAAATCTGAGTCAAAAGATGCTACAGTGTTGGCAGGGAATCCATCTTGACTAACAATCCTTCATGGAACACCCTGTTAAAGATGTAATCATAGTGATTCACAGTACAACCTTTCCAAGCAATGTTAAGGAAGTTTATTCATTAGTGTTACCATGGTCAAAATCAAAGAGCTACTTCTTTAGTTCAAATCAAATCATGATTTGATCGATACAGTCACCCTGGTAGACTCTGGAAATCTAGTGAAACACTGCAGCAAGCAAGGACACACTCCTCTTTGTAATGATCTTTCTTCCATTTTGGAAATACAATATGTGTATTCTTTCTTTATCCTGTCTATCGATCAGTCTTTGGCTAAGGAGCTGTAGGCTTCAACTCCCAGAATTGTAAAGCCAGCACATTTTAAAGTTGTTCTAGTTGAGCAACATTGTGTCAACCCACAAAGCATCGCTGGTCTGCTCTCGAGTTGCCATAGGCCAGGGGAATGGGAAACCGGCGAAATGGCATGGCAGCCAAAGACACAGGCACATTCCATGCTTATCTCTCTCAAGGCTGTATCCCAGGGTTACCTACAGCAGCTGGAGGGGAAATTGCTCTGTTGGTGAATGTGATTGATGACACACCCTGGGGGGAGGGAGGAAACAGGGTCATAATTGGGGCATAAATTATGTAGGGTCAGAGCTGGCTTCATTTGGGAACAGGCCGACATGAAGCTCCTAGTAAATAACTGGATTTCTTTTGTACTTTGGTTCAAGGCTCATGATTTAATTAGGGCATCCATTGAAACCCTGACAAATTGCTTTAGATCGGGGTGTCAAATTCAAGACCCGTGGGATGCATCTGGCTTGCAAGATGCTTAGATATGGCCCACAGGGCCGCCCTGGAAACAGCGATGGACTTGCACCATGGTGCCTTTGCCAGCAAAAGCAGAGCTTGGGAGAGCCACGTGCAGCACACCCAGGTTCCATTTTCAGCCACGATAGCCTTCAGTAGCCCTCTGCCAGCAAAAACAGATCTTGGGGGGGGGGCTGCACATGCCCCCCAAGCTCCATTTTCTCTGGCAGAGGGCTAGCAAAACAAACTAAAAAGAAAACAAAAGGAGAAATGTTTCCCCTTTTGCATTTGAGCATGCAAGAAGGGACAGGAAAGGAGAAAGGGAAAGAAGAAAGACAAAGAAAAAGAAGGGAAGATAGGAAGAGAGCACGGAAGGAAAAAGAAGGAAGGAAGGAAATCACAGGTGCCCTGACACGAATGACATTGATCCGGCCACACCCATCCAAGCCCCCCTTCCAAGTTCAAATATAACCCTGATGTGGCCCTCAATGAAATCCAGTTTGACACCCCTGCTTTAGATCAGTACTTCTATTGGGTGTTGGTCCCAATTTGGATACCAAAGCATCCAGATGTCAAATATCAAAATATATTTTTTTATGAGAGATAGATGTTAAACAGCTCACTTTTCACTAGTCCCTTTCTTGGCTTTTTGGGAACAGATTGAGAAAAGAAAGCAGCAGAATGGAGAAATGGTTGGGATGTAGCAAGTGAACAATGAATTTGCTATTAAACCCATGAATTCCTCTGCACATTTTGATGAAAAAAAGAATCATCTCCAAATACAATATTTTCTCTCTCTCTCTTTTTTTTTTTAACCAAAGGATTGCTGGGTATTTGATGATATTTCATCTTTTGACAGTAATTGATAGCTGAGATGCATTAGTTTCATATCTGGCAGCATCTGATAGCTGGAGTGTTACAATATTTAATATTTGATAATTGACATGCAATGAGCTTTAATATCTGTTAGAATCTGACAGACCGCATGTAATCAATAAGGAGATGACAATTGATGGGCTAATGAGATTTTGGGTTTCATGCTGTTCTTCATTCACTGAAGGCTGAAGAAAAAAAATAAGAAAAAGATTTTAAAAAATCCCACTCTAGAATTCAACCAAAGTAATCAAAAACTTCAAACTGAAAATAGTCAGAGGAGCAAATTCTTCAAAAACATTTTCAGAATAACAGACTTGGAAGTCTATGGCGATTCTCCATCATCCAAGTCATGGTTGCCTCAAAGGTCCTTTTTCAAGAGGCAACTGGACAAATGTTTAACAATGGTATTACTGGGATAGGATGTAAACTTAAAATATATATCAGTGGTCATGGAGTAGTAGATCAAATCCCAAAGGTGCTTTTTTTTCAAGAGGCAACTGGACTTTCTGGTTTTTCTTTGAAGACTTTTAGCTTCTGACCCAAGAAGCTTCTTCAGCTCTGACTGGATGGTGGGGAATGGAAGGATTTATACTCCTTGCAGACCGCTGATCATTTGCATCCTTTTAGTGAGTGGTTAAGGCCACCTGGAGGTGTATCAGTGTCCTGAGGGTCACCTGAGTAGTACAAATGGGTGTAGAGCCTTCTTGGAACCTTCTTGGAAAGGACTGTGTGGTAGATTGGAGATAGATGATGTCGTATCCAGTTGCCTCTTGAAAAAGCACCTTTGGGACAACAGAGTTGGAAGGGACCTTGGTGGTCTTCTAATCCAACCCCTTTCTCAAGCAGGAAATCTTCTACCATTTCAGACAAATGGTTGTCCAATCTCTTCTTAAAAACTTCCAGTGTTGGAGCATCCACAACTTCTGGAGGCAAGTTGTTCCACGGATTAATTGTTCTAATTGTCAGGAAATTTCTCCTTAGTTCTAAGTTGCTTCTCTCCTTGATGAGTTTCCATCCATTGCTTCTTGTCTTGCCCTCTTGTGCTTTGGAGAATAGATTGAATCCCTCTTCCTTGTGGCAACCTCTGAGATATTGGAACACTGCTATCATGTCCCCCCCTAGTCCTTCTTTTTTCTAGACTAGCCAAACCCAAATCCTGCAGCCGTTCTTCATATGTTTTAGTCCCCATGTCTTTAATTTTAGTTGCTCTTCTCTGCCCTTTTTCCAAAGGCTCAACACCTTTTTTTATAATATGACCAAAACTGGATGAAGCATTCCAAGTGTGGCTTCATCTGAAATCTCTCCTAGATCAAGACTAAATCATTCCACAGATTAATTGTACTCACTATTAGTTCTAACTTGCTTCTCTCCTTGATTACTTTCCATCCATTGCTTCTTTGTCCTGCATTCAGATGCTATGGAGAATAGGTTGACACCGCCCCCAAGTCCGTGACAGCGAACCTATGGCACGCTTGCCACAGGTGGCACACAGAGCCCTCTCTGCGGGCACACCAGCCGTCACGCCAGCCCAGTTCCACCATGCATGTGTGTGTGTGCCTCCCACTGGCCAGCTGGTCTTTGGGTCTCTGCCACGCATGCGTGGCGGGCAGGGCACATGCAGGAAGCTTTCCAGGCCCAAAATGGGGCACGGGGGGTGGGGGGGGTCACATGGCACCGGGACCTGAACGCCCCCCCGTGCCCCATTTTGGGCCTCGAAAGCCTCCTGCACAAATCTGGAAGCCAAAACGGGGCGCTGGGGCGGGGCGCATGCACGGGGAGACATGCACATACATGGGGGCGGGGCATATGCATGGGGGGGGGCACTTGCATTGCATTTGGGGGTTCTGGCACGCCCGCATGCATGCACTTTGGGCACTCGGCACCAAAAATGTTAACCATCACTGCCCTAAGTGATTCTGAGACTTCCTAACTATCTGGAAGTCTGGGTCTTTTCATCTGGAGGGGGATGGGCGCTGGAGATGTATATAGCTTGACCATCTCCCCTCTGAGTGTAGCTTAACCATCTTGAGGCATAGGAACACACACAAAAGAGGAAGACCTGCCACCTCAACGTTATATTTTATGGGAGGGCGATGCAAATGCTTCAGCTTCAAAGACAGAAAGGGCTCCAGGGCAGGCCCTGTCTTTGAGTGACAGATGCTCAGCATGTACACTGTCTCAAAAGCAGCTTTATGCCTCTGAAGCCAACCTGCCTCCTGGATCTGTTCTGCTGAGGGCAGAATAGCTGGGAAGAGGAGAAGAGGGAAGGAAGAGAGGATTGGATCCGCAAAAGAAAAAGATGGATGGCTCCAGCCTTTTTTTTTTTTTTTTGGCTCTCACAATGCCCACCTCAATTCTATGCCAGGTTGGCATTTGTTTGGGTTCTTGACAAATGATTCCTGCAGGAACGCATCCCTGCTGCCCTTTGCTCGAGGCATAATAATGATCATATCCATCCGTAGCCTTTGTTGCTCAAGGCGCATTTTGCACAGAGCTCAAATCTTTCTTCGAGCTTCCACTCAGAAGTGTAAAAAAAAAAAAAAAGTGGCCTTCTAATAAAGATGTAGTCAGCAACTCCACTTTGCCGGGAGGGGGGTTCCAAAGATCGGTAGGTATCTAATCAGAAAGCTCTTGTCTCATGCTTCTCCCACTGATGCCGGCACTGACAAAGAGGTTATTTTCACATTTGTAGCATCCAATTACATCCCATCCAGTTCTTGATGAATTGCCCAGGTCTAACCAGAAACGATGAGCCCTTGAGTCTAAGCAGCCTTCTTAACTTTCAAATGCATTCCGCCCGACTGTGTTAAGTCTGGTGTGCTTTCCCCACCACCACCACTACAACCTGAATCTCAACAAGCACAACACGGGAATGCAAAGCTCATCCCTTGCAATCTGTAGCAAAGGTGACCGTGGCGTAATTAACCTCCTAACAATACACAGCTCCGACTGATAATTCGAACTGGGCTTTCTGCACCTTCAGAATATAAGACAGGGGTTCTTAAACGCAAGGCCCGTGAGCCGGATCTGGCCTATGGGGTGATTAGATCTGGCTCGCCAGGCCACCCTGGAAACAGCGAAGGACTGGCCTGTGGTGCCTCAACCCAGCCCAGGCTGACTGGGCATTGATCTACAACCTGGTGGTGACTGTTTTCATTGGCAGAATGCTGGGGGAAGCCACTGCAGCCGAAAATGGAGGGAGGAAGGAAGGAAGGAAGGAAGGAAGGAAGGAAGGAAGGAGGGAGGGAGGGAGGGAGGGAGGGAGGGAGGGAGGGAGGAAGGAAGGAAGGAAGGAAGGAAGGAAGGAAGGAAGGAAGGAAGGAAGGAAGGAAGGTACTGTGGTCCTCCAGCAGCCTACGGAGCTGGCAGCAGAGTCGGACAGCGATGAGGCTGAGGAAGAACAGGGGCCAGTCCTGGAGGCTGGGGAAGGCTCAGATGAGGGCTCTGCGTCGGAGGCAGAGATGGGGCCAGGGCCATCGGGGAGTGATGTGCGGATTCTGGAGCCTCCAGAGGCTGACAGTAGAGAGGCAGAGGAACAGGAGGAGCCTGTTCCTAGCGCATGTATGAGAAGAGCTGCCAGAAGGCAAGAGCAGCTCAAGCAAAGGGGATGACTCAAAGTAGGGCCAAGAGATGATTGGCCCCTCCCATAAGGCTTAAAAGACCAGCAATGGCTCTTGGGCTCTTTGTTGGAAAACAACGTTGATAGACTTGTTCTTGTCTTACTGCACTTATCTCTGGTTGGCATCTTCTGCTTCTGAACTTTTGTCAAGAGAAGCCTTTGGCAGTTTGCCTAATTATACCAAGGTTGGTGATTAGACTGAAGAATTTGTTTTAATTTAGTTTGGACTACACTGAGAATGAATTAATTCTCAGCTGTTCTAATAAAGTCTATTTGTTTTGGAACTGTTTGCGTCGACTACTACCTACTTGGGTCTGGGTCACAACAGAAGGAAGGAAGGAAGGAAGGAAGGAAGGAAGGAAGGAAGGAAGGAAGGAAGGAAGGAAGGAAGATTATAATGAGAGGGAAAAAGGGTCCGAGGGAAGTCCTGCCTTAGCACTTGACCACTTGCAGCCCTGCTGCCCTTTTGCCATCCCCTTGTCTCCTCCTCCTGACCTTTCCTGATGGTCTCCCATCTTATCACTGAAGATGCTTTGGTTACAAAGCCAGGTCTTCTTGCGTGGAGAGGGAGTGGGCCTCCCTTTGACCCACACACTTTGCCTTCCCGCATACACTGGAGACAATGGATCCTCCAGCCCTGCCCGGGCCACTACTGGCACCCCCGACATGAGTGATGTTGAGTTGGCCATGCCCACCATGGCCCCCCCAAGGTCAAACACAACCCTGATATGGCTGTCAATGAAATTGAGTTTGACACCCTGATATAAGAAAACCTTTGGTGCATAAGGCCAAGGTCATTCAGTCCTACCTCCTGGGTCCCACAATGCCCTGCCATTTGGGATGCCCTGAAAGTAGAGATCCTTCTTCCCAGAATTGCTTCCCATAAACTGGGATTTAAGATCTCCTAATTGCTTTTTTTTCATATTTTATTTTGGGGCATGGTGGCTCAGTGGTTAAAGATGCTGAGCTTGTCAACTGGAGACCTGACAGTCCAGGTTTGAGACCTGAGCTCTGTGCAACAGGTTGAGCTTGCATTCTTTGCCCCAGCTCCTGACCACCTAGCAGTTTGAAAGCATGCAAATGTGAGTAGATAAATAGGAATCACTTTGGTGGGAAGGTAACTGCATTCCATGGGCCTCGGTGTACAGCTGTACTGGCCACGTGCCCATGGAAATTGTCTTTGGACAATGCTGCCTCCCTCGGCCAAGAAACAGAGATGAGCAGCACGGAGGACTGAAGATGACTTTGTGAAAAGCAGAGCTGATGACTGCAGGAAGAATGAAGAGCCAGTGAGTAGACCAGTTCTTTGAACCTCTCCAGACAAAGGAGTGGACCTGAGATCACCCACAAGTGCTCCAGACAACTTCTCCTCTGAGGAGATTGCAAGACAGTGGTTTTCAGTGGGTTATGAGCACTAGAGACAAGGGAATATTAATCACAGTTGGTGCTTTTGAAAGGACACCAAGTTTACATGTTCTTTTCATAATCACATTTGGAAATTGCTTATTAATTACTCTTCAATTATTAAAAACCTTTGGATCAATAAATCTTAAACACTGGGTGTCTGCCTTCAATCCTTAATAAAACAAAATATTAACTACAAACTTCAGAATTAACAAAAGGTTAATTAAAACTTTGATCTTAAAAACCTGCAAATGGTCCATTTGATAAATTTGAAATAAGGTTTTTGATTTAATTATACTCCTTTCTATAGGAAAATGCTTTTGTTTTGATTTTTTTTTTTAAAAAAAGGGTTTTAAAAGCTGGACACAAGAGGGAACTAAATATTTAAATTAAAGAAAACGTATGCATAAACTTGACTGACAGTCACAGACTGGCACAAAATATTCTAAGCGTGGAAATATTGAAGGATACTTTTTAAAAACCGGAGTCCAAAATTATTATTAATAATGTCGATGGGAATATCTGTCTCAATAGACTGACTGTGTCTCAAAGATGTCATGGAAGAGGAACAAAGTTTACCTGACAGAACAAAGATGGAGTTGAAAGTGAACTCACAAATGACAAGCTACAAAAATGACATAGAAAAAAGATGTTACACTGGACATGCAAAAGAAACGGGCTGATGTTTTAATCATTAAAAGGGACAGACAAACAATAAACCAAGAGAAGGATCTGGATAATTTTTCTATATTGGACTTACAAAAGCTCTGTGAGCTTGGTTGTTTTCTTGAAGACTTTTTACTACCGATTAGCAGGGGTGGGCTTCAGGTCCTTTAGCAACGGGTTCGCTGCCCTGTTGCTGGGTGGGTGTGGCCATGATGGGCGTGTCCTAGTCGGCCTCCTGCAGCAAGGCGAGGGAGGGCATTTTTTGCCCTCCCCAGGCTCCGGAGGCTTTCCTCGAGCTTCCAGGAGAGTGAAAACAGTTTCCCCTGGGGTCCAGAGGCCCTCCAGAGGCTGGAAACAGGCCCATCTCCAGACTTCCGGAACCTTCGGTAGGCCGGTTTTTTACCCTCCCAGACCCTCTGCGCGTCCCCTGCACTTACCTGTAATAATGAACAGGCCGTGTGGAGACTCTTGGGAGGGGAGGGGGAGGGTGGGCCTGGCTTGCCAGGGGTGGCATTTGGGGGTTCACTGAACCCTGGCGATACTTGGCTAGAGGATCACCCAAACCCTGCCGAATCACTAGAAGCCCATCCCTGCCAATTAGATTCAATTAGATGAACAGAGTTGGAAGGGACCTTGTAGATCATCTATTCCAGCCCCCTGCCCAAGCAGGAGACCCTACACCATTTCTGACAGATGGCAGTCCAGGCTCTTCTTGAAAGCTTTCATTGATGAAGCTCCCACAACTTCTGAAGGCAACTTCTGTTCCATCGGTTGATTGTTTCTCACTGTCAGAAAATTCTTCCTTATTTCCAGGTTAAATCTCTCCTTGATCAGTTTCCATCCATGATTCCTTGTCTGGCCTTCAGGTACTTTGGAAAATAGCTTGACCACCTTCTCTCTGTGGCAGCCCCTCAAATATTGGAAGATTGCTATCCTGTCTCCTCTGGTCCTTCTCTTCCAAACTCTTCCAAACTCTTCCAAACTCTTCCAAACTCTTCCAAACGTGGCAACATCTGAGCAAGGTTTACCTAGTTTGGTAATGAAATGTCTGTAAGAAAACCAGTAACATCACAGACTACAAAAGACCCCCACATGTCAACCCAGAGCTACAAATATTCTCTTCCATTGGAAGAAATGAAAAGAAATCAAGTTCCAAGACATTATTGTATTGATCACCACTGAGCATTGATGATGTTACCTAGTTTGGTGATAAAATATCTGCAAGCAAACAAACCAAGCTCAAAGACTGCACATAGAATAACAAAATAACAGAGTTGGAAGGGACCTTGGTGGTCATCTAGTCCAACCCACCTGCTCAGGCAGGAAATCATATACCAGATGGTTGTCAAATCTCTTAAAAATTTCCAGTATTGGAGCACTCACAACTTCTGGAGACAACTTCTGGATGACATAGTCCTTGAAGCAGCAGAGTTTAAGAGCAACCTGTTCTGCCCCAGCTACGGACCCCAAAGAACGCAGCACATACAAAGTCTATACAAACCTTAGTTTACTAAATTAAATCAGTTTTTTTTAAACAAAGGCTGTTAATTAGCTTTCTTAACAGACTATAAGAAACCAAAGATAAAGTAATCACAATCTTACTATGGTTGGCAGAAAACCCAGAAGCAATTTTGCAGAGAATCCAGACGCGAAGGAGAGTGAACTAAAGTTGTTCCCTACAAATTGCTTCAGTTGGCGTTCCTCCTTAAATAGGCTAAGGGAGTGGCCAATTAGCCCCAAGCCTTATTCTCGAGGAGACCTCCTCCTGAGGAGCCACTCCTGCCTTTTAGCAGCTCTGCGCGTCTGTGCATCGAGAAGAGGCTCCTCCTCTTCGTCCTCTTCACTTAAAGGAGCTTCTGGAGGTTCTGAAGGCCCTGGCTGAATCCTCTCCTCTGGCACCACATCTTCTCCAGCCTCCTCATTGTCCGACTAGAGTGCCAGCTGCACAGGCTGCTGGTGCAGCACCACACCAGCCTCCTCGCTGTCCGAATCAGCCACCAGCCGCACAGGCCGCGTATGGGCCACAACACAACCATGGAACAGACTGAAATCAAAACAGCCCCATTTTAATGACCTTCCCTTTCTAAATGACCTTGGGCCTCAACTCTCCCACTCTGGGCTCCCCAAGTATAATTTTAAAATATTAATTACTTTTTTGAAATTCCCTTCTTTCAGTCCATTCCCCCTCCCCTCCATGTGATAAATGTGACAAGCAAGGAATGGTCATTCTTTTCATCTGCTATCCATCACAGGGATAAGAAGCATTTATACCACATGTCAAAAAGAAGGATTCTGCTAGATCGGGGGAGAGTTAAGGTTTGAATTATTATCAGAATTAGTACTCTTTATTAACTCAGAGACTCCAAACCTCCCCAGCCATTATAACCTTAGTAAAACATTAAACTAGCTTAAAACTTTTACTTCTTTCTTTAAAACTAAATCAGTTTTATGCAGGGGTGAAATCCAGCAGCTTCTGACAAGTTCTGGAGAACCGGCAGCGAAAATTTTGAGTAGTTCTGAGAAACAGCAAATACCACCTCTGGCTGGCCCCAGGGTGGGGTGGGAATGGAGATTTTGCAATATCCTTCCCCTGCCATGCCCACCAAGCCACGCCCACAGAACCGGTAGTAAAAAAATTTGAATTTCACCACTGAAAATAACCTTTCGCTTCAATGCAATGGAGTCGAGGGTCTCGAAATAGATTAACAGAGTTGGAAGGGACCTTGTAAGTCATCTAGTCCAACCTCCACCCAAGCAAGAGACCCTACACCATTTCTGACAGATGGCAGTCCAGTCTCTTCTTGAAAGCTTCCATTGATGAAGCTCCCACAACTTCCAAAGGCAATATCTGTTCCATGGGTTGATTGTTCTCACTGTCGGAAAATTCTTCCTTATTTGCAGGTTGGACCTCTCTTTGATCAGTTTCCATCCATTATTCCTTGTCTGGCCTTCAGCTGCCTTGGAAAATAGTTTGACCCCTTCCCCTCTGAAACAAGTCAGTCACAATACAGCAGACATAAATAAGAAGCTAGATATACAGTAATTGTCAATCATCTGAAAAGTTATCTTTTTCTCCCATCCTGGTCCCCTCCTCCTTTCCCTGTTCTCCTGAAAATACATAGAACATAGAATAATAGAGTTGGAAGGGATCTTGTGGTTCATCTAGTCCAACTCCCTGTTAAGCAGGAGATCCTATACCATTTCTGATAAATGACTGTCCAGTCTCTTCTTCAAAGCCTCCAGTGATGAAGCACCCACAACTTCTGAAGGCAAGAAATTCCACTGGTTTATTGTTCTCACTGTCAGGAATTTTCTCCTTAGTTCCAGGTTGCTTCTCTCCTTGATTAGTTTCCATCCATTGTTTCTCATCTTTCTTTTTGGTCCTTTGGAAAATAGTCATCTTCATGGCAGCCCCTCAAATATTGGAACACTGCTATCATGTCACCCTAGGTCCTTCTTTTCACTAGAGCAGACATCTCTCATGAATTGGGAACTCTTTTTTGAGTCGTATATAAGTGACTTCTCACCCAGGAACCTGGAAGAGATTCATCTGCATGTATTTTGCAGATGCTTCAACAAAGTTGAAGCTATAAAAAAGATGTTGAGACTCTAGAAAAAGTGCAGAGAAGAGCAACCAGGATGATGAGGGGACTGGAGCAGGGGTGAAATGTAAAATTTGTTACTACCGGTTCTGTGGGCATGGCTTGGTGGGAGGGGGTAATGTGATTGGGTGGGCGTGGCCAACTTTTTTTTTTTTTTTTAACTTTTCAAAGCATTTTTTCTAATGCTGGGATCGTCAGAGAGGCCTTTTAAAAAATGCTTTGAAAAGCCACTCTGATGATCAGGCAACTCAGCTGGGATCATCAGAGACTTTTCAAAGCATTTTTCTTTACTACCTCTTCGGCTCTGATGTTTTCCCTTTTTCATTTAATGGTAATTGGGGGGGAAATGGAAAACAGGAGATGGAAGAGAACATTACACCATCAAGAAAACAGATCCTTGGGCACAAAATTTTCAAGAGCCAGTAATGATGGAGACTTGGGAAAAGATTTGGATTAGAAATGTGAAATTTACACAAGCACAAAATTTAAGAGAAAATTTTTATAAAATGTTCTATAGATGGCACTTAGATCCCAAAAAATTATCATGTATGTATCCTAATGTGCAAGCTAAATGTTGGAGATGTGATTGTGATGATGCAACTTATTATCATATATGGTGGACTTGTAGAAAAATCAAAGCATTTTGGATAAAGATTTGGTGGGTGATGCAGAATATTTTTAAAAAGAGACTGAAATTTACTCCACAGTTGTTCTTAATGGGTATAACTACGGACTGTACAGTTGCAGAGACTAAATTGATTTTGAACTTGATAACAGCAGCAAGATTGTTGGTAGCACAACACTGGAAGAAGGACTATTTGCCTACTATTGATGATTGGATATTGAAAGTAACTAATTTAGCTGAAATGGCTAAAATTTCAGCATATCTGAAGGATCACACACAAGAAAGGTATATACAGGACTGGAGAAGATGGATTGATTATATACAAAATAAGTATCAGACCAAAAAATATCAAATAGCTTATGAATGATTTCTTTTATTTGTATAAGCGCTATATAAGTGATATTAGAAGTATTATGTTTAAGAAATAAGATTTTATATATGGGGGGTTAAGAATTTTTTTTTAGGGGGTGTTAGTTTGATGAATGGTTATGCAATTTAGTTCATTGTTAAAGGTTAATAGAAATACCTTGTGTTCTGCTCTGGGAAGTCGGGGAGGGGGAGGGGGTTGGGAGGGAGGGTTGTGGGGAAATTGTGTTTGTTTTAAAACTTTTTCAATAAAAAAAAAAAGAAAAGAAAACAGATCCTTTATGTGCATCTTCTTGGCTGCATCATCACTAACAACGAACAAGATCGCAACCGGCTGCGCTGATTTTAAAGCAGAAAGAAATGAAAAAGCCTCCAGATAGAAGTCTTCTGATTAATGTATATAATTAAATAAATGCAGTGAGCTGGAATCACATCAACATCCACAGAGGGTCAGAGGGGAAAAAAGCATTGAAAAGCAAGAGGAGAAAGAATGGGTGGGAACTAACCAAGGAGAGAAGCAATCTAGAAGCAACTTCTCATGATTCGTTCAGCCATTATACAGTGCAGGCTGAGGTGGGTTTCAGCAGGTTCTGACCAGTTCTGGAGAACCGGTAGTGGAAATTTTGAGTAGTTCAGAGAACCGGTATTAGAAATTCTGACTGGCCCCGCCTGCATCTATTCTCTGCCTCCCAAGTCCCAGCTGATTGGGAGGAAATGGGGATTTTGCAGTAACCTTCCCCTGGATTGGGGAAGGAATGGAGACTTTACAGTATCCTTTCCCTGACACGCCCACCAAGCCACACACACCAAAGCCACACACACCACCCACTGTCGCTTGGTGGGCGTGGTGTGGCTTGGTAGGCATGGCTTAGTGGGCATGGCAGGGGAAGAATACTGCAGAATCTCCATTCCCTCCCCACTCCTGGGGGAAGGATATTGCAAAATCCCCATTCCCACCCCACTCTGGGGCTAGCCAGACGTGGTATTTGCTGGTTCTCCTAACTGCTCAAAATTTCCACTACTGGTTCTCCAGAACCTGTCAGAACCTGCTGGATTTCACCCCTGCCAGCAACCCTCCAAAAATAGAGGAATCCAACTTGGCTTCCGTGATCCACAGAGCTGCGAGCTCTACTGTAGCACATCACCAGATCGATGAGATCGGCAACACCCAAACACCCCACAGCAATTTAAAAGTAAGGTCACTTTTATTGACAGGCCCTTGGATAGATTTCAGCCCCTTGTATATAATACTTCGAAAAGACTGGATAAAAGAGAGGAGTGTATTTGTATTCAGGTTTGGCTTCTTGCTGTGAAATGAAGGAGAAAACAAAAATATAGAAATCAGGACAAGAAGTAATAAGAGCAGTGCTAGAAGGACAACTTAATTCTCACAAGGACACCCACTTTCAGTTTTTTGCAACAAATGCTGCATGAGCAATGGGTTCAGATGGAAGAGAGAGAAATTTCTCCTTCACAAACCAATGCACCCTTTTCCACCTGCTATGTGAGCCGAAAAGTTTTATTTTTTTTTTAAATATTCATCGGTTCTCAGAAGCAAACCTATAAATCGGAGGAAAGGCTCACAAAAGTGTATCCTTCTTGGCGACAGCCATCTGCAGATATGTTATCACCCTTGGGGAAAAACATTTGCAAAAGAAGGATTACATTTAGGCAAGTGCAAAAGAAAACCCATTCATCGTAGAGAAAAGTAAAGTCTTACAGTTAGGCAAGAAAAACCAAAAGTACACATATAGACTGGGTGAAACCAGGCTTAATAACAGTGACTGTGAGAGGGATCTTGGAGTCTTAGTGGACAACCAGCTAAATATGAGCCAACAGTGTGTGGCGGCAGCCAAAAAAGCCAATGCAATCCTATGCTGCATTAACAGAGGGATACAATCAAGATCAAAGGAGGTGCTAATACCACACTGTAAAGCCTTAGTAAGACCACACCTAGAGTACTGCATCCAGTTTTGATCACCACACTATACAAACTATGTTGAGACTCTAGAAAGAGTGAAGAGAAGGATAACCAGGATGATTAGGGGTCTGGAGGCTAAAACATATGGTGAACTGTTGCAGGAACTGGACATGGCTAGTCTAGTGAAGAGAAGGACCAGGGGAGACATGATAGTGTTGCAATCATCTTGGCGGGCTCCTCATGAGTAGTCCAGATTAGAGAAAACACAGGCACAAATATTTCTTGGGATGAGAGAGCAAAGCACAAAGCCCCGCAATCTCTTTTATTAGTAATCAAAGTACAGCATCATCAAAAGGCGTTATTATGGCTACACATCTCATATTACATGCATGAAAAAAGGAAAGCATCCATATAGGTTTCACATTCTACAATATTACAGAATTGTACATTCTACAATATCACGTGGATTTTAGGAAAGCAAAAGTTAAGGGAAAAACGAAACTCAATTCTACCTATCTTATCATGTTTAGCTTCGTTCCCAGCATCTTCTTCTGTTAGCCGAGAGGCCCATCTCCCCGTTATCAGAGGTTACCTCAGTCCTCAGAAATGTTCTACAAGGAGATATCTCTGCCTTGCAAACACAGCCTATGGTCTACAATATTATGAACAAAGAGAGAACGAATAGGGCCCTTCAGTGATCATCCAGCTGAACCCGCTTTTACCAAGCTCCGTATACGTGTCCAACCAGCTAGGCCGATTTACACATATACTGTGGCCACCTGATTCCCACATCTCCTCTGTTTTTGTTTTTTGCAACAGGGTTCAGCTGTGTTATTATTATGATGTTCTCTTTACGCCTGGGAAACATGCCTGTCATCATAGCAAACAAAGCAGGAATACATTGGATACTACAACATACAGAAATAAGCAAAGCAATGATCATGAGTACAGTAGACAATATGTTCTTCAGCCATCCGGTTTCTGCAAATGTTTGTAGTTCACCCATCCTTTTATTACGGTGAACAAAGTTAGTGGAAAAGTGGCCAGGAGATGTCAAGCGAGGTAGGCCATCAAGTTTCTGAGTTGTATTCCAGTTATACACTTCCACAAATCGCTCGCACAAATTGTAAATCCATCCGGATCCAGGCACCCAAGAAAACCACATGTCAGGAGTTTGTAACCTCTGAGTTATTCTGGAAGCCCTATCCTGCAAGTCCTGAGCACCTTGTCTGACCACACCTGATTTGTTCCTCCAGTTCCAGAAGGGCTTTGGTTTCACTTATCAGGACGTCCTTCCTATTGGAGGGAATAAAACCTTTGCACATTTGCAGAAGGGAGGGGAGACATTGGATACAGCAACAAAGCAAAACAAGCAGTACGATTATAAATACAATAGTTGGCATAATTGATTTCAACCAAGAACCATCCGGGAGCCATGACCAAAGGGCAGCCCAGATGTCAATGGCGCCAGATCCATCGGATGATAAGCGATTGTTTTTGATTAAGTTTTCCATATGTTCTATGGTGTGATGATGTTATACTGATAATCAGATATATAGGTACAACAATGTGAGTGTATGAGGGCACAAACGCCTCCTTTAGCTACTAGCATATTGGTTTTGTAAGACCACCTCCCTGATTTCAGCCAGTTCTTTGTTCATCAGCTTCAGCACCTTGATAGTCTCGTTGAACATATGTACTGTCCAGTTATTTAATAAATGAAGATCCCGATAGTTCATTGCCACCCGAGATTGGGCAAGATGCCTCTGGATATCTGAGTTTTTAATGAGCCACCCAGTGTCAGTGGTGGGTGTGGTTTGGGAAATAGGAGTAGTGGAGTTTGTCCAATTAGCAGCTATTTGAATGTCTTTTATTACTGTCCCATCATGATTGAATGTAGAGGCTGCTGACATGAAGGATCATGAGATGTAGGGGCAATAGATGCAAGATCGTGACTTAATTCCAGAATCATTCCCTCCTCAACTGGAGACATCAATATGGGAACCTTAGGTGGTGGAGTAGACTTAGGTAGAAAGTAAGGACCTCGTGCATAGACAATGCATTTTTGGCAGGAGCGTACTTGACTTAAAGTGTATGTATGTGGGGATTTGATGTTCCTTACATGGACGCTTGAGAGTCCCAAAGCTAACAATGTCCAAAGCCATAAACAAATCATAATCAACTCTGGTGTGAAGCTTACCACGTCAGGGAGAGGGTCAGTGGTGCGTGTGGGTTGGGATATAGCAGTAGCAAGAAAAATCCTAGGTCTACCACAAAAACGCTCCTTATATGTGTAAAACAAAATTACTAGCAAGATTAGAAAAACAAGTACCCCCAAAACCCACTCCCAAATTTCTACTAACTTTAGTATGTGTAAGAAAGTGTTATATTAAAGTTAATAAAATGTACATGTACAATGTGAAGGTAGTTTCCTCCTGATGAATCTTTCGCTGTGCGTTGAGAGTCCGTTGCCGGTAGAACTCAGCAGGGTGTTTTCTTCTTAAATCTCAGCACGAGGGGTTTCTCCTTCTTTTTGTTGTAAATGAAATGGTCTTACGTGTCTTCCGGGGATCCACATGGTGCGATCCTTGTACTGGACAGCAGCATATCCACAGCCCCAGGTAATAAGGTCAGTGGGCCCTCTCCATGCAGGATTGGGTGGTTGGCGGAAATAAACCTTCGGTTTTGGGGTAGCTGTCCAACCAACTAGGCCGATTTACACATATACTGTGGCCACTTGATTCCCACATGATAGCCTCTTCCAATATTTGAGGGGCTGCAACAGAGAGGAGGGGCTCAAACTATTTTCCAAAGCATCTGAAGACCAGACAAGGAATAATGGATGGAAACTGATCAAGGAGAGATTCAATCTGGAAATAAGGAGGAAATTCCTGACAGTGAGAGCAATCAACCCATGGAACAGAAGTTGCCTTCAGAAGTTGCAGGAGCTTCATCACTGGAAGCTTTCAAGAAGAGACTGGATGGCCATTTGTCAGAAATGGTGTAGATTCTCCTGCTTGGACAGTGGGTTGGACTGGATGATCTACAAGGTCCCTTCCAACTCTGTTAATCTATAAAGATCTGTAAAGATCATTGGGCTAAGTGGGAACAAAAAAAAAATCGTATTTGGAAAAGGGACACAGAAACTGGACCAAAACGAATTTTTAAAAAGAAAAATAAACATGCAGCAAAGTGTTTTTCCATCATTTCACTTGCTAAACCTTGGTCGGTCCTAGGACTGAAATCAATTTTAAAAAACCCTTATAGTCACTATTTTAGATATTAACTTGAAAAGTAAACTTCTTTCATGACTTTTTTTTTTTTTTGAGACATCCCCAGGACGATGTTTAAGCATAATTTGAATGGAATCAGAATGGAGAATGTATTTTAAAGGCATTGCTGATTGGGTATGTCTAATCTAATGAAGAGAAGAACTAGGAGTGACATAATAGCAGTCTTCCAATATTTGAGCAGCTGTCACAGGGAAGTGGGGGGGGAGTTGACTTATTCTCCAAAGCACCTGAACGGAGAACAAGAAATAATAGATGGAAACTTACCAAGATGAGAAGCAACCTAGAACTAAGGAGAAATTCCCTGACGCTGAGAATAACTAATCAGTGGAACAACTTGCCTCCAAATGTTGTGGTTGATCCATCACTAAAGATTTTTAAGAAGAGATTGGACAGCCATTTGTCTGAAATCGTATAGGGCAGGGGTCAGCAATCTTAAACACTCAAAGAGCCACAAAAGTCCTAACTGGAAGCCCCCATTCAATTTTGGAGCCGACCGGAAGTCCGGTTCCCCCACCATAGAGTCTCCTCCTAGTGTGGCGTCCTTTTTTCCTCTACCAGTCCTAACCGAAAACCCTATCAATTGTGGAGCTGACTGGAAAACACACCCCTTGCCATAGAGTCTCCTCCTGGCACGCCCTGCTCTGCCCCCAACCGGAAGCTCCTCTCAAAATGGTGGTGCCGACTGGCAACAGGGAGCCGCAACAGAGGGATGAAAGAGCCATATGCGACTCCAGAGCCGCAGGTTGCTGATCCCTGGTATAGAGTCTCCTTCTTGGGTAGGCGATTTGATTAAAAAACCTCCAAGGTCCCTTCCGATTCTGTTAATTCTGTATTTCTATCCTCTCACATCAACATGACACATGGCCATTTGTCAGGAAGGGAGTTAAGACCAACTTGTTAATCTGTTAACCTTCCCTAGAAGTGATCTGTCCCCGTCCCCACACACACACAAACACAGCCAGCCGAGGGTTAAGGAAACACTTTGGAACGCACCCAGGTCTTATCTCCCACTTGGCAGCGATAGACACACCGTCTGCCAAGTGACTTTATTTTCTCAGTAAAACAGAAAGATACATACTCAAGAGTCCAAATGTCCGACACTTTAAATCTTTCTCTCAGCAGTTCCGGACGAGGCTTTAGTGACTATCCAAGGTTTGCTTTTGTTCGTCACAAGGATCCCTGACCACTACCCTCTATTATATAGTCTCTGGGGTGTGCTCCAGTGACTCAGTTCTAATCCCTAGCACGCCTCCTAAGCTGCTGCAATCGTTTATCACGCCTTCAGAGGCGTGCGTCCAGGAATGATGTTTCTTCATCACTCTGAGACGAACCAGCTGTCTCCCTACTAATCTCCTCTCCCTCGGCCGGCACCTGAGACAATGCCAGAGCTCCCCGGGCCTGGAGAGGGAGGCCTGGCTGACTCCTCTTCCTCATGCTCGGAGCTTTCTTCCTCCGATGGGACAGGCTCAGAGGGCGGGGCCACAACAAGAAGTTCACACTATAATTGTACAGATAGTTGCTTAAGTCCAGCAAGGTTGATGTCAAACCCCAAGAACGACTTGTGGAATTACTTTGAATACAGATTATTACAGATTAACAAAGTCAGAAGGGATCTTGTAGGTCATCTAGTCCAACCTCCCACCCAAGCAGGAGAGACCCTACTCCATTTCTGACAGATGGCAGTCCAGTCTCTTCTTGAAAGCTTGAAAGGTGAATAGTTGGTGGCAGTGGTGAAATCCAAACCAGTTCGCTACCAGTTCACTGGCCACGCATGCATGCCAAATGCATAAACATGCACAGTACACGCCAAAAGGAGGTTTGGGAACGTAAGTAGAAGCCTGGGGGGATCAGCTGTGGCGCACAATTTAGCTTTGCTAAAAAGCAGGAAATCCTACTTTCTAGCAAAGCTAAACCCCGCTGCCCAGCTGATCGTCAGAAATATCGGTTCGGAGCTAACTACCAGTTTGGTAGTTTTTATCATGATGATAAAGGAAAGAGAAGATACAGAATATAGAATAAATTTTACTATTGGTTAGAAAAGAGATACTGTACAAATACGTTTTTAAGAGATTGAAAAAAAAATTGGTTGTAATTAGAATAATATAGTAGTGGAAAATCTTTGTAATGGATTTGGTGAGATTGAAGACAGAAGAGGTAGAGGAGAGAAGAAACTTTTTGAAGATATTTATTAATTCAATTTATTAATTCAATTTGCCTGTTGCCCCTCTACGAAGACTCAGGGGGGGCTAAGATAACACCGAAATGTCACATGGAAGAAATGAATGATGTACTAAATGTTTGCTTGTCTTAAAAAAATAAAAATAGAACAATAGTTGTTCATCTGTAGACAGAATCTTGCCAGGCTAAAGCAACTATTTTGCCATGACTACAGATAAACCCTGGGGAAAATTAGGGGAGGAGCAATTTTTAGCTCACTTTCTGCTGATCAAACTTTCCAAGCTTCGCTGCCTCTTTGTACTCTGGGAAGCAGCCCTTTCCCCCTGGGACTGCAGACCACATTCCCCGACTTTTCACCTACTTATTTTCCCTGAAGATAATATCCCCTAGGAGATGGGATGGGAGGGGGGACATTCCTGGGAGCTGAAGTAGTAGATATGGGGAGAGTGATTTGGAAGATGGCCAATGAGACGCAGAGAATTGGGGAACGGAAAGGGAAGGTTTGGGGTCAGGAAGTTAGTGTTGGCTACGATGGATTCGGGGACAGATTGTTGTGCTCAATAAATGAAAGATTTCATCAAAGAATGTTTGCTTTGAAATGCAATTTATTTGAGACCTCATTGTAACCTGACACCCTGTTCCCTAGCTCTCTTCTGCTTTGTTCGCCTTCATTTTTGTCTCCAGAACAAAACCTGAAGAAGGCATCTTGTAAGCACTGTGCCTGCACGGAATTCAGAGATATTCCGTGAATGAATAAACACAGTGGTGGCCAAAATTGTGGAAACCTTTTGGGAAAAGTGTATTTTTGATGGCTAATAGAGAGGGCTGGAAAGCACTGTGAAGCAGTATATAAGTCTAAGTGCTATTGCTATTGCTAATAACACCACTTTTTTTTTGGAGTTTCAAGAGAATCCTATTCCAGTGCTAGAATAGCCTGGGAATAGCCCAGACCTTCACCCATTGAAAATCTATGGAGCCAACTAAAGAAACTTGTTAGTCAGAAGCGACCCAGCAATAAAACCCAGTTAATAGAAGCCATCCTTCAATCTTGGTTTCACATGCTAACAGCTGCAGAACTAAAAGACTTGGTTCACTCCATGGGAAGACGTTGTAAGGCCGTAATTCATGCTAAAGGTTACCCAACTAAGGATTAACTGACATGGTGATAATTTTTGTATATCTCATTTTTTCTATGGTGATAATTTTTGTATATTTCGTTTTTTTCTATGTGTTTCACTTTTCTTCTTTATACTGTAACTGCTATTCTAATAGCAAATCCATCATAAAAGTTATTGCATTACATCAGTGGTGAAATCCAAATTTTTTTACTACCGGTTCTGTGGGCATGGCTTGGTGGTGTGGTATGACTTGGTGGGCGTGGCAGGAGAAGGATACTGTAAAATATCCATTCCCACCCTAGTGGAGCCAGCCAGAGGTGATATTTACTGGTTCTCTGAACTACTCAAAATTTCCTCTGCCACTTCTCTAAACGGCTCAAAATTTCTGCTACTGATTCGCCAGAACCTGTTAGAACCTGCTGGATTTCACCCCTGCATTACGTTCTTGATTAAATTGTCTTTCCATTGATATGTAATTTTATGGAACTACTCCAAAAAGAAGTGGTGTTATTAGCTAGTTTTAGAAAATACACTTTTTCCCAAAAGGTTTTCACAATTTTGGCCACTACTCTAGGCGCAAGAGTTAAAGGGGGTTTTATCAGCAAAATTTTCTGCAAACGCTTCACTACTTCAAAGGTTCCACCAGCTCCAATTCTATCTGGAGAAAACTAACTTGGCCATAGTTGTGCGCACCCCTTAATCTTTGCATTATATTAATGTCATCTTTGCTACATGGGGCCAGCTTTAAAAACTGCTTGGATGCTTCAGGAGACATAGAATGCAGTTAAAGGAGGGTAACAAATGAAAAACAGGAAGACTAATTTTATGCTAGTCTGGTTATCAGTAGTTTTGCCAACCCCAATTTAAATGAATCTGCCTAAACTCAAAGATCGGTCTCCTATTACCTTAGATGAGTCTGGTGGGAACAAAACTGGGGAACTTCTTGGTTGACGCAACTCTGTGGAGCTTCTTCCTACTACGTGGCTGATTCTTTTGAGGGTATTCATTATGGAGATGGAGCACTAGATGGTTTATCTATCTATTATTTGCTACAATTATCTGCTACAACGTCCTACCTGTCAATGACTAATTCAGCTTCAACCACAACAATACTCGAGCACACAATAGATACAAACTTAAGGTAAACTGCTCCAAACTCGATTGCAGAAAATAGGACTTCAGCAACAGAGTGGTCAATGCCTGGAATGCACTACCTGACTCATACCAAACATTTTTGGGGTTTTCATCCCCAAACCCCCAAAATTTTAACCTAAGACTGTCTACTGTTGACCTCACCCCATTCCTGAGAGGTCTGTAAGGGGTGTGCATAAGAGCACCAGCGTGCCTTCCGTCCCTGTCCTAATGTTTCTTCTATGTACCTATTTTATGTATCCAGTCCATGCTTATACTTATTACCAAATACGTTCTTGACAAATAAAATAAATAAATAAATAAATGGTTTTGCCTGGTCTTCAAAAAGCTAATTAGGGTCAGACTTGGTTAGCAGT
This sequence comes from Arizona elegans, assembly GCA_022577455.1. Classification (NCBI taxonomy): domain Eukaryota; kingdom Metazoa; phylum Chordata; class Lepidosauria; order Squamata; family Colubridae; genus Arizona; species Arizona elegans. The sequence goes on along the minus strand of JAKOOJ010000022.1, from coordinate 5,636,446 downwards.
TAGATGGGAAAAGACCAGAAATCTCAAGTCTGTAAATTAGTCTAAGACCCTGAGGAAACATCCTTGCAAAAGACAATGGCAAACCACAGCTATGTCATTGCCCAGAAAACAATGGAGATATGACCATGTCCATGAAGCCATCAGTGGTTGAATTCGACTTTAGGAAGCCTTTATCTTTAACTGTATAGAAGTAACATTTCATCTCTCTGTGTTTTAAACCTGTTTTCACTGAATAGTGGAATACATTCACTGAATAGTCTATTGTTTTATCTTTGGCTTTAGTATTCTTGGGAATATTATAGGACCGGTTTCCCCTGCTTTCTCATAGGATGTCCTTTTGACTTTCAAAACATATGAAGAACGGTTGCAGGAACTGGATATGTCTAGTCTAGTGAAGAGAAGGACCAGGGGAGACATAATAGCAGTCTTCCAATATTTGAGGGGCTGCCACAAAGAAGAGGGAGTCAAGCTATTCTCCAAAGAACCTGAAGGCAGGACAAGAAGCAATGGATGGAAACTAATCAAGGAGAAATGCAACCTAGAACTAAGGAGAAACTTCCTGACAGTGAGACCAACCAACCAATGGAACAACTTGCTTTCAGTAGTTGTGGTTGCTCCAAAACTGGAAGCTTTTAAGAAGAGACTGGACAGCCACTTGTCTGGAATGGTATAGGGCCATGATGGCGAACCTATGGCACGCGTGCCACAGGTGGCACACAGAGCCATATCTGTGGGCATGCGAGCACTGCCCTAGCTCAGCTCCGGGCCTTCTGGGCCCACCGGAAGTCCTCCCAGAGGCTCTCCATTTCTGGCCTCTGGGGTGGGGAGGCCATTTTTGCCCTCCCCAGGCTCCAAGAAAGCCCCTGGAGCCTGGGGAGGGTAAAAAACGGACCTACTGGGCCCACCGTGCATCGCATGCCAAAAGCGGGGGGGGCGCAGGGAGGTCACGCATGCATGCGTGCAGGGCAGGGCACATTGAATTATGGGTGGGGGGCACGCACGCACGTGACACACACACACACACACACAGTGCTTTTGGCATGTGACGGCAAAAAGGTTATCCATCACTGGTATAGGGTCTCCTGCTTGAGCAGAGGTCTGGATTAGAAGATCTCCAAGGTCCCTTCCAACTCTGTTATTCTGTTAAATCTAGACTATCGCTCTGGCCTTTTACTGGTGATCTCTTATCCAACTACTAACCAGGTCTGTACCAAGTTAGGTTTTTAAAGATCAGCCAAAGTCAGCTAGATGCTAACATTTAATAGAGTCCGGATGATAATAATAAAAATATCACAAACCACATGCATATCACAATATTACAAACAACACAGTACTGAATACTAACATATTACTTTTTCAATTTGTCTCTTTTTTTCCCCCTTTTCTGTGAGCAATAACCAACTTGCTGCTGTTTGGCATTTGCCAGTGTGATGACCCCAGGCTGAAACCATCTCACCTCTTACGATACTTTATCTTTCCCTCAATTTTTAGTTATTAATACGGACACTTTAGTTATCAAAATTTTGACAGCCATGACGGATTGACCTCCTGCATCTGGAGATGCAAAGTATCTCAGCTTGTTAAAATAATAGATGGGTACCTGTCAAAGAAACTCTTGAAGTAAATGTGGGCCCTGGAGATATCTCCATTGTAGACGTTTTAAAAACGTCTTTGGCTCCCTTGTATGGATATTAATTAATAGTAATAGCCTCTTTCATTGAGATAGATAGAAATACTAATTACTTCCTAACCCTGGCAAATTCCTCAACAGTATCAGTCATTCAGCAATAATTAAACAACCCAGGGGAAACAAAGAAGTGGGAAAGACGCTAACAATGATTTAACTACTGGGAAGAATAACCATTTTTTTAAAAAAAAAAAAAAAGAATCATTGCCAGCCTTGAGTTTTCTATGGATAATGGTGAGTTTAGAAATGGTCACCAAATAGTTGCTTTTTCGAGATTTCATTCATTTACTCTGTTGACTTGGAAAAAGAGGTAGGGGATGGATCGCTAACTACAATTCAAAAGCAGTTGCCTCGTGAAAAAGCACCTTTGGGACAGCCATGACCTGGATGACTGAGAATCTCTGCAGACTTTTAGCTATACAATTTGGGATGAACACCCTTGGAGTGGTGTGGAATGGATTCCCAGAGGAAAAATTGCAGACTACATAAACCAGGAGCACTAACTCAGGTGATCCTGAGGACACAGATAAACCTCCAAGTGCTTCAAGGACACTCTAAAAGGATGCAAATGACCAGCTTTCTGCAAGGAATATAAATCCTTCCATTTCCCCACTATCCAGTCAGAGTTGAAGAAGCTTCTTGGATGAGAAGTGAAATGTCTTCAAAAGAAAAAACAAGGAAGTCCAGTTGCCTCCTGAAAAAGCACTTTTGAGACAACTATGACAACTGGATGATTGAGAATCTCTACAGACTTTTAACCACAATACATTTTACTAACCACCAAGCAGCAAGTTAAGATGCCCATCCTTGGCAGGGTTGATCCCAAGGGAGGGGAAAGCTTCAAAAGAGAGTACTGCATTGGTCGTTCATTCATTGCATCCAGTTTTGGTCACCACACTATAAAAAAGATGTTAAGAGTCTAGAAAGAGTGCAGAGAAGAGCAACAAAGATGATGAGGAGACCAGAAGCTAAAACATATGAAGAACAAGAACTGGGCCTGGCTAGTCTAGTGAAGAGAAGGACCAAGGGAGACATGGTAGCAGTGTTCCAATATTTGAGGGGCTACCACAGAGAGGAGGGGGGTCAACCTGTTTTCCAAAGCACCTGAAGGCCAGACAAGGAACAATGGATGGAAACTGAACATGGATTCAACCTGGAAATGGGGAGGAATTATCTGACAGTGAGAGCAATCAACCAGTGGAACAGAAGTTGCCTTCAGAAGTAGTGGGAGCTTCATCACTGGAGGCTTTCAAGAAGAGACTGGAAGCCACGTCAAAAATGGTATAGGGCCATGATGGCAAACCTATGACAAGCGTGCCAGAGGTGGCACACAGCACCCTTTCTGATGGCACGTGAGCCATTGCCCCAGTTCAGCTCTGCTGCACATGTGCTCGCACCTCCTGCCGGCCAGCTGGTCTTTGGGTCTCTGCCGCGCATGCACAAGGGCAGGGCTCATGCAGGGGGCATGCACACATGCACGGGGGTCGGGGGGCATGTGCCCCGCCACACGTGTGCACACAGCCTATTCACACACCCTGTCCCCTGCACATTCATGAGCGGCTCCCCACATGCGCCCCGACCCCCATGCATGTGTGCAGGCATGCGAGCAGGCAGGGCACATGCACGGGGGCCATGCAAGCATTGCATTTTGGGGATTCAGGCTCATGCGTGCTATGGCCACTCGGTCCAGAAAAAGTTAGCCATCATTGGTATAGGGCAAGGGTCAGCAACCTTAAACACTCAAAGAGCACAAAGGTCCTAACCGGAAACCGGAATCTGGAGCCGATTGGAAGTCTGGTTCCCCCGCCGTAGAGTCTCCTCCTAGCGCAGCATCCTTTTTCCTCTACCTGTCCTAACCAAAAGCCCTATCAATCGTGGAGCCGACCGGCGACAGGGAGCCGCGGCAGAGGGAAGAAAAAGCACATGCAGCTCCAGAACCACGGGATGCTGACCCCCTGGTATAGGGTCTCCTGCTTGAGGTTGGACTAAATGACCTACAAGGTGCCTTCCTACTCTGTTATTCTGTTATTCATTCATTCATTCATTCATTCATTCATTCATTTAATCAAATTTATACACCATCTACCTCATTGTTTGGAGTGACTATAGGCGGCTTGCAATATATATAAAAAAAAAAACCCGGATGTAAACCATTATAAATGTGAAAACTGATCACAATTACAAAAGATTAATTTATAGAGTAAAAGGTCACAAATTTAGAGCAGAGCAGTGATGGTGCTTTCTCTGTCATGGCACCAACCACACGCCAACTGACACAGCCATCTTAAACACTCCCTAGCAAGCTTCCTTTCGCCTTGTGTCTCACAAATCCTATATCCAAAGTTTATTTATTTATTTATTTATTTATTTGTTTGTTTGTTTCAATTTCTATACTGCCCTTCTCCAATTAGGACTCAGGGCGGTGAACAGCCAAAGTAAAAAAACAGGACATACAAAATTTAAAAACAGTTTAAAATAATTAAATATTTTGGCCGTAAAATTAAAACAACCCAATTTAAAATCAATTTAAAATTTAACTCAAGCCAGCCCAGCTAGTTGAAATAAATAGGTTTTTAGGGCCCGACGAAAAATCCGGAGGTCTTTTATTGTACGTATCTCTGGAGGGAGGTTGTTCCAGAGGGTAGGCGCCGCCACAGAGAAGGCTCTCCCCCTGGGGGTCGCCAGCCGACATTGTCTGGCGAACGGCACCCTGAGGAGGCCCACTCCGTGCGAGCGTACTGGCCGGTGGGAGGCTATTGGTGGCAGAAGGCAGTCTCGTAAGTACCCCGGCCCTAAGCCATGGAGTGCTTTAAAGGTGGTCACCAACACCTTGAAGCGCACCTGGAAGACCACCAGGAGCCAGTGCAGCTCGTGCAGGAGAGGTATCACATGGGAGCGCCTCGTCGCCCCCATAATCCCCCGCCCGGCCGCGTTCTGGACCAGCTGGAGCCTCCAGGTGCACCCCAGGGGAAGCCCCATGTAGAGAGCATTGCAGTAGTCCAGGCGGGAAGTGACGAGTGCCTGAGTGACTGTGCGTAGGGAGTCCCGATCTAGAAAGGGGCGCAACTGGCGTATCAGGCGAACCTGATAAAAAGCCCCCCTGGCCACGGCCATCAAATGATCTTCTAAAGACAGCCGTGCATCCAGGAGGACGCCCAAGTTACGAGCCCTCTCCGTGAGGGCGAGTGATTCGCCCCCAATAGCCAGCGATGGCGTCAGCTGGCTATATCGGGACGCCGGAAGCCACAGCCACTCGGTCTTGGAGGTGTTGAGTCGGAGCCTGTAGTTATTCTCTATAAAACTGCAATATTCACCGAGCTTTCATGATGGATCTATTTTACCAACAAAGCATCTAATACTTTTTCAAGACTGCTTGTATTGACTCCCTCATATTACACTCGCCTCTGTTTCTTTTCTTTTTTAAAAAATAATTTTATTAAGCATTATATCAAACAGATAAAACTAACCTCAGGACCTAATACAAAAATACGTTAAAAAGAAAAGAAAAAAAAGTGAAGAATCCTCTTCCTGAGAAGGGAAGTAGTAAGGAAAAGAAAGTTCTCCAACAAGTATACTCAACATTATCGAGTGATCACTGACTCCCTCTTCTTTTCTCAAAAATTTCTTTTAATAAAACGATAAGCCAATAATAAAACCAATTACTACTATAACCTAATACAGAGAACTTTTTAATTTTTAAAATCAGAATCATACACAGTTCAATTCAGAAGCAAAAAGTATCAATTAGCATGGTGATTTTTTTTAAAAAAAGGAAATTATGAGTGGCATAATGTTTGAAGCCTAAGCACTTCCACAATTGTGAGCTATTTATGATCATTGTAGCAACTGTTTCGATTTCTAAAATACTGTACAAAAGTCAAAAGTTTACTATGTAACATACCCTGTGTACAGTGGTGAAATCCAAAATCTACCGGTTCTGTGGGCGTGGCATGGTGGGCGTGGCAGGGGAAGGATACTGCAAAATCTCCACTCCCACCCCACTCTGGTATTTGCCAGTTCTCCAAACTACTCAAAATTTCTGCTACCGGTTCTCCAGAATCTGTCAGAACCTGCTGAATTTCACCCCTGCCTGTGTATGCATCTAAAAATTACAATAAAATACATGTTTGTTGGAAGAAATGTCCATCTGGGTTCAGTTCCAAGTGGGGAGAAAGACACTGGAAACATGGAGACTGTTTGGAAAGATGGTTTAATGGTGGCCTCCTGAAGTTATGAAGTTTCCATGACTGAAGGTTTTCAAGAAAAGACTGGACAGCCATATCTCCAGAATGGTACAGCATTTCTGTTCAAGCGGGAATGGGGTTGGCCTAGAACAGGGGTCTCCAACCTTGGCAACTTTAAGCTTCACTGGCTGAGGAATTCTGGGCGTTGAAGTCCACAAGCTTCGCTGGCTGAGGAATTGAAGTCCACACTGGCTGGGAGTTGAAGTCCATGAAGCTTCGCTGGCTGAGGAATTCTGGGAGTTGAAGTCCACAAATCTTAAAGTTGCCAAGGTTGGAGACCCCTGGCCTAGAAGACCTCCAAGTCCTTTCCAATTCTGTTTTTCTGCATTCTTTATTTGGGTGCCTTTATGGAGCAAAAGGTTGGAACTGATAGGTTCAAACGGTCTTTTCCAGTTTCTGTGTTTCCTGATATTGGCATCATTCAGGGTGAATGAAAAATGTGGAAGACCATGCCATACCCAACGGCGGTGCCTTCTATCACCATGAGTGATTAAGAAAAGCAAAATGAAATTGAAGATTGAAAAAAAAGAACGGTGAGAGAAATGTGAGACCTCTTCTAAAGGCAGAATAAAGTGTGAGGAACTACAGCAGAAAATTTTGGTGCCACATCTATCAATCAATCAATCAAGGAAAGGCATGGTTAGAGAGAGAGAGAAATGTGGATTGCCTTCTGTGTATAAGAATGATGGTTGAAGAATGAAGACACATAGCTTATGAATTTAGGCAACCTGTGGTGATGAAAATATTGCTCAGTGAAAGCCCGTATGTGATGTTATCCAATCCTAACATTAATATTATGAAGATCCAACTCCTAAATTCCTTTCCTCATTCACATTACAGTACCTAGAAAATATAATTTGCATCTGCTCTGACCACAAATAGTGAAGAGACGTATAACCTTAAATTGAAACTGATGTAATGGGGACAGTGGTAAAATCCATATTTTTTTTACTACCGGTTCTGTGGACGTGGCTTGGTGGGCGTGGTGTGCATGCTTGGTGGGCATGGGCATGGGCATGGCCTGGTGGGTGTGGCAGGGGAAGGATACTGCAAAATCTCCATTCCCACCCCACTCTGGGGCCAGCCAGAGGTGATATTTGCCGGTTCTCCGAACTGCTCAAAATTTCCACTACTGGTTCTCCAGAACCTGTCAGAACCTGTTGGATTTCACCCCTGAATGGACGGCAAAAAGACCAGAAGGAAACTTCTGACTCTCCAAACTAAATAAAAGACATTATGCAGATCAAGTTGCTTCTTCAAGTACTTTTCTTTAAAAATAAAATAAAAATAAATCCACCATGCTCCTCAGCACGTCCAACCGTGGAGAAGAAATGCATTTGGCTCCAACCCTGGAGGTCCTTCTCAAAGCAATCTTGCTTCTCTAAACAAGGGAAACTCACCTTCACCCCAAACTTCCCCTGCAGAATTAAAATCACATTGGCCGGTAACATAAAATGTGTTAAGAGTTATTAGTTCATTGCAGAAGTAAATGCAGCTCTTCTGACCTGTATCCCACAATTAGTTGAAAGCAAAGAAGCGGACTAGATTGCTTGAACACTTGAGTTAAATTTAGGTCATGGTAGTGTTGGTTAAAGAACATTAAGTTTGGGCATTTGACACGTGCTGGGTTAGTGTGGCGAGAGATAATGAAGAGAGCAGGTAGTAAAGGAAAGCCATCAGCTGCTCCCCTGGAAGCAAATAGATTGCTATCTCCAAAATTGTTCCATTTCTCAAACGCTGAGGGGGCATCAAGGACCCCCTCAGAACCAGCAGATCTTCTCACTGTCCCACTACATCAAGGACAATCTCAGGTTCCTTGTTGCTCAAAGACAGTATTCCCTCCTTTGTCTCTATTTGATCCATGTTTGGAGTCGCCCAGTCAACTAATCTTCTACTTTCGTCCCCTTTTGTTTGCTGGTCAAGATACATTTCTGAAAGAATAGACACAGTTGATAAATCTGTATACTAGTGATGGTAACTGATGTTCTTGTTTCTGGGTATTTAAAAATTGTGGGGCTTTATTTTTATTTTGTTGGTTTGTCGGATAATTTAGAATAGAATAGAATTTTTTTTATTGGCCAAGTGTGATTGGACACACAAGGATTTATTATTGAACAGCTCATTTGCATCAAAATAGGTGGACATGTTGGTAGGACATATCTGCTGTGGCCCGTCAGCGGCCTGTGCGGATTGTAGCTGATTCTGACAGCGAGGAGGCTGGCATGGTGGTGCACCAGCAGCCTGTGCAGCTGGTACCCGAGTCGGACAATGAGGAGGCTGGAGAAGATGTAGTGCCAGAGGCAAGGATTCAGCCAGGGCCTTCAGAACCTCCAGAAGCTCCTTTAAGTGAAGAGGATGAAGAGGAGGACCCTCTTCTCGATGCACGGGCGTGCAGAGCTGCCAAAAGGCAGGAGTGGCTCCTCAAGAGGAGGTCTCCTCGAGAGTAAGGCTTGGGGCTAATTGGCCACTCCCTTAGCCTATTTAAGGAGGAACATTGACTGAAGTAATTTGTAGGGAACAACTTTAGTTCACTCTACTTCGTGTCTGGATTCTCTACAAAGTGCTTCTGGGCTTTCTGCCAACCTTAGTAAGATTGTGATTACTTCATCTTTGGTTTCTTGTAGGCTGTTAAGAAAGTTTGTTCTTTGTTTTGAAACAGACTGAGTTATTTTAGTAAATTAAGTTTTGTACAAACTTTGTGTGTGCTGTGTTCTTTGGGGTCCGTAGCTGGGGCAGAACAATATCTCCAGATGTGCAATTTTTCTTCGGTCCTCTTTCAAGATGCTTTGTTTGACTCTGTAGCACATTGAATCCCAGGTGCTTTGGAACACATGGAAGAGGGACCAACTTCTCAAGGCACTGAGATACAGATCCCCTTCAAAACACAAGCGGGCAGGATGAGAAGTAATGGGTAGAAGCTTGTTAAAGAGAGAGATCCAGTCTAGAGAAATTTCCTGACTGTGAGAACAATTAATCAGTGAACCGGTTTGCCTCCAGAAGTTATGAACACTGGAGGTTTCAAGAAGACGTTAGATAACCATTTGTCTGGAACGGTATAAAATCTCCTCCTGCCTTGAGCTGAGGGTTAGACTAGACCTCCAAGGTCCCTTCCACGCTTCTGATTCTATGTTCTAAGGTAGCTGTAGATTTTCCCTGGGAACAAACACCTGAACAAAGAAAGGAAGCAGCTGTGTTTAAAGGGATTGAAGAAAAGTGCTTCATTTAAGCTCCTGGGTTTTCCAAAGCACTTTTTTTTGAGAATGAGCCTGAAACACTGCACAGCTCTACTTTTCAGCAAGTTTTCCCTAATGCATTTTTATAGTGGGTCAAGCTTTTTATACAGATGTCCCCTTTTTTTCTTCTTATTTTTTTTTTAATTTTACTAAGTGGTATGGTATTCATGGTATACACACATGAAATTATCCTTCATACATAAACATGTCTCTGTGAAATGTTTGGTAAAGCAGGAATCTCCAAATTGTCATTCAATATATATGTGGTTGTTGTTAGTTGCAAAGTCATGTCCGACCCATCGCAACCCCATGGACAACGTTCCTCCAGGCCTTCCTGTCCTCTATCATCCTCTGGAGCATTTAAGCTCACGCCGACTGCTTCAGTGGCTCCATCCAGCCACCTCGTTCTCTGCTGTCCCCTTCTTCTTTTGCCCTCCATCGTTCCCAGCATTCGGCTCTTCTCCAGTGAGTCCTTCCTTCTCATTAGGTGGCCAAAGTATTTGAGTTTCCTCTTCAGGATCTGGCCTTCTAAAGAGCAGTCAGGGTTGATCTCCTCTAGGACTGACCGGTTGGATTGCTGTACAGTCCAAGGAACTCACAGAAGTCTTCTTTGGCGCTCAGCCTTTCTTATAGTCCAACTTTCACAGCCATACGTTGCAATTGGGAAAACCATAGCCTTGACTCTACGCACTTTTGTTGGCAGGGTGATATGTCTGCTTTTTAGTATGCTGTCTAGATTTGCCATGGCTTTCCTCCCCAGGAGCGAGCGTCTTTTAATTTCTTGGCTGCAGTCCCCATCTGCGGTGATTTTGGAGCCCAGGAAAATAAAATCTGTCACTACCTCCATTTGTTCCCCATCTATTTGCCAGGAATTGAGAGGGCCGGATGCCATGATCTTAGTTTTCTTAATGTTGTTTCAAGCCAACTTTTGCACTCTCCTACTTCACCCGCATCAAGAGGCTAAATGAACAATTTAAAATGAGACTAGGGTAAAATACAATAGTTATAGGATAAAATACAATAATTTAATACATAAATATAGAATAAAATAGAATAAAATGACATCATTCAACTTCTCAAGTACCAATAAAGGGGAATATTTATAGCTCAGGGTTGAAATCAGTGGTGGGTTTCTACTGGTTCGCCGACGCTCTGCACATGGGCAGAAGAGCCGTGCGCAAGCGAAGCAAGTACGTGCATACGCGCACTCACAGTTCTGCACCAGTAACGAAGGTAAGTGAAACCGACCAGTTGTTGAAATGAGAAATGCTTTCTGAGCTTGGTTGTTTTCATTACCTGAAGTAGTAAACATCATCAGTGCTAGTTGTTAAGGAATTTGCAGAGAAACCCTTGAGTAGCAAGGATGTGAAAGCGGTTGAGAGTAGTTATGAATAAGTACAGTCAACATACAGACATACTGAGTTGTATAATAGTTTACTTTCAGTAAACAGTAAACAGTAAAGCATAGTCCAATAAACAATCCAGGTCATACACATTTAAATCAGGAGATAGTCAAAAGGACAGTCCAGGGATAATCCAATAACAAAGTCTTCTTCCCAGTCATCTTAGTCATTCACAGTTCTTCTGGATATGCAAATAGTAGCATACAGATATATCAGAGAGCAAGAAAAGCAAAGAGAACAAACCATGTTTCTAGCTCCCTCTTAAGGACATTGGCAACAGAGCTAACCAATCAGGACACAGTATGATGCAATGTAGCTACATCTTAAAGCTACATTGATAGTTTATATATTGCCAACCCAACAAGTTATGTAATAGTTATTTCCTAACACTAGTGACTCAGTAGGTAGATGCCACCTAGTTTGGATAATGAAATGTCTGCAAGAAAACAACTAAACTCAGAGAGCACCAAGGACCCCACAGTCCTCCTCCTCTTCCTCTCCACAAACACCACTCCCTTCTCACACTGATAATATTGTTTAGTTGGGTAATGAGATGTCTGCCAGAAAACAACCAAGCTCAGAGAGCACCAAGGACCCCTCACATTCTCAAATATTTCTTCAAATCATCTTTAGGGGCTACACAATGCCACCAAAATGTGTGTTAAAAGCTCCATGAGATCAATTCCAATGCATATGTTACCCACAGGAATGGCAAAGTGAGGAAAATGTTTGTTGTGCCGTTTCCTCTAGAATTTCCCACCTGCATGCAAAATAAGGATGGTTGAATACTCAACTCTCCACCGTGCTCATTTAAACTGCGATAAGAGAGGTGAAGCCCACATTTTTCAAACTGTTCTTTGGCGCATTACAAAGGGGATGACATCCCGTCTTTCTCTCCGGTGTTCGGAGCACAGGAGCTGCGAAGAGACGGAAAGAATGCACCGTCACAATGTACATTACTCAGAACAGGACTGTGCAGGTTACAGTATAAAATTGAGGATTAAAATGGGGGTGTTGGACCAGAGGAAAATATAGATTTATTACAGCCCTGCATACTGAAGGTGTATTATGGTAAATATTGTGTCAAACATTGGAGTGGTGTGGTGGCCTAGAGGTGGAGCTCTGGCCTCACAATCAGGAGGCTGTGAGTTCGATCCTAGGTAGAGGAAGATATTTCTCTCCCTGGGCACACTGAGAATATATCTGCTGAACAAAACTCCGCATTGGTGACAGGAAGGGTATCCAGCCATTAAAACACTCTGCTAGCGCCATTCAGTTGCCCAGACTCCACCCCGCAAGGGATTCTGGGGTCGTTAAAAAATGATGATGATTGTGCCAAACATCGCACTGAAAACATATCGTTTTGTTTTGTATCTATGGAGATTCTCAGTCATCCAGGTCATAATTGTCTTAAAGATGCTACTTTTTTTCCTTTCAAAAGGCAACTGGACTGGTTTGTTTGTTTGTTTGTTTTATTTGAGGAAGAAGAGGAAGTCATTTCGCTTCTTCTCCAAGAAGCTTCATCAGTTATAATGTAATTTTGTTTTTGTAGTTTAGAAAGGGAACCAGGCCATTAGCTTTGAGCTACAAGGAATAGGATGTGAATTCCTGAAGACTTAAGAAACTGACACCAGCATTCATTAGTGCAGCCAATAAAACATCATATCAGACGCCTCCTCAAGATTGATGGAGATTGAAGCACAAATCTGATTTTTGTCTATGGCTAATAAAAAAATCATTTACCCTTTCCAGCCACTGCAGTCTGCCCTGAACTAAAACAAAGCTGAAACTCACTGTATTATTATCTTCCAGGAAAATCACTGGCTCTTTATTCATCGGTGTTTCTAAAAGCTTCCCAGATGGCAAATTACAAAATGGATCCGAGGATTTGAAATAACTCGGTGACCTGAAAAAGGAGGGGAAGTAAGGATTTTTATTATTTATTTATTCATTTATTTATTTATTTATTGCATCTGGCTCCAGCACATTTTTAGTTCTTAGCTCACATGCCTACAAAGACATTGGCAGAAGCAAGTGGCATAAATTGCCAATTTCTGTTGGGTCCTTTTTAAAGTTGACACCAAGATCACGCAAAAATCTCCTCTACTTGCGATTGTTGTAACCCACGCGGCCACTTTTAGAGAAGTCGTGTTTTATTCCTATACGCGCACACACAAACACACACACCGCTTATTTGCAAATATTTTTTTTCTTTTGTTCCATGCCTGTTGCAACCCCATCCTCAATTTTATACTGTTTACCAATGCTCTACTGAACCATTATGTATTATAGGTGTTGGGGGGGGCCCTTCAAAAATTTTAGCAGGGGGTTCTTGGCCTGGTTACTGGGTGGACGTGGCCAAGGTGTGTGTGGCCTAGTTAGCCTCCTGCACCACGGCGGGAGGGGGCATTTTTGCCCTCCCCGGGCTCCAGAGGCTTTCCTCGAGCATCTGGGAGGGCTAAAACAGCCTCCCCAGGCTCCAGAGGCCTTCTGGAGACCAGAAACAGGTACTGCCAGTAGGCCCATTTTTCACCGACCCTGAGCTGTTAAATGTTTAATTAAAGCAATAAACAGATGACAAATTCTCCAGCTATTGAAAAGCAAAAATACTCTAATGGTTTTAATAATACTGGTTGATCTGTCTTTCATTCTGGCCTCAAGATGAAACATTTCTGGCAGAGGAATCATTTTATCCAAGTCCAAAATATGTTTAAAAAGATGCTATCCATGCCCTTTTTTTTTAAACAAACATACGAAATATGGAATAACAAAGTTTGAAGGGAGCTTGGAGGTCTTCTAGTCCAACCCCCTGCCCGATCATGAGACCCTACCATTCCAGACAAATGGCTGTCCACCATCTCTTCTTCAAAACTTCCAGTGATGGAGAACCTACAACTTCTGAGTGTATGGATCATACCTCACTGTTTAGACTTCTCGGGTATGTCTGCTGTTTGAGAAGAGCAACCAGGATGACTGGGGGACCGGAGGCTAAAACATACAAAGAATGGTTGCAGGAACTGGGCATGGCTAGTCTAGTGAAGAGAAGGACCAGAGAAGACATGATAGCAGTCTTCCAATACTTGAGGGGCTGCCACAGAGAGGAAGGAGTCAAGCGATTTTCCAAGGCAACCGAAGGCCAGACAAGGAATAATGGATGGAAATCAATTAAGTGAGGTACTAAAACCACTCTATAAAGCCTTAGTAAGACCACACCTAGAGTACTGCATCCAGTTTTAATCACCACACTATAAAAAAGATGTTAAGACTGTAGAAAGAGTGCAGAGAAGAGCAACCAGGATGATTAGGGGACTGGAGGCTAAACCATACGATGTACGGTTGCAGGAACTGGGCATGGCTAGTCTAGAGAAGAGAAGAACCAGGGGAGACATGATAGCAGTCTTCCAATATTTGAGGGGCTGCCACAGAGAGGAGGGGGTCAAGTTATTTTCCAAAGCATCTGAAGGCCAGACAAGGAATCATGGATGGAAACTGAACAAGGAGAGATTCAACCTGGAACTAAGGAGAAATTTCCTGACAGTGAGAACAATCAACCCATGGAACAGAAGTTGACTTCGGAAGTTGTGGGAGCTTCATCACTGGAAGCTTTCAAGAAGAGCCTGGACTATCATCTGTCAGAAATGGTGTAGGCCCACTGTAGGGTCTCCTGCTTGGGGGGGTGGGGTTGGACTAGATGACCTGCAAGGTCCCTTCCAACTCTGTTAACCTGTTTCATCTGTTTCTTGCCTTCCAACTTGCATTCTTCTGCAAGTTTCAGAGCTGACACCAATTACTCCGGACCCACAGAAAGGAGGGTTTGCTCTAAGAAGGGTAGGTAGATCAAAGGCAGATCATGACATTCCCATCCTGCAAATCCTACACCCTGTGCCACATTCTCTCTAGCCTCCGCTTCCAAAGTTGAGGATGCTACTAAACCTTCGAGGACAGTCTCCAAATTCTCAGCAAAATCATTTGTAAAACAGAGAGGCAGCACCACCGCTCCTGACTGCATAGCACCAGCACTTCAAATTGCATTCTAATGGCCTAATTCATAAGCCATTGACATTTTTTTATGAGGCCATAGCATTCCAAAAAAAAAAGAGGGATTTGGGCTTAAAAAAGAGAGCATTTGCATTGCAGAACTCCCTCATTTAACTTCTCATTCTCATTAAGGCTTAAATCCACATCCCATAACTTATCCCCCTCTAAAAACACTCCCTAGTGTACTGATCGAAATCAAGAGGGGCCAGCAGGGGTGGGCTTCAAAAATTTTAGAAAGGTTTCTCTGCCCGGTTGCTAGGTGGGTGTGGGCATGGTGGGCATGGCCTAGACAGCCTCCTGCACCATGGCAGAGGGGGGCGTTTTTGCCCTCCCCGGGCTCCGGAGGCTTTGTTCGAGCCTCCGGGAGGGCAAAAATGGCCTCCCCAGGCTCCAGAGGCCCTCTGGAGGCCAGAAACAGGTCCATTTCTGGCCTTCGCGAACTTCCAGTAGGCCTGTTTTTTACCCTTCCTGAGCCTCCACATGCACCCTACACTTACCTGCATCCAAAATGGGCCGCATGGGGACTCCTGGGAGGGGCAGGGTGGGGTGGGTGGGGCCAGCCAGAAGTGGGATTTGGGAGTTCTCCAAACTACACAGAATCTTAGCTAGAGGTTCTCCCGAACCCCCAGCAACCCATCCCTGGAGCCCAGGCATCTCCAGGAAGATCCTGCTTGCTGCTTATCCGTTACCTAGTTTCCTACATTGACTGAATGTCACCCTGTTTGGCTCAAAGAGTTGAGCCTGCCAACAGGTGTGGCATGGGGCACCTTCTCTATTGCTTTGGCTTTTTGATATTCCCGTTTTCAATTCTTCAAACAAACTGCACAGGTGCAACGTAACAGAGGAAGCTTCATGTTATGACTAGGGAAGGCCAGAAGGAACAGATCTGAAGATGTCTCATAGAACACAGAACATAGAATAACAGTGCTGGAAGGTCATTTAACACAACTCTCTGCATGAACGGGAGTGTCTATACCAGGGGTGTCAAACTCAGTTGCATTGAGGGCCACATCAGGGTTGTGTTTGACCTTGGGGGGCCATGGGCGGTGTGGCCAGGGTGGGCATGGCCAGCTTGACATCACTTGTGTCAAAGGTGCCTGTGGAGGCCTGAGCGCTCCGCCAGCAAAAACAGGCTCCCCAGCTCCGTTTTAGCTGTGACGGCCTCCTGCAACACTCTGCCAGAGAAAACGGAGCTCCATTTTTGCTGGCAGAGGCACCGTGTGCTGGTCCTTCGCTGTTTCCAGGGCGGCCCCATGGGCCAGATCTAAGCACCCCGTGGGCCAGGTTGGCCCCTGGCAGGGTAAAATGCTCCCAGTTCAGACCAGATCGGGTGATCCGGTAGCGATTGTGGCAGGTGGTTCAGAGAACCAGTAGCGATGGTGGCACAAGGCTCCGCCCACCCACCCAGATGTCGTTACTTCCTGCTTTTAAAGGTTAAAAAAAGGCACTGACAATTGCGCGCCACAAACTGATCACACACAGAAATACACACACATGCTGTTCTACTTACGTTCCCAAGCTTCCTTTTGGTGTGCACTGCACACACCCACAAGCCCGCACCTTGGTGTGTGGCGCGCAGCGTGCATGTGCAGCCAGCAAATCGGTAGTAAATCAGTAGTAAACTGGTTCAGATTTCACCACTGGCCCCCGGGCCTTGAGTTTGACACCCCTGGTCTATACCATTTCAAACCAATGGTTGGCCAGCCTCTCCTTGAAAACCTCCAGTGATGGGGCACCCACAACTTCTGAAGGCAAGGCACTCCAATGGTTGATTGTTCCCACCATTAGGAAATTTCTCCTTATTCTAGATCTCAAGCCATTCAATTCTTAGATAGAGTTAATGATGACCTCCCCCAACTGGTATCTCCAGATCCATTACTCAAGTCCATTCCCTAAAAGTTAATCTATTGTCTCAAAGTCTAGAACATAGAATATAGTTAGAAAAGGGAGGATGTTAAGTGTGGATATATTATTATATAGATAGTAATGGGGCACCCCTTTCCTGGACACCCATCTGTTTGAAAGGCTTTTATCTGATGTCCATCTTGTTCTGAGATTGAAACTTATGATTTACTGACATCTGATGGTTTTATGAATGATGGGCATGTTTTCATTCTCCCTTCAATGACCCATTGTGATGGGAATGGAAAAATTTAACTATGGTCCTTGGGAAATACAGCTTAGTGATGGAGGGCGCCCAGAAGTGAGAGAGAAAGAATTGGGTGCCACTCATCTACACGGACTCTGGGGCAGTGACGAAATACATTTTTTTTTTACTACCAGTTCTGTGGGCATGGCTTGGTGGGTGTGGTGTGGCTTGGTGGGCATGGCTTGGTGGGCGTTGCAGGGGAAGGATACTGCAAAATCTCCATTCCCACCCCACTCCAGGGGAAAGATACTGCAAAATCCCCATTCTATCCCCACTCCTGGAGGAACAATATTGCAAAATCTCCATTCCCACCCCACTCTGGGGCCAGCCAGAGGTGGTATTTGCCGGTTCTCTGAACTGCTCAAAATTTCCACTACGGGTTCTCCAGAACCTGTCAGAACCTGCTGGATTTCACCCTTGTTCTGGGGTTCAGAAGCTGAAGTTTGGAACTGTTGGAGTTTCCCCCTATGCCAATGGCCCTTCATAGTTAAAAAAAAAAATAAGAATAACAATCACAACCTCACCTGATTAAAAAAAAAAAAAGCAGGAAAAATAATACATTGTGAGGCACCCAAGCAGTTAGTACTGCCTACTACACTGATCACCATGTTTGATAGATTGTGATGATGAAGAAGAAGCTCAAGAGTCAGAAATGATTAGCATTTGATGAGCTCCTGTTTCAAGACTTCAGCCTCATGTACTTTGAAATTGAAATTCTTTAACCTGCAAGGGGACTTGAACTCTGACAGCTGACTTATTGAACTTTCTTAAACCGTAATGGCAAAGAAGGTAAATCTATCAGGGCTTCCTTATACAGTAGCAGGATTTGTATAAAGAAGGAGGAGGAGGAGGAGGAGGAGGAGGAGGAGGAGGAGGAGGAGGGAGGCAGGTAGGTAGGTAGGTAGGTAGATAATCTATGAGCAGCATGGTGGTCTGGTGGTGAAGACGTTCACATCCCAGTAGGAAAGTTGAGGTGTCAATCCTAGGTGGCGGAAGTTGTTTCTCTTGCTGGGTGCAATGAGTAATTGTCTGATGCAAATCCCATGTAGGCATCAGGAAGGGCATCCGGTCAGTAAGTATTTAGCTCCATCCAGTCACCACAACTCTTCTCCAGATTAAGGGATTAAGGGTTGTAAAAAGGTAGGGTTGCCAGGTCTGCTTCCAAAAAATAGTGGACAAGCGGGGGTGGGGGGTTAAGTAGTAAAAAATTTTTAAAAAATTACAATTAAATTATATATTTTCTTATAAACATTTTAACACGTATTAAAATAATTACTTCAAAACTCTACTTAAAATTCAAAACATTAAATATATTATAATAATATGTAAAATATTAAATTACATTTTACTTTGCTGTCGTGTGTATTTTTTATTTGACTGCGCAGCTTTGAACAATTCTTTGTGTTTAAGGAATAATTCTTTAATTTCAGTACAACGTTGAGAAATATTAAAAAATATACAAAGTTCACTTCGAACTGATACAAGCAGTCGGTTACGTTTGTCAGTCCATAAATTTCCCATGACGCTGAAAATTCGTTCAACGTTTGCATTTGATACCGGAATTGATGCACAATACTGGAACACTTTCAGTAAACTCAGAGCTGTCTCTTTCTTGAAAAAGTACGTCCACTTATCAAGGGATGAATCGCCCTGCAGATGAATATAAACTTCTAAGGCAGAAATTTCATCAAAGAGAGTGTTGGATGGAAGTTCTTCTCGCCATGGTGATAATAACCAGATGTTCGTCATTTCTTCTAAAGTTGGAGGATTATTGCGATCAGTTAGATTGAAACAATTTAGCATCTCATATACTGAATCGGTGAAATTATACCACTTTTCTAGGTACGCAATGGCTCTTTGATACACGTTGATGGTTTCTTTCTTGAACTTTTGTACAGCATTCTCAGGCAAATGTTTTTTACGTAAGGCAAATAAAATTTTCGTTCCAAAAAACTGCTCATCGTATTTTTTTTGCAAAGAATCACGCAGTTTACACATGATAATGTGAAGATCACATGCAAGAATTTTCTTGCTTTCCAGCTTCAATAGGGTATCTTGCATTATTGACATGAAGAAGTGCGTGAAATATAAATACAATTCTGAAATTGTTGGTTCATCGTCTTTTGCGAGTTCATTTTCCTGATCCGAAATAAGGTTCCAGATAACCTTATAGCACTCATTAGATCCAAGAGAAATAAAATACGATTTTAGAGGTATCCAGTTTAAAATAAGTCTTTTGACCGCTTTAAACAAATTTAACCAACATGTTGGAACATGGCGCAAAACTTCATGGAATTCTGACTCGCAAAACTCAAAAAATGATTTCAACTCTTCTCGTTTCTTCGCAGAATTCGAAAATTCGGCAAAAACCTTCAGCACTACATTTTCGATATCAAAAGATAACTACTTTAATGCATTTTTTGCGCTGTTGTGTAAAATGTGATTATTGCAATGAACATTCAATCTTTGTTTCATTCTAACATGAAAAAAAAAGACAAAACGCGATTCTCCTATCCTTATTCTCTTAGACTGTACAGCTTTAGATTACGTACCATTTCATCATAAAGCTTTTGAATAAAAAAAAATGTCCACTATTTTGTGAAAAAAAATAGTGAACATAATGGGAAAAAGTGGTCTGTCCGCTCAAGTAGTGGACACCTGGCAACCCTATAAAAGGGTGTGTGAGTGTGATATATATGTGTGTGTGTGTATATGCGTGTGTGTGTGTGTGCGCGTGTGTGCACATACATACAATATATATAAAATCGATATATATCATCATCATCTGCCTGTCTCTGTCTATATTATCTATCTATCTATCTATCTATCTATCTATCTATCTATCTATCTATCTAATCTATCTATCTAATCTATACATACATATACATCATCCATCTCTCTCTCTCTCTCTTTGTATCTATCTATCTATCTATCTATCTATCTATCTATCTATTATATCGGCTATTTATATTTATCTTGGCTCTATGTATCTGATCTTTATTTAAACACAAACATTAAACAGGCAAGCATTCTTCTAGCAACTGGAAGGCACCTAGTTTCATCTGTAATATTCTTCAGCTTTTGCTCCGTCAGATTTTGACAACATATTTTTCCAACCTCAAGCACGTGTGATTAGCTCACTGAAAGAATCCTAGATCAACTTTTACATCTTTTCCTAAATGAGGAGAGTTCTATTCTTTTCATGGGAAAGGAGTTAATTAACATTCACAAAATACTTCATCACTGAGACAGAAAAGTTATTACACTAAGAAGATTTAATCTGAGAGAGTGAAATTGACTGAACTGTTCATCTTGAAGTGCTTAATAAAATAAAATAAAAAATAAAGCCCACTATGGCAACTTCTGGCATCCAACCATCATTGTAACAAGATAAGGACAAGTTATATATGACCTCAATCATTATTCCTTTACACAAAGCAGAAATATATCATAGGTACAGCATAAAACTGCTTACAAACTTTTATTTTATGAGACCGGGAACATCCTTTCAGATTAACAGAGTTGGAAGGGACTTTGTAGGTCATCTACTCCAACCCCCCACCCAAGCAGGAGAACCTGCACCATTTCTGACAGATGGCAGTCCAGTCTCTTCTTGAAAGCTTCCAGTGATGAAGCTCTTACAACTTCCGAAGGCAACTTCTGTTCCATTCGTTGATTGTTCTCACTGTCAGGAAATTTCTCCTTAGTTCCAGGTTGAATCTCTCCTTGTTCAGTTTCCATCCATTATTCCTTGTCTGGCCTTCAGGTGCTTTGGAAAATAGCTTGACCCCCTCCTCTCTGTGGCAGAGAGATATTGGAAGATGCTATCCTGTCTCCCCTGGTCCTTCTCTTCACTAGACTAGACATGCCCAATTCCTGCAACCATTCATCGTATGTTTTAGTCTCCAGTCCCCTCATCATCCTGGTTGCTCTTCTCTACACTTTTTCTAAAGTCTCAACATCTTTTTTATAGTGCGGTGACCAAAACTGGATGCAGTATTCTAGGTGTGGTCTTACTAAGGCTTTACAGAGTGGTATTAGTACCTCACTTGATCTTGATGGTATCCCTCTGTTAATCCTACTTAGACAGCAGCTCTCCTAATGATTCCACCACATGCAATAAATGATTCTCTGAATTCATTATTTCCACAGTCAAGTAGCATTCCCCACCATTCAGTCAGAACTGTAGAATCTTCTGGGATGAGAAGTGAAACATCTTCAAGGGAAAAAATAGAAAATCCAGTTGCCTCTTGAGAAAGCACCTTTGGGACAACCATGATCTGGATGAATGAAAATCTCCATAGACCTCAATGTATCCTTCATGGTTTCTGGAGCCACCATCATATAAAGTGATAAGTGAGAGGGATTGGCCCAAAATCACCCAGCTGGTTTTCGTGGCTAAGGGAGGACTAAAACTCATAGTCTCTCTCATTCTAGCCTAGTTCTTAACACAAGCTGGTATAGGAAGTTAGCACCCACCCCTCTCCTAGAAGAATGAAATATTCTAGGAAATATTAAAAAGGCAGAATATTATACCTCCCTGGATGAGAAATGGAGAAAGATGTTTTTTAGGCAGGAAGCAGACTCACTCTTAATAGCCTCCATCTCCTCAATAGCCCACAGCAGATGCCAGCACTTAAAAGATAAAGAGATAGCTAGGTTTATTCATAAGCAAATGCCCTCACCCAAGATCCAACAATGGTAGGATTAGCCCTCTACCTATCTAGCCACAGAACTCACCACATGGCATCTAGGGAGATTGAGCCTAGCAAGGCTCAACCAAGCCTGGGATTCAAAAGATAACCTATAAAGTTACCTCTGACATGGCCCCATGGGAGTCTGAGAACCAATCAGAATACAAGCTCAAATTCAAAGCCCAACAGAAGGTATAAATATATATATATATATATATATATATATATATATATATATATATATATATATATATATATATATATATATATATCCCTCTCGCCCTCCCCCCCCCCCTCACTCTCTCACTCTCTCACCCATGTGCTTTTTTTGCCCAGGACCTCAAACCCATGTGTCCACCATTAAACCAACTTTTCAAGCAGCCTCCATGTTTTCAGTATCTTTCTCCCCACTGGGAACTGAACCCAGATGGACATTTCTCCCAACACTGGCTCTTCATAATACCTACGAGAAAACAATCCTATTCTTCAGATAATTCTATCCCCAGAAAAATCTGTGTAATTTAATATTCTTTTTTTTTTAAAGGTACGTTCCATCCCAAAGTTCATTTTCAAGATAGTTTCAGGCTTTACCATTTGGAAAGTTTTATAACTCGAGCTCAAATTTGGCATTTTATTTTATCTGTGTGTATGTTAGCTCCATTGCCCATCTTGTCTATCGTGATTGACAGTCGCTTGTGAAGACTATCAGGTGGTGGCTTCCTCAGGGCAACCTGATTCTTCCCAAACGTAAACTGGGATCTTCGACTCATTGAAATTCTGATTTTAATACCAAGCATAAGCTACTGTATTCCCGCTTTTAATGTCTCAAACGTATGTGGCGTTTTTTTAAAAAATTAATAGTGTCAGTTTTATTAATGCGTTAAAACATGAATTAAAAACATGACAAATCAACATGAAGCAACAGTCTGTTTTAATGAATATTTCATCTCCCGACATCACTAAATCATAGATCAAAAGGAACTGACGGGTATTTTCCCCTGAATATTTTCCTTTCCTATCAGGACAGGATTATTCTAACTTTTACAAGTTAGGTGGCACTTGGTTGTAACTTTGGCATTTCATGCTCACGCAAAGAAAAGAAAGGAAATGTCTTCTTAACTATTGTTATCAATTCATCAGGATGAAAAATGAGGTTCTTCTCCAGACTGTTAGCTCAGATGAAAGCAAACAAACCACTTGGGCATTTACCTTTCCAATACATCTCAAGATTGGAAGCACAAAGCTACATCTGTTACTCATCTGGCAATGTCGAAAACTGATGTTCTGTTGAGGAGGGACAGAATGAAGTGGTGGGCTGAGCTCCTGTAGGACTAGAGAAGATTCTTCTACCCCTTCAGCTTGCAAAGGGGAGAAAATGGCATTCATTTTTAAAAAAATAACCAAATAACCTGCCTGGTAAAACATACAATGGACGGTTGCAGGAACTGGGCATGGCTAGTCTAGTGAAGAGAAGGACCAGGGGAGACATGATAGCAGTCTTCCAATATTTGAGGGGCTGCCACAGAGAGGAAGGGGTCAACCTGTTTTCCAAAGCAGCTGAAGGCCAGACAAGGAATAATGGATGGAAGCTGATCAAGGGAGGTACTAATACCACTCTATAAAGCCTTAGTAAGACCACACCTAGAATACTGCATCCAGTTTTGGTCACCACACTATAAAAAAGATGTTGAGACTCTAGAAAAAGTGCAAAGAGCAACCAGGATGATGAGGGGATTGGTGGCTAAAACATACGAAGAACGGTTGTAGGAACTGGGCAAGGCTAGTCTAGTGAAGAGAAGGTCCAGGGGAGACAGGATAGCAGGGTTTCAATATTTGAGGGGGTCAAGCTATTTTCCAAAGCACCCGAAGGCCAGACAAGGAATAATGGATAGAAACTGAACAAGGAGAGGATAAATTTTCTGACAGTGAGAGCAATCAATCAATGAAACAGAAGTTGCCTTCGTAAGTTGTGGGAGGTTCGTCCCTGGAAGCTTTCAAGAAGAGACTGGAATGTCATCTGTTAGAAATGGTATAGGGTCTCCTGCTTTGGGGGTGGTTGGACTAGATGACCTACAAGGTCCCTTCCAACTCTACTAATCTTTATGCAAAACAGCACCATGTTGTACAAGAACAAAGGACTATAGAAGCTGTCTTCCTGGGAGAGCCTTCTACTTGTTTGGACTCGTGTGATGAGAAGAAAATAATTCTGGAGAAAGAGTCCTTTTCTCTGCAGCTAAAAGTGACACCATCTATTCTACCTCAGTACCTTGTCTTAGAAGGCCAGATCCTGAAGATGAAACTCAAATACTTTGGCCACCTAATGAGAAGGAAGGACTCCCTGGAGAAGAGCCTAATGCTGGGAACAATTGAGGGCAAAAGAAGAAGGGGACGGCAGAGAATGAGGTGGCTGGATGGAGTCACTGAAGCAGTTGGTGTGAGCTTAAATGGACTCAGGGGGATGGTAGAGGACATGAAGGCCTGAAGGAACGTTGTCAATGGGTTGGAAACAACTTCGCAACTAACAATAACAACAACAACCTTGTCATCCTATCCTATTAAAAGACAAGTCGACAGGAGGAGGAGGAGGAGGAGGAGGAGGAGGAGGAGGAGGAGGAGGAGGAGGAGGAGGAGGAGGAGGAGGAGGAATAATTGCTTCTCATCTAAGAAGCTTCATCGGTTCTGGCATGATAGTGGGGGTGATGAAGCCAGAACCGATGAAGCTTCTTGAATGCGATGCAAAATATCTTTTTCTTCTTCATTCCTAAAGGAAAAAAAACAGGCTGGTTGCCTTTTGAAAAAGCACCTTTGAAACAAGTACGACCTGAATGACTGAGAATCTCTACAGACGCTTGTCATCCCTCTCTTTCGCATTGTTTAGTGTGACCCGCTCCCTGCTCCACCAGGAAGCGCCGGAGGACCCCTTGGAGGGTAGAGCCGAGGACTTTGTACAATATCTGTATGACAAAATTGCTCAGATTCGGGAAAATTTGGACTCTGACTGGGTAGGTTCGGGAGGGAGGATGGAGGCAAGTCTTGAGAATATTACCTGGGAAGAGTTTGATTCTGTGACTCTGGAAAACATGGACAAGATACTGGGCAGACTGAGCGCGGCCACATGTTTATTGGACCCGTGTCCCTCCTGGCTGGTGCTGGCCTCTCGGGAGGTTACACGAGGCTGTCTCCAGGGGATTATAAATGCTTCCTTGAGAGAGGGTGTCTTCCCTGCCGCCTTGAAGGAGGCGGTGGTGAGGCCTCTCCTCAAGAAGCCTTCCCTGGACCCAGCAGTGTTGGCTAATTATCGTCCAGTCTCCAACCTTCGCTTTGTTGCAAAGGTTGTTGAGAGTGTGGTAGCGCGACAGCTTCCTCAGTACTTGGATGAATCGGCTTATCTAGATCCGTTCCAGTCGGGCTTCAGGCCTGGATACAGCACGGAAACGGCATTGGTCGCATTGGTAGATGATCTCTGGAGGGCTCGGGACAGGGGTTGCTCCTCTATCCTGGTCCTATTAGATCTCTCAGCAGCTTTTGATACCATCGACCATGGTATCATGCTGCACCGGTTGGAAGAGTTAGGGGTGGGGGGCACCGTGTTGCGGTGGTTCTCCTCCTTTCTCTCTGATCGGTCGCAGTCTGTGTTGACAGGGGGGCAGAGGTCGACCCCGAGGCCCCTTGTATGTGGGGTGCCACAGGGTTCAGTTCTCTCACCCCTTCTGTTGAACATTTATGTGAAGCCGCTGGGTGAGATCATCCGTGGTTTTGGGGTGAAGTATCATCAGTATGCTGATGATACTCAGCTATACATCTCCACCCCGGACCACCCCAATGATGCCCTTAAAGTGATGTCCCAGTGCCTGGAGGCTGTACGGATCTGGATGGGGAGGAACAGACTCAGGCTCAACCCATCCAAGACCAAGTGGCTGTGGTTTCCGACGTTCCGATATAGTCAATTGGTGCCATCACTGACTATTGGGGATGAGTCATTGCCCCCCACGGAGAGGGTTCGCAACTTAGGCGTCCTCTTGGACTCACGGCTGTCTTTAGAAGAACACTTGACGGCTGTGGCCGGGAGGTCTTTTTATCAGGTTCGCCTGATTCGCCAGTTGCGTCCCTTTCTGGATCGGGACTCGTTAAATACGGTAACTCATGCCCTCGTCACTTCACGCCTGGACTACTGTAATGCTCTCTACATGGGGCTCCCCTTGAGGAGCACCCGGAGGCTCCAGCTAGTCCAGAATGCGGCCGCACGGGTAGTTATGAGAGCAGCATGGTGCTCCCATGTGGCTCCCCTCCTGCGCGAGCTGCACTGGCTCCCTGTGGTCTTCCGGGTGCGCTTCAAGGTCTTAGTTACCACCTTTAGAGCGCTCCATGGCTTAGGACCGGGGTACTTACGAGACCGCCTTCTGCCACCAATAGCCTCTCACCGCCCAGTACGCTCCCATAGAGAGTGGCTTCTCAGGGTGCCGTCAGCCAAACAGTGTCGACTGGCGGCCCCCAGGGGGAGAGCCTTTTCTGTGGGGGCACCTGCCCTTTGGAACGAGCTCCCCCCAGAGATACAGAAGATTCCGGACCTGCGCACTTTCCGCCGTGCCCTCAAAACATTCCTGTTTCAGCAGGCCGGCCTGGCCTAACTTTCCCTTTATATTGCTTTTTTTTTTTATTTTAAACTGGGATATATTAAATGTATTTTTTTCGTTCGCTGTTCACCACCCTGAGTCCCTTAGGAATAGGGCGGTATATAAATTTAATAAATAAATAAAGAAAGAAATAATAAATTTGCAAATGAAGATGTCGTACTCTCAAAGGTGCCCATATTCTAAGAATTCCTGTGGCCTAATAAATGCAGCCATAAGAAATTTGCCCGGACTGACCCTGTCTTCCTAGCTTTCTACAGACCTCTTTGACCTAGGCAAGCGTCCAAAAAAGTGACTCACCCACATTTGTTTTCTTGCTCCATTGTTATGCTGTGATCCACTGGGGTTTCGTTATACAAACTGGCCACAGAAGTCTCATAAGTAAATAGTCATTCCCCCTGCACTTCCTCATTAAATAAGTGAAGAACATCAGTCTCTACCCTTGAGATTTGCACTGAAATTCTCTTCTCCTTGGAAAGAAATTATAACAGCATGTTCTGCTTCATTGACACTGAATGAGAATAGAATTTCTTCACCTGACTAACTTTAACTAGCATAAGTTGGTTTAACTACTGCACTTTCAGCATCTAAACATAATTGAGTTTTGGTGCAGAAACTAAGGGAGCCACAGACATGATTTTCTTATAATGGCTACAGAGCCCACAATCTGTACATACAAGCTAACCAGTAAGGTAAAGGTAAAGGTTCCCCTCGCACATATGTGCTAGTTGTTCCTGACTCTAGGGGGTGGTGCTCATCTCCGTTTCAAAGCCGAAGAGCCAACGCTGTCCAAAGACGTCTCCATGGTCATGTGGCCGGCATGACTCAATGCCAAAGGCACACGGAACGCTGTTACCTTCCCATCAAAGGTGGTCCCTATTTTTCTACTTGCATTTTTTTTATGTGCTTTCGAACTGCTAGGTTGGCAGAAGCTTGAACAAGTAACCAGAGCTCACCCCGTTACACGGCACAAGGGATTCGAACCGCTGAACTGCTGACCTTTCAATCATCAAGCTCAGCGTCTTAGCCACTGAGCCCCCATGTCCCATCTTTAGTTAACCAGTGGTGAGGTTCAAATAATTTAACAACCGGTTGGCCCAGGGTCTGGTTGGCTGGCATGGGAGGCGTGGCCCATCCACGTCCTCCAGTGTGGGAATCAGGTGGCCATAGTATATGTGTAGATCGGCCTAGCTGGTTGGACACGTGTATGGAGCTTGGCACTGAAATAATCTGAGTATGAAAAGCGAGTTCAGCTAGATGACCATTGGAGGGGCTCTATTTAGAATGGAGGCTGTGTTTGCAAGGCATAGACATCTCCTTGTATAACATTCCTGAGGACTGAGGTAACCTCTGATAACTGGGAGATGGGCCTCTTGGCTAGCAGAAGAATATGCTGGGAACAAAGCCAAATATGATAACATAGCAAGAGTTAAGTTTTATTTCTGCGTTAGGTATCGCTTTCCTAGAATTCACGTGATTTACTGTGATATTGTAGAATGTGAAACCTATATGGAGAATATATGGATGCTTTCCTTTTTCATGTATGTAATATGAGATGTGTAGCCATAATAACGCCTTTTGATGACGCTGTTTTACTAATAAAAGAGATTGCGGGGCTTTGTTCTGCGCTCTCTCATCCCGAGAAACACTTGTCCTGTGTCTTCTCTAATCTGGACCTCTCATGGGAAGCCCGCCAGGATGATCGCAACACTCCAGCTCCGCCACACATGTTGGATGACCTTCCCGTGATAGCCTGAGCAAACCAGTTGTTAAATTACCACCTCCACCCATCGAAGTGGATCCTGGGTGCTGCGCTGCAGTGGAGAAACAGGCAATGGAGTGGCTGGCACGAGGGAAGGAGGAGGGAAAATGGTCTTCTCTTTCCCTCTTACACCAGCCACTCCTTTGCCCATTTCTCCTTTGCAGCGCAGTGCCCACTTTGACAGTGGGTGGGGAGCAGTGATGGGTTTCATTTACCTTTGCTACTGGTTCACTCATGCGCATGTGTGCACTTCGCTCATGTACGTGCCACTTCTGTGCATGTACAGAAACTTCTGTGCATGGACAGAGCGTATTTGATGACATCCACGCAAGTGAGTGGAGCCTTCCGCTGCTGCTGCTGCTACCAGTGCGCCCAAACCCGGGCAAACCGGTAGCAACCCACCACTGGTTGGGCGGGGGGTATAATTTAACAACTGTTTCACCTGAACCGGTGTGAACCGACTGAATCCCGCCACTGAAACTAACCAACACAACGCACCACAATAGTATAATCTGTTTTCCTAGCAACACTGCTTCCCACTGTCCCTGTGTACACCTATGTCCGGTACATCAGTTGTGTGAGTCTAGAAAAGGGAGGGGGGTGTCATCTGATGTCCCTTTTTCAATCCAGATGCTCCCTTGCAGACATGTGCAGAAGCCCCTTTCCATCCAAAGCTTATCCAACGGATATGAAGAATCGAAGCGTCAGAGTGGAGCATCTCCAAGTGAAGCTGCTCACTCAAATTTCATCACTGCCATGTTCTATGTGGGGCAAATTTGACACAACCCATGATCTAATGAAATAGGGACCCCCTCTTCTAAAAAAAAAAGTAGAAATGGGACATAGGCAGGCAATAGAATACATTTTATTGTTTTGGGCACTTGCTTTAAAAAAAATAAATATTTCACATGTCAGGTTCCATAAAAACCAAGAAAGACATGTAGACTTCCTTCTAAGCAGGTTCTCTTATCGCTCCTCACTTATAGACAGAAATCTTGTCATACTAAAGCAGATTACTTTCACCATTAAATATATAGTCTGGGAACTAGCAAGGAGGAGCTGCCTTGACCCTCTTCTTTCTTCCCAAACTATCAAAATATTGCTGTATCTTGGTCCTCTGGGATTCAGCCCCTTCATCCTGGGAATCCAGACTACTTTCCACCACACTACCAAGTTATTCCTCATAACTCTGTGCTTTACAAACCATGTGCTTTTTCCTTTGGTGGGACTGGTCTATCAGGGCAACCTGGTCTACCCAATTATGGGATGGAGCCTACCACTTCAGTTTTCACCTTTCAGCCCCAATCCAGTGGCCTTCGCAGGCAGTCGCTTTCGCGACAAACTATTTTTTTGTGTTAAATTTATGTTTTACCGGCAAAGAAATAAAGGGAGACTAGCATAGATCTACTTCAAGCTATTTAGCTCTCATCAGCTAGCCATACCCTTCTGGGATTCGGCAAGCAGCCCGGGTTCGAATCCCAGAAGGGTATGGCTAGCTGACGAGCGCTAAATAGCTTGAAACAGATCTATATTAGTCTCCTTTTATTTCTTTGTCAGTAAAACAAACATTTACTAACCATGCTGCTTACTTGACAACAATACAGAAGTGGTCTTATCTGCCTCTTGCTTCCTTGAAGAAAGCATGTATTTCTCCTTATGACACAAGAGGAGCAATTTCATTAAAAATAAAAGGAGAGGAGAGGGAAAATCCATGGTAGAGAAAATAACTTCTCCTTGAAAAGGATTTGGGTCCCTCTATGACGTGCAGCATACTAAAAAGCAGAGACATCACCCTGCCAACCAAAGTGTGTATAATCAAGGCGATGGTTTTCCCAGTTGCAATGGATGGCTGTGAAAGTTGGACCATAAGAAAGGCTGAGCACCAAAGAATTGAGGCCTTTGAACTCTGGTGCTGGAGAAGAACTCCTGCGAGTCCCTTGGCCTGCAAGGCGATCCAACCGGTCAGTCCTAGAGGAGAGCAACCCTGACTGCTCTTTAGAAGGCCAGATCCTGAAGATGAAACTCAAATACTTTGGCCACCTAATGAGAAGGGAGGACTCCCTGGAGAAGAACCTAATACTGGGAACGATGGAGGGCAAAAGAAGAAGGGGACGGCAGAGAACGAGGTGGCTGGATGGAGTCACTGAAACAGTAGGCATGAGCTTAAATGGTCTCCAGGGGATGGTAGAGGGCAGGAAAGCCTGGAGGAACCTTGTCCATGGGGTCACGATGGGTCGGACACGACTTTGCAACTAACAACAACATGACGTGCAGTGAGGACTTTGTAGATGGCATTCAGCATAGGACGGTTGGCTAAGGAAGCAGAAGAAAGTTGGACCTTCCTTTATCATGCCACATTTATTTTCTCGCCCTTGCTTTTTCCGTGCCAGTTTGAAGCCGTGGCATGGTGTGACAAACCCATGTTTTTTAATTAGTTTGGAAGGGTTTTAATTGGGAAACAAAGGGAGAGATCTTGTTGATTGCGTCTGCAACCTTTAATTGCCTGACTTTGCAGACCATTAATTATGTTGATGTGAATATGACATTCCCTCTTTCCCACCCCCACCCCCCCACCCCTCAAAACTATCCTGTTTACAGTATTTGAACACAAGTCAGTACCTGTTGATTCTTCGCGTGATCCTTAATTAAGTTATTGCTGTGATGGGAATTAAGAAAGGAACATCTACATGCAGTCCGGAGGATGCTCTTCTTATCCTGCCTTTTTAAAAAATGGGTTTTCTGTATTTAGTTCTTATCTGGTTTTTCTGAAAGGTCAGTAGGGGAAAATAATGACCAATGTGAAGATTTCCACCAGGGCTGCAGTATCTAGGAGCAAGAGGAGGAGAGGCGATCCAAATTTTTACTTTAAGGGTCTCTCATTTGCCTGCTTGCAGACAAAGGAACAAAACAAGATTTTTGCTAAAGTGGTCTTAATTTGGGGAACATTTCAGGTGTTGAGGAGGAGGAGGAGGAGGAGGAGGAGGAGGAGGAGGAGGAGGAGGAGGAGAAGAAGAAGAAGAAGAAGAAGAAGAAGAAGAAGAAGAAGAAGAAGAAGAAGAAGAAGAAGAAGAAGAAGGCGGCAATCATTTTGAATAAATAATTGAAATATGCTTTGAATTATTATTTTAAAATTAAAGGGTGCAACTTATTGCTAAATGCACCAGTAAATCATCCCTCGCTTCTCCTGCAAAGTCACTCCCCAGGGCCTTGAACCAAAGAGTCCATGTTCTCTTTATTGGTTCCAGTGATGTAAAAATCCTTGTTTCGGTTAATCTACAGCCTCTCTGGGCTTCACAGATCCCTTCAGTCTCGAGGGAAGGTAACAGGAGAGAATTCTTCCCAAGGGGCCTCTCCTGCTGAAGGTGAGCCTGCTTTAGATAAATAATGGGAGGATTTATCCTTCCCTGGAGAAAATGGGGGGAAAAAATCGGCCCCTTTCTGTTACCTGAATTTAGCAGAGAATTTCCAAAAGGATCCAGTTAAAATGTCCAAGCTAACTTTTTTTTAAAAAAATAAATGTAAGATAGCCGAGTTTAGATTCATGTCCATTTTACACACAGTAGCAACCTTCAAGGATCCACCTGGATTGTATTCTCTGCAATAAGTAGGTCACCCTTCCACAACAGCTACTGTATAGTTCTGTGATGGCAAACCTATGGCATGTGTGCCACAGATGGCACGCGGAGCCATATTTGTGGGCACGCAAGTGTTGCCCTAACTCAACTCCAGTGTGCATGTGCATCTGCATGGCAGCCAATTTTCGAGCTTTCTGGTCCCACAAGTTGGGAAGCGGGCCGTTTTTGACTTCCGGAGGGCCTCTGGGAAGTGGGGAATGCCGTTTTCGCCCTCCGCAGGCTCCAAGAAAGCCCCTGGAGCCTGGGGAGGGCAAAAAACAGGCCTACCAGGCCCACCAGTAACCTTTTTGCCATCATGTGCCAAAAGTGGGGGGAGCACGGGGGTATTGCGCATGCATGCACGGAGGAGTGCGGGGGGCATTGAATTATGGGTGTGGGCACACGCACACGTGACCGCCCCCCCCCCGTGCTCCCCCCGCTTTTGGCACCAACGGCAAAAAAAATTAGCCATCAATGGTATAGTTCCTCCACTGAATCTGTGGAGCAAGATGAGCCGGAATTGGAGCCTACGGAGATCGAGGGGGCGGCTTCGGAGGAATGTGGGGAGGAACATGCCAAGTCAGGCCAGGGCCTTTCAGGATTGGGATGGCTAGTAGGCAGGGAGGAATGGGGGCAGGATGACCAAGCAGTGAACATGAGAGACAGAGGTCAGGCGATGAACAAGGACCACCCCCTCCTGATCCTTGAGCATGGAGAGTGGAGAGAAGGCAGGAAATTCAGCAGGTTCTGACAGATTCTGGAGAACCAGTAGCAGAAATTTTGAGTAGTTTGGGGAACCAGCAAATACTACCTCTGGCTGGCCCCAGAGTGGGGTGGGAATGGAGATTTTGCAATATCCTTCCCCTGCCATGCCCACCAAGCCATGCCCACAGAACTGGTAGGGAAAAATTTTGAATTTCACCCCTGTGGGGAGGGGCATTTGTCGGGAGCAAACGCTGAATTCATAGAGTGTTGTGTGCCGTTGCCGACATTTGAGGTTTCCTGGATTGCTTTCTTTCTCTCTGGCTTCCTGGAGTAATTGCCTTGTTCCTTTGCTTCCTGGGCTCATTGACTTGCTCTGCTGGATTTCTTGCTTTGCAGCCATTGCAGCTGACAGCATTGTGCTGGACTTTTTGCAGCCAGAGGCTGCTGGAGGTTTGTGTGTGTGTGTGATCACTTTGCTCTGGGACTTACCAGAAATGTGGGAGTGTTTGGGGAAATTTGGAGCAATAAAGGGGCAGTTTGAACTGTCAGCTGACTGTTTTGCTTCTGTGCCATGCCCCTGGTGATCACACAAAGTCCCTCTTAGCTGCCTCTTGTCTCATCCAAGTCTCGCAAATGGCACATCTGGCAGCCAATCCCATATATGTCCTTCACCCAAACCTTCCCAAACCTTCCACAACACCCCTGGTCTAAGAGAAGGAACTGTGCAGAACAAGCTTGCCATGCTACTAGGACTTGTTCATTGACCAGAAGCCAGCAAGCAACAGCAAGCAAGAAACAGAATAACAGAGTTGGAGGGGACCTTGGAGGTCATCTAGTCCAACCCCCTGCCTAGGCAGGAAATCCTACACCACTTCAGACAAATGGTTATCCAACATCTTCTTTAAAAACTTCCAGTGTTGGAGCAATTCGCAACTTCTGGTGGCAAGGCCTTATAGATTGCCAAGTCTTGAGGCATGTAGGGCATAGAACTTTGCGGGACTTTGAATTTTGATCACAAAATGCGAAAGGTGGATTCCTTCTGTAACAATGGGGGGGGCGGGGAATCTGCATTCCCCCCCACCCCAGTTGTCATTCAATCAGTGGATAGAGAATTTGTTGTGGATTTGTTTTTCCCAAGAGAAAAATTGCACAGCAATTCTCCTGGGTTGAATGTGGCATTTATTTAGTAACAAGGCTGCCATGAACTGATTGTACATGCGTCTGTGTGGTTTTAGCAGATTCTGACCAGTTGTGGAGAACCGGTGGTGGAAATTTTGAGTCGTTTGGAGAACCGGTAAATACCACCCCTGACTGGCCCTGCCCCCATCTATTCTCTTGCCTCCCAAATCCCAGCTGATCGGGAGGAAATGGGGATTTTGCAGTAACCTTCCCCTGGAGTGGGGTGGGAATGGAGATTTTACAGTATCCTTTTTCCTGACACGCCCACCATGCCACGCCCACAGAACTGATAGTAAAAAAAATTCAAACCCACCACTGGTGTGTGTGTGTAAATGATCTGGCTCCCATTGCACAGTCATTAACAGTTCTCACACTGATGAGTTGATCAGCCTAACACTCTTTTTAATCTGTCTCTCTAAATGATGTTATCTGTAAGAGTTGTAAAAACCCAGATTTTGGTTTATTTTGATTAAAGAAAAGTTGGTACACTTAGAATCTGGAATGCAGACTCCATTGTGAAGGATCACTTAATTCAAAGCCAACACTGTCATTGTGGAAGGATTTTAGATCCATTTGGGTCAGGTTTACAATCACTTTGTGAGACAATTCATGACTATAACCATGGTTGCCTGTTGCAAAAGCACTTTACTGTCACCTGTGACATTCTAGAAAAGTTTTTTCCGGAACTTTGAGAATTTTCAATATGTGTGGCAGGGGTGAAATGCTCCCAGTTCGGACCGGATTCGACTGATCCGGTAGCTATGGCGGCGGGTGGTTCAGAGAACCGGTAGCAAAAATCCCTGCCACCCCCCCGCACCATGCCTAGCTGAGCCGCGCAATCATCAGAGGATTTTTTTTTTTTTTTACTTTTAAAAGCATTTTTTCTACAACCTCTTCCAATGAAAAAATGCTTTTAAAAGTTAAAAAAAAAAGCCTCTGATGATCGCACGGCTCAGCTGGGATGATCAGAGGCTTTTCAAAGCATTTTTTTCTGCAACTTCTTGGCCGAAGAGGTGGTAAAAAAAATGCTTTGAAAAGTCTCTGACGATCCCAGTTGAGTTGCCTGATCGGCAGAGGCTTTTCAAAGCATTAGAAAAAATGCTTTGAAAAGATTTATAAAAAAAAGATTGTCCACGCCCACCCAGTCACATTACCCCCCCCCTCCAAGCCATGCCCACAGAACCGGTAGTAACAAATTTTACATTTCACCCCTGATGTGTGTGCTTTAATTCCAAGAATTGGGGTGGCTGGGGAATTCTGATTGTTGAAGTCCAGCCATCTTAAACAGTTTCCAAGACTGAGAAACACTGTTCTAGAGAGTTCTACTATCTATTTCCCCTCTCAAAATTCCCAGAACTACACAGTGATGAGGATGACAATAAAAATAGCACCTTGTCCACTTTCTATCAATGTTGTCCAGTTTCTGCTTTAAGGAAAGAAACTCCCTCTCTAAGCCACTTCAAAATAGTTCTTACCTGCTTTAAATGCAATCTTCATCCATTTTTTTCCTCACCCCCACTCTGCAGAGTACCTGATAAAACTCCAGATATTTGAAAGAAGTGGTTATGCTTTCTTCTCAGGATTCTCTTCTCCAGGTGAAATGTCTCTAACTTCCTGAACTCTTCACGGACTGAAAAGCAATCCTATTGGAACGTGAGGAGGAAGACGAAAACTAGAAATGCTGTTTCCACCAACTTCACGGAAAAATAATTCAGCTACGTTTCTCAGGACCGTCTCAAACTCACCATCCCTTCAAACATTTGTTTACAAATGAGAATAGAATAAAATAACAGAAGGAACCTTGGAGGTCTTCTAATCCAACCCTCTGCTTAGGCAGGAAGCCCTACACAAGCCCTACATTCAGACAAATAGTTATCCACCATCTTCTTAAAAACTTCCAGTGTTGGAGCATTCACAACTTCTGCAGGCAAGTTGTTCCACTGGTTAATGGTTCTAACAGTCAGGAAATTTCCCCTTAGTTCTAAGTTGTTTCTCTCCTTGATTAGTTTCCACTCGTTGCTTCTTGTCCTGCCTTCAGGTGCTTTGGAGAATAGTTTGACTCCCTCTTCTTTGTGGCAACCCCTGAGATATTGGAACACTGCTATCATGTCTCCCCTAGTCCTTCTTTTCATTAAACTAGACATACCCAGTTCCAGCAACCGTTCTTCATGTTTTAGCCTCCAATCCCTTAATCATTTTAGCTGCTCTTCTCTGCACTCTTTCAGTGTCTCCACATCTTTTTTACATCATGGCGACCAAAACCTGAATGAGGACTTATGCTCTCTCCTTGCAATGAATAGCAGATATTAACCTGGAATTTGAGGTTTGCTGAAGAAAATAGCCTTTCCCAAAATGCTACTTTTTTCTTTAGCATAGAACATAGACTCATGGGTTTAGAAGGGAGTTCTAAACATAGAACATAGACTCATGGGTTCAGAGGCCTTCTAGTTCAACAGTGCAGGAGACCTTATACCATCCAAGTCAAATGATGGTCTGGTCTATTCTTGAAAGCCTCCAGTGATGAAGCACCCACAACTTTGGGTTCCACTGATTAATTATTTTCACTTCTTTCAGTTAGTTCAGGGGTGGACAACTGTGGCCCTTTTACAACCTGTGGACTTCAACTCCCAGAATTCCTGAGACAGCCAAGTTGGCTCAGGAATTCTGGGAGTTGAAGTCCACAAGTCATAAAGGGGCCATATTTGCCCACCCCTGAGTTAGTTAGTTAGCTTGATTGATTAGCCTGTAGGCCGTATCAAAGCACAAGGTGCAAACACATATCACCGATAAAATTATACAAACAATTTAAAATAAAAGTAGGGTAAAAATACAATAGTTATAGGATAAGATACAATATAATTTAATACATAAATACATAATAGATTAATATGTAAATACATAAAAAGTACTGAAAAAGTTTTTTAAAAAGTTATGACGATTGTGCGTCACTCACCTGATCATCTGAACTTTTTTTTTTTTTTACATTTTTTACTACAGATTCGGGCAAATCAGACCGAACCGGGAGCATTTCACCCCTGAATCTACCCCAATCAGTCCTACGTATGCAGATCTCAACTGAACCATTTTGTTTTAAATACTGTGCTGTGTTAAATGTTATTTTCAGGTTCTGGCCACACATAAAGTAAGTTGTTTTGATATGGGGAATCCCAATGGGTCATTCCTTTGGTATACGGACACTTGTTTCAGGAAATTTCTCCTCAGTTCTAGGTTGGATCTCTCTTTAATCCCATTGGTTACTTCTAATTCTGGTTTCTGGTGCTTTGGAGGTCAAGTCAATGCCCTCCTTCTCTTGTCAAATAAGCAAATCCTCCACATGGATCAGGGCACCAGCATCCTGGGCTTAACATAACTTTAAAAAAAAAAAAACTTAGCAACCAGGTTGTTTCAGAAACTTGTCTGTGTTTTTAAGAGACGAGTTCCTTCCACTCACATTTATATTGTTTGCCAGCTGCTGCTTTCCCCTGGCTACTCACATTCAAACTCACAGCATGTTTTTGTAAGTCTGCTGAACTCATGGCTGGGTCATGAAGGGGCTACCAGAGGTCAGTCCCACCATATGGTTGCTTTGTATCATTAGTGGAAGCGAAAAGACATAAAAGTAATTGAAAAGAACCCAGAAAGTAGCAGCCAATATCATCACTGGAGTTTCTCTTCTCCTAGCTTAGATAGGGCAGCAAAAAAATTCAATATCCACATTCAAGGGCATTCTTCCTTGCGCTACAAACAAGAGAGAAGTGCCTTTTAACAGATTGACAGAGTTGGAAGGGACCTTGTAGGTCATCTAGTCCAACCCCCTGCTCAAGCAGGAGATCCTGTACCATTTCTGACAGATGGCAGTCCAATCTTTTCTTGACAGTCTCAAGTGATGAAGCTCCCACAACTTCCAAAGGCAACTTCTGTTCCATCAGTTGATTGTTCTCACTGTCAGAAGGTTTCTCCTTATTTCCAGGTTGAATCTCTCCTTGTTCAGTTTCCATCCATGATTCATTATCTGGCCTTCGGGTGCTTTGGAAAATAGCTTGACCCCTTCTCTCTGTGGCAGCCCCTCAAATGTTGGAAGACTGCTCTCATGTCTCCCCTGGTCCTTCTCCTTCTCTTCAGTAGATTAGCTATGCCCAGTTCCTGTAACCGTTCATCGTATGTTTTAGTCTCCAGGCCTTTGATCATCATAGATTCAGATTAACGGAAGGGACCTTTTAGGTCATCTAGTCCAACCCACTGATCAAGCAGGAGACCCTGCACCATTTCTGACAGATGGTAATCCAATCTTTTCTTGAATGCTTCCAGTGATGATGCTCCCACAACTTCCGAAGGCAACTTCTGTTCCATGGGTTGATTGTTCTCACTGTCTTCATTTTCAATTTACAAGATTCTGGAAGGACCCGACTGATGTTTGCTAAAAACCAACTCTTAAATTTATGTCCTAGAATTATAGGATGGAAGGGACACCTCAGAGGTCTTCTAGTCCAAACTCCTGCTCATGGCAGGAGTCTTATACTGTGGTCAGTCAAATAGTTGTCCAGTCTTTTTTTTTAAAAAAAAAACCTCCAGCAATGGAGCTCCCAGAACTCCAGGAGAGAAGTTATTCCTCCGATAGTTGTCACTGTCAGGAAATTTCATCTTAGTTCTAGGTTGGGTCTTTATTAGTCTTCCACCTATTACTTCTTGTCCTGCCTTCTGCTGCTTTGGAGAATAGGTCTTCTCTGGGACAGTCCTTCAAATATTGGAAGACTGCTATCATGCTCCCCTACTCCTTCTTTTCACTAGACTAGACACACCCAACAACCATTCTTCATATGTTTAGCTTCCAGACCAGAGGTTTCAGCAGATGCTGACCATTTCTGGAGAACCGGTAGCTGAAATTTTGAGTAGTTCAGAGAACCAGTAGTAAAAATTCTGACTGGCCCCGCCCCCATCTATTCTCTGCCTCCCAAAGTCCCAGATGATCAGGAGGAAATGGGGATTTTGCAGTATCCTTCCCCCAAAAGTGGAGAGGGAATGGAGGTTTTGCAGTATCCTTCTCCCAGGAGTGGGGAGGGAATGGAGATTTTGCAGTATCCTTTCCCTGGAGTGGGGTGGGAATTGAGATTTTGCAGTATCCTTCCCCTGCCGCACCCACCAAGCCACGCCCACCAAGCCACACCAAGCCCATCAAGCCACCCCCACAGAACCGGTAGTAAAAAAAAATTGTATTTCACCCCTGATTCCCACAGCTGTCCTCCTTCTCCTCCTCTCCACAAACCCCACTCCCTTCTCACACTGATAATATTGTCTAGTTAGGTAATGAGATGTCTGCCTGAAAGCCACCAAGTTCAGAGAGCACCAAGCACCCATCATTTCAACCCCGAGCTACAAATATTCTCCTTTTAACGGCAAGGCAAAAGCAAAGGGGAAATTAAAATCATCTGTATACCATACTCCACTATACCTCAAGTACAGTATGTTTTTAAAAAATAATAATAAAGCCGGCAGTATCTCATTGCATTATCTTAACAACATACCCAAGATTTTAGAGCACTGCAGTATTTGGGGGAAATTCAGAAACCATATTATCTTTTAGGAAAAGTGTTTCATCGCTTTGTTTTCCTTCCATTATGCTGCCCCCTTTTTTAAATTTCTTCTTCTGCTGCTGCTGCTTCTTTGTCTCATGCTTGGACCAGAGCTAATTAAACAAGCAATCAAAAGCTTTCAGCATTGCCTGCTGTAATGGAGCATCTCTACCCCTCTCGTCTCTTCTCTCACCGATCCATTCCTCACCCCTATTGTTAAGATGCCAAGCATCAACATGTGAGAGGGCTGGAGAAGGAGGCATTTAAATGCT
This sequence comes from Arizona elegans, assembly GCA_022577455.1. Taxonomy (NCBI): domain Eukaryota; kingdom Metazoa; phylum Chordata; class Lepidosauria; order Squamata; family Colubridae; genus Arizona; species Arizona elegans. Next base: position 5,597,265 of record JAKOOJ010000022.1, on the reverse strand, counting down.
TTCAACATCCTGCAGATGATGAGACCCATAAGGCCAACTTTGAACATTCCTCTTTAGATGTACCACTGAGAGCAGATGAGATAAAAACCCGCTCGCCGAAAAGAAGAAGAAGGGGGGAAATACAGGAACCCACTGGGCTCTGATGGCAAAACTAATTATTCAACTAAATTCTTGAAGAACTCTTCCAGGGATATGTCATTGATATGCTCCGTTGGTCTGCCTCACTGTTCCTCTTTCTTTCACTAGAGGTCAATTTAATCTCCTCGCCCAGGGTTCAGTCTGTACGGGAAATCTTTTTTATTTTTTGGAGAGGGGGAAGAGCTCCCGTCCACGGCAAGGCAATCAGCGTGGCCGTGTTGTTGCCCCCCGCTTCTCTCTTTACAAACAACAGCAACACAACAACAACTACTACTACAAAGTCTCTTTCTAGTTCCTTTTCTTTTGAACCCTGAACATAAAAACCATGATTGTGTGTTTTCTTTCACAACCTTTTGTTTTGTTTTGTTTTAGAATAGAATTCTTTATTGGCCGTGTGTGATTGGACACACAGGGAATTTGTCTTTGGTGCATAAGTTCTCAGCGTACATAAAAAGATTTAAGTGATATGCATCCTGGGTGGAAAATAGGAAGGCGGCCTCCACTTTGCAGTCGGAGCCAAATTGTGTGAAAAGTGGGACATTACTAGGAATGTTTTCTGATGGATGTTTTTCGGGAGCTTAAAAACAGATGCGGGGAAAAGTGAGAAAGTGTTACATTTGCTCAAGGCAACGGTATTGGAAGGGAAGATGCATAATCCTTGTCTCTTTTTCATATCAGAATGTTTCCCCATCTGCTAAACTATCTGGTTTGGGAGCAGAGTGTGCGCGTGAGTGTGTGAGTGTGTCTTTGTGTATAATACCATCAGCAACTTTTTTTAATATTTCAAAAGTTTTGTCTGCAACTTTCCCCAAAGCACACATTCAATGGCGATAACAAAACCCACAAATTATACCGCGTACACTATTCCCAAAGGCAGATGCCCTTAACATGGGGAGAATGTTTGTGTATAATTCTCCCCGTTGTGCATTTCTTTTGAGTTGCAACTTTCCTAAATATGTAGGAGCTTTGTGTGAAATTCTGACTGGAGCATCCAAGCAGCCCATCTGTTGTACATTGGATACCGTGTTGGAGAATTATGCAAATGATTTCTAATGAGTTCCCTAGTAGCTGTTGTTGATATCTCTATTTGCCTATTCATTTTAGACTTTTTAAAAAAGCTGCGGAGTCCTTGGTGCTCGCTGAGCTTGGTTGTTTGCTTGAAGACATTTCATTATCCAACTAAGTTTTCACTGAGAAGACATGATTGACTCAAGCTTGACTCAGCTTTCCATCCTTCTGAGGTAGGTAAAATGAGGACCCGGTTTGTGGGGGCAATACAAAGCTGACTTTGTATAAAATAGAACAACACTTGGGGGGGGGACAAAAAGCCCTACTAAGCAGGTATATACAAAAGTATGAAGGCTATCACTTAATGCATTGTAAGCTGCCCTGAGTTTCCAGAGAAGGGCAGCATATAATTCGAACTAATAAATAAATAAATAAATAAATGATGAAAACACCTTAATTTCACAACACATGGACAACCACCGTTTCGGCTGGGAAATTGTGAGTATCCCAGACAGACACTAAATCCAAAATTGCTAAGGAATTCTTGGAAGCTTGGCGTTCAGGCAAAACAGCCATCAATAGATATATAGAGATACAGTACTTTTACATACCGTTCGAAAGAGAGACAATTAAAAAAAAGCTAAAAAGGATTTCTCTTTCAGTCATGGAATTACAGGATCATAGAGCTGGAAGGAGCTTTAAAGGTCTTCTAGTTCACCCTTGTGCCCAAGGCAAGAATCAATGATGGTTCCGTTTTTTTCTTGAAAACCTCCAGCAATGGAGACACACCCCCTCCCCAAAAAAATCACTGAATTTGGATCTCAAATAAAATGCCAATCCTCCAAATAATATTATCTGCATTATATATTGTAGGCTGACTCTGCTGACTGCCAGGAGTTCGATCCTGACCGGCTCAAAGTTGACTCTGCCTTCCATTCTTCCAAGGTCGGTCAAATGAGGACCCAGATTGTTGGGAGCAATAGGCTGACTCTGTAAACTGCTTAGACAGGGCTGTAGAAGCACTGTGAAGTGGTATATAACTCTATGTGTTATTGCTATTTACAGTATCTCTCTAACATCTCTCTATCTAGCATCTCTCTCTCACATACACACATATCTATCTATCTATCTATCTATCTATCTATCTATCTATCTATCTATCTATCTATCATCTATCTCTCTATCTATCTCATCCAATGGTTCAGTGGCTAGAATGCAGTTTTCCAGGCTGACTCTGCCGACTGCCAGGAGTTTGATCCTGACCGGGTCAAGGTTGACTCCACCTTCCATCCTTCCATCCTTCCGAGGTGGGTAAAATGAGGACCCAGATTGTTGGGGGCAAGAGGCCTGACCCTGTAAACCGCTTAGAGAGGGCTGTAAAGCACCGTGAAGCAGTATAGAAATCTAAGTGCCATTGCTATTGCTGCTTCCTAAATATATCCATACTATACTTTTTTCCAATACCGACCAAACATCCTATTTGCAATGTGTCCAGAAATTCATGCTATTTTTTTTTTTTTTTTTGACATTTTGATTGCTTGGAAGAAAAAAGAAGCCCGCTTCTGAGCCTGTCATAATTGCAATGCTACTAACCCTAAGGGATGCAAAGTTATTTTATGGATGTTTGCCTACATGTGGCATTGCATTGTTCACCCTTGGAAAGTACAAATGTTTCCTTAAAATATTTGCTGCGAGCTAGAAGGAAATACTCTGAGATTGCTAGGCTGTGTGGCGGAGGGGCAAAGGGAGGTGATGTGGGGGCAATCCAGAATTTTGACTGCAGAGCATTTCTGATCATACATTTAAGAAATAATTAATATTTATGCCTGTTTATGCAGTGGAGTCTTTGACACCCACAGTAGACTCCCAGTATATTGAAAATTGCATGACACACAGATGCACACCACCAAAATAACTTTTTTTAAACAAAAAATAAAATGACGGATGTGAATTTTAAATTGATGGCTTGATTAGCGACAAATTCAGGATAGAGGAAAAGAGAGAGATTTTTCAGACAATGCAAACAGCCACCAGTTAAGATAGAGGTTTTTTTTTTTTAAATAAAGTTTTAGAGGACATGAAAAAATACATTTATCTGCCCAACAATCTGGGATATTCATAACACAGATCTTGAAATTATAAATAAGCCCCTTCCTGAGTTATGTATTGTTTGGCAACTAAAGTTCCTTGCTTTCAAGATATTTATCTGCTTAATACATATAAGCCGGTTCATTTTTATTTTATTCTATTTAATTTTATTTTTTTGAGGAGCAGAAGGCTAGGACAATATCTGCCAAAGAAAACTGGGCTCTTGAGTTTTGTGATAAACTCTGCAATTACAGTGCGCAGACTGTTTTCAGGAGGGGATAGATATGCCTTTACAGCGTAATACTCTCTTTTTTTGGAACTCTACAAATAAACGAGTTTTTCAAACAGAACTCATCTTTTCCCCTCAAAAGAGAAGAATGCACTGAAACGTTTGAAGGCCAACAGATGATAGGAAGTCTGAAATACTTGGGGTGGAGAGTCACTAGCTTCCTATAACCTCTCTGGGTCTCCCAGAGCCCACTTCTCCCAGTTCTTCTAACCTAAATTCAAGGAGGAGGAAAAAATCAGAATTGTGCAGATGGGAGTACCACGATTATGTGTGTGGTTTTGGTCACCACACTATTCAAAAGATGTCGAGACTCTAGAAAGTGCAGAAAAGAGCAACCAGAATAATTAAGGGACTGGAGACTAAAACCACAGGTGAAATGCTACCAGTTCGGACCAGTATGACCAAACCGGTAGCGGCAGTGGCGGGTGGTTCGGAGAACTGGTAGCGGAAGCAGCGCAAGGCTCCGCCCACCCACCTGGCCATCATTGCTTCCTGGTTTTAACCAGGAAGTTATTTTTTTTTTTACCCTCTGCACATGCGTGGAAGGCTTTGCGCATGCGCAGAGGGTCCAAAATCGCACTTGGTGCGCCCGCATGGAGCGCAAACTTCCAAACTGATAGTGAAGTAGATTTCACCCATGGCTAAAACGTACAATGAACGGTACTCTTTCTAAAGTCTCAACAACTTTTTTGCATCGTGGCAACCAAAACTGGACGCCGTATTCCAAATATGCTCTTACACTTGGTTTGAGAATCCATTAAATTTATTTACATTATTCCTTATGTGAAAAATTTGGTTGGCACTTTTCATTTTTGGTACTCATCAGGCCTCCCAGAACCAATTAATGAAGAGTACTGAGTTTCCACGGTACCATTAACATTTAAGATGGATCCACTGCATCTATTTACCTGTTGGAATATCAGTCTAAGCAAGTAAATTGTTCTGTCCCGGTCTCACATACGCACACAAACAGACAGCCGGGGGTTAAATAAACTGGCAGACAACCAATTCTTCCGATAAGCTTGGCAGCAACCCAATAGCTTCTTGCCAAGAACTTTATTCATAAACAAAATACACAGAGTTCAATAATTGTCCAGTTCGTAAAATAAATCCAAGGCTGATAATGTTGTTTCCAAAGATGCAATGTGACTCGATATTAGTTAGTTTTGTCCATCACAGAGTCTGAATGGCCACCTCACCCCCTTTTATACCCTGTGGGGTGTGGTCCAGTGACTCAGCTTAATCTCTGGCACGCCTTTTCTTCTGTTGCGCGCGCTTATCTCTGCGACGCTGCCAAGGATCCAGCCAAGACTCATTTCCCTCATCACTGTCCACCTGTGGCTGCGTGGACGTGCTTGGCCCTGGCCCTATCTCTTGCCCTTCAGCGAACACCAAAGGCATTGCCAGAGAGGAGGGTCCTGGAGAGGGAGGCCTTGCCAACTCCTCTCCTTCACTCTCAGAGTCCTCTCCTGCCGATGACACAGGCTCAGGTAATGGAGCCACAACACAAATAACCCAAATCATAGATGTGCACTAAGAACTGATTGCAGAAGACAACTTCGTAGACCTGCAGTTTACACTTGTTTCCAGACTTGGCATCCATAATTAGAGAATGTTCACAGTCATAATTCAAATGCATTACAATATATATTGTCCTCCTTTAGCTTTTGTTCTCTTGCACTGTAACTTTCAATTATATCTAAATAATGGATAAAGACACTTCAAACTGTAAGCTGTTTGTTCCCTGAAAGAAGAGTCCCACCAACCAGTTATTTATGTTAATGACAATAATGAACTTTTTATACTTCTTGTCATCACAGCAGAGTGATGAGTTGCCAAAGTGTGCATTAGCCCAATGGTGACATATTAATCATGAAAACTGGAAAGGTAATTGGAAGAGAGACAAATGAAAGGGCTATCAGACCCATTTCGACAGCACAGTTGTTTCTACAAAAAGAAACTTACCTTTTTTAAAAAAATACTCAGAGTAAGTCTTCCAATATTTGAGGGGCTGCCACAGAGAGGAGGGGGGGTCAAGCTATTCTCCAAAGCACCTGAAGGCCAGACAAGGTATAATGGATGGAAGCTGATCAAGGGAGGTACTAATACCATTCTATAAAGCCTTAGTAAGGCCACAGCTAGAATACTGCATCCAGTTATGGTCACCTCCATTAAAAAAGATGTTGAGACTCTAGAAAGAGTGCAGAGAAGAACAACCAAAGTGATTAGGGGACTGGAGACTAAAACGTACGATGAATGGTTACAGGAACTGGGCCTGGCTAGTCTAGTAAAGAGAAGGACCAGGGGAGACAGGATAGCAGTCTTCCAATATTTGAGGGGCTGCCACAGCGAGGAGGGGGTCAAGCTGTTTTCCAAAGCATCAGAAGGCCAGACAAGGAATAATGGATGGAAACAGACCAAGGAGAGATTCAACCTGGAAATAAGGAGAAATTTTCTGACAGTGAGAATAATCAACCCATGGAACAGAAGTTGTGGGAGCTTTATCACTGGAGGCTTTCAAGAAGCAGCTGGACAGACATCTGTCATAAATGGTGTAGGGTTTCCTGCTTGGGTGGGGGGTTGGACTAGATGACCTACAAGGTCCCTTCCAACTCTGTTAATCTGTTAAAACAAGCAGTATGGGAAAGTTAGGAGTCCCTGTGGATTTTATTCTGCTAGTCGTTGTTAACTCTAAGGGGCGCTGCTCGTCTTTGTTTCAAGGCAACCATTTGGTTCTCAGTTTTTGGCATAAATCTGTTCCCCCAGCGCTATTTGAGAATCAGTCATTGAGTTGGGCAGAGCTACCCCACCAGCCAATCAGACTTGATATGATTCAACACAGCCATTCTCAATATGCAGGTCTATATGAACATATGAAGAAAGGTTGCAGGAATTGGGTTTGTCTAGTCTAGTGAAAGAGGGATGCAGTGGCTCAGTGGCTAAGATGCTGAGCTTGTCGATCAAAAGGTCGGCAGTTCGGTGGTTCAAATCCCTAGTGCCAAAAAATGGGATGAGCTCCCGTTACTTATCCCAGCTTCTGCCAACCTAGCAGTTCGAAAGCACCTAAAAAATGCAAGTAGAAAAATAGGGACCACCTTTGGTGGGAAGGCAACAGTGTTCCGTGCGCCTTTGGCGTTGAGTCAAACCACGGAGACGTCTTCAAACAGCGCTGGTTCTTCATCTTTGAAACAGAGATGAGCACCGCCCCCTAGAGTTGAGAACGACTAGCACATATGTGCGAGGGGAACCTTTACCTTTACCTTAGTCTAGTGAAAACAAGGACTAGGGGTCACATGATAGCAGTGTTCCAATATTTGAGGGGTTCCCGCAAAGAAGAGGGGGTCAACCTAAACTCCTGAAGGCAGGATAAGAAGCAATGGATAGAAACTAACCAAGGAGAGAAGCAACCTACAACTAAGGAGAAACATCTTAATAGTAAGTACAATTAACCAGTGGAACAGTTTGTCTTCAGAAGTTGTGCGTGCTCCATCACTGGAGGCTTTTAAGGAAGGACTGGACAGTCACTTGTCTGAAATGATAGGGTCTCCTGAGTAGGAGGTTGGACTAGAAGATCTCCAAGGTCCCTTCCAACTCTGTAATTCTGTTGTAGGCTCCTTACTGTGTTTCATACAGTAGCTGGATTCATACTTCTCATTCACCCATAAAGTACTTATTTGGTTTTGACACAAGATGGGAATTCTCAAAATGATGAGTTTATAGATTAGTATGTGTGGATACTAGTAGGGTCTCATATATACTAATAAAATAAACTGGGTTTCACATATACTAATCTCTAAACTCATGATTTAAAGAATTCCCATCTGGTGCCAAAACCAAACATTTATGAGAAAGAAAGAAAGAAAGAAAGAAAGAAAGAAAGAAAGAAAGAAAGAAAGAAAGAAAGAAAGAAGAAGGAAGGAAGGAAGGAAGGAAGGAAGGAAGGAAGGAAGGAAGGAAGGAAGGAAGGAAGGAAAGAGAGGGAGGGGAGGGAGGGAGGGAGAGAGAAAGAGAGAGGGAGAAGGAGAAAGGGAGAGAGGGAGAGAGAGAGAGGGAGAGAGAGAGAGAGAGAGAGAGAGAGAGAGAGAGAGAGAGAGAGAGAGAGAGAGATCCACATATGCTTATGTGGAGTATTATGCCACATCATACCAAACTCTGGGAGGCTCCCAATCAACTGTAGCTTATTCAGCAAACTATGATTATGTGATTTAGAGCAGGGATCTCCAACCTTGGCAACTTTAAGCCTGGCGGACTCAAAGCTGGCTGGGGAATTTTGGGAGTTGAAGTCTGCCAGGCTTAAAGTTGCCACGGTTGGAGACCCCTGATTTAGAGCAATGTGTGAAGGTCTTCTAGATGGGGAGACCAATGGCACAGAATATTGAATGGCCAAAAGACCACGCCTTATTTTGGCTCTGACCAAAAGCCCTCCATTAATTTGGAATACAAGTCCCATGGTGAGGAAGGCAGTTACCACCCATCTAAGGAAGGCTGGTCAACAGATTTTCGTTTGCTTCTCTCCGTCCTTTCCATTATTGTCACAAAAAGCTGCTTAATTCCAATAAAGGTGAGAATTCAGATTTCTGATCTGAGGCAGCTTACTCCTGGATGCTCAGAAGCTCGTCTTTAAGTAATCTGTTTTGCCGGAGCTCCTGCCCTGTGAGTCCCAGATTCAAGGCTTCAAACTCATTCTTTGGTATATCTTATTGTTGTCCCAAATTCCTATTCCTCCTGGGGGAAAAAATAAAATAAAAGGGTTGTTTATAAAGAAAAAAGAAAAAAAAGAAAAATCAGTTCAGTTGCTAGCAACGGGAGCTGAGAATCAACGAAATGTCTTTCCTCTGCCCATTTTTCCCCTGCAATAAATCATGAAGCTCAATATATAAAAGAGCAAGAATGAGTGATTTAATTGTGGAGTCCTAATATGTGAGTGACAGGCACCCCCTGCTGGAATTTCTGCTCTTCGCAGATGGTAGTGTGAACCCAACGGCTGCCGCAATCTCTAAAGCCAAAAGGAAGGCCCTGAGGTTTTGCATTTCCCTGTCTGGGGCAATGCTCTTTTGCTCAGCCGGTCTTGCAACGATGTTCACTTGACCATATTATGTAGCACATTTCAAGCACATTTGTCAAGCACATGTCAGAAGCAGGACCAAGGTTGCCTCTCACTTCAACTTTGAGAGTGGTGAAATCCCTGGTTGCCAAATCAGAATACTGAGTTAGCCAATGAAAGAACAGAAGAAGAAAGAAAAGAAAGAAAAGAACAGGAAAGGAAAGAAGGAAAGGAAAGGAAAGGAAAGGAAAGGAAAGGAAAGGAAAGGAAAGGGAAGGGAAGGGAAGGGAAGGGAAGGGAAGGGAAGGGAAAGAGGGAAGGAAGGAAGGAAAGAAGGAAGGAAGGAAGGAAGGAAGGAAGGAAGGAAGGAAGGAAGGAAGGAAGGAAGGAAGGAAGGGGTAGATGATAGATGGACAGATAGACAGACGGTAGATAGATACTGTAGATAGATAGATAGAGATCACTGCTTACAGGGGATATCCCTGTAGGAAGTTAGCCCCCACCCTGTTCCTAGAAGAATGAAATATTCTGGGAAATATTAAAAAGGCAGATTATTATATTTCCCTGGATGAAAAAAGGAGAAACATGTTTTTAAAGACAAAACAGAGTTTGAAATCTCTCATTTATAATGGTTGGGTTTCTCTGCCCTGATATATTTCAGAACAGGTATGGTTAAATGAAGAAAAAAAAACCCCACTTATATGAAATACAAGCCAATGCTAAATTTTTACATTTGCTCCTTTCCCAGTGGAGCTGATAAAACCTATTAGGAAAGCTAGCTATCATAGAATTTCATTTTCCCTTCAGTCCTGGATATGCAGAATGCCAATGAGCTTCTAATGTGCCATTTATTTTAATAACCCATTGATTAATTGATTTGTTGTTTCTAAGTGACATTTCTTATGCCACCTTTCCTCCAAAGAAAAAGTCTACTCTTTGCTCATGTTTATATCATCACAGCTATCCTTCAAGATAAATGGGACTATGATCATCACCAATGAACATCATTTCTATACTGGACTTTCCGATCGTAAACTTACGTTGTAGCTCAACAAGACGAGAAAACAGCTAATGTGGCTTTTCTGAGCCATAGAACATGGAATCTGTTGTGGTCCGCTGGCGGCCAGCAGAGCTAGCAGCAGAGTCGGACAGTGAGGAGTTTGGGGAGGAGCTTGGGCCAGTCCTGGGGGCTGGGGAAAGCTCAGACGAGGGCTCTGCGTCGGAGGCAGAGAGGGAGCTAGACAGCAGTGAGGCAGAAGAACAGCCTGTTCCCAGAGTGTGCATGTGCAGAGCTGCCAGAAGAGAAGAACAATTAAGAAAGTAGGTTAGACCCGGGAGTAAGGCCACCCCTTGGAGATGATTGGCCCCTCCTATAGGACATAAAAGAGGAGCGAACGGGATGTGGGCTTTTGCAGGAAGCAATTAGTTCATCTCGTTTCAAGATTGGAAAGTTCTGTTTGTGACTCTAATAGACACAGTGCCAAATTTGGCCTTGCTCTGCATTTGGAAATTGGTTCTCTGGCAGCGTTCCAAGTGAGCTAAGTTGGGGGTTGATAAACATTCCTCTGAAAGACTGTTTGCCAAAGTCTTGTTGACTGTGAATGAACGGAATTCACAGTCGTGTTAATAAAAGAGGTTTTACCGGGATTAAGACTTTGCTTCATCCTTTCTTCATCCTGACCTTTCCAGGTCAGAACAGAATCTTCCATTCCTTTCCAGGATGAGTGATGCACTTGGAAGTGGTCCAAAATCCAGGTGCAAAGGAGAGAGGGTCAACCTATTTTCCAAAGCACCAAACAATGAAGAGAAGGAACTAGGGGTGACATGATAGCAGTGTTCCAATATTGGAGAGGCTGCCAAAAAGAACAGGGGGTCGGCAGTGGTGAAATCCAAATTTTTTTACTACCGGTTCTGTGGGCATGGATTAGTGGGCGTGGTATCGCTTGGTGGGCGTGGCTTCATGGGCATGGCAGGGGAAGGATACTGCAAAATCTCCATTCCCACCCCATTCTGGGGTCAGCCAGAGGTGATATTTGCCGGTTCTCTGAACTACTCAAAATTTCAGCTACCAGTTCTCCAAACTGCCCAAAATTTCTGCTACTGCTTCTCCAGAACCTGTCAGAACCTGCTAGATTTCACCCCTGGGGGTTGGCCTATTTTCCAAAGCACCAGAAGGCTAGACAAGAAGCAATGGATGGAAATTAATCAAGGAGAGGAGCAACCTAGAAGAAAAAAGAAATCTTGTTAACAGCGAGAACAATTAACCACGGAACAGCTTGCCTTCAGAAGAAATAAATTTTGCAAGTTGTATCAAAGGGGAGACAACACTTAGAATACTGTGTCCAGTTTTGGTCAACATATCTTTTAAAAAAATGTTAAGACTCTGGAAAGAGTGCAGAGAAAAACAACCAGGATGATTAGGGGGCTGGAGAGTAAAACATATGATGAGCAGTTGCAGGAATTGGGCATGGCTAGTTAAAAGAAGAACTAGGGTTGACATGATAGCAGTGATGCAGTATTTGAGGGACTGCCACAAAGAAGAGGGAGTCAAGCTACTCTCCAAAATACTTCAAAGGCAGGACAAGAAACAATGGATGGAAACTAATCAAGGAGAGAAGCAATCTAGAACTAAGTAGAAACTTCCTGACAGTGAGGACAATTAACCAGTGGAACAACAGCCTGCCTTCAGAAGTTGTAGGTGCTTCATCACTGGAGGCTTTTAAGAAGAGACTGGACAGCCACTTGTCTAGAATAGTCTTGAGCAAAGAATACAAATGTCCAAACTAGGGAGTCATTTTTGTTTGCCTCTAGTTAAGAATAATAGAACACTTTGAACACATCACAAGAAAGCCAGCTTTACCCCATTGGTGCTTTTGTTTTTTAATGACATTAAATAATAATAATAATAATAATAATAATAATAATAATAATAATAATAATAATAATAATAATAATAATAATAATAATCTCCAATCTTAAACACAAAATCCCGATGCTAGACGTTGGTGTTAGCTTCTCTGCGCAACAGTAGACGTGTGAGTTAAATCCGGCTTGCATCGTTGTTGTTAATTCCTCTGAATGTAAGCTGTTCTTTTTCCTTCCCGCCTCGCTTTGCTCGCTCCCCTGTATTTCTTGGCACGGCGTAAGCGCATGAGTTATAAGGCTGTATACGGATCGCACCAGCTTCTGTTTGCATTATTTAGCTCTTCAAAAACATCTGCCAAGCATTCATGAGTTTTGTGTAGATGCTCTCGCCATATGGATTGCCATCTGCCGGCTGACATGGGGATGTGCATTAGCACAACCGTATATTCCAAGCCAGCGATGCCATTAACATCTGGCGTGCTGTGGTACAGGGTTACCTTTGTGGCAACTAAACAGGGAATTATTCATGCCTAACTACAACAGCAATCTTTAATGAGGATCGTGGCAGGGAGCGGGAGCCAAGGAAGAGAGGGGTTTTGTGTGGGGTTTTTTTTTTTTTTTTTTGACAAATTATTAAGAAAAAGGTGCAATTCAGACAATGCAAAATGCCGGATTTGCATTTTTTGTTGCATACTTTGCACAAATGAAGGAATGCTCTCCTTATAGGTCAGTGTTTGTCATCCTTAACAGCTTGAAGATGTGTGAACTTCAACTCCCAGAATTCTCCAGTCAGCTGTGCTAGGGGTTGACGTCCACACGTCATCTTTTCTTTTTTTTTGAAAAAGTTTTTTATTTTATACACAAACATTTAGTACATCAGTCATTTTTTCCGTGTGAAATCTCGCTGTTTCCTCTATAACGTCATCTTTTTGCAGATTCTTCTGTCTTCATTAACCTATTACAACATACTTCCAAAAGTACAATATTCTAATCATACCATTTTTACATAACTATTGATTTACTTTTCTATATCGCTTTTCTAACCAATGATAAAATTGATCCCATATCTTAAAATATTCTGAATCCTCGCTTTCTTTAATCATCAAATTTCTGCACCATCTAAAAATTTTTTTAATTACTTCTCCTTCTAAGGGTGTTTCTTCTAAGTCCACACATCTTCAAGCTGTTAAAGATGACAAACACTGCTACAGGTAAAAATAACTTAAAGCGGGTGTCTGCAACCGGCGGCTCCAGAGCCACATGCGGCTCTTTTGTCCTCTTCCTGTGGCTCCCTGTTGGCTGACCCACCACTGGCTGGCCCCGCCCCTTGCCCTCCCCTCCCAATCACTCCTCGCCTGCCTTGAGAAGGTAAGGGTGACAGTGGGGGATGGAGACCAAGGTGCCCACAGCACCAACAAGGGCCGGAAGAAGCGCCTGTGAGATATGGCAAGTACAGGGATGCTTTGCTCCCGCTCTGGAATATGGACCAAGTCCCCATCACCCGCCATTGCCCTTACCTTCTCAAGCCAGGCGAGGAGTGACTGGGAGGGGAGGGTGAGGGGCAGGGCCAGCCAGTAGTGGGTTCAGCCGACAGGGAGTCACGGCAGAGGGACGAAAGAGCTTCATTTATCTGGGCACCTGAAATGACTCTTGATTTAAATATTGTAACCAATATTTAAACACCAACCCTCGCCTGTTTTTAGTAATGGTTCAAGAGGGAACACACACACATACATGAAAGAGAGAGAGAGAGAGAAATGACAGAGAGAGATATGAGAGAGAGGGAGATGAGAGAGGGAGAAACAGAGAGGGAGAGGGAGAAACAGAGAGCAAAAGAGACAGAGAGGGAGAAAAAGACAGATATCTGTTTCCCACAGAAAACACCAGGAGCCACAAAACCTGGGTAAGCATGGCTGGGAAGATCATGTGACTGGGTGGGAGTGAGTGACATCGAGTTGGCCACACCCATCCAGGTTTTGTGGCTCCCGGTGTTTTCTTTTCTGTGGGAAACGGGTCCAAATGGCTCTTTGAGTGTTTAAGGTTGCAGACCCCTGGCTTAAAGAAAGAAATTGGTTTATTATAATATTCAGTCCTAAAGGAAGTGGACGTTACAGCTCTTGGACTGTAGATCACATTTCTCACACCTCTGAAGACCAGTTTGGGGAAAACAATGGAGCAATAGTTGATAAAATACTTCAGAAGAAGCAGGGTGTCTCTGGTGAATTCCTGCATTTATTCATGGTAAATGTGTACAAATAAGTATATAAATTAGCCTGAGGCATCCTGGTCATATTTTTCCTTTTTCTTCCAAGACTCTAAGTGAAAAAACTCAGAATCTTAAGAGATTTGTCTGAACTGTCAATCTCATAAATAAATATATCTGTTCAAGAATATCCTGAATTAAAAACATTCTTGTTGGCTGTTTTTCAGATATGAAACCTTTCCGACATAAAGCTAATGTCATGCCCTCACACAACCTTCTTCTCTCCCGCGAAAGAAACTTTTTCTGTTTTTCTGTCTTCCTTTCAGAGCACTTGAGAATGTATTTTGAATTTCTCTCCATTGTGCTTTTTAAATGACTGGATTATTACAGTGGCAAAGGACTATTGTGGCCATTATTCATTTTGTGTGTGTGTGTGTTACTCTGAAACATCACTTGTTTTTTCACTGCGCCACCAAAAAAAAAAAAAACCCTCTCTAACATTCTTTCCTTCTTTGAAACAAAAAAAGTTTGGAAAGTAAATTCTCTTTCAATCAAACTGAGAGAAAATTGATTTTTTTTAAATAAAATATGGGCATTGTCTGTTTGGAACTTCTTAAAAAAAAAGGACAAATGGGCTTTGCTCTCTCTTTCTCTAGAAGGAAAAAAAAAACATTTCAGCAACCAGTTCTATTTCTTCTTTCATGCCACTTAAAATTAACAGAACAACAGAGCTGAAGGGACCTTGGAGGTCTTCTAGTCCAACCCCCTGCTCAAGCAGGAGGCCCAATACCACTCCAGGCAAATGGCTGTCCAATCTCTTCTTGGAAACCCCCAGTGAAGGCGCAACCACAACATTTGGAAGCAAACCATTACGCTAATCAATTGTTCTCACGGTCAGGAAATTTTTCCTTAGGTTTAGGTTGGATCTCTTTTTGATAATTTTCCATCTGTTGCTTCTTGTCTGCCCTCAGTTGCTTTGGAGAATAGAATAGAATAGAATAGAATAGAATAGAATAGAATAGAATAGAATAGAATAGAATAGAATAGAATAGAATAGAATAGAATAGAATAGAATAGAATAGAATAGAATAGATTTTTTTTTTACTTTTAAAAGCATTTTTTTGGCCGAAGAGGTTGTAGAAAAAATGCTTTTAAAAGTAAAAAAAAAAAAAAAAGCCTCTGATGATCGCGCGGCTCAGATGGGCATGGGGGAGGGGGGTGCAGGGATTTTTGCTACCAGTTCTCCAAACCATCAGCTGCCATCGCTATCGGATCAGACGATCCAGTCCAAACTGGGAGCATTTCACCCCTGCAGGAATCCCACTTTCGTGTGGCCCTAAGTCTCCTCAGAAGGTTTTCCAAAGCACCTGAAGGCCAGACAAGGAATAATGGATGGAAACTGATCAAGGAGAGATTCAATCTAGAAATAAGGAGAAATTTTCTGACAGTGAGAACAACCCATGGAACAGAAGGTGCCTTCGGAAGTTGTGGGAGCTTCATCACTTGAGACTTTCGAGAAGAGATTGGACTGCCATTTGTCAGAAATGTTGTAGGGTCTCCTGCTGAGGGGGGGGTTTGACTAGATGACCTACAAGGTCCCTTCAAACTCTGTTAATCTGTAAGGTCCCCCAATGATCCTCTTAATTTCCACAGATGTTCTTTTCTTGGAAATTCCCCTCTGAAATATCTCCCTCCCTTAAGAGAATTGTTCCCGTTTCTCTCACAATCTCTTCAGAAGATGTCGTATTTAATCTGCAAATCTCCTCAAAAAAAAAAAAGATTAAAAATCTCAACCACCTCCCTCACTTTCTCATAAATGTCCTCCTTGGAAATTCTAAGGAGCTTTCCTCCTTCTTCAAGCCACTTCATTTCTCCAGAAGTGCTTTTTCTCAGTCTCTTCATATCTTCACAAACTCTCTCAAGAGCCCTCTTCAGGGTCTTCAGAAATTCACCTCATTAAATTCCCTTCCTCTAGAATCACTGTTCAGAAAGCTTCCCTTTTCTGTCTTTCCTCAGAAGCTCTTCCCCAAATTTCCTTTATTTCCTCAGAAATTTTTCTCCTTTTCAGCAACACCCTTATTCTTTCTTTTTTTAAAATATAATTTTTCTTTTTATTAATATAAATAAAAAGAAGAGCAACATATTCAAAATCCATATAGACAGTGTGATGTCTGGTGACAGTTCTCTTGAGTAATAATCATTGCAGTAATGATAAAAAATATATTTTCTAATAGTAATCTCGTAATAACAGTGCCTTTCCCTCATAATATTAATACATATTAATTGTTAATACTAATCAAAGTTAATAAGTTACAGTAAACAATCCTAATAATAAGATTAATCTTTCCCTTATGGTTTTTGAAGTTCTAACTCCTGTTTCTCTTATTTAACCATCGATAGAACAGATTCCATACCTCAAAATATTCAGTGCCTTCCTTTTCTTTAATTTCAAATGTTAGTTTATTCATTTCTGCACATTCTAAAATTTTTGTTATTATTATAGATAATATAGTGTCGTGTTTCCCTGAAAATAAGACCCTGTCTTATGTTTTTTTGAACCCTGAAATAAGCGATTGGCCTTATTGCCATGCGCTCAAAAGCCTGATTGGGCTTATTATCAGGGGATGTCTTATTTTGGGGGAAACAGGGTAACAGAAATGCCCTTATTCATGTCACATTCTCCTTGCAAAATCCCTCAGCCTGTTGTGGTCTGCCAGCAGCCTGCGGAACTGGCAGCAGAGTCAGACAGTGAGGAGGCTGGGGAGGAACATGGGCCAGTCCTGGAGTCTGGGGAAGGCTCGGACAAGGGGTCTGCATCGGAGACGGAGAAAGGGTCATCTGGGAGGTACGTGCTGCCTCCGGAGCCTCCAGACTCGGACCTTAGTGAGGCAGAGGAATAGGGGGAGCCTGTTCCCAGTATGTGCATGTGCAGAGCTGCCAGAAGACAAGAACAGTTAAAACAAAAAGGACGACTCGGGAGTAAGTCTTGGAGATGATTGGCCCCTCCCATAAAACTTAAAAGAGGAGCAAAGGCACGTAGGCCTTTGCAGGAAGCAACATTTGTTCATTCTGTGCAGTTTAAAGTCTGAAGCTCTGTTTGATTCTGGCCTCCGTGTGGCTTTGTCAATTAGGTCTTTGGCAGCGTGTCAAAGGTGGGTAATTATCAGCCTTACCCCGAAGGACTCTTTACAACTATTTGGGACTCATCTGTGAATAACAGAATTCACAGCCATTAAAATAAAACAGGTTTTTGGGACTACTCCTGTGTTTTACTGACTCAGGAAGCCTAGGAACACAGCCGTCCTAAATTCATCTGAAATTCCACTCCACCACTCTTCTTTAGAAGAACTGTGCCCTTTTTCACTCTCAAGTTCCCGATGTATGATTAATCCACCTCTGATCCTACTGAGAAGGGGAAAGAAAAAAAAAAACAATACATCACAGCTAATTGTAAGACTTCTCCTTTCTTCAGTGTATATTTTGGGGCAATTAAACGCTGCAGTATAAATCGATCTTGGCTCAGCTTCAAAAAGCTATGAAGGAGCAGACCTGGTTGGTATTCGGACTTTGACCAAAAGTAATCTTGATTGGTAGTTGCCCGAGAATTTCCACCAGGAAAATATTGTTGCCAAGAAAATCCACATTGATTTGTCAGTGAAAGTCTGTGAGAAACAAGTTCAGCTTGAAAGAGACATTTAAATGATCTTTCTTGACACAGTTGTTAAGCAAATTAGTGCAGTTGTTAAGTTAGTAACACGGTTGTTAAGTGAACTGACTTCCCCGTTGACTTTGCTTGTTAGAAGGTCACAGAAAGGGGATCACATGACCAACCGTCATAAATGTGAGCCAGTTGCCAAGCATCCAAATTTTGATCACGTGACTATGAGGATGCGGCAATGGTCGTAAATCTGAAGAAGTTATGTTACTTTTTTTCAGTGCCATTGTAACTTCAAACAGTTGCTAAATGAACTGTTATAAGTCAAGGAGTACCTGCATTTCCACCTTTCCATTCATAGAATCTCAGGACTGGAAGGGACCTTAGAGGTCTTCCAATCTAGCCCTTGGCTCATCCAAAATCAAAGTATCTTTTTTAAAAAACCAGTGTTTTGTGAGATTAGATTAGATTAACAGAGCTGGAAAGGGTCTTTTTTTTTTATTTTTTTTATTTTTGAATTTTTTAAACAAACAAACATTTAATACATCAGTTTTCTCTTCCCTGTGACATCTCGGTGTTATCTTCCAAAGTTCTTTCTTCTTCTGTATAATTGTCA
This sequence comes from Arizona elegans, assembly GCA_022577455.1. Lineage (NCBI taxonomy): Eukaryota > Metazoa > Chordata > Lepidosauria > Squamata > Colubridae > Arizona > Arizona elegans. The sequence continues at coordinate 5,579,359 of JAKOOJ010000022.1, read as the reverse complement.
ATTCTTCTACCTTGATTCTTATCCAGTCCATAATATCAATTCATCACTAACATAATATTCTACTCGCCACATATTTATATAATGAATCATTTATATCTCTTCTCCAACCAATAATAAAAATCATTCCATATTGTAAAATATTCTGAGTCTTCTCTATCCTTAATCATCAAAGTGAATCTATTCATTTCTGCAGTCTAAAACTTTTTTTATTACTTCTTCTTCCAAAGGTATTTTCTCTCCAATTTTGTGCGTAGACAATCCTTGCAGCTGTTATTACATGTATTATCAAATAAACATTTTCCTTGCTAATTTTTTCAGGTAGGATACCCAATAGGAACAGCTCTGGTTGAAATTCAATTCATCTAGTCCAACCCCCTACCCCACCCAATCAGGAGACCCTACCCCGTTTCTGACAAATGGCAGTCCAATCTCTTCTTGAAAGCCTCCAGTGATGAAGCTCCCACAACTTCTGAATAAAAGATTAACAGAGTTGGAAGGGACCTTGTAGGTCATCTAGTCCAACCCCCCACCCAAGCAGGAGACCCTACACCGTGTCTGACAAATGGCAGTCCAATCTCTTCTTGAAAGCCTCCAGTGGTGAAGCTCCCACAAAAAGACGTGGTCCCAAACCAGGCAACTGCTCATTTAAAATCCATTATTAACTTTTGTTAGATTGGCCTTTGATATATGACAAAAGCTAAAATAATAATTAACAAGGGAGCAGAAGTGCTGAAAGTCTCTCAAAAAGAGGTTCTTTTTAAACCCTTCCCTCGAAGTTGTTCCACAAATACGCAGCTGTAAACTTTTATAAATAAGTTTCTCACTCAGCCGTGGCAATCTGGAGCGGTTAAGGCTCACAGAGCGACTGTACCATGTATAGATTTGCCGAGGAATCACTCTGTAACGTATCAAACTGTCCTTATACTTTGAAATATGCAATTTGTACGAGTGATCCTGCTTAGAGAGGAAATATATAAAATAAAATAAAGCATTGGAGAGGCTCAGAAAATGCTATTTAGATGTTAAGGGTTGGGGTTTTTTTTTTTTTCTTCTTCCCCAAAAGGAAATATAGCAAAACTCTGACCAGTGAATTCATGCAGGATTTGAGGAGGCTTATGTCAGCACTTCAACCTGCATTTACTCTAGTGCTGACATAAGAAGGAGAAGCGAAGGGGTCTGGAAAGGGACGGCTGACTTTTCACCTACTTATTTTCCCTGGAGATAATGTTTCCGAGGAGAAGAGATGGGAGGGGGGAATTCCTTTGAGTTGGAGTAGATTAGGGGTAGAATGACTTTGAAGATGGCCAATGAGTGCAAGGGAGTGGGGAATGGAAAGGGAGGGTTTGGGGGCTGGACGTCAGTGTTGGCTTCGTTTAGACTCAGGTTAGGATGTCATGCTCAATAAAAAGGAGCTTTTTCTTCAAAGATTTTGTTTGAAATGCATTTTATTCGAGACGACCATGAAACTTGACAGCTTAAGTTAAAAGGTGAAGATTGATGAAATGCTTTTGGTCCATTTTGCAAATCCTGTCAGCCTGACAAGGGACGCCTGAGCATTTTTGCATCCAAAAAGCAGTCCCAAGACTTTATGAAGGTGCTCTGCAAACAGGATACAGATACAGATTAACGGAGTTGGAAGGGATCTTGTAGGTCATCTAGTCCAACAGACACACCCCGCCCTAGCAGGAGACCCTACACCAGCAGGTTCTGACAGGTTCTGGAGAACCAGTAGTGGGAATTTTGAGTAGTTCAGAGTACCGGCAAATACAATCTCTGGCTAGCCACAGGGTGGGGAGGGAATGGAGATTTTGCAATATCCTTCCCCCAGGAGTGAGGAGAGAATGGGGATTTTGCAGTATCCTTCCCCTGCCATGCCCACCAAGCCACGCCCACCAAGCCACACCACACCCACCAAGCCACACCCACATAACCGATAGTAAAAAAAATTCATCACTTCTGACAGATGGCAGTCCAGTCTCTTCTTGAAAGCTTCTAGTGATGAAGCTCCCACAACTTCTGAAGGCAACTTCTGTTCCATTGATTAATTGCTCTCACTGTCAGAAAATAAGGAAAAAATTTCTCCTTATTTCCAGGTTGAATCTCTCCTTGGTCTGTTTCCATCCATTATTCCTTGTCTGGCCTTCTGGTGCTTTGGAAAACAGCTTGACCCCCTCATCTCTGGGTCAGCCCCTCAAATATTGAAATACTGCTATCCTGCCTCCCCTGGTCCTTCTCTTCACTAGACTAGCCATGCCCAGTTCCTGCAACCGTTCTTCGTATGTTTTAGCCTCCAGTCCCCTAATCATCCTGGTTGCTCTTCTCTGCACTCTTTCTAGAGACTCAACCTTTTTTTATAGTGTGGTGACCAAAACTGGATGCAGTATTCTAGGTGTGGTCTTACTAAGGCTTTATAGAGTGGTATTAGTACCTCACTTAATTGATTTCCATCTATTATTCCTTGTCTGGCCTTCGGGTACCTTGGAAAATAGCTTGACCCCTTCCTCTCTGTGGCAGCCCCTCAAATATTGGAAGACTGCTATCCTGTCTCCTCTGGTCCTTCTCTTCACTAGACCAGCCATGCCCAGTTCCTGCAACCATTCTTCGTATGTTTTAGCCTCCGGTCCCCTCATCATCCTGTTTACTCTTCTCTGCACTCTTTCTACAGTCTTAACATCTTTTTTATAGTGAGGTGACCAAAACTGGAGTTACCAGTAATAATAGTCACAATCTTGGCCTTTAGACCATTGCTGTGTTTAGCCTTGGATAAACTGCCCTGATTCCAGCTTGAGTTGATTCAGGGCCTCCCTTGTGACTTTACTACACTAAACTTTAAACCTTTGCAAGTTAGCTTGCCATTACAGAAACAGGAAGCAACAATTTGCCAAATTAGGAGACACAGAAACCATAAATCATGGTTAGGAACCATGTTGGCTATGTACATCCTCTTGTGGGAAGCTACCACCCCCTCCTAGAATAATCAAATATTTTGGGAAATACTAAAAAGGTAAGATTATAGTATTATATTATATTATATTATATTATATTATATTATATTATATTATATTATATTATATTATATTATATTATTATATTATATTATATTATATTATATTATATTATATTATATTATATTATATTATATTATAATATATTATAATATATTATATTATATTATAATATATTATAATATATTATATTATATTATAATATATTATAATATTATATTATATTTCCCTAAAGGAGAAATGGAGAAACATGTTTTTTAGAGGCAGAAAGCAACCCCCACCTTCCTTAATAGCCCACAGCAGATGTCAGCACTTAAGATGAAGAGCTTATTGAAAGAAGACATGTATGTAGATACATAAGCAAATACCCTCACCCAAGAGCCAAAACAGGATAAAAGCCATTAATCCACAACAGGAATTACCCAACACTGTTTCAGAACAGAAGCTCCTTCATTGCATCACCCCCAGCCAACTTCAACCAAACCTGAGAGCTCAGATAACTGATAGAGTTAGTTATGACCCCCACATAACCCCTACAACAGCCAACAGAATACATGTTCTTGCACAGGAACAGGAAGCTCAAGTGCAAAGCTTAAAGAAGGTATAAAAACCCCTCACTCTCAACTCCATTTTGTCTGCTGCACCAGAACCATAGGCTTGGTGGTTCTGTTTGTCATTAAACCTTCTTTCCAATCAGCCTCCGTGTTTCCAGTGTCTTTTTCCCAGCTTGGAACTGAACCAGATGAATATTTCTTCCCACACTCTACATTAGGCTAAAATCAGCCAAATTTGCTCTAGTAGAACAAGTTGACTCTGGTTATGAGAACCACCTTCTCCCTGCTCAATTTCTGAACTTTTAGTCCATCCTATCACCTTGAGGATAAGCCCTTAGATGAGTCTCTAAAACTTCTGTAGCTCTCTTTCAGGCAGTTGTTGCCAAAATCTTGTCAGATAGATGGCACTGAAAAGGTCATTATTTCAGTTCCTTTGTGACAGCACATCACAACCCTCTTCCCTGAGCATTAAGCCTTTGGAAATATATATATATATATATATCTGTTGTCTTTCAAGAAAGGTTATCATTTCCCACAATTGCTCCTATCAAAAAGATTAGCTTTAAAATCTTCTGAGTTCCTCGTTGAACCTGCCAAGTCTCATTGCATTAGATTAGAAGCAGCCTTCATCAAAAGGGAATGGAGAAATTTATCTTGCTTCTCTCTCTCTCACTCACTTTCATAACTTCACACTGTTTCATGACTTCCAAAAACATTAGGAAGTTGCAACATCATGTTCCCTGTGCAAAGTGGAAGGAACATGTTGTGGTTGCCCTATCTTTTTTCATTACCCTTGAGTAAGTTATCAATGGAGCATGGGGTAGCATAGTGTAAGGACAGATAGCCGTAATCAAAAATGACCAAGAGTAATAACATACTTGCTAACTCTCCGTCCCAGCTCTACCCACGAATCATAATTTTCCTACAAACCTAGATTTAGAATAGAACAGAACAGAACAGAACAGAACAGAACAGAACAGAACAGAACAGAACAGAACAGAATAGAATAGAATAGAATAGAATAGAATAGAATTCTTTATTGGCCAAGAGTGATTGGACACACAAAGAATTTGTCTTGGTGCATATGCTCTCGGTGTTCTGTCTTTGCCTCACACAGGTAAATGCAATACCAAACACACCTGTCAATAGTTTATTATATAAACAGACCTGAATCCCTGGCAGACGAGGGTTTTGGCAGCTAACTGCAAAATGCCTGCCAAGTCCATTTGCACTCCCAGAAAACAGGAGAGGGCTTATCTTCATTCCAGGAGCAACAAATTATCCACAAGACAAGAGTTTAGTCAATGTTCAGTCCAAAATATATCCAAGCCGAAGTTCAGGGATCACAATGTGACTATCAGAGTGTGAACTTTGTCCGTCACAAAGCCTGAAGAGCAATCCCACCCACTTTTATCCCTTGTGGGGTGTGGCTCAGTGACTCAGCTCAATCTCTGGCCCTCCCACGCCTCTTCCTTTGCTGTGCACGCCTCTTCCTCCAACGCTGCCTGGGATCAAGCCAGGATTCATCATCATCGCTCCCTATCAATGGGTGGTCCAATATGCCTTCCTCCTAGCACATCCCCGGCTGTTCCTCCTGGCCTTTGGATGGAACCTGAGGCATTGCCAGAAAGGAGGGTCCTGGAGAGGGAGGCCTTGTCAGTTCCTCCCCATCACCTTCTGAGTCCTCTTCCTCTGTGAGGACAGGCTCGGGAGTCGGGGTCACAACACTCAGAGTACATAAAAGAAAAGATTTGGACCCCAATGCAAATTATGACTTCCTGTTTGCCAAAGAGAAGAGGCAATTAATTTGCTCCCCAGTTCTTCTCCCATTTTGGTTAAAATCACAGCCAGAGAAGTTCTGGTTGGCTAATTCTTCCCCAACTATCTAGCGTGAGATTTTAAAAATAGCACTAACGCTTAGATTTATATACCACTTCACAGTGCTTTACAGCTCTCTCTAAGCAGTTTACAGAATCAGCCTCTTGCCCCCAACAGTCTGGGTCCTCATTTTACCCACCTCGGAAGGATGGAAGGCTGAGTCAACTTAGAGCCTGGTGAGATTTGAATTGCTGGCAGTGGGCAGAGTCAGCCTGCAATACTGCATTCTAGCTACTGAGCCAATAAGAAAGGAAGGAAGGAAGGAAGGAAGGAAGGAAGGAAGGAGGTTTACAGAGTTAGCCTATTGCCGCCCAACAATCTGGGTCCTCATTTTACCCACCTCGGAATGATGGAAGGCTGAGTCAACCTTGAGCCAGGTGAGATTCGAACTGCCAAATTGCTGGCAGCTGGCAGTCAACCGAAGTGGCCTGCAGTTCTGCACTCTAACCACTGCGCCACCGCAGCTCGTATGGAGCTGTAGAGAATATCTATATATACTTCAGGGTCTTTTTTCTATTTAGGTCTTTTTTTTTTTAATATCATGAAATGTTCCAAGGTTCCAGACTGGCTTCTGGCCTTCATTCATCATGTGGGGGCCATAGTCACAAATTTTGCGGGAATGTGTCCAGCCAACTAGCTTAGCTTCCACAAACTGACCGAATAAAGATTTGTTTGATTGATTGAAAAAGGTCACAGGGAGTAAAACTTTCTGCCGCCTCCTTAGGAGCAATCCCTAAATCTGGGTGAGCTCTGGATGAATTTGGGCTGGATTACACTTTGAAATCCAATTAAATCTTGGCTTCACGAAAAGGACTATGGTGAACGGTTTAATGGCTCTCCAGAGCTTCCATGTTAATTACTTCTCAAGTGCAGATAATGGTTTGATTCTCAGGAAGATGAAGATTCTGTCCATCCCTACTCAATTATTCCCATTTTTTTTCTCTCCCTTCTTCCTTTCTCTTGTTTATTTCTTAGGGTGGGGAACCATAGGTTGTGAGACGTTAAGCGGTCATTCTGAGGAGGCTTTCTGGTTTTAACACATGTAAAACCAGACTCTAATGATGTCCTGATTGTATTCAGGTTATTCCTCTTCCAACCCATAGCTGGGGAAGACTCCTTCCTCCATCTCTCTTGGTTGCCTGGATTTATTAACACATCTTTTGAAGACCAGGGGTGAAATCCAGCAGGTTCTGACAGGTTCTGGAAAACCGGTAGTGGAAATTTTGAGCAGTTCAGAGAACCGGCAAATACCATCTCTGTCTGGTCCCAGAGTGGAGTGGGAATGTGGATTTTGCAATATCCTTCCTAGTGGTGGGATTCAAATAATTTAACAACTGGTTCTCTGCCCTAATGATTTCTTCCAACAACCAGTTCACCAAACCACTCAGAAAGTTAACAACCGGTTCTCCTGAAGTGGTGCGAACTGGCTGAATCCCACCACTGATCTTTCCTCTGGAGAGGGGTGGGAATGGAGATTTTGGTGGGTTTTTTTTTAAGTTTTTTATTTTTATTTCTCATAAACACATTTACATGTACAATCATTTATCCATCATTTTTCATTCACCTTATCTTTTAAGTTTCATTTTTCATTTTTACTTTTTGGGGGATGCTCATTTACCATTTATCTTTACTCCAACCTTTCTTCTTCTCCTCCCCTTCTCTTCCTTCCTCTCTCTCCTCCTACTTCCTTCATTCTTCCTCTCCTTCTCTTTCCGTCTTCCCCTTCCCTTCCCCCACTACTCTCTTCTTCCCCCCTTCTAACCTTCTCTTCTACTCCTCTTTCCCCTCCCTTTTCTTCCTCTCCTTTTCCCTTTCTTCTTTCTCCTCTCCTCTCTTCTGAATGTTTTGCTGTATCTGTCCCCTGCCATGCCTACCAAGCCACACCACGCCCATCAAGCCATGCCCACAGAACTGGTAGTAAAAAATTTTGGATTTCACCACTGGTCCAAGCCCATTTCCCTGGCCTCCCCCAGAGTCTCAAGGCCAGACCCGTAAAAGCAGCATTCGATCTGAAACAGATTCATTTAACAGAGTTGCATCGGCATTGATTTAAAATCTTAGTCCATTAAAAGACTTGAAGTCTAAAGCCTGTTCCTGCTATGAAGCTAGTCTCTGTATACAATGTAGGAGGGGAGAAAAGCATCTTGGACATCAATTCCACTCTTTCTACTGACAGATGGTCAGGTCCTCAAATGTTTCACGAAGTTGACGGAGCACCGCTTGCCAAACAGCTATTTCCAATTAGTCTCCAAGTGAGCCATTGGCTGGGAGGAACTTCTTCATAACTCAGCCAGGGAAGATCCTTGGCTGCAGTTGGCAGGGAGCGGCACAGGAAAACAGATGGCCAAAGAAGTAGAGGCTGGGTTTTGTTTGCCAAAATCATCGGCAATTCTCGTTGGGTCTCTTAGGGTTGTTGTTTTGTTTTTTGCTGTTCATCACTAATGCAAAATTGGAAGTGGGATCTGGGAGAAAAAAAGAATCCCAAAGTGGAATGCCCTTTCTTTGGAATTCATTCAATGAGAAGGACTAGGAGTGATAGGATAGCTGTTTTCCAGTATTTGAGGGGTTGTTGCAAAGAAGAGAAGGTTGACCTCTTCTCAAAAGGTCCTGAGGATAGGACACGATGTAATGGGTGGAAGATCATTAAAATGAAATCCAACCTAGAACTAAAAAGAAATTTGCTGACAGTGAGAACAGTTAATCAATGGAACAGGTCGGATCCAGAAGTTGAGGGGACTCCATCACTGGAGGTTTTCCAAAAGAGATTGGACTGCCATTTGTCCTGAATAATATACTGTAGGTCTTCTGTTCGAGCAGCGGACTGGATTAGTAGACTTTCAAGATCCTTTCCAACTCTGTTATTCTATATCAGGGGTTGGCAACCTTAAGCACTCAAAAGAGCCATTTTGACCTGTTTCCCACAGAAAAGAAAACACTAGGAGCCACAAAACCCTTCCTGTTCTTGACTATTTCCTGAGCAGCCACAAAACTAGCCTGTGTGGTTGAATTAAATGTTCTGTTTTCTTCTGATACTTTTCTTTTCTTGGATTTATCCATGGTTGGCCTACCGGGTGTCAAAAAGCTCAATAACTCGCATGTCAGCAGGTGTCACACATTGGCGGTTGTGACACATATTTTGAGCGATGGAGCCATAAGTTACTACTGGTTCTGTGGGCGGTGGCTTGGTGGAGGGGGGAGTAATGTGACTGGGTGGGCGTGGCAAACTTTTTTTTTTAATTTTAACTTTTCAAAGCATTTTTTCTGCAAATGCAAAAAAATGCTTTGAAAAGCCTCTGCCGATTAGGAACACAGCTGGGATCATCAGAGCCTTTTCAAAGCATTTTTTAAACCACCTCTTCCCTGGAAGAGGTTGCAGAAAAAAAATGCTTTGAAAAGCCTCTGAGATCCCAGCTGAGCCACATGATCATCAGAGGCTTTTTTTTTTTACTTTTAAAAGCATTTTTTCGCCGGAAGAGGTTATAGAAAAAATACTTTTAAAAGTAAAAAAAAAAAAAAAAAGCCTCTGATGATTGTGTGGCTCAGCTGGGCATTGTGGGGGGGGGCAGGGATTTCTGCTACCGGTTCTCCGAACCACCCACCGCCATCGCTACCGGATCAGTGATCCGGTCCAAACCGGGAGCATTTCACCCCTGCATAAGAGAGGGATAAAAGAGCCACTTGTGGCTCCAGAACCATGGGTTGCTGACTCCTGTTCTATATTCTGCCTTCTGTGTTCTATTAGCCAGTCAATAAGTTTTCTTTCAGGGCAATATTCTTGTTGTGCTTAATACCCTCCCTGTTTGCTAGCATTAATCAGCATTCTAGTTGACTAAGCACGTTCAATAAATATTGGACAGTTTTGAGTTCCCTATTGTAGGTTTTAAGAGAGCACATTTGCTGAATTTTAGTTCCACAAGGCATAAAGCCAACTGAGTGACTTTGAGCCAAATTCTTTCAGCTCAAGAAGAAGAAGGCAATGGCGAACCACTTCCAACAGTTTCCAAGTCAACTGCGGGGACTAGTCCAGCAAATCATCAGGAGTCAAGAACTCAGAATAACACAGTTGGAAGGGATCTTGGAGGTCTTCTAGTCCAATCCCCTGCTAGTGCAGGAGACCCTATAACAGCGGTAGGCAATCTTAAATACTCAAAGAGCCACAAAGGTCCTAACCGGAAGCCCCGTTCAATTCTGGAGCCAACCAAAAGTCCGGTTCCCCCACCATAGAGTCTCTTCCTACCGTGGCATCCTTTTTCCTCTACCATCCGGAAGTCCGAGTCCCCCATCATAGAGTCTCCTCCTAGCACGACATCCTTTTTCCTCTACCTGTCCTAACCGAAAGCCCTATCAATTGTGGAGCCGACCGGTGACAGGGAGCCACAGCAGACGGATGAAAGAGCCACATGTGGCTCCAGAGCTGCGGGTTGCTGACCCCTGCCCTATACCATTCAGGACAGATGGCTGTCCAATCTCTTCTTAAAAACCTCTAGTTCTTAGGTTTTACCCTAAAGCCTTTTTGTATTTTTTTTTCATTATTGTCCTCACTGAGAACATACTGTACACTTCAACACAAAGGCAGACTTGGATTTACAATGATTTGTTTAGTGACCATTAGAAGTTACAACAGCCCTGGGAAAAAAATGACTTATGACAGGTCCTTATGCTTATGATCCTGGCAACATCCCCACAGTCACATAAGCAAAATTCAGGCACTTGGCAACCGGCCCGTATTTATGACAGCTGCACTGTCCAGGGGTGACTTCCCCAGCTGGCATCTGACAAGCAAAATCCATGGGGGAAAGTTGCATCTCTTAACAATCTGTGATCTTAACAACTGCAGTGATTCCTTAAAAATCCATGCGAAAACAAAGGATGTAGAATGGGTTGTGACTTACTTAATGCCTACCTTGCTTAGCAAAGAAATTATGTTCCCAATTATGGAACAACATTCCATAATTAACATTTCATAAATAACATTCCATAAAAACAGCCCACCATAACAACATTGCCAGAAAAAGGCATTAAGAGTTGTTAATATTGTGTAGCTTCTTCTCTGGTAATGTTGTACTACTAACTAGAGCATACAAAATATTTGCTAGACCAATTCTTGAATACAGCTCATCTGTCTGGAACCCACACTACATATCAGACATAAATACAATCTAAAGAGTCCAGAGATATTTTACGAGGAGAGGCCTCCATTCCTCTAACCGCAATAAAATACCTTATGCCGCTAGACTCCAAATTTTGGGCTTAGACGACTTAGAACTACGTAGACTTCGGTCTGACCTAAGCGTAGTACATAAAATTATCTTCCACAATGTCCTTCCTGTTAATGACTACTTCAGCTTCAACCACAACAATACACGAGCAAATAATAGATATAAACTCAAGGTAAACCGTTCCAAACTCAATTGCAGAAAATACAACTTCAGTAACAGTGGTCAATGCCTGGAATGCACTACCTGACTCTGTAGTTTCTTCCCCAAACCCCCTAAACTTTAACCTTAGACTGTCTACTGTTGACCTCACCCCATTCCTAAGAGGTCTGTAAGGGACACGCACCAGTGTGCCTACCGTCCCTGTCCTAATATTCCTTTTTACTTACTCTTTTCATGTATTCAAATTATGTTTATACTTTTACCTGTTATCTTATATATGCTTGACAAATAAAACTTATGATTATGATTATGGTCACAAGTCAAGGATTACCTGCATATCTCTATCTTCAGATATTAAAACCTTCTGGCCAATGAATGTTGGGGAATTTACCTTCCATAGCCTTCATGTATCAGCAGATATTTAATATCTTCCAGACGTAAACCTGACTCTATTCCATTACAAGATTGGTTTCTATTAGAGTGCTTACCGACATGCAAAGCCAGTGGTTGGATATTTCATCTGGGTAATAGATGCGCTCTTGGAAAGGATCCAGGAAACGACAAAGAGAAGGCAAAGGGTTTCTTTCCCACCAAATTAAAGTCTTTTATTGAAATTGCTCTGACACAGAAAGTAACTAATTCATTGTGAAGCTCTCCCAGAAGGGGAAAAGACAGAAGGAAGCGGAATTGCCATTGAATGAACTGATGACAATATGGTTCCAGGTGAAAGGAGAGGCAGCAGGAGAAAAAAAAAATAGTGGTTGAAGGGAATCGTTTCGTATCGGATTCACGTAAGTATAAATTTCCTCAAATGGGCAAATTCTGTGTCATGATGAGCTCTGTTTTCAGGTAATTGAAAATCCACTTCTTCAGTTGCCAACTGTTGAGAGCTAAAAGCCACAGCCTGTTCCAAGATACATAAAAAGCAGTCATATTCATGCCTTAGACAGATTGCTGATTAATAGCCCAGAATGGCAACTCAGAATTAGGATGCATCTTGCTAATTCATTTATTGATGGGCTCAGCTTTTGGAAAGAAAAATGAAGTTTGAACCAATGGATATTACTCTGGGGTGCACATGAGAAGCATCTGTTGAGGGTTTGGGGAAATGGAAGAAGGTTGATGCCAACGTAAAAGAGAGATCAGCTGTTTTAACCAAAGTCACTGCCGTCCTCTCCTTCAAAGAAATGAGACCAAACATTCCTCTGAATTTTCCATTATTTTTTGGATAAATAAAAAATATCTGACAAAAGGAACTGCTTCATTTTACTTACTTACTTACTTACTTACTCATTTATTTAACAAATTTATATGGCTACCCAACTCACATAGAGGTGACTCTAGGCAGCTTAAAACATTTAAAAAATCCATAACATAAAACATAATCCACAACATAAAACACCCATCCTCATGGTGGCAGCAATACAAATAAAATCAACCACTTGATTGGCTCCATCTCCATTGGCCCATTTACAAAACCCCATCTTCAGACCCTGTTGGCAAATGCCCAGCCAGGCAGCGAAGAGGTCTCAAGCGGGGAATTAGCCTTGAATCCTTGTGCAGCCACAAGAAATCCAGAACTGACCCACTCACCACCAAGCTCTATAGAGCTAAGGAAGCCTAGGCTTCCTTAGAAATTAAACAGCACAAACTTATCCACTTATCCACCTATCTCACATGGAACGCTGCCAAAGAGCTAATTTCCAGATGCAGGTCAAGGCCAAACTTGGCACAGAGTCACAAACAGAAGTTTCAAATCTTGAACCAGTCAGATGAACTAATTGCTTCCTGCAAAAGCTCATGTCCCGTTCACTTCTCTTTTATGTCTTATGGGAGGGGCCAATAATCTCCAAGCCTTACTCCCAAGTCGATCCTGTTTCCTTAATTGTTCCTGTCTCCTGGCAGCTCTGCACATGTGCACACTGGGAACAGGCTCCCGCTGTTCTTCTGCCTCGCTGATATCAGACTCCAGAGACTCCAGAGGAAGCAAAGAACTACCAGATGGCCACTGCCCCCTCTCTGCCTCTGACTCAGAGCCTTCCCCAGACTCCAGGACTGGCCCACGTTCCTCCCCAACCTCCTCACTGCCTGAATCTGCTGCCAGCTCTGCTGGCCGCTGGAGGGCCACAACAGTCTTATCTATCTGTTCCCAAGAGAAAGCAAGCAGTCTGGAGAGATTCCTGTATAATAGGCAGAAGATAATAAAGTAGTTTGAACTCTACATGTGTGGATCAGTAGTAGAATTCAAATTTTTTTACTACTGGTTCTATGGGTGTGGCTTGGCGTGGCAGGGGAAGGATATTGTAAAATCTCCATCCTCATCCCACTCTGGGACCAGCCAGAGGTGGTATTTGCCGGTTCTCCGAACTGCACAAATTTTCCACTACCAGTTCCCCAGAACCTGTCAGAACCTGCTGGATTTCACCCCTGGTGTGGATGTGGTTGCTTGTGCCTAATAGGGCCTTTCAGAAAAACAAGGAGATGGTCAATCACGCCTTTGGGAAATGATGTTGCATAGAGAAGGTGTCACCACCGAAAAGACCCTTCTTTTATGGTCCCACCAGATGTACATCCTCAACAGATGGAACGCACAACTTACTGTACCTTACCTATTGTCATACTGACTCAGTTCCCACCATAGGGGAAACGAACAACAAACCAAGTATATCATAACTTATTATACAGGGATAAGGACATATCCTATTACAACAGTCATCTAAAAAGAAGATGGAGAGAAAAGTTGGCACTTCATACACAACACTACGGGGTCTTACTTGCTGCCTCCTCTCCAACTCTACCTATGTCAGTTTTAATACACACTCAATCACTGTATTCCTTCTTTTCTCCACATCTTTTATGATACTAGATGTTCTTCCCCCTCTTGCTGTGCTATTCATGAATTATAGCTAAATGTGTTACAATACAGGAGCATTTGTATGGAAGGGAAGGGAAGGGAAGGGAAGGGGGGAAGGAGGGGGGAAGGGAAGGCAGGGGAAACGGAAGGGAAGGGAAGGGAAGGGAAGGGAAGGAAAGGAAAGGAAAGGAAAGGAAAGAAAGGAAAGGAAAGGAAAGGAAAGGAAAGGAAAGGAAAGGAAAGGAAAGGAAAGGAAAGGAAAGGAAAGGAAAGGAAAAGGTTCTTTTCTTCTCATTCTCCTTTATTTCTTCTCCACTAAATTAGGCTTCACAGCCTGTGTTGAAGCAAGGCCTCCCTTTGCTTTCATTGCCAAGTTCATTGATTTTTAAGATGCGGAGAGCTTGGGATCTCCAGAAGCAGACTGGCAAATCAGCGCGAAAAAGCTGAATCTTGCCAATTGCCAAAGAAAAGGTGAGAGAGGTGACACGGAGGGGAATCATTTTATGATGTATCCTTTGGCTCCTTTCGTGACACAGAGAAAACCTGACTTGCCAGCAGAAGGAAGATCTGTCCAGTACTGAGAACAGAAAGAAGAGGAAGGTCAGACACAGGAAGTTAAGTATGCGAAGGAAGAGCTGGAACTGGGGCCAAGGGTGACATTTCTGCCCATATTGTCTACCGTGCATTGAAATATTATTTCAAACACAAACCAAAGGCCTGAAAAGCAGCTGTAATAAGAGTCTTGCAGAGCCGTCATGGAAGGGAACAGGTGGCCCATCGGTCCTGTCCACGGGAAATGGATGTCAGGCTTTTGTCACGGCTCTGCTGACCGTGATTTCATGCCTGCTGATATTTTGGAAGAACATCTTGTAGAGAAAAGCGAGCAAAGAGGAGCTCTTCAGGCGCTTCGCGGCCTTCTGGAAACCATTCAGCATCACACAAAAGGCAAATTCTTTGCAACCATTTGCAATCTTCATTGCAGCAACTCGCAAAGAAACCAGGCATTAAATTGTAGGGATTTTGTTTAAAAAAAAAAAAAGCATAGGTATGCTTAAATCCTTGTGCATCAAAGATTAGCATCAACCTTGGGAACTCTCAAGTTTCCTCTTTCCACTGTGTATTCAAAATGAACTGTATGTATGTATGTATGATGTATGTATATGTGTGTATATATGTGTGTGTGTATGTGTGTGTGTATATATATATATATATATATACACACTGTACTGTATGTGGAACATATTGGAACACTGCTATCATATCACCCCTAATCCTTCTCTTCGTTAGACTAGACATACCCTATCCCTGCATCTGTTCTTCATATGTTTTAACCTCCAATCCCCTACGATTCACCCAGTTTCTAGTTTGACACAGTGGTGCTGAAAAGTTGGAGAATCTGTTTGATTTTTCAGTATTCCTGCAGAAGTATGTCCTATCCCTTGATCTGTTCTCTAAACATACTAAAACTAGATAAACAGAACCCCGTTAACCAAACGAATCAAAAAAATCTACATTAAACAGTTAGGCTGATAGAACCTGAATGTGACTTTTCAAACTGTGAGCTGGGAAAAGCTAGCATCCCAAGCATTTCTTTCTAGGCCAACTTTCGGCAGTTTCCAAATGTGGGAAAAGATAAAACCTTTGAAGGCAAAAAAAAAAAAAGAAAGAAAGAAAGAAAGAAAAAGAAGAAGAAAAGAAATCACATCATGAACGGTACCAGATTTAGCCCTGCATGTTGGAAATCCCCCAAATTTTGAGAGACCGTAGCAGCTGTTGTTTTCCCTTCTGTCTGATAAATCAAGTCAAGTTTCAAGTTTTATAACCACAGCTGTCTTTGGATTCTGAAAACACAAGTCTGTTCCATCACTTCCAATCTTTCTTGATAGAGAACTCAAAAGAGACCGTGTTTGGTTGGAAGGTTCCAAAACAAATAACATCTTTGGTAGAAAAGGGTAGGTACTTACTTGTTAAAAGAAATGAGAAGTCAAAACTGAAACCAGGGGGTGAGCAGAATATTTCCCATCTGGAAGAAGACCCAGTTTGGGTTGGTTGGTTGATTGGTTGATTGGTTGGTTGGTTGGTTGTTGTTTTTAATTCATGGGGCTGAAGACTTTTAACAGATAACAGATTAACAGAGTTGGAAGGCCTTCTTGTCCAACTCCCCACCCAAGCAGGAGACCTTACATCATTTCTGATAGATGGCAGTCCAGTCTCTTCTTGAAAGCTTCCAGGGATGAAGCTCCCACAACTTCTGAAGGCAACTTCTGTTTCATCAGTTGATCGCTCTCACTGTCAGAAAATTCCTCCTTATTTCCAGATTGAATCTCTCCTTGTTCAGTTTCCATCCATTATTCCTTGTCTGGCCTTTGGGCGCTTTGGAAAATAGCTTGACCCCCTCCTCTCTGTGGCAGCCTCTCAAATGTTGGAAGACTGCTATCCTGTCTCCCCTGGTCCTTCTCTTCACTAGACTAGCCATGTCTTCTGTCCATCCATCCATCCATCCATGGTTCACTCAGATGTCTTCTTTCTTTCTTTCTTTCTTTCTTTCTTTCTTTCTTTCTTTCTTTCTTTCCTTCCTTCCTTCCTTCCTTCCTTCCTTCCTTCCTTCTTTCCTTCCTTCCTTCTTTCCTTCTTTCTTTTTCTTGTGCTTTGGAGAATAGCTTGACCCCCTCCTCTCTGTGGAAGCTCTTCAAATATTGGAACATAGCTAACATGTCTCCCTTGGTCCTTCTCTTCACTAGACTAGCCATGCCCAGTTCCTGTAACCATTCATCATATGTTTTAGTCTCCAGTCCCCTCATCATCTTGGTTGCCCTTCTCTGCACTCTTTCTAGAATCTCAACATCTTATTTATAGTGTGGTGAAATCAGCACTGGCTTGAAAGCACACACAAAAAATGTTTATGTTTTACCCTAAGGCCTTTTTGCATTTTTAAAAAATTATTGTCCTCATTCAGAATATACCACGTACTTCTGTCAATATCTCTACATTCAGATATTAACCATTGTTCCACAGTTCTGTTCCAGAGTTCCAGAAGTTGTGGGTGCTCCATCACTGGAGGTTTTTTAAGAAGAAACTGGACAATCATTTGTCTGAAATGGTATAATAGTGTCTCCTCTTTGGGTGGGGAGGGTTGGACTAAAGGACCTCCAGGGTTCCTTCCAGCTATATTATTCCATTCTGTTATTCTATTATTTTTTCTATCTATGATTACATGTATTCATCCCATCAAGCCCAAAGAAAATGCTGAATTCCTTTAGGATCAAATGGAAACATGGGGGAGCCCAGAGGCTTACGATACACTTACGAAAGGATTATGCAATGAAAAAAGAGGACATTCACCTAGAGATTTTTTAGCCTCCTTATAAATAGACAAGTTTAGAAACACCTACTCCACCTCTAGAGAATTTCTCTTCTCTTCTGAACAAAATTTCAAAAGGAAAAATATTTCATTAAACTGAATCAGAACTGGAAGAGAGAGAGAAAAAAATAAAGAATTTTTCTAGTGGTGCTGTTCATAATAGAGCCCCATGTCCTATAGACACCTGTAGAAAGTTAGCACCCACTCCTCTCCTAGAAGAATGAAATAGTTTGAGAAATATTAAAAAGGCAGAGTATTATATTTCCCTGGATAAGAAGAGGAGAAACATGTTTTTTTTTGAGAGGCAGGAAGCAGACTCACTCTTAAAAGCCCCCACCTTTCTTAATAGCCCTCAGCAGGTGTCAGCACTTAAGAGATAAAAAGATAGTTAGCTGTATTCATAAGCAAATACCCTCGCCCAAAATCCAACAAAGGTAGGATTAGCCCTCAGCCATAATAAGAATTGCCCAACACAAGCCTTCATTGCATCACCTCAGCAGTTCAAATTTCAACCAAACGTAGCTCAGACAAACTCCTAGGATTTGTACCTTCCTTAATAGCCCACAGCAGATATCAGAACTTGACATAAAGAGTTTATTGAAAGAAGGCAAGTATCTAGATAAGGTAAAGGTAAAGGTTCCCCTCGCACATACGTGCTAGTCATTCCTGACTCTAGGGAGCAGTGCTCATCTTCGTTTCAAAGCCAAAGAGCCAGCACTGTCCAAAGACGTCTCCGTGGTCATGTGGCTGGCATGACTAAACATCAAAGGTGCACAGAACACTGTTACCTTCCCACCAAAGGTGGCCCCTATTTTTCTACTTGCATTTTTTACCTGCTTTCGAACTGTTAGGTTGACAGAAGCTGGGATAAGTAACGGGAGCTCACCCTGTTACGTGGCACTAGGAATTTGAACCGCTGAACTGCCGACCTTCCAATCGACAAACTCAGTGTCTTAGCCACAGAGCCACCACGTCTTAGCCAATGAGCCACTTATACCTCTATTCATAAGCAAATACCCTCACTCAAGAGCCAAAACAGGACAAAAATGATTAAGCCACAATAGGAATTACCCAACACCCTTTCAGAATACAAGCCCCCTTCATTGCATCACCCCCTGCAAACTTCAACTAAACCTGGGAGCTCAGACAATCGATAGAGTTACATAACCCCTACAACAGCCAATAGAATACATGTTCTTGCACAGGAACAGGAAGCTCAAGTGCAAAGCTTAAAGAAGGTATAAATATAAATATTCAACTCTATGTGGTCAATTGCACCAGGACCATGAGCTTGGTGGTTCCGGTCATCATTAAACCATCTTTCCAATCAGCCTCCATGTTTGCAAGTGTCCTTCCACCAGCTTGGAACTGACCCAGATGGCTCTTTCTTCCAACACACCCGTGGTGGTTTATGTTGTTTCCTGGTTAAATGTCTGTAATCGTTTGGACCTCAAACCCAAGGCAGAAAGTCCCAAAGCTGCTTCTTAAAATGCTCTTTTCGGGCTGACAAAACAACCCCATGGAGAAACCTAGGAAGGAGGCTTCTCTGTCTTCCAAGAGAAAGGGGAAAAAAAACTACACAATGCCCCAGTTTAATGAACTGATTCTGTTTCTCAACAGTGCAGATAAGAGCAAATTAAGTGTAGGTAACAGATTAATAGATGCTCCAAGATGCCTGCCAGGTTATTATGACAAATTTATATAAATATTCTCAGCAATGTTTATTGGAGGCAGCTAAGCAGATGAGGGCCCTCTGTGTGGCAAATTATTCCAGAGATGAGCTTATGCTGCTTGTCAGCTCATTAATTATCCCCTAGAAAGGCAAAATGTTGGCTATATAAATTAATTTGGATTTGCCAAAGGTTCCTTCGGTCTGCTCTGTCACTTGGGTTGTTTTGAAACTGGCAACTCTAGCAATTCTGTTTTGTGTTTTGTTTCTTTTAAAGCCAGAATCTGGACATAGGGAAGTCCTGGCTTTTAGCTATTTTTAAATAGGAAGATTCTGACTCTCACTGTTCCTTTCTGTTTATATTGCTTTCATTGCTTGTGCTATTCACAGCAGTTTACTTTCTCTCTCGGGTGCAAATTCCATTAGTTATTGTGCAAATTCAGTTTTCACTGAATTTTTCACTGATTTTTTTCTCAGTGCTCCACCCATTCATTCTCTCTCTCTCCCTCCCTCCCTCCCTCTCTCCTTTTCTCTCTCTGTCTCTCTCTCCCTCCCTTCTTTTATTCTATCTCTTCTCTCTCTACCCCTCTCTGTCTCTCTCACGCACTGTCTCATTTACTCTCCCTCTCCCGCTCCCGCTCCCGCTCTTCTTCTCTTCTCTTCTCTTCTCTTCTCTTCTCTTCTCTTCTCTTCTCTTCTCTTCTCTTCTCTTCTCTTCTCTCCTTTCCTCTCCTCTCCTCTCCTCTTCTCTTCTCTTCTCTTCTCTTCTCTTCTCTTCTCTTCTCTCCTCTCCTCTTCTCCTCTCCTCTTCTCCTCTCCTCTCCTCTCCTCTTCCCTTCCCTTCCCTTCCCTTCCCTTCTCTTCTCTTCTCTTCTCTTCTCTCCTCTGTATCTCTCTCTCTGCTGAACACTTAATTCCCACAGCACTGTCTTAGGCCTAAAGATATTTACCGATGTAGTATGGCTGTATTACTATTATCCTTCTCATTTTCTCAACTTTCTCCTCTTCCCATCTTTCCCATTTACCTTCTCCTATTGGTATCTTATTGATTTATGATTTATCATTTCTATCTTGTGATTTATGATTGCATCTCATGATTTACAATCTATGAGTTATCATTTTGCATGTATATTGAGAGCTTACGCACTGGAGACAAATTCCTTGTGCGTCCAATCACACTTGGTCAATTAAGAATTTTCCACTCCATTCCAGAGTCCTCAGAGTAGCCACTAATCCTCATATAAAGAAATAAAATCTGAGATAGGGTCTAGTGTCCAAGAGTGGAAGATAATACAAATCGTGCATGTGTATGTGCATGTGGCTAAACTTAGACAAAATCTGGAGGGGTTTGAAACAGGGGTGTTAGTCACTTACTTTTCCTACCAGTTCGCAGATGTGAGGGCACTCATATGCACCTCGTCCACGCATGCACTCGGCCTTCCGTGCATGCACTTTGCTGGTGCACATGCCTTCTGTGTATGTGCCTGGCCTCAAAAACATGTCTAAATAGGATGGCACAGAGCAGAGAGGGAGCAGGGGGGAGCAGGGGGGAGCAGGGGGGCCCCACCCACAATTTCCTCTACGATTTCCGCTACCAGTTCATGTGAAGCAGTCTGAACCGGCTGAATACCACCTCTGATCTGAAGGCTAACTCTTATGATGAATGCCTACGGCCGTGATGGCAAAACTATGGCATACGTGCCAGAGGTGGCACGCAGAGCCCTCTCTGCAGGCACACATGTTGTCGCCAGCTACTCTTCTGGTTTCCAGCCAGCTGGTCTTCACATGCGCTGGAGCGCTGGAAAATGGTCTGAAAAATGGCCTGAAAACGGCCAGAAAAATGGCTTGAAAAACAGCAAAAAACAGGCATGCATGCGTGAGCTGGCCAACTGATCTTCAGATTTCCAGTGCTCCAGAGCGCACCATCAGAGATGGGCTTCAGCAGGTTCTGACCAGTTCTGGAGAACCGGTAGCGGAAATTTTGAGTAGTTCGGAGAACTGGTAGTAAAAATTTTGACTGGCTCCACCCCCATCTATTCTCTGCCTCCCAAGTCGCAGCTGATCAGGAGGAAATGGGGATTTTGCAGCATCCTTCCCTGCCACACCCACCAAGTCACAACACACACACCAAGCCACCCCCACAGACCCAGTAGTAGAAAATTTTGAAACCCACCACTGGCGCACACGTTCCAGTTTGGGCACTCGGTACCAAAAAGATTCGCCATCACTGGCCTAAGAGAACTATTTATGTTTAGTCTAATTGTTCTGTCCCCGTCTCACACACACACACACACAAACAGACAGGGGGTTAAATAAACTGGCAGACAACCAATTCTTCTGATAAGAGGCTTGGCAGCAACCCAGTAGCTGCTTGCCAAGAACTTTACTCATAAACAAGAGACACACAGTTCAAGAATTGTCCAGTCTGTAATTAAATTCAAGGCAGATAATGTTGTTTCCAAAGATGCAATGTGACTCGATAGTAGTTAGTTTTGTCCGTCACAGAGTCTGAATGGCCACCTCATCCCCTTTTATACCCTGTGGGGTGTGGTCCAGTGACTCAGCTTAATCTCTGGCACGCCTTTTCTTCTGTTGTGCGTGCTTATCTCTGCGACGCTGCCAAGGATCCAGCCAAGACTCATTTCCCTCATCACTGTCCATCTGTGGCTGCGTGGACGTGCTTGGCCCCGGCCCTATCTCTTGCCCTTCGGCGGACACCGAAGGCATTGCCAGAGAGGAGGGTCCTGGAGAGGGAGGCCTTGCCAACTCCTCTCCTTCACTCTCGGAGTCTTCTCCTGCCGATGAGACAGGCTCAGGTAATGGAGCCACAACACTAATGAAGAGAAGGGTTGTGGGAACATGATAAACATCTTCCAGGATTTAAGGGACAGTAAACAGAGAAGAAGGGCCTGATTTGTTCTTTAAAGCCCCTGAGAAGACACAATGAGTGGAAGCTCATCACAGGGAGAATCAATATAGAAATGAGGAGAAATTTCCTGGCAGTGAGAAAAATTAATCAATGGAACAGCTTGCGGTTGCTATATTGCTGGAGATTTTCAAGAAAAGATTGGGTAACCGTTTGTCCAAGATGGTATGAGGTCTCCTGCCTTGGGGGGGTTAGTAGACCTCCAACCCCATCATACCCATGAAAACAAAGGAGCTCGTGTCAACAGTGCAGAAATATCATTTAAATCTAAACATTTGGATATTGGTTTGCATGAAATATTTTAGAAAGTGGCCAGGACCCAAATTACTCCAGAGAAAGCTGTGGCTGCTATGGTAAGTGCACCCCAAAGAAGACAGTTCCCGGAATCATTGAAACAGTGCAGAAAAATAAAAACAGCCTTTTCCCTTAGCAGAGTAAAGACCTGGAGGCAAGCGCTCAGGAGATACCATACTTTTCAGAGTATAAGACGCACTTCCCCCCCCCAAAAAAAAGAGGGTGGAAATGTTGGTGCGTTTTATATACCGAATACAGCCATCTTTGGCCTCCCAAAACCCTGCCCCGTGCATCCCGTTTTCACCAAAACCAGGCCCTTTTTTGCAAAAATGGGGAGCACAGAGGTTTGGGAGGCCTGCAGAGTGGTCCTGGGGGCTGGGGAGGGAAAAACGTGAGTGGGGTTGAGAAGCCAAAAAAGGGCCTGTTTTTTTGCGAAAATGGGGGCATTTTTGCCCTCCCCAGCCCCCATGAACACTCTGCAGGCCTCCCAAACCCTCTGCATAACCCATTTTTACAAAAAATGGACCTGTTTTCGCAAAAAACCTGGCCCGTTTTTGGCCTCCCAAACCCCCCATGTATCACGTTTTTGCCCTCCCCAGCCCCCCAGGAGCACTCTGCAGGCCTCCCAAACCCTCTGTGCATCCGGTTTTTTGCAAAAGCCTCTAATGATCGCGCTGCTCAGCTGGGATTGTCAGAGGCTTTTAAAAGCCTCTTTTCCTGCAACCTCTTCGGGCAAAGAGGTTGTAGAAAAAAATGCATTTAAAAGCCTCTGATGATCCCTGAGCTGAGTTGCCTGATCATCAGAGCCTTTTAAAAGCATTTTTTTTACAACCTCTTCAGAGGTTGTAGAAAAAATGTTTTTTTTTAAAAAAAGCCTCTGACGATCAGGCAACTCAGCTCAGATCGTCAGAGGCTTTTAAAAGCATTTTTTAAAGTAAAAATAAAACTTGGCCACACCCACCATCACATTACCCCCCAAGCCACACCCACAGAACCGGTAATAACAAATTTTACATTTCACCACTGCTCTTGGGAGTGGGGGGACCCCTTCTGCTTTATAGTCCAGATGAGTTGCTCAAACCCTTTAGCTAATGTTCTTCAGGTGTCAACTTTGCTAAATCATCTTTTAGAAAAGATGTGCTCTGCTGTTCATTTTTTCATGAGGTCTACCAGGTCTGAAGTTGTAATTTTTATTTTTATTTTTTACCCTACCACCCTGGGTTGTCATGGAAACAGGTGAGGGTCTTTTTGTTGTCTTGTGAACCTGGTGAAGAGAGACCATTTATCATTCTGGCATTCTTGGATCAATACGGGGGGGGGGGGTCTAATTTTCTGGAATGCATGGAGCACGCATTGGCCAAACTTCTCAAGAAAGAGGAGTCAAACTATTTGATCCAAAGCTGAGCCTTAAGGAGGTGTAAATAATCAATTTCGAATCTTGTTGGCCTCGGTGCAGCTCTTTGATACAAGTCATCTGGCGAAGCTGAGAAAATGTAAAGTTGCATGAGTGTGAGACAGCCGTTCTCGGATTACAGCATAGAATACAGAATAATAGAGCTGGAAGGGACTTTGGAGGTCTTCTAGTCCAACCACCCATTCAAGCAGGACACCCTATACCCGTGATGGCGAACCTATGGCATGCATGCCACAGGTGGCACATGGAGCCATATCTGTGGGCATGTGAGGTTCCCATAGCTCAGTTCCAGCGCGCATGTGCACGCCGGCCACCTGATTTTCGGGCCTTCCAGGCCCACCAGAAGTCGGGAAATAGGCTGTTTCTGGCCTCCAGAGGGCATCTGGGAGGTGGAGAAGGCCATTTTCGGCCTCCCCAGGCTCCAGAAAAGCCTCTAGAGCCTGGGGAGGGCAAAAAAGAGGCCTACCTGGCCGACCGTGCCATCATGTGCCAAAAGCGGGAGAGAGTGGGGAGGTCGCGCATTGAATTATAGGTGCGGGCACATGTACGCATGACCCCCACGCTCCCCCCACTTTTGGCACCCAACAGCAAAAAAGTTAGCCATCACTGCCCTATACCATTTTGGACAAGTGGCTGTCCAGTCTCTTTTTAAAAGCCTCCAGTGATGGAGCACCCACAACTTCTGGAAGTAATCTGTTCCAGTGGTTAACCACTGTTAGGAAATTTCTCCCTAATTCTAGGTTGCTTCTCTCCTTGATTAGTTTCCATCCACTGCTTCTTGTCCTGCCTTCTGGTGCTTTGGAAAATGCCTCTTCTTTAATGGCAGCTCAAATCCGGCGTGCAGTGGCAAAATTCTGTGTCGCTGCAATGTCCACGAGAAAAAAAATTGGCTTACAGAATGATAGATGTCAACTGGTGCCCATTTTTGGAGATATTTATAACAATTATTGGGAAAAATACATTTACTCACATACTTATCGGCTCTCCACGCATGTAAATTAGGGAGTGACCCTAATGGTTTGAGATCATGTATTTTCATAACAGGGATGTTATTATTCACGATTAATATCAGTATCATTTTTAATTTATTGTATGTCTATTGCTGGTCGAGGACTGTAATAAAGTTTTTATTCTTCTATTCTTTATGGCATCCTTCAGTCTCAAGAGACTATGGTATCGTGCTCTGGAAAAAGGTCCTAAAACAGCATCTAGTGTGACTAAAAAGGCCAATTTGAGAGTGGCAATCCCTTCCACACTGAGGGCAGATACATTCTGTCCCCTGCCCAGCCCCCAGATTTCGCTGGTTCCAGGACTGCCTCTTTGCCTCAGCCTGCCGAACAAGTGTCTCTTTGAATTGGAGAAGGCCATGCTGCGTCTTTAGCCTCCAAGATGAATGATCGGAGGTCAAGGTTTCCCAGTTGTTAATGTCCATTCCCAGGGCCTTTAGATACCTCTTGCAAATATCCTTATATAGCAGCTGTGGTCTCCCTCTGAGGCGCTTTCCCTGCACTAATTCTCCATACAGAAGATCTTTCAGAATCCGACCATCAGCCATTCTCACGACATGCCCCAGCCAGCGTAGACGTCGCTGTTTCAATAGTGTATACATGCTAGAAATTCCAGCACATTCCAAGACTGCGCTATTTGGAATTTTGTCCTGCCATTTTATGCCAAGAATTCGTCGGAGACAGTGCATATGAAAGGTGTTCTTTATGGCAGCTCCTCAAATATTGGAAGAGAGCTATCATGTCATCCTTGTTGCAATTTTTTCAGGATCAGACTCAATAATTAAAGTAAGAATAGTATGTTTAAATAAAGCTCTGTTTAATCACAGATGGCATTCTATATTCACTGAATATTCACAAATAGAAGCACTGAAAAATGGCATACAGCTCCTTATATATACAAGGGGAGGAGCTAGATATGGGAGTGGTTAGACATACATACATTAAGCAATGGAAATAAGTTAACTCTTGATATACTGTACAGATACTATTTACATGATGGAGAATAAAGCATTTACTTGTGACAAATCCCCCTCTAAATGCTGATTCGACATATGACAATAATTACATTCAGATTCAGAACAATATAAAACTTGTAGCTTGGTAGTTAAGTATTTGTGTTGTTTAGAAGGTAAAGGTTTTGTCAAGATGTCAGCTATTTGCTCTGATGTTTCACAATGAATAGCTTTAATAAATCCGTCTTGTGATAATTGCCTTACATGTTTGAATTTTATATCTATATGTCTAGATCGCTATCCAATAGCATCAGATCTAGATATTTCGATGGCAGCTTTGTTATCTTCATGTATGATATAAGGCAATGAAGGTTTTTTCCAAATATTAGACAATAAATCATTAAACCATACTAGGTTATTTGATGCTTTAGACAGACAGACATATTCTGCCTCAGTAGTTGATGTAGCTACCAAATCTTGTTTACCAGTGTACCAGTAAACTGGGCAGCCGTTAAGGAAAAATATATAGCCAGATGTACTTTTTCTACAAGTGACATCACCAGCCCAATCTGCATCTGCATAACATGTGAGAATGGGTTCATTTGTATCATTGGGTTCTAATAACAAGCAGAAGTCTAAGTTATTTTTTAAGTATCTTAATATCCTCTTGACAGCTTCCCAATGGTATGATAATGGTTTACTGACATGTCTGGATAATAAGTTAAGGGGTAAAGCAATATCAGGTCTAGTCCAGTTAGAGATATAGAGAAGAGAGCCGATAACAGACCTATACAATGTGTTATCTTTAAATTCTGGAGATGACTCATCAGTGTTTCTTAGAAAATCAGTCTGCATGGGAGTATCACATGGTTTGGCATCATTTAGGTTACATTTGTTTAAGAGTTCTATAATTTTATCCCTTTGGGAAAGTTTGAATCCCTTCTTTGTTTTGCTGATTTGAACACCAAGATATTTGTTTACTTTCCCTAATGATTTTAAGGAAAAGTGTTCATTGAGTTTTGTTACAAAAGTTTCTCTCCTTTTTGTATCTTTGCCTATATATAGAATATCATCAACATAAATCAATACAGATTCTGGAGAATCACCTTCACTCTTAACAAAGAAACAATTGTCAGCAGTAGTGGCAACAAAGTTCATAGTTTTAAGTACTTTGACTAAACATTCATACCATCGCTTGCCAGATTGTTTCAATCCGTATAGACTTTTGTTTAATAGCCATATATCATTTTTGTTTGTATATTGACTATGAGGAGCTCTTAC
Organism: Arizona elegans; assembly: GCA_022577455.1. Classification (NCBI taxonomy): domain Eukaryota; kingdom Metazoa; phylum Chordata; class Lepidosauria; order Squamata; family Colubridae; genus Arizona; species Arizona elegans. The sequence continues at coordinate 5,552,785 of JAKOOJ010000022.1, read as the reverse complement.
ATATATATCTTTATCTAATTTGGCATGTAAATATGCAGTTTGTATATCATATTGAAATACCTCGAGATTAAGTGCTGATGCTATAACTAGAGCTGTTTTAACACTCTCAGTTCTTACAGTAGGAGAGTAAGTGTCTGTATAATCCTCAGGATATCTTTGAGCATAACCTTGTGCGACTAGTCTGGCTTTATACAGTGTGTTACCTCCTTCCAAATTTTTAATTTTATATATCCACCTGGTACCAATAATAGTCTTATCCCTTGGGGCTTGTGTGGGTGTAAAAACATTCAATTCTTGTAAGCTATTCATCTCCTTGGTCATTGCTGATTCCCACTTTTCTCTTTCTTTGGGGAGAAGTTTCAGCACTTCTTCATAAGTGTTTGGTGTTACTATTTCTCCATTCATACACATTACATAATCTTTGTATTTATTAGGCACCTGATTTCTGTTACTTCTGGTTGTTCTCACTGGTATACTATCATTGTCATGCAAATACCTTGCTTCCTTTTTTGTTACTGAATCAGTTTTTATTTTGTGTTGACTATTCGTCCATGTTCTAACTTTGTTTTTGCGTGTGCTGTTATTGTTTTTCTTTTCAGTGTTCTCATTTTGATGTTCAGTGTCTGAATTGGTGTTTGGGAATATTTCATTAAGGTGTATTTTGGACCAATTGGCCTGTTCATGAAATACTGCTGTTCTTGAAATTATGAATCTGTTATTGTTATCAATAAATCTGTATCCTTTTGTGCCTGTTTCGTATCCCATGAATTTAAGTCTTCTGGATACGTTTTCACCTTTACGCCTTAATTGTTTAGGTATATGTACGTCTGCAGTGACTCCAAATATATGCATGTGTGTTAACTTAGGTTTCCTACCGTACATTACTTCATATGGTGTTTTATTCACTATGCTGGACCAAGTCCTATTTTGGGTGTAATTGGAAAATTGTAAAGCTTCTGACCAGAATTGTTTACCTAAACCAGCATCTTCTAATGTGGATCTAATCATGGTTTGTAGTGTTGAGTTCTTTCTCTCTACCACTCCATTCTGGAATGCAGAGAAAGGACTAGATGTGTAATGCAACATCCCTTTATCTTTTAGCCATCGTGAGAATTCGTTTGACATGAACTCACATCCTCTATCTGTCATAATTTGTTTTATTCTAATGTTGTGTTGTGTCTCTATGCGTTTGTAAAATTCTTTGAATTTCTGAAATGTTTCATCCTTATGTCTTAATGTGTAGACAAACCCATAACGACTATAGTCATCCACAATGGTTAGAAAATAGCGTTTTTTATATGTGATTGATGGTGTCAATGGGCCAACTAAGTCCATGTGTACTAATTCAAAGATTTGTTTGGTTGACCTGGTTGATTTTTTGGGCCTGGGGCTAGCTTTGAGTTTTGTGGATTTACACACTGAGCATTCTAGATAGTTTTTACAGTTTTTTATTTTAACACCATCAGCATGTTCAATCATTTTTTTACTACAGGAAAACTAGCATGTCCTAATTTTCTATGTAAGATATGGGCACATTCATCATGAATAGGTTTGCCTATATTAGGTCTTTTATCATTGGATGAGTTTTTGTTGTTATGAACTACCTCATGTTCCTCATTATCACTATTACTATTTTCTTCGTTATTTATGTCATTGTCATCCTCTATGTTGGAATCAATATTGTGTAAACATCTTTCATTTGTTATTAAGTAAGGTAAGCCTCCTTTTATAATGACAGTACCTACGCTTGTTTCATTTTTCTTTAAAGCTGCATTCCCTTTTGAAAAGACTATGTTTATGCCAGACTCTCTGCTTAGTTTTATTGCATTAAGTATGTTATGAGGTATTTCAGGTATTAACAATACCCCCTCTATTTTTCCTAGGCCAGGTAAGATTATATTTCCTCTACCTATGACTTGGACCTTCTCTTGATTAGCTACTTTGATTATAAATTTATCTTCAACAAACGAAGATAATATATTTTTGTTGTGTGTAGTGTGATTTGTTGCACCAGAGTCAATGAGCCAATCGTTATCTTCTAGTCTATGTATGTTGTTGTTGTTGTGTTTGTTCAGTCCATTCAATGAACCAGATTTTCTATCTCTTGAATCATCTCTACCCCCTCTATGTTCCTTATAGATGGGTGGACTTCTATATCTATGTCTGTCAGTGGATGACTGTCTGTTGTGATATCTATCTCTATGATCTGTCCTATGTTTATCTCTGATGAATTTAGGACAATCTCTTCTATTATGCTCTTTGGACCCACAATTATGGCATTTGATTGGTTCATGGTACCTTTCTTGAAATGCCATTTTCTTATATTGCTTATGCTCTATGTGATTATTATAACGATTTCTTCTCGAATTGTCTTCAGCTATCAACCTATTAGAAAGGTTTTCTATGGATAAATACCCTAAATTGATTGTATCTAAATGGGATATATAATTATTCCAAGATGGGTCTAATGAATTGATAATAACACTTTTCATTGTTTGATCTGAAATTATTTCTCCTCTTAGTTGTAATTCTGCTCTGACTTTGTTTAAGTATATTAAATGTTCACTTATGGTGACCCCAGATTTTAACCTGGCTGAAAAGAAATCCTTAGACATTCTTGTTGTAGTGGCTACACTATCACTGTGAAACAGCTTAAACATGTATTGAACAATTTCTGATACAGTTAGATTTGACTTAACACTATGATACATAGCAGGAGATATACTGGATATTAGTAAGAAAAATGCTCTATGGTGTAGGCAGTCCAATCTTAAAGTCCAAGATCTTTTTGGAGGGTTAGTAATGAAAAACAATAAATTTTCTTTCATAAAGACAACTTGGAGCTGTTGGCACCACTCTTGTAAATTAACACCATCTACCCTCAGTTTTGGGAAATCATTGGGTAAATTCCCAATGTTGTTAGCTCCATTACTTACAACTGAAGGAAGTCCATGGTCTTCTAAGTGTTGGTAACCGTAGAATGGCATGGGGATGCTAGCGACGACTTTAAATGGCAGTCTCTGTCTTTCTCTTGCTTCGAAGCTGTCTGTGTAGCTTTGCACATGCGCATTGTCCATTTCGCTCCTGAAGTCATGGTGAAAGGTTCTCGTCGCTGCAGCTCCCTCGCATTGTTCTTCTTCGGAAGACTCGGTCTCTGGTTCAGCCTTGGGAGTCCTGGTGGCGATGGGAGTCCTTTTATTGAGAGCGCTGGTCTCTGGAATTGTTTGCGGCGTAGGTTGGTATCTGCAGGGCTCTCTGGGTTCAGGCGTTGATGCTTTCGCTGTCTGCATAGAGGCGTGCGATCTTCGGGAAGTTCGTTTACTCACTGTTCTTCCTTTGTTTTTTTACTGCAGTTTTTCGCTGATTCTTTAGTTATTTTCAATTTTGACCCAAAAGTTGCAAAAAGTGTTTTCATTGCAGACTCTACTTGATTTTCTATTGATTCTTCTTCAGTCTCTGTGTCAGACTCTTCTGATGTATGGATCTTTTCTCTTTTGTTTTTTGCATCAAGTAAGTCCTTTCGCGCCAGATATTTTGAATCTTGTCTTCTGATTGGCTCTTCATCGCTTAGACTGAAGGTTCGTTGAAACCAAGATGGCTGCCGTTCAAAATTTTGCACGGGACCGTTGTTCTTCTCCTTCGTTGCATTTTTGTCTGTAGACAAATCGCTCACCTTTTTTGAGTCTTTATTTTCATCTGTAACGATGTGCTTTTCTCTCGCTGCTCCGCTTTTTTTCAGTAAGTCTTGGAGGTTCGCGATGAGGTTTTCATCGTTCTTTTGATCTTTTAAAAGTTTTAGTATTTCTGACCTGAGTTTGTTATTTTCTATTTCGTTTTCTTTTTGATCATTGTTCTCATCTATTATTTCTTCGTTGTCTGTAGTACAGTCTTCAGATTCTCTCGATATTTCAGTTGCGTATTCATCAATTATTTCTTGTTCTGCTTCCATTTCTTTAGTATATGCCCTGGTGTTGGGTCTTACTTTTTGGCCTTTTGATTTTTCTCTCTCAGACATTGTTGAATTTTTTATTGAGTCAATTAACCATCCTCTGCTACCAAATTGTTGCAATTTTTTCAGGATCAGACTCAATAATTAAAGTAAGAATAGTATGTTTAAATAAAGCTCTGTTTAATCACAGATGGCATTCTATATTCACTGAATATTCACAAATAGAAGCACTGAAAAATGGCATACAGCTCCTTATATATACAAGGGGAGGAGCTAGATATGGGAGTGGTTAGACATACATACATTAAGCAATGGAAATAAGTTAACTCTTGATATACTGTACAGATACTATTTATATGATGGAGAATAAAGCATTTACTTGTGACAATCCTTAGTCCTTCTTTTCTCTAGATTAGCCATACCAGAATAACAGTTGATCTTGGAAGTCTTCTAGCTCAACGTCCTGCTCAAGCAGGAGACCCTATACCAGTGACGGCTAACCTTTTCCGGACCGAATGCCCAAAGCACGCATGCCCTCCCATGCCCCCCCGCCCTCCCGCACATGAGCGCACACACACCCTGCATGCACCTCATCCCCCGTACATGTGTGCATGCCCCCACACATCCATCCATCCATCCATGGTTCACTCAGATGTCTTCTTTCTTTCTTTCTTTCTTTCTTTCTTTCTTTCTTTCTTTCTTTCTTTCTTTCTTTCTCTTTCTCTTTCTTGTGCTTTGGAGAATAGCTTGACCCCCTCCTCTCTGTGGCAGCCCCTCAAATATTGGAAGATGGCTATCCTGTCTCAGTGGTGGGATTCAAATAATTTAACAACAGGTTCTCTGCCCTAATGATTTCTTCCAACAACCAGTTCACCAAACTGCTCAGAAAGTTAACAACCGGTTCTCCCGAAGTGGTGCGAACTGGCTGAATCCCACCACTGTCCTGTCTTCCCTGGTCCTTCTCTTCACTAGACTAGCCATGCCCAGTTCCTGCAACCGTTCATCATATGTTTTAGCCTCCAGTCCCCTAATCATCTTGGTTGCTCTTCTCTGCACTCTTTCTAGAGTCTCAACATCTTTGTTTAATCTGAATTGCACAGGTTAGGAGCCTTAATGGCTTACTCTGAGTATTTTTTTTTAAAAGGTGAGTTTCTTTTTGTAGAAACAACTGTGCTGTCGAAATGGGTCCGGTAGCCCTTTCATTTGTCTCTCTTCCAATTACCTTTCCAGTTTTCATGATTAATATGTCACCATTGGGCTAATGCACACTTTGGCAACTCATCACTCTGCTGTGATGACAAGAAGTATAAAAAATTCATTATTGTCATTAGCATAAATAACTGGTTGGTGGGACTCTTCTTTCAGGGAACAAACAGCTTACAGTTTGAAGTGTCTTTATCCATTATCTAGATATAATTGAAAGTTACAGTGCAAGAGAACAAAAGCTACAAGGGGACAATATATATTGTAATGCATTTGAATTATGACTGTGAACATTCTCTAATTATGGATGCCAAGTCTGGAAACAAGTGTAAACTGCAGGTCTACGAAGTTGTCTTCTGCAATCAGTTCTTAGTGCATATCTATGATTTAGGTTATTAACTTGCTAGAGCCAGTGTTTCTCAACCTTGGTAGCTTGAAGATGGATGGACTTCAACTCCCAGAATCCCCCAGCCAGCATCCCTGGCTGGGGGATTCTGGGAGTTGAAGTCCATCCATCTTCAAGCTACCAAGGTTGAGAAACACTGTGCTAGACTGATGTTCCAACAGGTAAGTAGATGCAGTAGATCCATCTTAAATGTTAATGGTACCATGGAAGCTCAGTACTCTTCATTAATTGGTTCTGGGAGGCCCAAAGAGTACCAAAAATGGCAAGTGCCAAACAAATTTTTTTCACGTAAGGAATAATGTAAATAAATTTAATGGCTTCTCAAACCACGTGTAAGAGCACACTTGGAATACGGCATCCAGTTTTGATCGCCACGATGCAAAAAAGATGTGGAGACTCTAGAAAGAGTGCAGAGAAGAGCAATAAAGGTTATTAGGGGACTGGAGGCTAAAACATATGAAGAACGATTGTTGTAACTGGGTATGTCTAGTCTGATAAGAAGACATGATAGCAGTGTTCCAATATCTCAGGGGCTGCCCCAAAGAAGAGGGAATCGAGCTATTCTCCAAAGCACCTGAAGGCAGGACAAGAAGCAATGGGTGGAAACTCATCAAGGAGAGAAGCAACTTAGAACTAAGGAGAAATTTCCTGACATTTAGAACAATTAATCAGTGGAACCACTTGCCTCCAGAAGTTGTGAATGCTCCAACATTGGAAGTGTTTAAAAAGTTGTTGGATAACCATTTGTCTGAAGTGGTGTAGGGCTTCCTGCCTAAGCAGGAGTTGGACTAGAAGACCTCCAAGGTCCCTTCCAACTCTGTTATTCTATTCTATTCTATTCTATTCTATTCTATTCTATTCTATTCTATTCTATTCTATTCTATTCTATTCCATTCCATTCCATTCAACATTTTTAAGGCAATACATAAAAAGACAAGATAAGATGGCCAGAATGATTTACCAATTAGATAACTATCCCCAGCAACAGATCCAGGGTGCTCTTAAACATGTGGAGTTGGGTATCAAAAGCCAGATTAGAATGGTAAGGCAGCATGAAGCTCTCCCAGCCATATTACTAGTTTCCTTACAGGCGTGATTGCTTTCCAATCAAACCATCTTTACCCTTTAAAAAGAGCAAATCCTGTGGTGGAGAGTCTGTCCCGCTTGAAAAAAAGGAAAGGGCAAAAGCTCCCTCTTGAATTGCTGTGGCATCAAGGAACAAAGCTGCAGAGTTCAAAGATCTCGGTCGATCTCCCTGGCGGTATTTTATCTCTCGGGAGAATTCCTAAGCCTGCCAGCTCTCTGATCAATAAATATGTTATCAATAGTCCAACGAGATCAGACAACAAGGATCGTTACCAGACAAGTTGGCTTGTACGCTCAGCACCTTTGTGGTAGGCTAAGAACAGCGTATCGACAAGCGTGATTCCCTGGGGAAGGCGATTCGGTTTTCCTCCCTTACAACCGGCAGCCCTGTTTCCTCAGAGAAGCTTGGAGGCTTTCTGTGTTTAATTTCAGATTCATCCTTCCATCCCAAATTTATTCAACGTTTCTGACAGCAGGTCTGAATCACACACACTAAGACATGTCAGAGAAGGGGGCTTATCCACCTGCTGCAGGTAAGATACCTACAACGTTCAGCATCTCTTGTTCGAGTATTACTGGGCACATTTTCCCTGCAGATTCTTCTGTCTGTTCTCGTTCAATGTAGTGGAAGACAAAATAGCCTTTTGAAATGTGTTTTTTTTTTTAACCCAATGGGATATAGAATTTTGATCAAAATTATAATTTACATGGGACATAGAATCATAGGTCTGAAATTTCATCTGAAATGGTAGAGGGTATCCTGATTGGTCTGGACGTTGGACTGGAAGATTTCCTAAGTCTTTTCCAACGCTATTATTCTGTTACATTAAGTTTCTGTTCTGACTGGAAGGGACCTCCAGGAGGTCTTCTAGTCCAGCCTCCTGCTTAAGGCAGGAAACCTGATACCATTCCAGTCCAATGGTTGTCCAGTCGATTTCTGAAAAACCTCCAGTGATGGAGCATCCACAACTCTGGGAGGGAAGCTGTTCCACTGATCAATTGTTCTCAGTGTTGGAAAATTTCTCCTTAGTTCTAGGTCGGATCTCTTTAAAAAAAAAATTCCACACATTACTTCTCTTCCATTGGGGCTTTGGAGAATAAATCAACCCCCTCTTCTCTGTGACAGCCCCTCAAGTAATGGAAAACACTTACCATGTCCCTCTTAATCATTCTATTCTATTCTATTCTATTCTATTCTATTCTATTCTATTCTATTCTATTCTATTCTATTCTATTCTATTCTATTCTATTCTATTCTATTCTATTCCATTCCATTCCATTCCATTCCATTCCATTCCATTCTCTATTCTATTCTATTCTATCCTATCCTATTCATTCCATTCCATTCCATTCCATTCCATTCTCTATTCAATTCTATTCTATTCTATTCTATTCTATTCTATTCTATTCTATTCTATTCTACTCTACTCTACTCTACTCTACTCTACTCTACTTCATTCCATTCCATTCTCTACCCTATCCTATCCTATTCTATCCTATCCTATCCTATCCTTTTCATTCCATTCCATTCTCTATTCTATTCTATTCAATACTATTCTACTCTACTCTACTCTACTCTACTTCATTCCATTCCATTCTCTACTCTATCCTACCATATCCTATCCTATCCTATCCTATCCTATTCCATTCCATTCCATTCCATTCCATTCCATTCCATTCCATTCCATTCCATTCTCTGTTCTGTTCTGTTCTACTCTACTCTACTCTACTCTACTCCATTCCATTCTCTATTCTATTCTATTCTATTCTATTCTATTCTATTCTATTCTATTCTATTTTATTCTATTCTATTCTATTCTATTCTATTCCACTCCACTCCACTCCACTCTACTCCACTCCATCCCATTCCATTCCATTCCATTCCATTCCATTCCATTCCCATTCAGAATGTTTTCTGACTTATATGGGTCAGATTTCTGCCTCTTGAAAAAAGTGACAAGAACAAGACAATTAGATGAGCTTTTACATTATTATTTGACAATTCTGTGAAGTATTTTTCCAAGGATCTTGCCCAATAATCACAGACACGATAGATTTCGATTTCAACGTATTTATTTACTCCATTTCCTTTCTTTCAGGTACACATCTGGAACTGCGGCTAGACTCCTGTGCACAGCCTTATATATGGAGAAGGCGGGGTCAAGGTAAGGAGGGGTTATGGGAAGGGCTAGGTGAGGGAAGAGGGGTCAGTCTATGCATTAATGTATACACAGTTAGGCATTTATTCATAACAAATCCCCCTCTAAATGCCTAACATTTGGGGTTGATTCTGTACAAGGCATAGCCACCCCTAATTTTGATGTCAGATATGTGTGCTGCCTGCTTGGTAATGGCTTTGTCAGAATGTCTGCAACTTGTTCAGAAGTTTCACAATGCACAGCCCTGATGAAGCCTACGTTCGATAACTGCCTGACGTGCTTGTGCTTGATGTCGATATGTCTGGACCTTTGACCCACTGCATCTGCGTTGGAAATGTCTATGGCTGCTTTATTGTCCTCGTGGATAGTTATAGGGTAAACTGGCTCGGTCCATATTTCAGAGAGCAGGTCATCGAACCACACTAAGTTGTTAGCTGCTTTTGATAGGCAGATGTACTCTGCTTCCGCCGTGGATGTGGCAACCAGGTTCTGTTTACCGGTATACCAATGCACCGGGCAGTTATTGATGAGGAATATGTAACCAGAGGTGCTTTTCCTGCTCTTGGTATCCCCTGCCCAGTCAGCGTCCGCATAGCAGGTCAGCACAGGTTCTTTGGATTTGGATGGTTCCAGGCATAGGTACGCGTCTATGCTGTGTTTCAGGTACTTAATTATTCGCTTTACCCCTTCCCAGTGGTACACCTTAGGTTCACTGACATGTCTGGATAATAAATTAACAGCTAAGCTGATATCGGGCCTTTTCCAATTGGCGATATAGAGGAGGGATCCAATGACAGATCTATACAGGGTGTTGTCCTTAAATGACTCCCCCTCTTCGTGCATATGTTTCAGGAAGTCTGTTTGCATAGATGTTTCGCATGGCTTAGCGTCCTTCATGTTGCATCTGTGTATAAGTTCTAATATTTTTTCCTTTTGTGATACCTTGAACCCGTTCTCTGTTTTCTCGATTTGCACCCCTAGATACTTGTTGACTCTCCCTAGGGTCTTGAGTGTGAAGTGTTTCCCCAGTTCTCTGGCGAATTCATCGCATTTTTGCTTGTGCTGCCCTATGTACAGGATGTCGTCTACGTAAACGAGTGCGTATTCGACTGATGTGCCCTCCCTCTTGGCGAAGAGGCAGAGGTCCGCTGATGTGGCGGTAAAACCCATGTCCCTGAGTGTTTTGGCTAGGCACTCATACCATCTTTTTCCTGACTGTCTTAGGCTGTACAAACTTTTGTTTAGTAGCCAGGTGACTCCCTCTTTCGCGCCCTTCCCTGGGGGTGCCCTGACTTATATTTCTTTGTCTAACTTTGCATGGAGGTATGCGGTTTGAACGTCGAATTGGTAGACTTCTAGGCCTAAGACAGACGCTATTACTAGGGCGCTTTTGACACTTTCTGCCCTAACTGTGGGTGAATAGGTATCCGTGTAGTCGTCTGGATACCTCTGGGTGAACCCCTGAGCTACGAGTCTAGCCTTGTAGAGGGTCTTGTTGTCTTCGAGTTCCTTAATTTTGAAAACCCATTTTGTGCCTATGAGTGTCTTGTCGGCTGGGACCTTAGAGGGGGTGTACACGTTTAGTTCCTGTAGGCTAGCCATCTCCTTTTCCATAGCTTGCTCCCACCTATCTCTCTCTTCCTGTGGCAGGCTAATGATATCCTCGTATGAGTTGGGGGTCGTTCTATTTGGGTGAATGGACATGACATAATCTTCAAATCTCTTGGGCATTTTATTTCTGTTGAGTCTTATGGGTCATGTGTTGGTGCCGTGCATGTATTTGGCTTCCTTCTCTGTGACTGTGTCTACCTTAATGATGGAGTGGTCTTCCTTCCATCCCTTGGTGGCTACCTCATGGTGTTTAGGTTTTTGTCTCTTGAGTATTTGCTTCTAATGTGGTGGGTTTGCTTTTATCCCTTAATTCGTCTGTGTCTTCCTGTCTGATGAGTGTCTCATTGAGATGTATCTTTGACTAGTTGGTGTTCTCGTGGAACACCGCTGTTCTGGATATAATGAACCTGTTGTCCCTGTCTATGAATCTATAGCCTTTTGTGCCTGGTTCATACCCCATGAACCTTAATCTCTTGGAGACCTTGTCTCCTTTTCGCCTCAGTTGTCTGGGGATGTGCACATCCGCACATCCGCACATCCCCATGACTCTAAATATGTGTAGGTGCGCAATTTTTGGCTTTTGGTCGTACATCACCTCATAAGGTGTTTTCCCTATTACGCTAGACCAGAGCCTGTTTAGCGTATAATTTGAGTAGTTGAGTGCTTCCACCCAGAATAGCTGCCCTAACCCCGCATCCTCTAGGGCGCATCTCATCATTGTTTGCAGGACTCCATTCCTTTTCTCTATGACTCCATTCTGGAACGCGGAAAAAGAAGAAGTCGTGTAGTGTATTATCCTGTGCATCTTTGACCAGTTCAAGAAGTCCCTTGATAGGAACTCAGACCCCCTATCTGTCATTATTTGCCTTATCTTTGTGTTGTGTTGCATTTCCACCCTCTTATAAAATTCCTTAAATTTTTGAAATACCTCGTTCTTATAGTTAATGGTACCGTATTTTCCTGCGTATAAGACGACTTTTCAACACATGAAAATCATCTCAAAAGTCGGGGGTCGTCTTATACGCCGGGTGTCGTTCTCCTGTAACCAGGCAGACCAGCCCAAAAGACTCTAACAAGCCTTAAATGGCTCTGGCGATCGAAGCTCTGACGATCCCAGCTTTGCCTGCTAATCAGGCAACTCAGCTGGGATGCCAGAGCCATGTTAAAGAAAAAAACTTTTTTCCTTTTACGTGACTCTGCAAGCTCTGACGATCCCAGCTGCATTGCCTGCTAATCAGGCAACTCAGCTGGGATGCCAGAGCCATGTTAAAGAAAAAAACTTTTTTCCTTTTACATGACTCTGCAAGCTCTGACGATCCCAGCTGCGTTGCCTGCTAATCAGGCAACTCAGCTGGGATCGCCAGAGCCCAGAGTCCTGTAAAAAGAAAAAGTTTTCCCCCTCCAGCTTGCTTACCTTAGCTGGTAATAGCAACGCTTGCCTTGCTTCGCTTGCCTGAATCCATTCCATCAGCAAGCCACTCTCTGCCTGCAATCATGCAGGAAGGAGTTGTGGACTTCAACTCCCAGAATTCCTCAGCCAGTAAAAACAAAGCTGGCTGAGGAATTCTGGGAGTTGAAGTCTACAAGTCTTAAAGTTGCCAAGGTTGGAGACCCCTGTTCCATTGGGTAAGTTTTTTTCCCTTTTGGGAGCTTTAAAAAAATAGTTAATTGGGGTTTTTTTAGTTGTTCTTTTTTAGACCTAGCCATTTAAAGTTTAGGAAGTTTTAAATTTAGTTTTCATATAAAAATAAAAATAAAATAATATTTGTGCAGCTTTCTGAGATGTGGTGTGTTTCTGTAGTGTTTCACTCTAACTACACAAACACACAAAATCTCACAAAGCTGTATGTGGAATTTTGTGTGTGTAAAGTATGAAGGTTGATTTTTTTGGGCTTTTTGTGGCTGCGTGAGGTTCCTGCTTGTTGCAGGGGCCATTTTGGGTCTAGGACAGCTGCTTTTACATTGTGGATGAGCCAGTTGTGTTGTGTTGTGTTGTGTGTGTGTAAAGTGTGAAAGTTGTTTTTTGCGCTTTTTGTGGCTGTGTGAGGTTCCTGCTTGTTGCAGGGGCCATTTTGGGTCTAGCACAGCTGCTTTTACATTGTGGATGAGCCAGTTGTGTTGTGTTGTGTTGTGTGTGTGTAAAGTGTGAAAGTGTTTTTTGGGGCTTTTTGTGGCTGTGTGAGGTTCCTGCTTGTTGCAGGGGCCATTTTGGGTCTAGTACAGCTGCTTTTACATTGTGGGTGAGTCAGTTGTGTTGTGGTGTGTGTGTGTGTAAAGTGTGAAAGTTGTTTTTTTTGGGGCTTTTTGTGGCTGCGTGAGGTTCCTGCTTGTTGCAGGGGCCATTTTGGGTCTAGCACAGCTGCTTTTACATTGTGGGTGAGTCAGTTGTGTTGTGGTGTGTTGTGTGTGTGTAAAGTGTGAAAGTTGTTTTTTTTGGGCTTTTTGTGGCTGTGTGAGGTTCCTGCTTGTTGCAGGGGCCATTTTGGGTCTAGTACAGCTGCTTTTACATTGTGGGTGAGTCAGTTGTGTTGTGTTGTGTTGTGTGTGTGTAAAGTGTGAAAGTGTTTTTTGGGGCTTTTTGTGGCTGTGTGAGGTTCCTGCTTGTTGCAGGGGCCATTTTGGGTCTAGTACAGCTGCTTTTACATTGTGGGTGAGTCAGTTGTGTTGTGGTGTGTGTGTGTGTAAAGTGTGAAAGTTGTTTTTTTTTGGGGCTTTTTGTGGCTGCGTGAGGTTCCTGCTTGTTGCAGGGGCCATTTTGGGTCTAGCACAGCTGCTTTTACATTGTGGGTGAGTCAGTTGTGTTGTGGTGTGTTGTGTGTGTGTAAAGTGTGAAAGTTGTTTTTTTTTGGGCTTTTTGTGGCTGTGTGAGGTTCCTGCTTGTTGCAGGGGCCATTTTGGGTCTAGTACAGCTGCTTTTACATTGTGGGTGAGTCAGTTGTGTTGTGTTGTGTGTGTGTGTAAAGTGTGAAAGTTGTTTTTTGGGGCTTTTTGTGGCTGTGTGAGGTTCCTGCTAGTTGCAGGGGCCATTTTGGGTCTAGCACAGCTGCTTTTACATTGTGTTGAGGCAGTTGATGTTTTTTAATTTTTATTTGGTGTGTGTTGGAAGAGGGGTAGTCTTATATGGCAAGTATAGCCCAAACCCTATATTTTAACAGGAAAAGTTGGGGGTGTCTTATACGCCCAGTCGTCTTATATGCCGGAAAATACGGTATATACAAAGCCATAGCGGCTGTAGTCATCTACTATTGTCAGAAAATACCTCTTTTTATATTTTATAGAGGGCTTCATGGGGCCCACAATGTCCATATGTACCAGGTGGAAGATAGAATTGGTGGTACGGGTGGCTTTTCTAGGTCTGGGTTTGGTTTTTAACTTAGATGATTTACATACAGAACACTCTAAGTAGTTTTTGCAATTTTTTATTTTCAAGTCACTGGTACATTCTGTCATTTTTTGGATGACTGGGAAGCTGGCATGGCCCAATTTTCTATGTAGCAAGTGGGCACAGTCATCGTGAATGGGTTTGCCAATTAACAGTTTCTCTCTGTGTGTTGTGCTGTTTTCGGTGGGGTCACCTTCCCTGCCCTCCTCTGTCTCAACATGTGCATTGACTTTATCCTCACTGTTCTCCAGCTGGGCGATTACTTGGGTCTGACTATTCTTCTTAGGGTGGAGGTATGTTAGCCCTCCATCAATGACTATTTTGCCGATGCTTTCCCTGTTCCTGGTCATGTAGGCTTTTCCCTCTTTGAAGGTGGTCTCTATGCCCATGTCCTTGCTTAGTTTAAGCGCCGCTAAAATATTGTGGGGTATTTCGGGTATGAGCAATACCCCCTCTATTTTGCCTATTCCTCTTATGAACGTGTTTCCTTTCCCTGTTACCAGGACCCTGTTTTGATTGGCCACCTTAATGTGGTAGTTTTCCTCTGTGAATGAGGTCAGTATCTTCCTGTCATGAATTGTGTGGTTGGTGGCTCCCAAATCGATGAGCCATTCTTCTCTTTCTCTAGTTTGTGGGTGTGAGTGTGTGTTCTCCCCGATCCCATACATGGATCCTGATCGGCTCTCCCTAGAGCTGTCCCTACTTCCCCTTCTGTCCCTTGGGTCAGGGGAGTCCCTACGCCTGTATCTGTTTTCTGATGGGGATCTATCGGGGAGCCCTGGCTTCCTGCCTCCCCTTTCTCTTTGGTTGGTGTGATCCCTCCCCCTTGAGTTTTTTGGGCAATCCCGTTTATAGTGGTTCTTGGAACCACAGGTGAAGCACTCTGGGTAGCCTAGGTTCCTGGTTTGGAACTCAACTTTCTTTGTTGGCTTGCTGTCCCTGCGGCTGATGGAGCGGTCCCTCCTTAAGCTATCTTCTGCTATTATCCTGTTTGTCAGTGACTCGAGTGTGAGGTGGCCTAAGCCTATGCTATCCAGCTGCATTATGAAATTATCCAAGCTGGAGTCCAGGGAGTTGACGACAATGCTCTTCATGCTCTCCTCTGATATGTCCTCCCCTCTTTGTATCAGCTCAGTTCTTGTGGCATTCAGGTTCAGTATATGTTCACCCATGGGAGTCCCTGCTTTATGTCTGGCAGAGTGGAATTCCCTAGATATCCTTGCTGTGGTGGCAGCGCTTTTACTATAGAACAGAATAAATATTTTTTGCGTATTTCAGACACAGTCAGGTAATGGCTAAGGCTGGGGTATACGCCTGGTGGAATACTTGCTATGATTAAATAGTAAGCCCTGTGATGTAAACAATCTGTTTCTAAAGTCCAAGGTTTTGGGGGGGGGGGGTCATCAATTAAAAACAACAGATTCTCTTTTAAAAATAAAACCTGGAGTTGGTGATTCCACTGCATGAGGTTTGATCCATCTAATTTAAGAGTGGGAAAGTCAGTTGGTAAATTTACTGAGCTGTGTGGTAAATTACTCACAGTCTGTTGCTGTCCATGGTATCTCAGGTGAGGGAACTCACAATATGACTTAGGGATGCAGTTTGCGGCTCTGTACAGACTTGGATTTATGTTCTCTCCTTCTCTTCTTACAGGAGCCGATTGAGCATGCGCGAAGCCCATTTCACGCCTGTAGTCGATGGGTGAGTAGCTGGCTGTTGCTGCTCTTAGGCCTTGGCCTAGGCCTCCAGTTGGGGGTCCTACCTCACCCCTGGGGTATCCGGCTTCGTCCCTGGAGGCAGGCATCCATCGGTGGGCATCCGGATCCATGCAGGAAGCTGGAGAAAGTCAAGGAGGCGAGGAGGTCGTAAGTGGAGGACTTCTGGGATTCGGCAGCGCCGCCGCAGTGGCGGCGGCAGTGGCAGCAGTGGCAGCGGCGGTGGGAGGTCCCAATCCTTGGTTGCTGGTCCCTGGGCGTGTGAGGAGGCCCAGCAGAGGTCGCATGGGGGGTGAGTAGCTGGCATGGCCTCTTCCCCTCGGGTCTCTTGCATTTGGTGCTGCGGGTACTGGGTTCGAGTTCTGCCATCGGCAGGCCTCGAGCGCAATCGGTGCCCTGCGGTCATCCTCGTGGGGGGTGGTCCTCGGGTGGAGGGTCTGGGGGGTGTATTGTCATCGATGGCCCCCCTGTAGCCCCCTCGGCTCGCGGTTGTGTCTCTGCGGTGCGTGGCTGGCACAATGGGGTTACGTGCAGGGCCTATCGTGGTGGCTGGGGTCTCGGGTGTCTTCCTGGCTTCGAGCTCGGCAGGCGAGCTCCAGATGCCTTGGTGTGTCCCTTCTGGGATGTTTTTGGTTGTTCCCCCATTTGTTCTGGGGTTTCTTTCGTTTCGCGCCATTGGATTTGAATCCTGGCTCCGTATTGGTCGGTGGCCATCCCAAGATGGCCGCCGGGAGCATGGCGTGAAACTGGAATTGCTTAGGTCCTGGGTCCCTGCCAGGGGGTATCTTTTTCTTACCTGTCTGGCAGCCTCGTGGTCTTGTTCCTGGGGGCTCATCACTGCTCCGTAGTCATCTAGTAGGTCCCGGAGTTTCGTGAGGAGCTCCTTCTTGCTGATGGAGGCCTCCATCATTTTCTGTATGGTCTCCTTTAGCTCATCTCTCTCGGGTGATCTGTCCCTGGCGTACCTGGCTGCACTTTCTTTTGGCCTCATGCTTCTGTTTGTTTGGTCCAGGTCATCCATCTCCAAGGCAGTTGGGATTCTGGCGGTGGCATCTTCGGGTTCCCCCAGCTCTGCCATCAGTCTGGTGATGGACCTTGTGTTCATCCTTCTTTCCATTTTTGATATTAGTTCTGGTTATTGGGCATAACCATCCTCTGCTACCATTCTGTGAAGTATTTTTCCAAGGATCTTGCCCAATAATCACAGACACGATAGATTTCGATTTCAACGTATTTATTTACTCCATTTCCTTTCTTTCAGGTACACATCTGGAACTGCGGCTAGACTCCTGTGCACAGCCTTATATGTGGAGAAGGCGGGGTCAAGGTAAGGAGGGGTCATGGGAAGGGCTAGGTGAGGGAGGAGGGGTCAGTCTATGCATTAATGTATACACAGTTAGGCATTTATTCATAACAAATTCCTTGGCACTAAGTAAAACACCCAAGCCAGTTTCTGGCCACAAGACTTCAGAGCCAGAGTGTATTTCAGAGTTTATCCAGTTCAACCCAGCAGGTCAATTAGATTATATTTATTCACTGGGGAATGAAACCATTTTATGAAACTGCAACACTTTATCTTCCTCCAGTATGTGCATTTGAGTGAATTAAATGTGTATTATACAGATATATGTACAACCCATAAGTAGTACCACGTATAGAGTTTGGATGTAGCTAAGCATGGAGTGTGCAAAGACCGTGCATCCAAATTTGTCTCTCAAATATTCTGCTTGTCGGTGTCCAATGATCTATTGCTGCCATCCATCACCGCTTGATGACATCCTGATAATAAATTACAATCATTTATTATTAGAATAACATCACAAGCATATGATCACAATGCATCACCAGAAAAGCAGCAGACAGGAACGTAATTCCAAGAGATACACTTCTGGAGGGAAGGAAGGAAGGAGGGAGGGAGGGAAGGAAGGGAGGGAGGGAGGGAAGGAAGGAAGGAAGGAAGGAGAGAGGGAGGGAGGGAAGGAAGGAGGGAGGGGGAGGGAAGAAAGGAGTTAAGGGAGGAAGGAAGGATGGCAGGAAAAAAGGAAGGAAGGAAGGGAAGAGAGAGGGAGGGAGGGAGGCGGGAGAGAGGGAGGGAAGGAAGGAAGGAGTTAAGGGAGGAAGGAAGGAAGGAAAGAAGGAAGGGAAGGGAAGAAGGAGGGAGGGAGGGAGGGAGGGAGGGAGGGAGGGAGGAAGGAAGGAAGGGAGGGAGGGAGGGAGGGAGGGAGGGCTTTCTTTGACACACACACACACCATATTTAAACCATGAGCAAAACTCTGAATGGGCTATCTGTTTAAAGGATCCATCTCCAGAAGGGCCTTCAATCATAATCTTTGCACCTGACCTGAGGAGGAACCAACACTCCGGAAATCTTCAGTCTCAAGACCCCAAAGGATTTCAACAGATCATCAGTTTGGAGTCTCTATGCCCCCATAAGCAACCCAAGTCCAGCCTGCCGTGCATTCCGTTGATTCTTATCTGGTGTCAATTTGCCTTTGACCATTAATAGTTCAGATTCTTCTGTACGAGTAGCATGAAATAAACCTGTAGTACTTTTGAACTCTACCCTTGTTCCTGACTTCTTCCACCTGACACGTAACTTGGGAAACTGGGGATTTTAGTTCAGAAACATCTGGAGATTGAAAAGTTTAACACATCAACAGAGTTGGAAGGGACCTTGTAGGTCATCTAGTCCAACCCCTCACCCTAGCAGGAGAACCTACTAGACCATTTCTGACAGATGGCAGTCCAGTCTCTTCTTGAAAGCCTCCAGCGATGAAGCTCCCACAACTACCGAAAGCAACTTCTGTTCCGTTGGTTGATTATTCTCACTGTCAGAAAATTTCCTAAATTCCTAATTCCCAGTCTAAATCTCTTAGTTTAAAACAATATAGGATAATCCCATTTACAGCAGTTCATTTAGGGACTGTTCGAAGTTACGACGACACTGGAAAAAAGTGACTTGCCCATCAGATCCGTGGTGAATGGAGACACCCAACAAGGAGTTTTTGATTTTCCCTCTGCTTTTCACTTGTTTTCATATACAGGTTGTCCTTGACTTACGGCCATAACTGGGATCACAATTTCCATTGCTTAAGCGAGATGTTTGTTAAGTGAGCTGTGCCTGATTTTATGGCTGTTTTCGTCACCGTTGTGAAGCAGATAACTGCAGCTGTTAAATGTTCAATGAATCCTGTGGTTGTTATCTGGCTTCCCGTATGAACTTTGGTTGTAGGAAGTTGGCTGGGAAGATTTTGCAATATCCTTCCCCTGGAGTGGGGAGGGAATGAAAACTTTGCAGTATCCTTCCCCTGGAATGGGGTGGGAATGGAGATTTTGAAGTATCCTTCCCCTGGAGTGGGGTGGGAATGAAGACTTTGCAGTATCCTTCCCCTGGAATGGGGTGGGAATGGAGATTTTGAAGTATCCTTCCCCTGGAGTGGGGTGGGAATGGAGATTTTGGAGTATCCGTCCCCTGGAGTGGGGTAGGAATGAAGACTTTGCAGTATCCTTTCCCTGGAGTGGGAAGGGAATGGAGATTTTGCAGTATCCTTCCCCTGGAGTGGGGTGGGAATGAAGACTTTGCAGTATCCTTTCCCTGGAGTGGGAAGGGAATGGAGATTTTGTAGTATCCTTCCCCTGGAGTGGGATGGGAATGGAGATTTTGCAATATCCTTCCCCTGCCATGCCCACCAGGCCACACCCACCAAGCCACACCACACCCACCAAGCCACGCCCACAAACCGGTAGTAAAAAAAAATGAATTCCAACACTGAAAATAGTGTAGAGCTGTCGACATCCAGGGGATTTAAGTGAAATCTCTCTACGTTCCCACTGATTTCAGGGAGCCCCACCATAAATACAGATAGCTGTATTGCTCTCAAGATCTTTAGAAATGAGCAAAGCAAACCCTCTCAGATTTATTAGTCACTCGGTTGATGCCAAACCCCAGTTCTCTTTTTATGTTTTCCAAGCTGTATTAGACTCGACTTCCCTTCACCATTTTCTTATGTGATGCCCCCATTGCAGCCTTCGCTTCCTTTCCTCGGAAGCTTTTGATGCTTTTTTTTTTTTTTTTTTTTTTTTGAAATCTTGAGGGGTGACAGGAAGCTTCTAAAAGTTTGAGCTAATTGGCCTGTGTTGGAGACATCAAGGGAGAAGAAATGACAGCTGAATAGAGGAGGAACTCTTTGGGGGGGGCGAAGGAGGAAATAGGGAGTGGGGAACTATCAAATGCAGGTATTAGCAACATTTCTCAGTCAAAGCAATCATTTTTTTAATATAAATTATTCCAGAGGCCAAAAAGGCCACTGTGGCATAATAACACCATAATAGTCAAGGGTGGGCTTCAAAAATTTAAGCAAGGGGTTCTCCGCCCAGTTGCTGGGTGGGTGTGGCCATGGTGGGTGTGGCCTAGTTAGCCTCCTGCACCATGGTGGGAGGGATTCTTGCCCTCCCAGGGCTCTGGAGGCTTTCCTTGAGCCTCTGGGAGGGTGAAAACAGCCTCCCCAGGCTCCGGAGGCCCTCTGGAGGCTGGAAACGGCCCTGTTTCCAGCCTTCCTGAACTTCCGGTAGGCCCGTTTTTCCCCCTCCCCGAGCCTCCGTGCACGCCCTACACTTACCTGCATCCAAAATGGGTGATGTGGGGACTGCTGGAAGGGGAGGGGAGGATGGGTGGGGCCATCCAGGAGTGGGATTTGGGGGTTTTCCGAACTGCACAGAATCTTAGCTAGAGGTTCTCCTGAACTCCTGAGAACCCCCAGCAGCCCCACCCCTGATAATAGTGATATCAGATAATAGATGATATAGATGATAGATGAAAAATGGAGAGAGTGAGTGGAGAGAGAGGGAGAGGGAAAGAGAGAGGGGGAAGGGGAATTGGGTATGTGTAGACTAGTGAAAAGAACGGCTAAGGGTGACATGAAAGCAGTCTTCCAATATTGAGGTACTGCCACAAAGAAAAGGGGGTCAAACTATTCTCCAAAGCACCTGAATGCAGGTCTAGAAACAATGGATGGAAACTAATGAAGGAGGGAAGCAACTTAGAACTAAGGAGGAATTTCCTGATAGTGAGAACAATTTATCCGTGAATCTGGTTGCCTTCAGAAGTTGTGGGCGCTCCATCACTGGAAGCCTTTTAAGAAAGACTGGAGAGCCATTTGTCTGAAATGGTAGAAGGTCTCCTGCTTGAGCAGAGGTTGGACTAGAAGACCTCAAAGGTTCCTTCCAACTCTGTTATTCTATTATTCTGAGATGCTCTGGATGTTAGTTAATAAAGTCACCCACCCAGCTTTCGTACCTAAGGCAGAACTAGAATTTGCCATCTCCTGGTGATTGGCCCACAGTCACTCAGCTGGCTTTCATACCTAAGGTGGCACTAGAACTCAACAGCTTTTGGGTGTGATCATGATCTCACCAAGGGTTCGGTGTGCAACGGATTCAGCCCTGATTCCTTCTTGGCTTCCCGATTACATAGCACAGTAAATTCTCAACCTCAGAAACTTTAAGACACGTGGACTTCAACTCCCAGAATTCCCGCCCCCGCCCCCGAGTTGCTTAATTTAGACATCAGAAGGGAAGGTAGTATGTTAGTGAGAATCAACTACACTAGAAGGTGTTGTTGTTAGTTGCGAAGTCGTGTCCAACCCATTGCGACACCATGGACCACGTTCCTCCAGGCCTTCCTGTCCTCTACCATCCTCTGGAATCCATTTAAGCTCATGCCAACTGCTTCAGTGACTCCATCCAGCCACCTCGTTCTCTGCCGTCCCCTTCTTCTTTTGCCCTCAATCTTTCCCAGCATTAGGCTCTTCTCCAGGGAGTCCTTCCTTCTCATTAGGTGGCCAAAGTATTTGAGTTTCTTCTTCAGGATCTGGCTTTCTAAAGAGCAGTCAGGGTTGATCTCCTCTAGGACTGACCGGTTGGATCTCCTTGCAGTCCAAGGGACTCGCAGGAGTCTTCTCCAGCACCAGAGTTCAAAGGCCTCCGTTCTTTGGCCTTCTCAGCCTTCCTTATGGTCCAGCTTTCACAGCCTTCCATTGCAACTGGGAAAGCCTTGACTCTACACACTTTTGTTGGCAGGGTGATGTCTCTGCTTTTTAGAATGCTGTCTAGATTTTCCACAGCTTTCCTCCCCAGAAGCAAGCGCCTTTTAATTTCTTGGCTGTAGTGCGGTGATCTTGGAGCCCAGGAAAATAAAATCTGTCAGTACCTCCCTTTCTTCCCCATCTATTTGCCAGGAATTGAGAGGGCCGGATGCCATGATCTTAGTTTTCTTAATGTTGAGTTTCAAGCCAACTTTTGCACTCTCCTTCTTCACCCGCATCAAGAGGCTCTTTAGTTCCTCTTCGCTTTCGGACGTTAGAGTGGTATCATCTGCATCTCTGAGGCTGTTGATATTTCTCCCGGCAATCTTAATTCCAACAGGTTTACCTTAACCTCATCCCAACGGCAGCTGCTTCTGAATGGTGCTGCCCCATCTCGACTGGCAGCTCATCTGCCATAATGATACAGATTAACAGAGTTGGAAAGGGCCTTGTAGGTCATCTAGTCCAACCCCCCGCCCAAGCAGGAGATCCTACACCAGGGATGGCTAATCTTTTTGCCGCTGCATGCCAAAAGTGGGGGGAGGACGGAGGGTCGCGTGTGTGTATGTGCCCACATCCATAATTCAATGCCCCCCATGCCCTGCCCCCCCACACATGCGCACGTGACACACACACACCCCATACTCACCCAGCTTTTGGCACACAATGGTACGGTGGGCCCGGTAGGTCCATTTTTTGCCATCCTCAGACTCCAAGAAAGCCTCTGGAGCCTGGGGAGGGCAAAAACGGTCTTCCTCACCCACCCCCACTCCCCAGAGACTCTCCGGAGGCCCATTTTCCAACTTCCAGTGGGCCCGGAAGGCCCGTTTTTTCGCTTTCCCCGGGCTCCAGAGGCTTTCTAGGAGCCTGGGGAGGGCGAAAACGGCCTTCCCCACCCCCCCGGAGGCCCTCCAGAGTCTGGAAATAGCCCATTTCCTGACTTCTGGTGGACCCAGAAGGCCCAAAAATCAGCTGGCCGGCTCACACATGCGCACTGGAGCTGAAGTAGGGGAACACTCACGTGCCCACAGATATGGCTCCACATGCCACCTGTGGCACGCGTGCCATAAGTTCACCATCACAGCCCTACACCATTTCTGACAGATGGCAGTCCAGTCTCTTCTTGAAAGCTTCCAGGGATGAAGCTCCCACAGCTTCTGGAGGCAACTTCCGTCCCATTGATTGAGTGTATAATACTAACTGCCTCCTCTGATCTCTCTCTTCATCCCTCTGCTTCAGGGGTGAAATGCTCCCAGTTTGGACCCGATCGCCTGATCCGGTAGCAATGGTGGCGGGTGGTTCGGAGAACTGGTAGCAAAAATCCCTGCCCGCCCCCCCCATGCCCAGCTGAGCCGCACGATCATCAGAGGGTTTTCTTTTTTACTTTCAAAAGCATTTTTAAATGCTTTTAAAAGTAAAAAAAAAAAAACCTCTGATGATCAGGCAACTCAGCTGGGATCGTCAGAGGCTTTTAAAAGCATTTTTTACAACCTCTTCGGCCAAAGAGGTTGTAGAAAAAATGCTTTTAAAAGTACAAAATTTTTAAAAAGTTGGCCACACCCACCCAGTCACATTACCCCCTCCCCACCAAGCCACGCCCACAGAACCGGTAGTAACAAATTTTACATTCCTCCACTGCTCTGCTTGCTCAAATTTATCATTAAAATTAGGGGGTTAGCCAGGCTCCAGCAGGCAGTGCCCCATTACTGTCAAACAATAGTGTAATTAATGGTTTTTTTTGTTGTTGTTGTTTTGTTCTTGCTGCTTACGGAAGAGATGGCACACATATGTGCTTGAAGAGCAGAGAGGCAGGTTTTATAGAGAAGAGGACCCTGGAGTCAAAGCTCACGTTTATGTACTTGCTGGGCAAATCACGTTTTCATCTTCTCAAGGATGAGAAACTGGTGTGTTTCTCGCCCGGATTTGCCAGACAGAATATGTAGCAGACAGTTGTGGAATGATGGATTTCACATGGCACCTGGGGAGAGCGGAGAACATCAGATAGTGCCTTCAACCCATCCATCTCTCGCTAGGCAGATGGGCTTGTTGTGTGTGCTCTAAAAGCACCCACTGTCAGGAGTACACACACACACACACACACACACACACACACAAATCTTTACATGCTTTGCAACCGTCAAAAAGCACTGGTTTCTCATTAATGAAATTTGTTGATGCAGGCACACCCTGAAAAAAACCCAACTCCTGTCTATGCTTGCAAAAAGCTATAATCTCCCCGCTCACAAAATATTGTGTTGTATTGTCTATGCCCGTGATGGCGAACCTATGGCACGCGTGCCACAGGTGGCACACAGAGCCCTCTCTTTGGGCACATGAGCCATCACCCTAGCTCAGCTCCACTGCACATGCACACATGCCTCCCACCAGCCAGCTGATTTTTGGGTCTCTGCCACACATGTGCGGGGGGTGGGATGCATGCTGGAAATGCACGTGGATGCATGGGGTTGTTGTGGTCCGCCAGCAACCTGCAGAGCTGGCAGCGGAGTCGGACAGTGAGGAGGCTGAGGAAGAACATGGGCCAGTCCTGGAGGCTGGGGAAGGCCCGGATGAGGGCTCTGCGTCAGAGGCAGAGATGGGGCCAGGGCCGTCGGAGAGTGATGTGTGGACTCCGGAGCCTCTGCAGAGAGGCAGAGGAACAGGAGGAGCCTGTTCCTAGTGCACACATGAGAAGTACTGCCAGAAGGCAGGAGCAGCTACAGCAAAAAGGACGACTTGGTAGTAAGGCCAAGAGATGATTGGCCCCTCCCGTAAGGCTTAAAAGACCAGCAACGGTTCTTGGGCTCTTTGTCGGAAAACAACGTTGATAGATTTGTTTCTTATCCTGCTGCATTTATTTCTTGTCAGTGTCTTCTGCTTCTGAACTGTTGCCAAGAAAAGCCTTTCGCAGGTTGCCTAATTATACCAAGGTTGGTGATAAGGCTGAAGAATTTGTGTTATGAGGAATTTGTTTTGAATTAGTTTGGACTACGCTGAGAATGAGTTAATTCTCAGCTGTTCTAATAAAGTCTGTTTGTTTCGAACTGATTGCATCTGATAATACCTACTTGGGCCTGGGTCACAACAGGGGTTATACGCACATGCACGGAGGGTGGGGAATTGTACGTGCTTGGCGGGAAGGTGGGGGGAGCACATGCGTATTGCATTATGGGTGCGCGTGCTCTTTCGGCAGGTGATGACAAAAAGGTTAGCCATCACTGGTCTATGCAGATTCTCTATCATTCAGATCTTGGTTATCCCAAAGATGCTTTTTCGAAAGGCAACAAGACTTCCTTGCTTTTTCCTTGAAGACATTTTGCTTCTCATCGGAGAATGTTTTTATTATTATTATTTATTTATTTTTGCCAATGGCTATATTGTGAATAGGAATAAAGAAAGAGAATTGCTTTCTTTCATTCATTATGGCACGTTTTTGTGATTAAAAAAAACAGTTATTCTGGGTCGTTGCAAATCAGAGGTATGAAAACCTATTTTCATGACGAAGACAGCTCTTGATGTTGTCGAATCTTAATCAATACTTGAGTTAGCAGTTGAACTAAAACTCCTTGTAAAATTCTGATAATGTTTTGCAAAGGTGCCATTAAGTCTTGAAGCTGCTTTTTTTTTTTCAATTTTAGATTTATTTATTTTTATTGTGGTTGTTCCTTTTCAGTTTTATTTTCTGTCATGGATGGATTAAGAATTTTATTTTGTTGATCTGTAAACGTTGTAATAATTCAGGGGGGGTGGCTTTCCTTGGTCTACCTAATGCCCTATATTTAAGAGTATTTTACTAGTAGAGTTAAAGAAGAGCATTTAACTAGTCACTCCATCAAATGTTGGGCCTGTGTCTACTTTTATCCTAATTAGAATAGATTGTCTTGTTCCTTCCACAGTCAGTAAGGCAGCCAGCAATCTTTCTGACATCCTGTCTTTTTCCAAACATTTCAGTGGGCAAAATTCAACATCTTATAAATCACACCGACTTCAATTAAATCTGGTTGATTACAAATCACCTTAATCTTTCCTCCTAGGTCTGAAAGTGCTTTGCTTTGAACTTAATTCTAATTGCTTCGGATCGATCATCAATATGTACTTCGGTTTTTGCATTTGATGCCACAGAGAGGAAATAATCCTCTCATAAGTGCTTTGCTAGAGTCCATATCATTTTTTTTTAAAAAAAAAGGAATATAAGATTTGGAAAAAAGTTCTTTAATTGCTGTTGATGCCTCAGTATGAGGTCTTCTTGTAGTAGAAGAACTTTCATTAAGTCTCCACCTTTTTTGGCTACTTCTTTGCTTATTCCTACAATTGTTGGAGGGGAACCAGTGGTGGGTTGCTCCCGGTTCTGTCCGGTTCTATAGAACCAGTAGTAAAATCAGTGGGAGGCTCCGCCCATCCGCCATGACATCATCATTTTATTTTATGTTCTAAAAGTTCTGCCTGAGCTTGCATAGCATTTTTGTTGTTAGTTGCGAAGTCGTGTCTGACCCATCGCAACCCCATGGACAACGTTCCTCCAGGCCTTCCTTTCCTCTACCATCCCTTGGAGACCATTTAAGTTCACGCCGACTGCTTCAATGACTCCATCCAGCCACCTCCTTCTCTGCCCTCCCCTTCTTCTTTTGCCCTCAATCGTTCCCAGCATTAGGCTCTTCTCCAGGGAGTCCTTCCTTCTCATTAGGTGGCCAAAGGATTTGAGTTTCACCTTCAGAATCTGGTCTTCTAAAGAGCAGCCAGGGTTGATCTCCTCTAGGACTGACTGTGGCAAGTATCAAGGTTAGCATCTTCCTGGATGGCAGCCACCATGCCAAAACATAGTATTTATAGTGTTACGTAGCAATGAATTAGAAACCTAACGCATATCTATTTCTGAGTAAGTTTTAAGCATTAAAGAATAGTACTTGCATTTTTCTCTGCATGATATTCATATTTCCAGAGAACAAAAAAAAAAGTATACTGTAATAGTGATATAATGTCTAAGAGAGTTTGAGGGAATTTAGTTAGCAGAAGTCTTTTTTTTTTTTTTTTTTTTTTGATAAGGCAGAAGTGCCCATGTTTGGATGGGGAAATATCCATTCAACTCTCCAAGGACCAGAAACCCCAACATTAAAGAGAAAAGTTCAGAGTTCAAAAGAAATATAATAAAGGAGGCAGTAAATAGATTGTTGGGTGAAATAAACTTTAATTAAAGCTGAAAGTTCAGCTTGGCTGGCTTTCATCGGTCACTATCGCTGTAAAACCATAAATGGGTTTTGGAGCAAGGTGTAAATTGTAAAGATTTTAAAACCTCCTGGGTTTGCTCTCTTTGGAACGGTCCCCAGAAAAAAATTGCACTCCTGCCAGGATCCTGATAGTCAAGAAGTATTTCTTTCAATGGTAAAATTAGGGGGAAACATGAAAAAAATATATCCACGGAAGAAAGCCAACTGACTTTATAATGAGCTGCCATCTTGAATCTCCAGAATTTCTTTGTTATCATTCATTGGGGCATTCCTTCATATAATATATGTTCCAGCTGAGAAGTGAGCTGACAGACCCAGACTACAAAAAGAACCTTGAAGGTTTGATACTAAGCTCCAGGAAAATGGGAACTCAAAGATTATGATCTCAAAATATTCCCCTCTTCCTCCTCCTCTTCTCCCTCTTCCTTCTCTGCTTCATAAAGCCCTAATAAGATCACACTTGGAATACGGCATCCGGTTTTGGTCACCACGTTATAAAAAGATGTTGAGGCTCTGAAAAAGAGTGCAGCGAAGAGCAACAAGGATGATTAGGGGACTGGAGGCTAAAACACAAAAAGAATGGTTGCAGGAAGTGAGAATCTCTAGTCTAGTGAATTTAGAGATTCCCAATTCCTGCAACCGTTTTTTTGGGAATCTCTAGTCTAGTGAAGTAAGGGACACAGTGACTCAGTGGCTAAGACGCTGAGCTTGTCGATAGAAAGGTCGGCAGTTCAGTGGTTCAAATCCCTAGTGCCGTGTAACGGGGTGAGCTTCTGTTACTTGTCCCGGCTTCTGCCAACCTAGCAGTTCGAAAGCACGTAAAAAATGCAAGTAGAAAAATAGGGACCACCTTTGGTGGGAAGGTAACAGCGTTCCATGCGCCTTTGGCATTGAGTCATGTCGGCCACATGACCACAGAGATGTCTTCGGACAGTGCTGGCTCTTTGGCTTTGAAACAGAGATGAGCACCGCCCCCTAAAGTTGGGAACGGCTAGCACAGGGGTCTGCAACCTTAAACATTTGAAGAGCCATTTGGCCTTGTTTCCCACAAAAAAAAAAAACATCGGAAGTCGCCTGGATGGGCATGGCCAACTCAATGTCAGTCACTCCATACCAGTCACATGACCCACCCTAGCCACGCCTACCCAGCCAGTCATTAGGGCAGAGAACTGGTTGTTAGAAAACACTGAGAACCACAAAACCCTTTGGACATCTCTCTCTCTCCCTCCCTCCCCACTTCTCTCTCCCCCCCCTCTCTCTGTATCTCTCTGTTTCTGCCCTGGCTGCTTCTCCATTCCCCGCCATCGCCCTTACCTTCTCAGGCCAGGCGAGGAGTGACTGGGAGGGGATCACCTGACAGGGAGCCACAGCAGAGGGCTCAAAGAGCCACATGCAGCTCTGGAGCCACAGGTTGTTGACATCTGGACTAGCACATATGTGTGAGGGGAACCTTTACCTTTACCTTTTTAGTCTAGTGAAAAGAAGGACTAGGAATGACATCTTCCAATATTTGAAGGGCTGGAACAAAGACCGGGGGGGGGGGGGTCAACCTGTTTTCCAAAGCACCTGAGGATAGGACAAGAAGCAATAGGTGGAAACTAATCAAGGAGACAAGCAACCTAGAAATAAAGGAAAAATTTCCTGACAGTTAGAATAATTAAATCAGTGGAACAACTGGCCTCCAGAAGTTGTAAATGCTCCCACACTGGAAATTTTTAAGAAGAGATTGGACAGCCATTTGTCTGCAATGGTACAGAATTTCCTGCTTGAATAGGGGATTAAACTAAAATCTAACTTTGGATTATTCTATATTCCTCCTCCTCCTCCTCCTCCACCCCCATAATTGTTGAGCGCTATGTTTTTCAGGGTCTTGCCAAGCTTACTGCCTCTCTAAGCATCTTCTGAGCAAGCCACGGATATTATTTGTCTTCCCCAAATTAAGTTTCATCCTCATGCAATGCATATGGAGAAACAATTGCCACAATAAAATGGTGATTATGCAAACCCCATCTTCGTGTTGCTGGCACAGCCAATTTCAAAGTGCTCAGGAAGATGTCCCTGCTCTGCGGTGTAATGCCATTTCCTTGCTCGGCACTTTCTATGCAATGGAGACAATATCACCTTTTAAATATTTGAGGAGAGCAGGTTGCCTGGGAAGAGCAAGGCAATTCTTCACCAATCAGAGGGAGGCGTCCCTGGCTTGCTGTCATCAGCAAAATTATGAGACGTTTCTAGGGTCTCTGGTGACACTCAAAGTTCAGTGCAAAAAGCTTGCAAAAAGCTGGTGATGGCTCTCTTCCCAACCCATAGGAAAAGACGCAGAAAAAGCTAGAATTCTAACTATGCAAAAAATATGTCCTACAGCAGGACTTTTCCTGGAAGTATTTTACAGTCACATACAAGACCAGCTTAAAGCAGAAATAATTCTCCCTGCCTTCCCAAATCCCAAGACTTAATAATTTATTTCATGGTTCTGAAGCTTTGGTGGTAGGTCTTCTGAAGAGATGGGATGAGTCAATGACCGCAATTGTCATGAGGAGGGAGGGAGGGAGGGAGGGAGGGAGGGAGGGAGGAAGGAAGGAAGGAAGGAAGGAAGGAAGGAAGGAAGGAAGGAAGGAAGGAAGAGACATAGGATAAGAAGGGGAAGAGGAGGGAGGGAGGAATGGGGAAGGAAGGAAGGAAGGAAGGAAGGAAGGAAGGAAGGAAGGAAGGAAGGAAGGAAGGAAGGAAGGAAGGAAGGAAAGAAGGAATTCCTTAAACAAAGCCAACCAGAATTTCAATATGGAATATCTCTGAGTAGAAATCACCCAAGCCAATGGCAAAGGAGGAGGAGTGGGGAGGAAGGCAGGGGTAGGGGGGTAGTAGGAGAAAGAGGTGCAGGAAGAGGAGGAGGAAGAAGAGAAGGAGGAAATACAGGAGAAGAAAGGGAGGAGGAAGGAAAGGAAGGAAGGAAGGAAGGAAGGAAGGAAGGAAGGAAGGAAGGAAGGAAGGAAGGAAGGCTGGAATGGAAAAGAGGAGGCAGAGATGGTAACTATATGACCAATAAAAGCAAGCATACTTAGCAAAATTAAAATAAAATAACAAATTCTTGTAATTTCCTCACTGATCCAAAATCTATGTAAAATTTTGTAGCATCTTCACTGTGTCCTTTTTCATTCTTCTTCTAGGAAATAGATAAAATAGATTTTGGGGGTGGGGAAAGATGGAACTCAAAGAAAGCTGCACTGAAATTCCTTTCGTGTAGAGAAATAGTTTCTCAGACTGTTGTTGTTATTATTGTTATGTCTCCCAGAGGGCACTTTCAAACAAAGATAATATAAAATAAAATAAAAATGAGCAATGTACCATACACAAAAAAACAAACCAAAAAAAACATTACAGAACAAGGAAATACACATAAATTTGAAACATGGCTGTTAGACGGAGGGTTACTCCTTCTTCCTTCTCAGCTGCCTCACAGCTGCAATTCCAGAGGGTTAAGAGATTTATAGATTATCAGAGTTGGAAGGGACCTTGTAGGTCATCTAGTCCAACCCCCCTCCCAAGCAGGAGACCCTACACCATTTCTGATAGATGAGACAGTCCAGTCTCTTCTTGAAAGCTTCCAATGATGAAGCTCCCACAACTTCCGAAGGCAACTTCTGTTCCATCGGTTGATTGCTCTCACTGTCAGACAATTTCTCCTTATTTCCAGGTTGAATCGCTCATTGATCAGTTTCCATCCATTGTTCCTTCTCTGGCCTTTCAGGTGCTTTAGTAAATAGCTTGACCCCCTCCTCTCTGTGGCAGCCCCTCAAATATCGGAAGACTGCTATCATGTCTCCCCTGGTCCTTCTCTTCACTAGACTAGCCAGGCCCAGTTCCTGCAAACGTTCATCGTATGTTTTAGCCTCCAGTCCCCTAAATCAGGGGTGAAATCCAGCAGGTTCTGACAGGTTCTGGAGAACCGGTAGTTGAAATTTGGGTAGTTCGGAGAACCGGCAAATACCACCTCTGGCTGGCCCCAGAGTGGGGTGGGAATGGAGATTTTGCAGTATCCTTCCCCTGGAGTGGGGTGGGAATGGAGATTTTACCATATCCTTCCCCCAGAGTGGGTGGGAATGGAGATTTTACAGTATCCTTCCCCTGCAGTGGGGTGGGAATAGAGATTTTACAGTACCCTTCTCCTGGAGTGGGGTAGGAATGGAGATTTTGCAGGGATAGGAATGGAGATTTTGCAGTATCCTTCCCCTGGAGTGGGGTGGGAATGGAGATTTTGCAGCATCCTTTCCAGAGGTGAAATGCTCCCAGTTCGGACCGGATTGCCCGATCCTATAGCAACGGTGGCGGGTGGTTCGGAGAACCAGTAGCAAAAATCCCTGCCCCCCCTCCCCCCCATGCCCAGCTGAGTCACAGTGCAATCATCAGAGGCTTTTTATTTTTAATTTTTAAAAGCCTTTTTGCTACAACCTCCGTGGCCCGTTCTTTGCATCAGCACACTTCAAAAATATCAGGGGTGGGATTCAGCTGGTTCGGATTGGTTCGGGAGAACCGGGTGTTAATTTTAATCTGGTTCGCCAAACCGGTAGTTGCAAAGACTGTCTGACCCCGCTTGCTCCTCCCCTCCCAGGAGTCTCCACACGGCCTGTTTTGGATGCCAGGTAAGTGCAGGGTCCATGCGGAGGCTCTGGGACAGTGAAAAACAGGCCTACCAGAAGTACCAGAAGTCTGGAAATGGGCCTGTTTCCGGCCTCTGGAGGGCCTCCGGAGCCAGAGGGAGGCCGTTTTGGCCCTCCCAGAGGCTTGAGGAAAGCCTCCAGAGCCTGGGAAGGGTGAAAATGCCCCCCCTGCTGTGATGCAGGAGACGGAGAAGGCCACGCCCACCATGGCCACGCCCACCCAGCAACATTGCAGAGAACCGGTTGCTAAATTTTTTGAATCCCACCCAGTGGTGAAATCCAATTTTTTTTACTACCGGTTCTGTGGGCGTAGCTTGGTGGGCGTGGCTTGGTGGGCATGGCAGGGGAAGGATTTTGGTATTTGCCGGTTCTCTGAACTATTCAAAATTTCCGCTACTGGTTCTCCAGAACCTGACTTCAAACCAGTGGTGAAACCTGAACCACTTTGCTACCGGTTCGCTGGCTGTATATGTGTGCTGCGCGCCAAGCGCACGGTGTGTGCATGCATGCACATTGCGTATCAAATGTGTGCTATGGGCCAAAAGGAGGCTTGGGTAAGTAAAACAGCGAGGGGGGGGGATCAGCTGTGCTGCGCAATTGAGCAGGATTTCCTGCTTTCTAGCAAAGCTAAACCGTGCGGCACAGCTGATCATCGGAAATACCCGTTCGGGATCGAACTCCAGGCTGTGGGCAGAGTTAGCCTGTAATACTGCATTCTAACCACTATACCATGATAGATAGATAGATAGATAGATAGATAGATAGATAGATAGGTGGGTGGACGGACAGACAGACAGACAGACGGATAGATAATGGATGGATGATAAATAGAAAGATTGACAGACAGACAAACAGATAGATATTGATAGATAGATAGATAGATAGATAGATAGATAGATAGATAGATAGATAGATAGATAGATAGATAGATAGATAGGTGGGTGGGTGGGCGGGCGGGCGGGCGGACGGACGGACGGACAGACAGACAGATAGATAATGGATGGATGATAAATAGAAAGATTGACAGACAGACAAGCAGATAGATATTGATAGATAGATAGATAGATAGATAGATAGATAGATAGATAGATAGATAGATGGGTGGGTGGACGGACAGACAGACAGACAGACGGATAGATAATGGATGGATGATAAATAGAAAGATTGACAGACAGACAAACAGATAGATATTGATAGATAGATAGATAGATAGATAGATAGATAGATAGATAGATAGATAGATAGATAGGTGGGTGGACGGACGGACAGACAGACAGACAGATAATGGATGGATGATAAATAGAAAGATTGACAGACAGACAAACAGATAGATATTGATAGATAGATAGATAGATAGATAGATAGATAGATAGATAGATAGATGATAGATAGGTGGGTGGGTGGGTGGGTGGGTGGGTGGACGGACGGACAGACAGACAGACAGACAGACAGACAGACAGATAATGGATGAATGATAAATAGAAAGATTGACAGACAAACAGATAGAGATAGATAGATAGATAGATAGATAGATAGATAGATAGATAGATAGGCAGGCAGGCAGGCAGGCAGACAATTTATAGATTGATGAAGTGGTATATATGTCTAAGTGCTATTGCTATTGTCATCTTCCATCCTTCTGAGGTGGGTTAAATGAGGACCCAGATTTAAGGGCAAGAGGCTGACTCTGTAAAGTGCTTAGAGAGGGCTGTAAAACACTGTGAAGTGGTATATAAGTCTAAGGGCTATTGCTAAGTGCTAAATACATCGCCTGGGAGGTTGTCTGCACCAGACGGCCTTCGAGATTCCTTTCAACCCTTTGATTCTGTGTTCTACGAATAAACTACCGCATAGCTCCCAGCAACCGGTAAGATCCCACAGAGTTGGTCTCCTCCGGGTCCTGTCAGCTAAACAGCCCCCTCCCCCGTGGGCCCCTGGCTAGCGGGCCCGCGGGAGAGGGCCTTCTCTGTGGCTGCCCCAGCTCTCTGAAACCAGTTACCTCCTGAGATCCGTACCATCCCCACCCTATTGGCCTTCCGAAAAGCGGTGAAGACCTGGCTTTTCCGGCAGGCCTGGGGCCGTTGATTTCGCTGTTGCGATCTGGCGAGATCCAGCCATGAATGGTGTGAATGGGTTTTAATTGTTTTTAATGTTTTAATTTTTTAATGTTTTTATATATGGTTTTTAAATGCATTGTAAGCCGCCTTCAGTCTTCGGAGAAAGGCAGCATACAAGTTGAACAAATAAATAACTTCATCTTCATTCGTGTATCTAGGCTCCTTTTAAAGCTCTGCAAACTGATAGGCCTCCCTGCCTTCTGCGGTCCAAAGTTTAATGAGGTGCTATGTCTGTTTTATCTGTTCTGAATCTTGTACCATTCACAAAGACTCCAATTGTTCTGTGATGAGTGGGTTGCGCTTATCCGCTTTCTTCAGGTCCTGCGTCATTTTGTACAAGTCCATTGTGTGTTCCTTTCTCTTATCATCCTTTTCTAAGCAGAGAAAGGCCAAAACAGCGCAACCTTTCCTCGGAGAATTGTTCTCATTTGTTGACATTGCATTTCCCTGGACCTTTTCTTACACAATGGGCTATATTTTCACTTCCATTTCCAACATTTTTTTGTTTTGTTTTGTTTCATATTATCAAACACATGCTGGACGCATATAATAATTCTCCCATTGTCTTTTGGGAGAATGTTAGTGAGTGATGTCACTAAAACTCCTCTTGTCCCAGCTCTCAGAAGCTCTAAAGCAGTCCCCCCCCCCCCCAAACCCCAGCCGCTTGGGAATCACGGTTCCATTTGTGCAATTCTGCCGACTGCCAGCAGTTCGATCCTGACCGGCTCAAGGTTGACTCAGTCTTCCATCCTTCCAAGGTTGGTAAACTGAGGACCCAGATGGTTGGGGATACAATCCTTAAAGGTAAAGGTTCCCCTCGCACATATGTGGTGCTCATCTCCGTTTCAAGGCCGAGGAGCCAGCGCTGTCGGAAGACGTCTCCGTGGTCATGTGGCCGGCATGACTCAACACCAGAGGTGCACTGAACGCTGTTGCCTTCCCACCAAAGGTGATCCCTATTTTTCTACTTGCATTTTTTACCTGCTTTCAAGCTGCTAGGTTGGCAGAAGCTGGGACAAGTAACAGGAGCTCACCCCGTTACGCGGCACTAGGGATTCGAACCCCTGAACTGCCGACCTTTTGATTGACAAGCTCAGTATCTTAGCCACTGAGCCACTGCGTATGCATAGATAGATAGATAGATAGATAGATAGATAGATAGATAGATAGATAGATAGATAGATATGCATACGCATATATATATATGTATATTTATATATATATATATATATATATATATATATATATATATATATATATATATGCATACGACAATTTGATTGGAAGATGCAAGGGACAGTACAGAAAAAAATCCATTAGACTGAAGAAGTGATTAACAATTAACACCGATTTTATATCAGGGAATCATAGTTACACATCTTGAAAGTTTAAAGAAAACAGGTGGCATAAAAATGTACAAAAGTCCATTAGTAATGTTTATATTGTGTATAAATAAAGAGCACAACCCCACTCTCTTCTAGCACTGATGAGGTTACCTAGTTGGATAATGAAACACCTGCAAGAAAACAGCCAAGCTCAGAAAGCACCACGGGCTCCACGATTTTGATTCCCTCTGCAGGGAGTAAGAAGAGAATGATCACGCAAGCATCACCTTGTTTCTCCATTAACTTTACAATATTAAGTGATTTCTTATTATTATTATTTTATTTTTATTTTTAAATTTATACATGCCCATCAAGTGACTCTGAGAGGTTTACAATATCATAAAAAGTAATATAAACAATTAAAATTAAAATATATTAAAAGATTAAGTATTAAAATTAAAACATTTACATTAACAACAAACCAGCTACAATAATCTGAGCATGGAGCCTCTATCCATTTGGGGAGGAAATGGAGTGAGAAGACACAGTCAGGGCAGAACACATAAAGGTATTGATTCCTAGATGATGATTGTCCCAAAGCAAAGGTGCTTTTTTTAGGAGGCAACTGGACTTTCTTGTTTTTTTCTTTTGAAGATGTTTTGCTTCTCATCCAAGAAGCTTCCTTTGGGACAACTATGACCTGAATGACTGAGAATCTCTACACAGACTTTTAAATTAACGTTAGATTTTGTAATCTTTTCTCTTTTCACAGGCTTTTATTACTGAGCTAATCAGTTCTCATTCTTGCCACTAGATGTCAGCAAAGACCGGAGTTTTCCCACACAATCTTTCATTTCCTCTGAAACTAAGCGGAACCCCATTAGCACTTTTCTCTTCCTTCCATCACTTAAGGGTGCCTGACTTTCTTTCTTTCTTTCTTTCTTTCTTTCTTTCTTTCTTTCTTTCTTTCTTTCTTTCTTTCTTTCTTGGAAGGAAAAATAAAAACTTTCTCACATGTACACATACTCCTCTGAGGAGAGGTAGGTGACAAACTAACATTATCAAATTTGCCAAAACTGCAGATGGCAAAAACATGAATCTGAATTAAAGTAATTAAAGAAAAGAACTTATCCAGTTTTGTTTACATTTTCTGGAAACTGCTTCTGGGCTTTACGCTCAAAAGAGGGAGAGAAAAAAATAAAACTTCAACTTTAGGTTTTGATGATTAGATTAACTGTATTGTTACAGAAATGACTAGGGCTTACTAAATATGTACAGCAAAAAGTTTAAGGTTGCAACTGTGTTTCGTATTTTACTGCACTGAAAGAAGTTGGGGTTTGCCATTCTGAAGGTCGCTGCGGTTGAGTGACTTCAGCTCGGTTGGCGATCGTGCCACGAGTCTTGCTCAGGTTCTCTTCTCTAGTCCTTCGTCGCCAGTGTTAGATCAGGCGCAGGAAATGAAGACGTGACCAGCTCGATACATTTAGTAACTTTATTAGCTACAGTAACAAGACAAGACCGGCTGTGCGCTGCCGGAGCTCTCCTTATATTCGCTCCGGCAGTCGCACCGCCCCTGACAGAGATTCAAACTTTCCCGCCCGATGGCTGGCAGCCAATCCGGGCGGATGTCCTTATAAGGACATAACAGAAGTCACAGCTTTTTTCCCTTCCTCCTTCCCTTTCCCTTCTTTTGCTTTTCTCTATTCCTTATTATCTTTGCTATCATTTCTATTTTATATTATAGTAAACTTTAATAATGAAAAAGAAGAATTTGCCAAAATTGCAATAGTTCTGACTTTTGCAGATAGCTTCTTTATGAATGTTCTGTGACAGCACAATCCAGGAGAAGATTCATTCATTCATTCATTCATTCATTCATTCAATTTATATGCTACCCATTTTCCCGTCAAGTGATTGGAATTTGCTGCCATTATATTGAAAATGACTAACTGGATATGCAGTATATCATCTAATTGTTAAACTGAGCTGTTTGGTGGGTTTACACATCAGAGTTTATCATAAATAATTAGATTAGATTTCAGATTAGATTAACAGAGTTGGAAGGGGCCTTGTAGGTCATCTAGCCCAACCTATCTACCCAAGCAGGAGACCCTACACCGTTTTTGACAGATGGCAGTTCAATCTCTTCTTGAAAACTTACAGTGATGAAGTTCCCACAAGTTCTGAAGGCAACTTCCATTCCATGGATTGATTGTCCTGGGGTCATGTGGTCACCATTTGTAACCTTCCCCAGCTGGCGTCCGACAAGCAAACTCAATGGGGAAAGCCAGATTTGCCAACAATGGCATGATTCATTTAACAATAACTGCAGTGGTTCGCTTAATAACTGACGAAAAGGTTTGTAAAATGGGATGCAACTCAGTTAACAATTGTCTTGCCTAGCAATAGAAATTAATTGTGGTCCTAAGTCAAGGACCACCATACATAGATGTATGTATGTATGTATGTATGTATGTATGTATGTATGTATGTATCTATGTATGTGTGTATGTATGTATGTATGTATGTATGTATGTATATATAAATGTGTGTGTGTGTGTATATATATATCTTTTCTTTTCTTTTATATATATTTTCACTATATATATATATATATATATATATATATATATATATATATATATATATATATATATATAGTGTGTGTGTGTGTGAAGTGAATACTGCTAATATTTCCTTCTGCCAGAGCAGAAACAACTACAGAATTTGTCTAGATTCTAAACTCCTGATAATCTCAGATTTTTGTTTCATTTTCTCTCCTTTAAAATTGAAGGAAGGAAGAAAAGAAGGAAATTTCTAGGTAGCCCTTAGAAAAATTAACTACTGAAACTTCAGAAGTTAGAAGGGTGAATGGCCAAGATTTCCAAAATTGAAGGGTGAAAGGCTGATTTTAACCCTGATCTGCCAATCTAACTGGCAGCACCAAAGTTACGGTGAATAATTTTAAGTGGGGAGGAGGATAAATTAGACAAAATAAAGATATCGTGTTAATTTGTTCAAGGAAATGTTGGGGGTTGTTTTTTTTGTTGTTGTTGTTGTTGTTGGTTTTTTGTGGAATGCAGTAATTGAAGATACAGACTTTTCATTTGCTTATTTTACGTGGACTCACAGCTCTGCACAAATCCTTTTGGGTTTCTGATCTCAGTTTTGGCTGAAAGTTCTCAGCTACTAGAAGCAGTGGCAGAAGCCCCTGGAAGCGTGACTTCAACTTAGCTCAAAGCAGGGATGAGAAAGAGACAGAGGCCAGGCATGGAAAGAGCAGTGAAGAGGATCATCTCCGACACTCTCAAATGAAATTGTCCCACCGTCGTTTCTGGCCCACCATCTTGGCCAGGAGAACGAATGCCAACCCAGTGAGAAGCTCCGCGCCGATAGAGACCCAAGCGAAGACCAGAGACCAGCCAAACTGGATGCTGAGATTTTCCATGAGACTCTTCCTCCCCTGAAGAGTCGCAACGTGCTTGAAGAGGGCAGCGGAATAAGCAATGTAGATGCTGACCCCAAGAAGGGTAACAAGAGCTAAAAAGGACACAAACAGAGTCAGAGGGGTCCATACATATTGAAAACTCTCTCCATAAGGGGCTAGGAACAACTCGCTGCGGCCAACCTGCCACATCCAACTTGCCACGGGACAATCCACGTGGGGTAAGAATCTGAAAATAACATTTAACACAGCACAGTAGTCGAGCAAAATGGTTCAGTTGAGATCAATATATGTGGGACTGAGTGGGGGTAGATTATAGGGATGACACCGAAATATAATTGTATCATATTTTATTTATCTATATATTAAATTATTGTATTTTGTTCCAATTTCATTTTAAACTGTATTCCAATTTCATTTTAAACCATACTTTATTCCAATTTCATTTTAAATTGTATTTTATCCAATTCTATTTTAAACCATTTTTATCAGATTTTAGTAATAATTTGCATCTGGAACTCTGCACTTTGATATGGCCCAAGGGCTAATCAATAAAGTAAACTCAACACATAACAACGTGAAAAATGTTATCTGCCACTCTTTCTTCTACATTATTTCCATTTTTGTCAACAAAAATAATGCCAAAGAAACAGTGGTGGATTATATTTATCACATTGAGTTATCTCGCGTGGAATTGTCCCACCACAAGTTATCTCGTGGCAAGTTGGCCATGGCGAGATGGCCAAGGCGACTTGGCTATAGTGAGTTGTACAAGGGTGAAATCCAGCAGGTTCTGACAGGTTCTGGAGAACCAGTAGCGGAAATTTTGAGTAGTTCGGGGAACCGGTAGCAGAAATTTTGAGTAGTTCGGAGAACCAGCAAATACCATCTCTGGCTAATCCCAGAGTAGAAATGGAGATTTTGCAATATCCTTCCCCTGCCACGCCCACCCAAGCCACACCACGCCCACCAAGCCACGCCCACAGGACCAGTAGCAAAAAAAAATTGATTTCACCACTGGAGTTGTCCCATTCCACTCTAAAAACCACTATGCAGATTCTGAAACTAGAAAGAATTTAGTCACTGTAGTAATGAGTGCATGAGTACAGGTAGTCCTCACTTACCATAACTTCAGTTATGATGGTTCCCAACCAGTGGTGAAATCCAAATTTTTTTACTACAGGTTCTGTGGGCGTGGCTTGGTGGGTGTGGTGTGGCTTGGTGGGCATAGCAGGGGAAGGATACTGAAAAATTTCCATTCCCTCCCCACTCCTGGAGGAAGGATATTGCAAAATCTCCATTCCCACCCCACTCTGGGACCAGCCAGAGATGGTATTTGCCAGTTCTCTGAACTACTCAAAATTTCCACTACCGGTTCTCCGGAACCTGTCAGAACCTGCTGGATTTCACCCCTGGTCCCCACCCTCCCTAAAGGCTCAAATCTGGAGTGCTGATGGTGGCACACACAGAGAACACACCTGTGGTGTGGAATGGGACAACCTGGTGTGGCCAACTTGCCACAGCCAACTCGCCACTGCCAACACACCCACCATGGGACAACTCGCTGCGGGAAAATTCAACAATTCAATGCAAGTATTTAAAATAATTAAAAACTTAGTTTAATTTTTGCCATTCACATTTCATTCTGTCCCTCCTTTTGCATTCCTTTCTTTAATGATTCTATTCCACCATTTCTAATATCAAAGTTGGCCATGGCAAGTTGGCTGTGCCAAGTTGTCCTAGACCAGGTGTCTGCAACCTGCAGCTCCGGAGCCACATGTGGCTCTTTCGTCCCCCTGCTGTGGCTCCCTGTCCGCTGAATCCACCACTGGCTGGCCCCGCCCCTCGCCCTCCCCTCCCAGTCACTCCTCGCCTGGCCTAAGAAGGTAAGGGCAATTACCTAAAGTAACACCAGGAGGCACAAAACCTGGGTAAGCGTGGCTGGGATGTGTGTCATGTGACTGGGTGGGAGCGACTGATGTGGAGTTGGCCACGCCCACCCAGGTTTTGTGGCTCCCGGTGATTTCTTTTCTGTGGGAAATGGGTCCACATGGCTCTTCGAGTGTTTAAGGTTGCAGATCCCTCTCCTAGACCCTCAGACCTAGACCTAGACAAGCAAGAGCCTTGGTGGCGCAGCAGACTAAAGCACTGTTAAGTAATACCAGCTGCCTGCAATTACTGCAAGTTCAAATCTCACCAGGCTCAAGGCTGACTCAGCCTTCCATCCTTTCGAGGTAGGTAAAATGAGGACCCGGTTTGTGGGGGCAATAAGCTGACTTTGTATATATAAAAAAAAGAACACCACTTAGGGGGCCCCGAAAGCCCTACTAAGCAGGTATATACAAAAAGTATGAAGGCTATTGCTTAATGCATTGTAAGCCGCCCTGAGTCTCCGGAAAAGGGCAGCATATAAATCGAACCAATAAATGAATGAATGAATGAATGAATGAATGAATGAATGAATGAATAAAGCATTCCACAGTCACAAGATACAATTTATGACTTTCTTGCCAGAGATCAGCCTTCACCTGTAGATGTGATGACTTACTATGAACATGTCCTTTTGTCTTCTTTGTATCCATTTGTATTTTTTTGCATCTGTTTTATATATTTGATATGATCAAATGGCATTCTAAGGAAATCACTAAGATTAAAAAGCAGAGGTTTTCAGGAAATTAACCAAAGCTTCTGCCTTGTAATCAACCGAGTTCAGCCAAGAAAAGGTCCTATCAGACTCCAGATTCCTTCCCCTGGAAAAATCCATCCCACTTTTCTGCCCACAGATTTGATGGAGAATTTTGGAGAGCCATCTGAGTGGCCAGCTGACTCTAAGTCAACTCCAGATGTTACTTTTTGGATTCTCAAATCATTAGAAACATAGAAGAGCAGGGTTGGAAAGAAATGTTGTGACCCCAACTCCCGAGCCTGTCCTAACAGAGGAAGAGGACTCAGAAGATTGCTGGGAGGCAGAGGCAGATTTCTTTTTCTTCTTTTCCTCACCAAAAAAGGTAGGTATGTCTTATAGTCCGGTGCATCTTATACTCCGAAAAATACGGTAGTTCCCTGACATTGTTCATCATACGGTTTAGCCTTCAGACCCCTTATCATTTTAGTTGCTCCTCTCTGCACTCTTTCTAGGGTCTCAACATCTTTTTGTATCATGATGACCAGAACTGGATGCAGTCTGGTTTCACCATGCAGTATAAAGTGGTACCTACACTTCACATGATATCACTTCATCTCAAGGACTGCTTTGACCACATACCTCCGAGAAGAAAGAGCACCCCGGTGAACAGCAGAAGGCAGAAGTTTTGGGTGAAGGCGCTGATGATACCCACCATTCCTCCAAAGACTATGATGATGAGGCTTAGAGGCAGCAGGATCACAAATGCCCCATGAAGGTCTGGAAGGAGAGAGAGGGAGAGAGGCAATCACTTCTATTTTGCTCAAAGCAATGATGAGAAGAAACGGAGGCCAGGGATTGAAACAGCAGGGAAGAGGATGGTCAAGGTTCCAAGTAACACCCCCAACAAAAGAAAACTCTGAGGTTGAGTTTCCTCGAAGTTCTATTTGTTTAGAAATGTCATATTGGCACATCTGGGAAAACCCGAATCTGAAAGCTTCCAGGTTTTCCCCACCCAAAGGAAAGTTCAAGTCCCTTTCCCTGCATCCACATGTCCATCACATGGCCCAATCCAAGCATCGTCCCAACCTCAGATGCCTCTCAGTTCCAGCCCTCCAGGTGCAGTCCTTGACTCTCTAAGAAAGGAATGTTGTTTTTTTTTTAATTTGATTTATATGCCGCCCTTCTCCGAA
Organism: Arizona elegans; assembly: GCA_022577455.1. Lineage (NCBI taxonomy): Eukaryota > Metazoa > Chordata > Lepidosauria > Squamata > Colubridae > Arizona > Arizona elegans. Next base: position 5,510,607 of record JAKOOJ010000022.1, on the reverse strand, counting down.
GACTCAGGGCGGCTTACAATGTGCTCAGCAATAGCCTTCATCCTTTTGTATATTTATACAAAGTCAGCTTATTGCCCCCACAACTGGGTCCTCATTTCACCTACCTTAGAAAGGATGGAAGGCTGAGTCAACCTTGAGCCTTGGCGAGATTCGAACCCTGCAGTAATTGCAGGCAGCTGGTCTTAATAACCAGCTTAATAACAGGGTGCCTTAAACCCCTGTACCACCAAGGCTCTTATTATGACTATTTATAACCCATGCTCCATACAATCCCCCCTCCCAGTTTCCACAGTAGTAAATGTGGCAGGCCTGAAGATCCAACGAAAAAGATGGGTGTGCACTTGCGTTGCAGATATGCCCACCTGAACCGTTTCTCTGATTTGGAGCAACTCAGCTACTGCCCCAGAGGAGAGGCATTCATGTTAGAATAGAATAACAGAGATGAAAGGGACCTTGGAGATCTTCTAGTCCAACCCCCTGCCCAGGCAGGAAGCCCTACACCACTTCAGTCAAATAGTTGTCCAGTCTCTTCTTAAAAACTTCCAGTGTTGGAGCACTCATAACTTCTGGAGGCAAGTTGTTCCACTGATTAATTGTTTCTAACTGTCAGGAAATTTCTCCTTAGTTCTAAGTTGCTTCTCTCCTTGATTAGCTTCCACCCATTGCTTCTTGTTCTGCCCTCTGGTGCTTTGGAGAATAGATTGACCCCCTCTTCTTTGGGGCAGCCCCTGAGATATTGGAACACTGCTATCATGTCTCCCCTACTCCTTCTTTTCATTAAACTAGACATACCCAGTTCTGCAACTGTTCTTCCTATGTTTTGGCCTCCAGTCCCCTAATCATCTTTGTTGCTCTTCTCTACACTCTTTCTAGAGTCTCCATATCTTTTTTACATCGTGGCGACCAAAACTGAATGCAATATTCCATGTGTGGCCTTACCAAGAGCTTATAAAGTGATATTAACACTTCACGTGATCTTGATTCTATCCCTCTGTTGATGCAGCCCAGAACTGTGTTGGCTTTTTTGGCAGTTGCTGCACACTGCTGGCTCATATTTAGATGGTTGTCCACTAGGACTCCGAGATCCCTCTCACAGTTACCACTATTGAACAAAGTACCACATATACTGTACCTGTGCATTATATGTGGTAGTGTTGTGGTCTGCCAGCAGCCTGCGGAGCTGGCAGCGGAGTCGGACAGCGATGAGGCTTAGGAAGAACATGGGCCAGTCCTGGAGTCAGGGGAAGGCTCAGACGAGGGCTCTGCATCAGAGGCAGAGATGCGGCCAGGCCCACCTGGGAGTTATGTGCGAACTCCGGAGCCTCCAGAGGCGGACAGCAGAGAGGCAGAGGAACAGGAGGAGCCTGTTCCTAGTGCATGCATGAGAAGAACTGCCAAAAGGCAAGAGCAGCTAAAGCAAAATGGACGACTCGGGTGTAAGGCCAGGAGATGATTGGCCACTCCCAGAAGGTTTAAAAGAGCAACAACGGCTCTTGGGATCTTTGTAGGAAAGCAACGTTGTTACATTTGTTTCTTGTTGGTATCTCTTGCTTCTGAACTTTTGCCAAGAAAAGCTTTTAGCAGGGTGCCAAAGAAGACAAAGGTTGATGATAAGGCCAAAGGACTGTTTATGAAGAATTTGTTTTGGAGTTAATTTGGACTAATCTGAGAATGAAGTAATTCTCAGCTGTTCTAATAAAATATGTTTGTTTAGGACTGATTGTGTCTGGGAATAACTACTTTGGCCTGGGTCCCAACAGGTACCTTGCTCAACAGCAGTAACTGTGAAAGGGATCTTGGAGTCCTAGTTGACAACCATTTAATTATGAGCCAGCAGTGTTTGTGGACAACAGCAAAACTCATCCGTGCTTCTCAGAACAAGACTTCAACAACCATCCAATTGATTGATGGCAGGAAGAACCTTTTCCACAATGGCAGTCCAGATCTCAGAGTGCAGGTCTCTTGGTCTGTTGGCCTCGAATACTGTTTAACTTCAAGATGCTGGGCGATTACTTATCCGCATAAATAAATGAAAAGCAAACTATGATGCTAAATCCTCCAGCTGGGTCCTTTCCTTTCCATCTGAGTAAATCCCAGGTTGCATTTCACCAAGCACCTCGTGGAGCAGCTGTTTTTGTTTGCAAGTTCTCCTCACTGCACCGAGATAATAATTAACCACTAATGGATAAGCTGACATTCCTTGAAGCTTTCTCCTGTGTCCTAGGAGCCCTCCGCATGATGGCTCTTTATCGCTGGCTTTGTTCCAATTCAATTGCTTTTCCATTTCTCTTTCTCTGACCCATCAACCCAGGACCATTGTCTTACCAGCTGCCCAAACAGAAGGTTGCTAGGTGCCTCTCTGTAGCTTTGGACTTCTCCTAGATGTGGTCTTCTAAAAGCGGTCAGGATTTATGCTTCCAGTTGCTTTATTTCCTCCTGCACCAGCTCAAACCCAGGTAGGGGAACTACGGCAGTTCCTATTACCTCTGAACAAGAATGAAAGGCAGCTGATATGTTCAGAATAATAGAATAACCATTGGAAGGGACTTTGGAAGTCTTCTAGGTCAACCCCCTGTTAAAGCAGGAAACTCTAAACCATTACAGACAAATGGTTGTTCAGTTTCTTCTTAAAAACATCTGGTTTTGAAGCACCCACAATTTCTGGAGAGAAGCTGTTCCATTGGTTAATTATTCTCACTGTCAGGAAAGTTCTCCTTCGTTTTAGGTTGGTTCTCTCTTTGATTAGTTTCCATTCATTGCTTCTTGTTCTACCTTCAGGTGCTTTGGAGAATAGGTTGACCCCCACTTCTTTTTTGACAACTCCTTAGATATTGGAACACTGCTATCATTTCACTCTTTGCCCTTATTTCATTAAACTAGACATACATTTGAAATAATTGAAAATTAATAGACATACCGTGTTTCCCCGAAAATAAGACCCTGTCTTATATTTTTTTGAACCCTGAAATAAGTGCTTGGCCTTATTGCCATGTGCTCAAAAGCCCGATTGGGCTTATTATCAGGGGAGGTCTTATTTTGGGGAAAACAGGGTACATTTTCCCCGAAGATCCAGAAAGTACCACTAGAGAAGGAGGAAGAGAAAGTTGTCTTTGTGTTACATAGAGAGGTGCCGTGTTTCTCCGAAAATAAGACCTCCACAGATAATAAGCCCAATCAGGCTTTTGAGAACATGCGCTAAAATAAGCCCCCTCTGAAAATAAGTCCTCCCTGAAAATAAGCCCCCCAACAAATATATTAAACCGCATGCGCAGCCGGTCCCTGCCATTTCCTCTGATTAGGGCTAGGGAGACAGAGCTGGAAATCAGGTGAGACGGCAAGAGGAGCCCCGTCTTGCTCCACACCCCCCCAAAATAATAAGACCTCCCTGAAAAAAAGGCTAAGCGCTTATTTTTAGGGTTAAAAAATATATAAGACAGGGTCTTATTTTTGGCGAAACATGGTACATCAATGTTCTTCATGTATGTAATCTCCGTTGTTTTGCCATGGAGCAGGCCCAAAGCCCAGAAAAATACCTAGTGTTCGTTTATTTATAAGAAAGGAAGGGAGAGTTTTCCTATGTTAACAGCAAACTGATTCATGTTGGATCCCTTTTACATTTCCAAAACACAAGGTGTTGTCCAGAGTCTCTCTCTCTCCCTCCTTTCTTCCCCCCCATCTCTCTCTCTCATATTTTGGGGTTCAAAAAAATATAAGACAGGGTCTTATTTTCGGGAAAACATGGTAGTACAATCAAAATTACTAGATTTTTTTAAAAAGTGTGATTCGTCTTTCTCAAGTCTGAATCATTATCACTTCACTTCAAGATACTCATATAACAACTTTATTTCAAGAGCTGTATTGTTTGCCAATTAGCTTCCAGGTGCAATTCAAGGTGCTGATTGCTCCCAATAAAAAACCCTTTGTGGTTCCAGAGCTTTTTCTGAGGGACTTCCTTCTTCTCTTCATCTGACCATCCAACCAGATTAAATGGGGTCAACTCCTTCCAGGTTCTGTCCCATGAGACTTCCAACCAGACTTCATTTCCCCCTTCTAAGGTCAGTAATACCTGGCCTCTGCCAGGAAGCTTCCCGCAAACAAGGTTAATAGTCCTATCACAAATTGGAATGCTACTATTTCAATAATGATGTTAAAATGCCCCTTCTTAGTGGCAGCAAATTATGGTTGTTACTATTATATCTGCCAATTTCAGCATGGAGAAGGCTCTGTTTGATCTTTCCTGATCTTGTAAAATGAAGTTAAAATCAGCCAAGTGTTGTTGTTAATTGCAAAGTCGTGTCCGACCCATCGCGACCAGTGGTGGGATTCAAAAATTTTTATTACTGGTTCTGTGGGCGTGGCATGGCTTGGTGGGCCTGGCTTGGTGGGCATGGCAGGGGAAGGATACTGTAAAATCTCCATTCCCACCCCACTCTAGGGGAAGGTTACTGCAAAATCCCCATTTCCTCCCGATCAGTGAGGCTCGTGAGGCTGAGAATAGATGGGGACGGTCAGAATATTTATTACCAGTTCTCCGAACTACTCAAAATTTCCGCTACCGGTTCTCCAGAACTGGTCAGACCCTGCTGAATACTACCTCTGATTGCGACCCCATGGACAACGTTCCTCCAGGCCTTCCTGTCCTCCGGAGACCATTTAAGCTCACGCCAACTGCTTCAGTGACTCCATCCAGCCCAGTGGTGAAATGTAAAATTTGTTACTACCGGTTCTGTGGGCGTGGCTTGGTGGGGGTAATGTGACTGAGTGGGTGTGGCCAACTTTTGTTTTTACTTTTAAAACCATTTTTTCTAAAACCTCTTCAGCTAAAGAGGTTGTAAAAAAATGCTTTTAAAAGCCTCTGATGATCCCAGCTGAGTTGCCCGATTGTCAGAGGCTTTTTTTTTCTTTTAAAAACATTTTTTCTACAACCTCTGAAGAGGTTGTAAAAAAAATGCTTTTAAAAGGCTCTGTCGATCAGGCAATCAGCCGAAGAGGTTGTAGAAAAATGCTTTTAAAAGCCTCTGACGATCCCAGCTGAGCCGCACGATCATCAGAGGCTTTGGTTTTTTTTTTTAACTTTTAAAAGCATATTTTCGGCCAAAGAGGTTGTAGAAAAAATGCTTTTAAAAATTAAAAAGAAAAAGCCTCTGATGATTGCACGGCTCAGCTGGGCATGGTGGGGGGGCAGGGATTTTTGCTACCAGTTCTCCGAACCACCCGCTGCCATCGTTACCAGATCGGGCGATCCGGTCCGAACCGGGAGCATTTCACCCCTGATGTGCACCGCCCTTTCAGTTCATTCATTTGAAGAAGTTTTGGGAGAAATACAAAACCCTAGCATTGTAAAAAAAAAAAAAAAATTCTTCCCAGTGAATAAATCACTGGAGTCGGAGGGCAGGGCGGGAAGACAACACTGACTTCTCTGTATGGCAACTGCTGTCAGGAAATACAACTTAGAAAGCTACTTACACAGGACGTTCTTACGCGAAGTTGTCATGTTTGCGGTCTTAGACTTGAACGGGTTTACCATAGGGAGGCATGTCCTATCAACTGCAAGAAAAGGGGAAACCATCGGACACCTGCTCAAGCAACAGTTTGGGGTCAACAATTTCCCACTTGGCACCACCGCTTAATCAACTTAAAGCTTCAAGTTGCTTAAACTGGCAGTTAAAACAGAAGCCATGAAATGCAGCCCTAGCCACCCAAATGCTCTCTGCCTCATTATTAGAATGTTTTAGCATATTGTGTGGATATGTATTGACCAAAGTTCTTGCATTCAGTCAGGGCAATTATATTTTATTTATTTATTTGTCAAGCATATATAAGATTATAGGTAAAAAGTATAAACATAATTTGAATACATGAAAAGAGTAAGTAAAAAGGAACATTAGGAAAGGGACGGTAGGCACGCTGGTGCACCTATGCACGCCCCTTACAGACCTCTTAGGAATGGGGTGAGGTCAACAGTAGACAGTCTTAGGTTAAAAGTTTTGGGGGTTTGGGGAAGAAACTATATAAACTAAATAAATATTATATTATATTATATTATATTATATTATATTATATTATATTATATTATATTATATTATATTATATTATATTGTATTGTATTATATATTATAATATTATATATATAATATAAATTATATAAACTATATATATGGACCAAGCTATAATATTTTGAGAAATAGTATAGTTGAAATCTTGCTGATCTGAACAAGAACTATAGGCTCTCTGTCCGTATAATAATGACAAAAACAATTCATAAAATATACTGTCCAACCCAAAGACTCTGGGCAGTTATATAATCCATACATATGGGCTATAAAGTATAGGTTCATACTTTTCTCATTCATAGTTTCTCAAAGTGCCCCAGTTAAAATAAAATATTTGGCCTTTCAAAATCCTCCACTGAATATGGGAAGAAAAATCCTTGCAGGGAAAGTACACAATCCACTTTAGGTTGTGACAGCTGAGAATAGATGCTAGGAAGAAATTTCTACCTGGAATCTCCTCTAGGGATTTGCAGAGAGGATTCACAATGAAATACAAGATTTATGCACACATTTTCTAGCCACCTTGTCATTAAAGAGGCACCCATATTCACCCCATCCCTCCACCTAGGACAAATTGTCCAAAATTCTCTTCTCCTTCCAAACAACTTCCATGCTAACTTGGACGAGGGGATAGATGGGGAACTCATCAAATTTGCAGATGACACCAAGCTGGCAGGAATAGCCAACACTCCAGAAGATAGCCTTCAGATGCAGAAGGATCTTGACAGACTTGAACATTGGGCGCTATCTAACAAAATGCAATTCAATGGTGAAAAAAGTAAAGTTCTACATTTAGGCAAGAAAAACAAAATGCACAGGTACAGTATATGTGGTATCTTGCTCAACAGTACTAACTGTGAGAGGGATCCTGGAGTCCTAGTGGACAACCATTTAAATATGAGCCAGCAATGTGCAGCAGCTGCCAAAAAAGCCAACATAGTTCTAGGCTGCATCAACAGAGGGATAGAATCAAGATCACGTGAAGTGTTAATACCACTTTATAAGGCCTTGGTAAGACCACACTTGGAATCCTGCATCCAGTTTTGGTTGCCACGAGATGTGAAGACTCTAGAGAGAGTGCAGAGAAGAGTAACAAAGATAATTAGGGGACCGGAGGCTAAAACATATGAAGAACGGTTGCAGGAACTGGGTATGCCTGGTTTGATGAAAAGACGGAGTAGGGGTGACATGATAGTAGTGTTCCAATATCTCAGGAGTTGCCACAAAGAAGAGGGAATCAAACTATTTTCCAAAGCACCTGAGGGTAGGAAAAGAAGCAATGGGTGGAAATTAATCAAGGAGAGAAGCAGCTTAGAACTAAGGAGAAATTTCCTGACAGAACAATTAATCAGTGGAACAACTTGCCTCCAGAAGTTGTGAATGCTCCAACACTGGAAGTTTTTAAGAAGAGATTGGACATCCATTTGTCTGAAATGGTGTAGCGTGAGCTGCCTAAGCAGAGGGTTGGACTAGAAGGCCTCCAAGGTCCCTTCCAACTCTGTTATTCTAAATTCTAACTTCTCTTTCATCAGACTAAATCATGGGGGGGGGACATTATAGCATTATTTTTGTTCTTCTAAGCCTTGTCAATATTCGAAAGGCCATGGGTTCAGATGACTCTTGTTTGAAACGAAACTGTAGTCATGGAACCTGGCCATTGTTAGGATAAGGGAACAAAAAAGGGGGTGAGAAGCTTATGCAAATTCAGGAGAATTCACACGTTTGTGTACCCCTGTGACAAAATGACACCGAACGTTTTTAAAGCTTTCTCCTTATCAAAATACACAAATCTTCTCCTTTGGCATTAAAAGTCTCCATCCACCACATTATTGGACCACTTGGGAGTCTAGCCTTGGGAAAGGGTCATTCAGTTACGCCAAATACATACACCGATTACTTGCCAAAAAAACAACCACCAACTTCCCAGGAAAACCCTGGATGTACTTACATTGGCAAGTCCTCCAGAGTCCTCTATGGGACTTCAAGCTACCTGTATAGTTGGTGAACACCTCCAATCCTGAAGCATCTATTTGGTACCAAAAGTCTGTGGCCAAGGCAGCCACCAGGAAGGTGAGACTTATAACACCCGCCAAGACTGCAAACACAGAAATGCTGTTCAGTGTAACTTTCATTTTGATGGCGGCTGTCTGCGTTGGCCCTTGAGTCTCGATGATGTTCTCCACTGGTCCTTAAGAGTAAATGAACAGGACTGCTGTGGACATCTCTTGCAAGCCCACCTTCTGGAGTTCCTCTGGATGCCCAATGTTCCTATCTGCAGCCTTTCCTTAAATTTTACTGATGTGTAAATCCTACTGATAGATTGATCGTCTGCTGGAAGGTATAGTCGTGGATGTAAATTGAATTCTGCCCCCTTTTCTTTATTTACTCTTCTCTTGTTGGTAGCGGATGCCCAATTACTTTGGGAAAAGGGGAGGTGTTGACTAGCAGCGTCTCTCACATTTCATCCAGTTGTCGTGTGATTAAGTAAATACGTAAGATTAAATACTCCCTCGGATGAAACGGTAATTAGAAAGATACTTGAGTGTGCTGAAATGGACAGGATGATCATGGAGTTAAAAGAAAGAGAAGAATCGGACTATTATAAAACTTGGAGTAGACTGTACAAGTGGCTAGAGAATAGAAGCCAAAACAAGAAATAAAAGTTCTAAAACCATTGACTATAATATAAATATAAATGTATATATGTACAATCGGTTATAATCAGTATTATATTATTATAATATTATTATACTATTACTAGAATCATTAAAAATCTATGAGAAGGCAAATATTGAATAGTGAATTGCAAAAGCATGCTGATACGGAAAGCTGTAAAATTGTATTACACTGTTGTGTTGTTTGTTTTTTCTATTTGTTTGTATTCATCTTATTATTATTATTTTCCCCCTTTTTTTTCACTTGTGGTTTTTAAAATTGGAAAATGTTCAATAAAAACTATTTTTTTAAAAAAAGGTAAATACATAAGATACTCAGCGCTAACATTTCCTCTTACTTTGTTGAAACGTCGAACAGCTCTCAGGTCTTCTATTTCTCCCAGACATGGGGACATTGAAGGAAGTCCAGAGGAGACCAGCAACTCTCAGCACTATGGACAGCTCCTTAGGTGTGAATCGCTTGGGTCTTTGAATGGTAACAGAGTAGGTTTTCCCCCAGAAAATCCTGGTTTGTTTTTTTTAAAACTCTATGAGGCATTTAGAGAACCCTGCAATTGTCCTCCCTCGTATAATCTTCCCCATATATGCTCAAGAGATCCTTTGGGGTAATTCTTATAGCTCTCTGTTTGTGTTCTGAAAAAGCCAACCCAGTACATTTTGTGCATTCCCAACAAGCGGTATGCAATGCTAATCCTCTAAAGAAAAATAGCCACCGTGGATGCTAATTGTATACATGAGTCAGTCTGTAGAGTTCAATTAAGCTTCAATTTAATTTAATTTAATTTAATTTAATTCAATTTATATGCCGCCCCTCTCCAAAGACTCAGGGCGGCTCACAATACTTCAATTACGATTCAAGCAGCTTCTACTGACTTCATCATCTCGAGCAAGGGTGTCAAACTCAATTTCATTGAGGGTCACATCAGGATTGTGTTTGACCTTGGGGGTGGGGGGTTGGGCATGGCCAGGGTGGACATGGCCAGCTTGATGTCACTCATGTCGGGGTCATTTGTGGTGGCCTGAGTGCTCTGTTGCCGAAAACGGGCTCCTGAGCGTCTTTTTCAGCCGCGATGGCCTCCTGCAGCCCTCTGCTAGGAAAAATAGAGCTTGGGTGGATCATACATGCCCCCCGGGCCCTGTTTTCAGCTGCAACGACCTCCTGCAGCCCTCTGCCAGTGAAAACGGAGCTCCATTTTCACTGGCAGAGTGCTGCAGGAGGCTGTCTCAGGAGTGCGGCCCTTCCAAGCTCTGTTTTTGCTGGCAGAGGCACCGTGGGTCGGTCCTTTGCTGTTTCCGGGGTGGCCTCATGGGCCAGATCTAAGCACCCCGCAGGCCGGATCCGGGCCCTGGGCCTCGAGTTTCACACCCCTGATCTTGAGCTATGAGGATCCATTCTCATCTGCTGTTAAATCAGGATGGCTTCCTGATCTTTTGCTTTATTTTCTCTCTTCTTTTAGAACATACTGGAAGGTGGTTGAGCTTCTGAGGTACAGTAAATTTTTGGTCTACAACTCGGTTGGTAGGAAGACATTTAATCTGATGGAATCTTAGAATAACCATCTACTTTAATGCCTTGCAATATATGAAGCAAAAACATCTTTCTGAATGGTCTAGAACTAAAGACAGCAGTTGTGCTTGATCCTGTAAGGAGGGGGAAAAAATCTATTAGCTGATAGTATGTTTTGGAACAATTTTGTAATTTATTACTTAAAAATGATATTTGCATGGAGTTCGTAAAGTATCAATATTTCAAAGTTCCGTATTTTGAGGAACAAAGGATTGGCCAGTCCATGAGATTTAGATTCTGGGCAACAAGTTTCCAGCACTTTCTCATTTTGTAAAATATGAGTTATTCTTCCCACCCAATGCCTTAGAGGGAAACTGTTCCTGATATCATGTCTATGCTTAGCTATAAAAGGTTCTGTTCAGAGGTGGTATTCAGTTGGTTCGGACCAGTTTGGGCAAACCAGTAGCAGAAATTTTAACTGGTTCACCCAAACTAGGGAGGGGGGACCATAAAGGAACAGGCCACAGAAGCTGTCTTTTCTGCCCGTTCTGTCGGTGTGGCTTGGTGGGCATGGCTTGTGCGTGGCTTGTGGGGGTAATGTGACTGAGTGGCTGTGGCCAACTCGATGTCAACCTTGCCGGGAGTGACGTCACTTGGCTGCTCTTCTCTGTACTCTTTTTAGAATATCTCCACATTTTTTATTGAATCATGGTGACCAGAATGCGATGCAATGTGCAACAACAGCAACTGAAATTTCATCCATGCAGTCCAATTAACAGGGGTTTTAAGAGACAATTTACAATAATGATGGTAACAAGTCACTTTAAGGAAAAAGGAGCTACTTGTGAAAAATACCCCCACAACAAGAAATCTCTACTATGCAGAAAAGAAAAACAACATCACTTAAAGAAAGAAAGAAAGAAGGAAGGAAGGAAGGAAGGAAGGAAGGAAGGAAGGAAGGAAAGAAAGAAAGAAAGAAAGAAAGAAAGAAAGAAAGAAAGAAAGAAAGAAGCAGAATATTGACAGTTCAGTACCCATCTAAAATAGGATGAAATCCAGCAGGTTCTGACAGGTTCTGGGGAACCGGTAGTGGAAATTTTGAGTAGTTCAGAGAACCAGCAAATGCCACCTATGGCTGGTCCCAGAATGGGGTGGGAATGGAGATTTTGCAATATCCTTCCCCTGGAGTGTGGTGGAAATGGAGATTTTGCAGTATCCTTCCCCTGCCACGCCCACCAAGCCATGCCCACCAAGCCACACCACACCCACAGAACCAGTAGTAAAAAAAAATTGAATTTCACCACTGATCTAAGATTAAATGTAACCTAGCTCCATGATCTTAAGGTTGATGGTCTTTAGTAATAAAACTAATACTGATAGTTCTCACACTTGGGACGGTTCAAAGTTATGACTTACAACCAAGTTCCAAGGTTTCAATATCGCCTCCCCATTGTTTATATTATTGCATTTTGCGTACTCAGTAACCAGACCGCATTTATGGCCATTTGCAGTGTATTTCACTCATATGACCAAGACAGGTTCATAAATCTGGCCTATAGCAAACTATGGGTTCACTTAAAAACTGCCACAAGGAAGGTCATAAAAATGGATCCACCTACATGGTGACCCACTTAAGAGTCCAACATTGAGGATTAACTGTAAACCAACTGAATCCAGAGGTTCTAGATGCTGTACAACAACAGAGTATAAAGGAGAATATAATAAAAATGAATACTACAAGCAAAAATAAGTTAATTATCAAAGATCTTGAAGAAAAATCAGGTGTTTTTTTTAATTCAAATACCAAATCAATTTGAATTTGAATGCTTTATCAAATGGTTTTGCAATATTGAAGGATTACGTAAGGCGGACATTACATAAAAGCAATTTAAAAAAACCAACAGCCAGCACAAGTACCATTTATCTCAAGATAAGGAGAAAATTAAATATAATCAGTCAGTACAATATTCTAGCACTCTAAGCAAATAGGAAAAAAGCATAGAACAACCAGGAAGGTAGGTGAAATAGAGATGCAGCTTAATAAAAGATTGGAAAATGAGAAGATCAGAATGATAGGTGTACAAAAGAGATGAAAACATCTGAGCACAACGCAGGATCTGACCAAGGCCTCTTTTTCTCCAATCTCTTGGTCCAACAGAAGATAACAATTGTTTGCAGTGTGCTAGAAATTGACTGTGTTTTCTTGTTTTCCTCTCTGATCTAAGCCTTATTATCATAGAAAATAGAACATGGGTGGGCAATTAATTTTCCAGACGCCACATGAGAAACTAGAACTGTTGTGGGTGGAATCAACAGGGCCGCTGTCACAAGCCAGACAAGAACAGGCAAAAGGTGAGATGTGGGCCGCAGGCCATAGAATGCCCAGGTCTGATATAGAATCATAAGACTGGAAGGGACCTCAGAGATCTTCTAGTCCAACCCCCTACTCAAGGCAGGAGACTTACACCAGCCCAATCAAATGGATGTCCAGTCTATTTTTGAAAACCTCTAGTGATGGAGCATCCACAACTCCTGGAAGCTAGCTATTCAGCTGATTAATTGTTCTCACTATCAGGAAAGTTCTCCTTACTGCTAGATTTGATCTTTACTGCTAGATGATGTTCCACCTAGTTATTTTTTATTCTGCTTTCTGGTGCTTTGGAGAATAAATCAGTCCCCTCTTCTCTGTGATAGCCCCTCAAGTACTGGAAGACAGTTATCATGTTCCCCCCTCCCCTCAGTCAGACTGAACCAGTTTCAAATCATAAGGGATGCCTCTTGTAGCCATAAAACATTACCCTAGATATGAAACTTTAATATTTTTTCTAATATCCAATACATGTTTCACCCCTCAAAACATGTTTATGCTGCCTACTGCAGAATAGGGGGAGTTTCTTTAAAAAGTTTTGCAACTTTGCAAAAATTAACAAATCTCCAGCACCTGTTTTTCTGAGCTATAGTGCACCTCATAATTTGAGGAAATTAATAAATAGCATGGTGTCTTATTAAATACATTAATTTTTAAAATTCCCTGGGACTTTTTGGTTATTTTTCAGGATTCCTTCTGCAGGTCAGGACAAAGAACTCTATGTGGTTGGTTTAGAGCATATTCAATTATAATACAGTCTGTATATGTTGTGTGGTGTGTTCCCTCTGCTATTCTAACAAAACTAGCTGGGCATATTCAGTAAGTTATAGTTTAGTTAGCCATGGAATTATGTATTGTGAAATATTTTAATAAAATAACAAGAGTTGTAAGGGACCTTGAAGGTCTTCTAGTCCAACAGTCACTTATCTGAAATTGTATAGGTGGGGACTGGACTAGAAGACCTCAAAGGTCCCTTCCAGATTCTATTCTATTCTATTCCTATTTCATTTCATTCCACTCCATTCCATCCCATTCTAAATACACTCTATTCCTATCCTATCCTATTCTTATCCTATCTTATTTTTATTCTTATTCTTATTTCTATTCTACTCTACTCTACTCTACTCTAAATACATTCTATTCTATTCTATTCCCTATTCTATTCTATTCTATTCTATTCTTCATTCCATTATTCTATTCTTCATTCCACTATTCTATTCTTCATTTCCAATATTCTATTCTATTCTTCATTCCACTATTCCTATTCCTATTCTATTCTATTTCTATTCTATTCTTCATTCCATTATTCTATTCTTCATTCCACTATTCTATTCTTCATTTCCAATATTCTATTCTATTCTTCATTCTATTATTCTTATTCCTATTCTATTCTATTCTATTCTATTCTATTCTTCATTCCAATATTCTATTCATTCCAATATCCCTATTCTATTCTATTCTATTCTTCTATTCTACATTCCACTATTCTATTCTTCATTCCAATATTCCTATTCTATTCTATTCTATTCTTCATTCCATTATTCTTATTCTATTGTATTCTTCTATTCTATTCTATTCTATTCTACATTCCACTATTTTATTCTTCATTCCAATATTCCTATTCTATTCTATTCTATTCTATTCTATTCTTCATTCCATTCCATTCCATTTTCCCCCTGCTCCAACAGGAGACCTTATAATATTCTGGACAAATGACAAGTGGAACAGCTTGCCTTCCTAGTCTCTTCTTAAAAATCCTCTAGTGATGGAGCATCACAACTTCTGATAAATTGGACTTTTAATTGCAGCTGAAGTTTAAGTTCCCTGAAATATCAAAAGGAGAGAGAGAGCGAGAGATCTTAAGTGCCTCCATTTTATTCAGTGAGGACTAACATACCCATCCCGTCTAGAGCGCAGGTTGCCATAGCAACCCTGAAAAACGAGAGGAGGACGATCCTTTCAGGGCGGAGAGAAACAGCGCCGCCCAGTAAGGTACCCTCATCAATGATTGGTCAGTTCACGCGAGAGGCGGGGCGCTACAGAAGGCATGAGCCGGAAGTCGGAAACAGGAAGCAGCTGGTGGGGGGGGGGAAAGAGAGCGAAACAGTAATGGTGGTGAGTATGTGTCGCGTCTCTGAAGCGCGGCGGGAGGTGAGTTCAGACGGAGCTAAAAGGGCTTCGGGAGCTGTTTGTCTTTCAGCGAGCCAGAGTGCTGCGCTGGGCTGCAGGAAGCCACCGGGGAAGGGGAATAGTGGGAAAGAGGGTTCCTCTGCGCGCTTGCAGAGTCCCAGTTGCCCTCTTCTCGTTGGAAGGAAGGACTGGAAGGAAGAAAGGGGGAAAGAAAGACAGGGAAAGAAAGGTGGAAGGAGGGACTGGAAGGAAGAAAGGTGGAAAGAAAGACAGGGAAAGAAAGGTGGAAGGAGGGACTGGAAGGAAGAAAGGTGGAAAGAAAGACGGAAAGAAAGGTGGAAGGAAGGACTGGAAGGAAGAAAGGTGGAAAGAAAGACAGGGAAAGAAAGGTGGAAGGAAGGACTGGAAGGAAGAAAGGTGGAAAGAAAGACAGGGAAAGAAAGGTGGAAGGAGGGACTGGAAGGAAGAAAGGTGGAAAGAAAGACAGGGAAAGAAAGGTGGAAGGAGGGACTGGAAGGAAGAAAGGTGGAAAGAAAGACAGGGAAAGAAAGGTGGAAGGAGGGACTGGAAGGAAGAAAGGGAAAGAAAGACGGAAAGAAAGGTGGAAAGAAAGACAGGGAAAGAAAGGTGGAAGGAGGGACTGGAAGGAAGAAAGGGAAAGAAAGACAGGGAAAGAAAGGTGGAAAGAAAGACAGGGAAAGAAAGGTGGAAGGAAGGACTGGAAGGAAGAAAGGTGGAAAGAAAGACAGGGAAAGAAAGGTGGAAGGAAGGACTGGAAGGAAGAAAGGTGGAAAGAAAGACAGGGAAAGAAAGGTGGAAGGAGGGACTGGAAGGAAGAAAGGTGGAAAGAAAGACAGGGAAAGAAAGGTGGAAGGAGGGACTGGAAGGAAGAAAGGTGGAAAGAAAGACAGGGAAAGAAAGGTGGAAGGAGGGACTGGAAGGAAGAAAGGTGGAAAGAAAGACAGGGAAAGAAAGGTGGAAGGAAGGACTGGAAGGAAGAAAGGTGGAAAGAAAGACAGGGAAAGAAAGGTGGAAGGAAGGACTGGAAGGAAGAAAGGTGGAAAGAAAGACAGGGAAAGAAAGGTGGAAGGAAGGACTGGAAGGAAGAAAGGTGGAAAGAAAGACAGGGAAAGAAAGGTGGAAGGAGGGACTGGAAGGAAGAAAGGTGGAAAGAAAGACAGGGAAAGAAAGGTGGAAGGAGGGACTGGAAGGAAGAAAGGTGGAAAGAAAGACAGGGAAAGAAAGGTGGAAGGAAGGACTGGAAGGAAGAAAGGTGGAAAGAAAGACAGGGAAAGAAAGGTGGAAGGAAGGACTGGAAGGAAGAAAGGTGGAAAGAAAGACAGGGAAAGAAAGGTGGAAGGAAGGACTGGAAGGAAGAAAGGTGGAAAGAAAGACAGGGAAAGAAAGGTGGAAGGAGGGACTGGAAGGAAGAAAGGTGGAAAGAAAGACAGGGAAAGAAAGGTGGAAGGAGGGACTGGAAGGAAGAAAGGTGGAAAGAAAGACAGGGAAAGAAAGGTGGAAGGAGGGACTGGAAGGAAGAAAGGTGGAAAGAAAGACAGGGAAAGAAAGGTGGAAGGAAGAAAGGTGGAAAGAAAGACAGGGAAAGAAAGGTGGAAGGAAGGACTGGAAGGAAGAAAGGTGGAAAGAAAGACAGGGAAAGAAAGGTGGAAGGAAGGACTGGAAGGAAGAAAGGTGGAAAGAAAGACAGGGAAAGAAAGGTGGAAGGAGGGACTGGAAGGAAGAAAGGTGGAAAGAAAGACAGGGAAAGAAAGGTGGAAGGAGGGACTGGAAGGAAGAAAGGTGGAAAGAAAGACAGGGAAAGAAAGGTGGAAGGAAGGACTGGAAGGAAGAAAGGTGGAAAGAAAGACAGGGAAAGAAAGGTGGAAGGAAGGACTGGAAGGAAGAAAGGTGGAAAGAAAGACAGGGAAAGAAAGGTGGAAGGAAGGACTGGAAGGAAGAAAGGTGGAAAGAAAGACAGGGAAAGAAAGGTGGAAGGAGGGACTGGAAGGAAGAAAGGTGGAAAGAAAGACAGGGAAAGAAAGGTGGAAGGAGGGACTGGAAGGAAGAAAGGTGGAAAGAAAGACAGGGAAAGAAAGGTGGAAGGAGGGACTGGAAGGAAGAAAGGTGGAAAGAAAGACAGGGAAAGAAAGGTGGAAGGAGGGACTGGAAGGAAGAAAGGTGGAAAGAAAGACAGGGAAAGAAAGGTGGAAGGAAGGACTGGAAGGAAGAAAGGTGGAAAGAAAGACGGAAAGAAAGGTGGAAGGAAGGACTGGAAGGAAGAAAGGTGGAAAGAAAGACAGGGAAAGAAAGGTGGAAGGAGGGACTGGAAGGAAGAAAGGTGGAAAGAAAGACAGGGAAAGAAAGGTGGAAGGAGGGACTGGAAGGAAGAAAGGTGGAAAGAAAGACAGGGAAAGAAAGGTGGAAGGAAGGACTGGAAGGAAGAAAGGTGGAAAGAAAGACAGGGAAAGAAAGGTGGAAGGAAGGACTGGAAGGAAGGAAGGAAGGAAGAAAGGTGGAAAGAAAGACAGGGAAAGAAAGGTGGAAGGAGGGACTGGAAGGAAGAAAGGTGGAAAGAAAGACGGAAAGAAAGGTGGAAGGAAGGACTGGAAGGAAGGAAGGTGAGAAGAAAGATGGAAGATGGAAAGACGGGGAAAGAAAGGTAAGAGGAGGAACTGAAAGGAAAGAAAGGTGGAAAGAGGGGAAAGAAAGGTGGAAGGAGGGATTGAAAGTAAGAAAGTGGAAAGAAAGACAGGGAAAGAAAGGTGGAAGGAAGGACTGGAAGGAAGAAAGGAGGAAAGAAAGGTGGAAGGAAGGACTGGAAAGAAGAAAGGTGGAAAGAAAGGGAAAGAAAGGTGGAAGGAGGGACTGGAAGGAAGAAAGGTGGAAAGAAAGACAGGGAAAGAAAGGTGGAAGGAGGGACTGGAAGGAAGAAAGGTGGAAAGAAAGACAGGGAAAGAAAGGTGGAAGGAGGGACTGGAAGGAAGAAAGGTGGAAAGAAAGACAGGGAAAGAAAGGTGGAAGGAGGGACTGGAAGGAAGAAAGGTGGAAAGAAAGACAGGGAAAGAAAGGTGGAAGGAAGGACTGGAAGGAAGAAAGGTGGAAAGAAAGACAGGGAAAGAAAGGTGGAAGGAGGGACTGGAAGGAAGAAAGGTGGAAAGAGACAGGGAAAGAAAGGTGGAAGGAGGGACTGGAAGGAAGAAAGGTGGAAAGAAAGACAGGGAAAGAAAGGTGGAAGGAAGGACTGGAAGGAAGAAAGGTGGAAAGAAAGACAGGGAAAGAAAGGTGGAAGGAGGGACTGGAAGGAAGAAAGGTGGAAAGAAAGAGAGGGAAAGAAAGGTGGAAGGAAGGACTGGAAGGAAGAAAGGTGGAAAGAAAGACAGGGAAAGAAAGGTGGAAGGAGGGACTGGAAGGAAGAAAGGTGGAAAGAAAGACAGGGAAAGAAAGGTGGAAGGAGGGACTGGAAGGAAGAAAGGTGGAAAGAAAGACAGGGAAAGAAAGGTGGAAGGAAGGACTGGAAGGAAGAAAGGGGGAAAGAAAGACAGGGAAAGAAAGGTGGAAGGAGGGACTGGAAGGAAGAAAGGTGGAAAGAAAGACAGGGAAAGAAAGGTGGAAGGAGGGACTGGAAGGAAGAAAGGTGGAAAGAAAGGTGGAAGGAGGGACTGGAAGGAAGAAAGGTGGAAAGAAAGACAGGGAAAGAAAGGTGGAAGGAAGGACTGGAAGGAAGAAAGGTGGAAAGAAAGACAGGGAAAGAAAGGTGGAAGGAGGGACTGGAAGGAAGAAAGGTGGAAAGAAAGACAGGGAAAGAAAGGTGGAAGGAGGGACTGGAAGGAAGAAAGGTGGAAAGAAAGACAGGGAAAGAAAGGTGGAAGGAGGGACTGGAAGGAAGAAAGGTGGAAAGAAAGACAGGGAAAGAAAGGTGGAAGGAAGGACTGGAAGGAAGAAAGGTGGAAGGAAGGACTGGAAGGAAGAAAGGTGGAAAGAAAGACAGGGAAAGAAAGGTGGAAGGAGGGACTGGAAGGAAGAAAGGTGGAAAGAAAGACAGGGAAAGAAAGGTGGAAGGAGGGACTGGAAGGAAGAAAGGTGGAAAGAAAGACAGGGAAAGAAAGGTGGAAGGAAGGACTGGAAGGAAGAAAGGTGGAAAGAAAGACAGGGAAAGAAAGGTGGAAGGAAGGACTGGAAGGAAGAAAGGTGGAAAGAAAGACAGGGAAAGAAAGGTGGAAGGAAGGACTGGAAGGAAGAAAGGTGGAAAGAAAGACAGGGAAAGAAAGGTGGAAGGAGGGACTGGAAGGAAGAAAGGTGGAAAGAAAGACAGGGAAAGAAAGGTGGAAGGAGGGACTGGAAGGAAGAAAGGTGGAAAGAAAGACAGGGAAAGAAAGGTGGAAGGAGGGACTGGAAGGAAGAAAGGTGGAAAGAAAGGTGGAAGGAAGGACTGGAAGGAAGAAAGGTGGAAAGAAAGGGAAAGAAAGGTGGAAGGAGGGACTGGAAGGAAGAAAGGTGGAAAGAAAGACAGGGAAAGAAAGGTGGAAGGAGGGACTGGAAGGAAGAAAGGTGGAAAGAAAGACAGGGAAAGAAAGGTGGAAGGAGGGACTGGAAGGAAGAAAGGTGGAAAGAAAGACAGGGAAAGAAAGGTGGAAGGAAGGACTGGAAGGAAGAAAGGTGGAAAGAAAGACAGGGAAAGAAAGGTGGAAGGAGGGACTGGAAGGAAGAAAGGTGGAAAGAAAGACAGGGAAAGAAAGGTGGAAGGAAGGACTGGAAGGAAGAAAGGTGGAAAGAAAGACAGGGAAAGAAAGGTGGAAGGAGGGACTGGAAGGAAGAAAGGTGGAAAGAGACAGGGAAAGAAAGGTGGAAGGAGGGACTGGAAGGAAGAAAGGTGGAAAGAAAGACAGGGAAAGAAAGGTGGAAGGAAGGACTGGAAGGAAGAAAGGTGGAAAGAAAGACAGGGAAAGAAAGGTGGAAGGAGGGACTGGAAGGAAGAAAGGTGGAAAGAAAGACAGGGAAAGAAAGGTGGAAGAAAGGACTGGAAGGAAGAAAGGTGGAAAGAAAGACAGGGAAAGAAAGGTGGAAGGAGGGACTGGAAGGAAGAAAGGTGGAAAGAAAGACAGGGAAAGAAAGGTGGAAGGAGGGACTGGAAGGAAGAAAGGTGGAAAGAAAGACAGGGAAAGAAAGGTGGAAGGAAGGACTGGAAGGAAGAAAGGGGGAAAGAAAGACAGGGAAAGAAAGGTGGAAGGAGGGACTGGAAGGAAGAAAGGTGGAAAGAAAGACAGGGAAAGAAAGGTGGAAGGAGGGACTGGAAGGAAGAAAGGTGGAAAGAAAGACAGGGAAAGAAAGGTGGAAGGAGGGACTGGAAGGAAGAAAGATGGAAAGAAAGACAGGGAAAGAAAGGTGGAAGGAAGGACTGGAAGGAAGAAAGGTGGAAAGAAAGACAGGGAAAGAAAGGTGGAAGGAGGGACTGGAAGGAAGAAAGGTGGAAAGAAAGACAGGGAAAGAAAGGTGGAAGGAGGGACTGGAAGGAAGAAAGGTGGAAAGAAAGACAGGGAAAGAAAGGTGGAAGGAAGGACTGGAAGGAAGAAAGGTGGAAAGAAAGACGGAAAGAAAGGTGGAAGGAAGGACTGGAAGGAAGAAAGGTGGAAAGAAAGACAGGGAAAGAAAGGTGGAAGGAAGGACTGGAAGGAAGAAAGGTGGAAAGAAAGACAGGGAAAGAAAGGTGGAAGGAGGGACTGGAAGGAAGAAAGGTGGAAAGAAAGGTGGAAGGAGGGACTGGAAGGAAGAAAGGTGGAAAGAAAGACAGGGAAAGAAAGGTGGAAGGAGGGACTGGAAGGAAGAAAGGTGGAAAGAAAGACAGGGAAAGAAAGGTGGAAGGAAGGACTGGAAGGAAGAAAGGTGGAAAGAAAGACAGGGAAAGAAAGGTGGAAGGAAGGACTGGAAGGAAGAAAGGTGGAAAGAAAGACAGGGAAAGAAAGGTGGAAGGAGGGACTGGAAGGAAGAAAGGTGGAAAGAAAGACAGGGAAAGAAAGGTGGAAGGAGGGACTGGAAGGAAGAAAGGTGGAAAGAAAGACAGGGAAAGAAAGGTGGAAGGAAGGACTGGAAGGAAGAAAGGTGGAAAGAAAGACAGGGAAAGAAAGGTGGAAGGAAGGACTGGAAGGAAGAAAGGTGGAAAGAAAGACAGGGAAAGAAAGGTGGAAGGAAGGACTGGAAGGAAGAAAGGTGGAAAGAAAGACAGGGAAAGAAAGGTGGAAGGAGGGACTGGAAGGAAGAAAGGTGGAAAGAAAGACAGGGAAAGAAAGGTGGAAGGAGGGACTGGAAGGAAGAAAGGTGGAAAGAAAGACAGGGAAAGAAAGGTGGAAGGAGGGACTGGAAGGAAGAAAGTTGGAAAGAAAGACAGGGAAAGAAAGGTGGAAGGAGGGACTGGAAGGAAGAAAGGTGGAAAGAAAGACAGGGAAAGAAAGGTGGAAGGAAGGACTGGAAGGAAGAAAGGTGGAAAGAAAGACAGGGAAAGAAAGGTGGAAGGAGGGACTGGAAGGAAGAAAGGTGGAAAGAAAGACAGGGAAAGAAAGGTGGAAGGAGGGACTGGAAGGAAGAAAGGTGGAAAGAAAGACAGGGAAAGAAAGGTGGAAGGAAGGACTGGAAGGAAGAAAGGTGGAAAGAAAGACAGGGAAAGAAAGGTGGAAGGAGGGACTGGAAGGAAGAAAGGTGGAAAGAAAGACAGGGAAAGAAAGGTGGAAGGAGGTGGAAGGAAGAAAGGTGGAAAGAAAGACAGGGAAAGAAAGGTGGAAGGAGGGACTGGAAGGAAGAAAGGTGGAAAGAAAGACAGGGAAAGAAAGGTGGAAGGAAGGACTGGAAGGAAGAAAGGTGGAAAGAAAGACAGGGAAAGAAAGGTGGAAGGAAGGACTGGAAGGAAGAAAGGTGGAAAGAAAGACAGGGAAAGAAAGGTGGAAGGAGGGACTGGAAGGAAGAAAGGTGGAAAGAAAGACAGGGAAAGAAAGGCGGAAGGAGGGACTGGAAGGAAGAAAGGTGGAAAGAAAGACAGGGAAAGAAAGGTGGAAGGAAGAAAGGTGGAAAGAAAGACAGGGAAAGAAAGGTGGAAGGAAGGACTGGAAGGAAGAAAGGTGGAAAGAAAGACAGGGAAAGAAAGGTGGAAGGAGGGACTGGAAGGAAGAAAGGTGGAAAGAAAGACAGGGAAAGAAAGGTGGAAGGAAGGACTGGAAGGAAGAAAGGTGGAAAGAAAGACAGGGAAAGAAAGGTGGAAGGAAGGACTGGAAGGAAGAAAGGTGGAAAGAAAGACAGGGAAAGAAAGGTGGAAGGAAGGACTGGAAGGAAGAAAGGTGGAAAGAAAGACAGGGAAAGAAAGGTGGAAGGAGGGACTGGAAGGAAGAAAGGTGGAAAGAAAGACAGGGAAAGAAAGGTGGAAGGAGGGACTGGAAGGAAGAAAGGTGGAAAGAAAGACAGGGAAAGAAAGGTGGAAGGAGGGACTGGAAGGAAGAAAGTTGGAAAGAAAGACAGGGAAAGAAAGGTGGAAGGAGGGACTGGAAGGAAGAAAGGTGGAAAGAAAGACAGGGAAAGAAAGGTGGAAGGAAGGACTGGAAGGAAGAAAGGTGGAAAGAAAGACAGGGAAAGAAAGGTGGAAGGAGGGACTGGAAGGAAGAAAGGTGGAAAGAAAGACAGGGAAAGAAAGGTGGAAGGAGGGACTGGAAGGAAGAAAGGTGGAAAGAAAGACAGGGAAAGAAAGGTGGAAGGAAGGACTGGAAGGAAGAAAGGTGGAAAGAAAGACAGGGAAAGAAAGGTGGAAGGAGGGACTGGAAGGAAGAAAGGTGGAAAGAAAGACAGGGAAAGAAAGGTGGAAGGAGGGACTGGAAGGAAGAAAGGTGGAAAGAAAGACAGGGAAAGAAAGGTGGAAGGAGGGACTGGAAGGAAGAAAGGTGGAAAGAAAGACAGGGAAAGAAAGGTGGAAGGAAGGACTGGAAGGAAGAAAGGTGGAAAGAAAGACAGGGAAAGAAAGGTGGAAGGAGGGACTGGAAGGAAGAAAGGTGGAAAGAAAGACAGGGAAAGAAAGGCGGAAGGAGGGACTGGAAGGAAGAAAGGTGGAAAGAAAGACAGGGAAAGAAAGGTGGAAGGAAGAAAGGTGGAAAGAAAGACAGGGAAAGAAAGGTGGAAGGAAGGACTGGAAGGAAGAAAGGTGGAAAGAAAGACAGGGAAAGAAAGGTGGAAGGAAGGACTGGAAGGAAGAAAGGTGGAAAGAAAGACAGGGAAAGAAAGGTGGAAGGAGGGACTGGAAGGAAGAAAGGTGGAAAGAAAGACAGGGAAAGAAAGGTGGAAGGAGGGACTGGAAGGAAGAAAGGTGGAAAGAAAGACAGGGAAAGAAAGGTGGAAGGAGGGACTGGAAGGAAGAAAGGTGGAAAGAAAGACGGAAAGAAAGGTGGAAGGAAGGACTGGAAGGAAGAAAGGTGGAAAGAAAGACAGGGAAAGAAAGGTGGAAGGAGGGACTGGAAGGAAGAAAGGTGGAAAGAAAGACAGGGAAAGAAAGGTGGAAGGAGGGACTGGAAGGAAGAAAGGTGGAAAGAAAGACAGGGAAAGAAAGGTGGAAGGAGGGACTGGAAGGAAGAAAGGTGGAAAGAAAGACAGGGAAAGAAAGGTGGAAGGAAGGACTGGAAGGAAGAAAGGTGGAAAGAAAGACAGGGAAAGAAAGGTGGAAGGAGGGACTGGAAGGAAGAAAGGTGGAAAGAAAGACAGGGAAAGAAAGGTGGAAGGAAGGACTGGAAGGAAGAAAGGTGGAAAGAAAGACAGGGAAAGAAAGGTGGAAGGAGGGACTGGAAGGAAGAAAGGTGGAAAGAAAGACAGGGAAAGAAAGGTGGAAGGAAGGACTGGAAGGAAGGAAGGAAGGAAGGAAGGTGGGAAGAAAGATGGAAGATGGAAAGACGGGGAAAGAAAGGTAAGAGGAGGAACTGAAAGGAAAGAAAGGTGGAAAGAGGGGAAAGAAAGGTGGAAGGAGGGATTGAAAGTAAGAAAGGTGGAAAGAAAGACAGGGAAAGAAAGGTGGAAGGAAGGACTGGAAGGAAGAAAGGAGGAAAGAAAGGTGGAAGGAAGGACTGGAAAGAAGAAAGGTGGAAAGAAAGGGAAAGAAAGGTGGAAGGAGGGACTGGAAGGAAGAAAGGTGGAAAGAAAGACAGGGAAAGAAAGGTGGAAGGAGGGACTGGAAGGAAGAAAGGTGGAAAGAAAGACAGGGAAAGAAAGGTGGAAGGAGGGACTGGAAGGAAGAAAGGTGGAAAGAAAGACAGGGAAAGAAAGGTGGAAGGAAGGACTGGAAGGAAGAAAGGTGGAAAGAAAGACAGGGAAAGAAAGGTGGAAGGAAGGACTGGAAGGAAGAAAGGTGGAAAGAAAGACAGGGAAAGAAAGGTGGAAGGAGGGACTGGAAGGAAGAAAGGTGGAAAGAAAGACAGGGAAAGAAAGGTGGAAGGAGGGACTGGAAGGAAGAAAGGTGGAAAGAAAGACAGGGAAAGAAAGGTGGAAGGAAGGACTGGAAGGTAGAAAGGTGGAAAGAAAGACAGGGAAAGAAAGGTGGAAGGAAGGACTGGAAGGAAGAAAGGTGGAAAGAAAGACAGGGAAAGAAAGGTGGAAGGAAGGACTGGAAGGAAGAAAGGTGGAAAGAAAGACAGGGAAAGAAAGGTGGAAGGAGGGACTGGAAGGAAGAAAGGTGGAAAGAAAGACAGGGAAAGAAAGGTGGAAGGAGGGACTGGAAGGAAGAAGGGTGGAAAGAAAGACAGGGAAAGAAAGGTGGAAGGAGGGACTGGAAGGAAGAAAGTTGGAAAGAAAGACAGGGAAAGAAAGGTGGAAGGAGGGACTGGAAGGAAGAAAGGTGGAAAGAAAGACAGGGAAAGAAAGGTGGAAGGAAGGACTGGAAGGAAGAAAGGTGGAAAGAAAGACAGGGAAAGAAAGGTGGAAGGAGGGACTGGAAGGAAGAAAGGTGGAAAGAAAGACAGGGAAAGAAAGGTGGAAGGAGGGACTGGAAGGAAGAAAGGTGGAAAGAAAGACAGGGAAAGAAAGGTGGAAGGAAGGACTGGAAGGAAGAAAGGTGGAAAGAAAGACAGGGAAAGAAAGGTGGAAGGAGGGACTGGAAGGAAGAAAGGTGGAAAGAAAGACAGGGAAAGAAAGGTGGAAGGAGGGACTGGAAGGAAGAAAGGTGGAAAGAAAGACAGGGAAAGAAAGGTGGAAGGAGGGACTGGAAGGAAGAAAGGTGGAAAGAAAGACAGGGAAAGAAAGGTGGAAGGAAGAAAGGTGGAAAGAAAGACAGGGAAAGAAAGGTGGAAGGAAGGACTGGAAGGAAGAAAGGTGGAAAGAAAGACAGGGAAAGAAAGGTGGAAGGAGGGACTGGAAGGAAGAAAGGTGGAAAGAAAGACAGGGAAAGAAAGGCGGAAGGAGGGACTGGAAGGAAGAAAGGTGGAAAGAAAGACAGGGAAAGAAAGGTGGAAGGAAGAAAGGTGGAAAGAAAGACAGGGAAAGAAAGGTGGAAGGAAGGACTGGAAGGAAGAAAGGTGGAAAGAAAGACAGGGAAAGAAAGGTGGAAGGAAGGACTGGAAGGAAGAAAGGTGGAAAGAAAGACAGGGAAAGAAAGGTGGAAGGAGGGACTGGAAGGAAGAAAGGTGGAAAGAAAGACAGGGAAAGAAAGGTGGAAGGAGGGACTGGAAGGAAGAAAGGTGGAAAGAAAGACAGGGAAAGAAAGGTGGAAGGAGGGACTGGAAGGAAGAAAGGTGGAAAGAAAGACGGAAAGAAAGGTGGAAGGAAGGACTGGAAGGAAGAAAGG
The DNA here is from genome assembly GCA_022577455.1 of Arizona elegans. Taxonomy (NCBI): domain Eukaryota; kingdom Metazoa; phylum Chordata; class Lepidosauria; order Squamata; family Colubridae; genus Arizona; species Arizona elegans. The sequence continues at coordinate 5,485,079 of JAKOOJ010000022.1, read as the reverse complement.
TGGAAAGAAAGACAGGGAAAGAAAGGTGGAAGGAGGGACTGGAAGGAAGAAAGGTGGAAAGAAAGACAGGGAAAGAAAGGTGGAAGGAGGGACTGGAAGGAAGAAAGGTGGAAAGAAAGACAGGGAAAGAAAGGTGGAAGGAGGGACTGGAAGGAAGAAAGGTGGAAAGAAAGACAGGGAAAGAAAGGTGGAAGGAAGGACTGGAAGGAAGAAAGGTGGAAAGAAAGACAGGGAAAGAAAGGTGGAAGGAGGGACTGGAAGGAAGAAAGGTGGAAAGAAAGACAGGGAAAGAAAGGTGGAAGGAAGGACTGGAAGGAAGAAAGGTGGAAAGAAAGACAGGGAAAGAAAGGTGGAAGGAGGGACTGGAAGGAAGAAAGGTGGAAAGAAAGACAGGGAAAGAAAGGTGGAAGGAAGGACTGGAAGGAAGAAAGGTGGAAAGAAAGACAGGGAAAGAAAGGTGGAAGGAGGGACTGGAAGGAAGAAAGGTGGAAAGAAAGACAGGGAAAGAAAGGTGGAAGGAAGGACTGGAAGGAAGGAAGGAAGGTGGGAAGAAAGATGGAAGATGGAAAGACGGGGAAAGAAAGGTAAGAGGAGGAACTGAAAGGAAAGAAAGGTGGAAAGAGGGGAAAGAAAGGTGGAAGGAGGGATTGAAAGTAAGAAAGGTGGAAAGAAAGACAGGGAAAGAAAGGTGGAAGGAAGGACTGGAAGGAAGAAAGGAGGAAAGAAAGGTGGAAGGAAGGACTGGAAAGAAGAAAGGTGGAAAGAAAGGGAAAGAAAGGTGGAAGGAGGGACTGGAAGGAAGAAAGGTGGAAAGAAAGACAGGGAAAGAAAGGTGGAAGGAGGGACTGGAAGGAAGAAAGGTGGAAGGAGGGACTGGAAGGAAGAAAGGTGGAAAGAAAGACAGGGAAAGAAAGGTGGAAGGAAGGACTGGAAGGAAGGAAGGAAGGAAGGAAGGAAGGTGGGAAGAAAGATGGGAGATGGAAAGACGGGGAAAGAAAGGTAAGAGGAGGAACTGAAAGGAAAGAAAGGTGGAAAGAGGGGAAAGAAAGGTGGAAGGAGGGATTGAAAGTAAGAAAGGTGGAAAGAAAGACAGGGAAAGAAAGGTGGAAGGAAGGACTGGAAGGAAGAAAGGGGGAAAGAAAGGTGGAAGGAAGGACTGGAAAGAAGAAAGGTGGAAAGAAAGGGAAAGAAAGGTGGAAGGAGGGACTGGAAGGAAGGAAGGTGGGAAGAAAGATGGAAGATGGAAAGACGGGGAAAGAAAGGTAAGAGGAGGAACTGAAAGGAAAGAAAGGTAGAAAGGGGAAAGAAAGGTGGAAGGAGGGATTGAATGTAAGAAAGGTGGAAAGAAAGACAGGGAAAGAAAGGTGGAAGGAAGGACTGGAAGAAAGAAAGGGAAAGAAAGGTGGAAGGAGGGACTGGAAGGAAGGAAGGACAGTGGGAAGAAAGGTAGGTGGGAAGACAGATGGAAGATGGAAAGATGGGGAAAGAAAGGTAACAGGAACTGAAAGGAAAGAAAGGTGGAAGGTGGAAAGAAAGGTGGAAGGAAGGACAGGAAGGAAGGAAGGTGGAAAGAGGGGAAAGAAAAGTGGAAGGAGGGATTGAAAGTAAGAAAAATGGAAAGAAAGACGGAAAGAACGGTGGAAGGAAGGACAGGAAGGAAGGAAGGTGGAAAGAGGGGAAAGAAAGGTGCAAGGAGGGATTGAAAGTAAGAAAGGGGGAAAGAAAGGTGGAAGGAAGGACTGGAAGGAAGAAAGGTGGAAAGAAAGACAGGGAAAGAAAGGCGGAAGGAGGGATTGGAAGGAAGGAAGGACGGTGGGAAGAAAGGTAGGTGGGAAGAAAGATGGAAGATGGAAAGACAGGGAAAGAAAGATAGGAGGAGGAATTGAAAGTAAGGAAGATGGAAAGGAAGACAGGGAAATAAAGGTGGAAGGAAGGACAGGAAGGAAGGAAGGTGGAAAGAGGGGAAAGAAAAGTGGAAGGAGGGTTTGAAAGTAAAAAAGGTGGAAAGAAAGACAGGGAAAGAGGTGGAAGGTGGGATTGGAAGGAAGGAAGGAAGGACGGTGGGAAGAAAGGTAGGTGGGAAGAAAGATGAAAGATGGAAAGACAGGGAAAGAAAGGTAGGAGGAGGAATTGAAAGTAAGGAAGATGGAAAGGAAGACAGGGAAATAAAGGTGGAAGGAAGGACAGGAAGGAAGGAAGGTGGAAAGAGGGGAAAGAAAGGTGGAAGGAGGGTTTGAAAGTAAAAAAGGTGGAAAGAAAGACAGGGAAAGAGGTGGAAGGTGGGATTGGAAGGAAGGAAGGAAGGACGGTGGGAAGAAAGGTAGGTGGGGAGAAAGATGGAATATGGAAAGATGGGGAAAGAAAAGTGGAAGGAGGAATTGAAAGTAAGGAAGATGGAAAGGAAGACAGGGAAAGAAAAGAAGGAAGGACAGGAAGGAAGGAAGGTGGAAAGAGGGGAAAGAAAGGTGGAAGGAGGGATTGAGAGTAAGAAGGTGGAAAGAAAGACAGGGAAAGAAAGGTGGAAAGATGGGGAAAGAAAAGTGGAAGGAAGGACTGGAAGGAAGGTGGAAAGATGGGTAAAGAAAAGTGGGAGGAGGAACTGAATGGAAGGAAGGTGGAAAGAAAGACAGGGAAAGAAAGTTAGAAAGAGGGATTGAAAGGAAGGAAGGTGGAAAGATGGGGAAAGAAAAGTGGAAGGAAGGACTGGAAGGAAGATGGAAAGAAAGGTGGAAGGTGGAAAGATAGGAAAAGAAAAGTGGAAGGAGGGATTGAAAGGAAGGAAGATGGAAAGACAGGGAAAGAAAAGTGGAAGGAGGGACAAAAAATCCAAACAGGATTGATGGCTAGATCTGGGAGAATTCTTAAGAGACACAAAGTAAGGATGAATTTGTAAGTCATAAGCCACGTTGGTTTAACTGTCTCCCAAACCAGTAACAATAACAGGTGTAGAGGACCTTCTAGTCCAACCCCCTGCTCAAACAGGAGAACCTATACCACTTCAGACAAGTGGCTGTCAAGGCCACTTAAAAGCCTCCAGTGATAGAGCATACAAAACGTCTGAAGGCAAATCTTCCACCGGCTGATTGTTCTCACTGTCAGGAAATTTCTCATTAGTTCTGAGCTGGATTTCCCCTTGATAAATTTTCATCTGTATAGCTCTGTGAACTTGCTGGCTTTCCTCCCCTCCTTGTGTAATTGTCAATCAATCAATTTATTGATTGATTAGCCCTTTGGGCCATATCAAGTGCAGAATTACAAAGACAAATCATTACAAAGGTTTGGTAAAACAAATTGAGTAAGATTGGAATAACTCGCAATTAAAATACAATTAGAATAAAATACGATCTAAAATAAAATCGGGATAAAATACAATAATTTAAAGTACCATTTAAATATAATTAAATTTATATTATAATGTCGCCCCTGCATCTACCCAATCAGTGTTAACTGCTATTAAAATTACATTGTTAGATCAAGTGATCATTCTTACAATCTACCGCATTTTGCTGCACCAACTTTGTCCTCCTTCCCATCAACTTTACCACAAATTTAGCAATCCATTTTACCAACTGCAAGTTGGAATCTAACAAACAATATCGCAAAAAGTGCTCTTTAGGTTTAGGGGTGCTGGTATAAAAGATCCTGCCCAGTTGATGTTCCCTCAGGTCTGAATATAGGGGGCAATCAAAAATTACGTGGGACGTTGTTTCGACTTCCCCCGTCCCACATAGACAGACCCTTTCCCTTACAGGAATACCCTTATAGTGTAATTGTCATCGTCCGTCCCCACAACAGCAGGAAGATCTGCCCTCTTTGGTTCATCGTTCTGAAAAAGGGTGTCTCTACCCATAAACAGATTACCTCTAGTTCTCCATCGTACATGGGTATATATTTTCAAGGGAAAGGAGACTTTTTGCAGTGAAGAGAGGAACCATGGTTTATTATGTGAGGATAATATTACCCATTTATGAATGTGCTTATCCATGCAAATTCAATAGACTTCAAAAATGATTTTTTTTAAAAAAAAATGATTTATATGATGACCTTCTCCAGAGACTCAGGGCGGCTTACAATGCATTAAGCAATAGCCTTCATACTTTTGTATATTTATACAAAGTCAGCTTATTGCCCCCACAAATTGGGTCCTCAATTTACCTACCTTAGAAAGGATGGAAGGCTGAGTCAACCTTGAGCTTGGTGAGATTCGAACTTACAGTAATTGCAGACAGCTGGTGTTAATCAATTTTAAAGGATTTGTTTCTGAACTGTGCTCCTTCCTAATTTATCTAGAGACTACATGCTTTCTTCATACACAGTACTATTTCTTCTACAGTAAGACTCACTTTGAAATATGGTATACAAATGTTATTAATAGTATGCATAAAATAGCAAGTAATCCATTTTATTTTCTTTTTTAACCGTGCAGGCTCAATCCTATTTGCTGTTTAGCAAGTTCTGCTGAACTCTTTGGAGCCTACTCCCAGGTAAATGAGTAGAGGATTGCACTCTGAACTCTTGTGTTTTGCACACAAGGCTGTATTTTTTTGTGAAATGTATGCACAAGAGTGTCGCACCTTCAAAATAGGTTAATACAAAGATGTGTGAAGTATGGGTAGGCCTTGAATTAAAACCATTTCTTTAGTGACCATTCTAAGTTGCAATGGCACTGAAAAAAAGTGAATTAAGACTGTTTTTCATGCTTGAAAACATTGCAGCATCAAGCTGATGGGATGTACTGAATTTTCGGACTATAATACGCACCAGAGTATAACATGCACCAAAATTTCGAAGAGGAAAGCAAGAAAAAAAATTAGTTTTGGCATCCGGTTTTTGCCCTCCCCAGCCCCCTGGAGCACTCTGCAGGCCTCACAAACCCTCTGCGCATCCCATTTTTGGCCTCACAAACCCCCCACACATCGCATTTTTGCCCTCCCCAACCCCCAGGAGCACTCTGCAGGCCTCCCAAACCCTCTGCGCATACAATTTTTGTGAAAAATGGGCCTGTTTTTGGCAAAAACGGGATACATGGTGCAGTTTTGGGAGGCCAAAAATGGCTGTATTGGGTGTATAAGACGCACCAACATTTCCACCCTTTTTAGAGGGGGGAAAGTGCATCTTATACTCCAAAAAGTATGGTACCTATGTTGGATTTTATAGGCAGATGTGAAATATTACAATCTTTTTTGTGTTGATTAGGATGTTGCTTTTTTTGTAATTATAGATGATCTGGTCCCCAGTGCATCTTAGTTGGAGAAGGTGAGAGAGGCTATGGATGAAACAATATTTCGAAGTGATACAGTACTCTCTGATATTCACCTCCACACTGCAAACAGAAGGCATTTTATGGTGAGGTTGAATGCTGTTGGCCAGCCAGGTAATATAACAGTTAATGCCATCCCCATCAGGAGTGTATGCAGTTGATTGAGAGAGAGGAAGTGGTTGAACTCACAGAGCTTCCAGGGTTATTGTGTAGTTATTTGATTTTTTTGCTTACTCGCATTGGCTAAGATGCTGAGCTTGTCGATCAAAAGGTCGGCAGTTCAGCAGTTCGAATCCCTGGTGCTGTGTAACAGGATGAGCTCCCATTCCTTGTCCCAGCTTCTGCCAAACCTAGCAGTTCGAAAGCAGGTAAAATAATGCAAGTAGAAAAATAGGGACTACCTTTGGTGGGAAGGGAATAGTATTTCATGAGTCTTCGGCATTTAGTCATGCTGGCCACATGACTACATGTCTTCGGACAGCGCTGGCTGTTCGGCTTTGAAATGGAGATGAGCACTGCCCCCTAGAGTCGGGAACGACTAGCACATATGTGCAAGGGCAACCTTTACCTATTGTGCAAACCCAACCAGCTATAGTTCTCAGCCTTGGTTTATGGTTTAATGCTTAAGAGGATGCAATAAGGAAAAAGAGGAATCTAGCTATGACGAAGAGGAGAAACAAGGATATGCATGAGATAAGAGAAACTGAAGAGTGGGAGGGGAAGAAACTAGCAGAATGCATGCCAGTAAGAAAGGGACCACGAAGGGGCTGATAGAACATTTAAGTACAAAGAAAGAGAACAGAAGAAAACAGAAATGGAACACAACTGCGAAGCCCAAGAGAGAAGATATTTCCCTATATCCGGTTTGAAATCCTCAGAATGTCTGTTGTTTGGAATTATTGCAGAATATAAGAGGACAAGAATGGGATCAGTAGATGATAGAAGTGAAGAAAGCTGAATCATTAAATATAGGAATTTTAAATCTCTACATACATAATTATGAGTTCAGTTTCACATAGTTTCCAAAACATATGAAATGCCCAGTTAAATTGGTGGATGAGGTATGTCAAATAACTGTACAATAAAGTTCAAGGGAAAGCAGTCCCTAGAACTTTAGAAAGTCTAACTTTCTAAAGAAAAGTGGAAGATGAAACGGTAAAAGAAACAATGATCTCTTGGGCAAAAAACCTCGGGCACAATATAGAAGTAGAAAAGGGGGACAAATTGTGGAATAGAAACAATAAATTAACAATGGCAGTAGCCTATAAAGAAAATTTGTATAAAATGTTCCACAGATGGCACTTGGCACCAGTGAGATTGGCCAAAATATTCCCAAATCTATCACCTAATTGTTGGAGTTGTGGTTACAAATTAGGCACATACTACCATATGTGGTGGATGTGCCCCAAGATAAAAAAAATTTGGCATAAAATTAAAAATTGGCTGGAGGAAATTACCAAATTAAAAATGGAATTTAAACCAGAACTCTATTTATTAGGAATAATTAACCCCAAAATAGACAAATCCGTACAATATCTAATACTCCATATATTAACGGCAGCAAGGATTACCGTCGCATATGGATGGAAACAAAATAATGTACCAGGAGAGGAAACAGTAATTCGAAAAATTCTACGATGTGCAGAAATGGATAAGATGACACTGGAAATCAAGGAGAAGGAAGAATCAGAATATTATAGAGTGTGGAATAAACTATAAGATTGGTTAGGAAAAAAAATCAAAATAATAATTTGGAATGTTAATTTAATCAGGTTAAAACTAGGAAGTGAACCGGATAATGATGGTTTTGTAAATAGATACTAATGTAAATATAAGTACGTAGATGAATGATTGAATAAGAATAGAGAATATATATCTATGTCGATACAGTAAACTGTAAAATAATATATGATGTTATGTTTGTTACGTGTTTTTAATGTGTTTTCATTTTTTGTTATATTTTTCTTTACTTTGTTTTTAAAACTTAAAAACTCAATAAAAATTATTTTTTTAAAAAAGAAAGTCTAACTCTCCTCTTTTAAGTTTCTTTAAAGGTGCAGGTCATCTGCTTGCCAAGGTAATCTATCAACTGAAATTGTTGCCTCTTAGTCTTTCTCTCGCAGTTCAGACTTCTTTTGGACGATAGCCAGGGGGACCCCGAAAAAGAAGAGAGAGGCCAAAAAACATCCCTGGGCTGCCAGAGCAGAAGTGAGGAAGAATTCATTGCAGAGGACAGAGCTGGTGATGACGATTCTCCAGACAGTCCAGAAAACAAAGGTGACTCCTGCAGAGGATTTGAGGCCTTGTTGGATGAAGATGGGGATCTGCAGGTGGTCCGGAAAGCTCCCCTCCCTCCTGCAGGAGGTGAGAATCAGACGAGGACTAAGGCCTGCCCCATCATTTTGAGTAAGAATGGAGATGTCTTGGAAGAACAAGAACATGAGAGCGACGGTTGCAATATTGTTAAAATAGGTCAGTCACACCACAATATTTAACTTTCATGCAAATAGTTCTGAACTTACAACCGATTGCTTAGCAAGGTTATTGTAAGGTCCTGCCTCGCCAGTCTTCTCAAAAGAAAGCAGAACTCTTGAAAACGAAATCTAGTTCAAAAGGAAATTTTTATTGGAAGACTAGCTGATAACCTGGTATTTATTTATCCCAATCCTGTATTAGACAGGAAGAGCAACTTCACTCTGAGCCCTGATTTCGGCGAGAATTAAATTAGTTAAAAATGTTTTCCCTGTGCCCCCAGAAGCGTCAAGTAAAATGATACCACCTTGTTGTTTTGCTAGCTGATCCCTGATCATTTGGTATGCTTTTTTCTGATCTTGATTTAGAAGTGGCTTCTTGTCCGCGATATATGCACTAAGCTGTTCAATGTTGTTGTCCTTTTCTCATATGTAATCTCTGTGAAGTACGTTGTGTCAGTCTCGTAGTGGTGCAGGCAGGGCAAGCTGCAGTAATGTTTTATTGATCATGGCCATACATAGATTTGTCTTCAAGAATAATCAAAGCCTTGTTGAAAATGTCCGGACCAAATCTAATGCTGGATTTTCCCCCTTACCAGAGGGAGCCCCCTTGTGGAGTACTGTGAAGCCGTTACCATGACAACTCCATTGTGCTGTACAGTTGAAGCCATTTTAAGGCACAACAGGCTGTATCTTAACAGAACACTCCCCCCCACCCCGAGGGTGTTAGGGGTATCTTACCCCCACAGTATTTTTTTCCAGAGAGTAAGTCATCTGTGTACCAAGTTTGATTGAAATTGCTCAAGACGTTCCAGAGTTATGCTGGAACACACACACACACATCCATTTATATATATATATAGATTGTGACAGCAAGAGATGTAGGCAGGAAGTGACTTTTCCCGCTTGAAACATTTGATTAAACCATTGCAGACAGAGCCCCTCCCAATTACATCATTGAGCTAATCCCAGCTTTGTGAAGATGTGATGAGAAACTCCGGAGGAGTAGGTGATAAACACAGGTCTCCCAGGCAACGCTGGCTGCACTTCTTCAGAGACGAGATAAGGCAGCTGCTTGAGGCACATTCCATTCCCCCTCCCAAGGGCCCGAAAGTTACAGCAAAGCAAGGCAAGAAATAGAAACACAAATCCAACACAGAGATCCCCCTAATCCCCCCCTTCCACCAGAATGACAGCATCCCTATAGTCTATGGGACTTGACAGTTACAATGGATCTCCCAGGGCTACCAGAGCAGAAATGAGGAAGAATTCATTGCAGAGGGCAGAAGGCTTGGCGCTGAAGGCTTGGATTTAAAAGTTCTGACAGTGGAAGGAGGGTAGCCACGTGATCACATTTGTACACTCGGCAGCTGGCCTGCATTTACAGTCATTGCAGCGTCCCACAGTCACATGACCTCCCCCAATTTACAACATTCTCTCCATTTCTGATTCCTTGCCCTTCCTACTCTTGATAGAATGCGAATTATACGTTTTTCAAGCAATATCTCAAAGAGAAGGATTTTCCGCTCTTGCCTTTTCATGTTCCTATTTTCTGAGCTTTATTGCAAAAGCAGTTTTGAGGAGAATACGTTTTTTGGGGGTGGGAGTAATGAATTTGGCCTAATGGAAAAGATTCTTCATCTGTTTTGCTATTCCAGAGCATACCATGGCGACACCTTTAGAAGATGTTGGGAAGCAGGTAGGAAGCCGGCTTGCTGTCCCATTTCCTGTCTGTTTTAAGTCCGCCCCACATACAATTTTTCTCTCTGGTTTTGAAGGTCTGGCGAGGAGCTTTCCTGCTTGCTGATTACATCCTCTCGAAGCAAGATATGTTCAAGGGTTGCACAGCGCTGGAGCTTGGGGGAGGAATTGGGTTTGTCAGCATCATCATGTCAAAAGCTGCCAAGACCATTTATTGCACAGGTATCTCTTTAGTTCAACTCTTTGGGTGGTTTGGAAATCATAATATTGGGATATACTCCTACTGTCAGCGCCTCAGCGCTGGCATAGAGAGGAGAGATAAGCTCTGAACTTTTGCCTGCTAAATCCCTTTGAAGCTCGGTCGTCGTGGAAATGAGGAGGGGGGAGACATTCCTGTGAAATGACAAGACAAGAAGTCAGCAGAGGGACTTGGAAGATAGCCAATGAGAAGCAGAGAATTGGGGATCAGAAAGGGAGGGATTGGGGGGCAAAAGGTCAGTCTTGTCCGCATCGAGTCACGATCCGGTTGCTGTGCTCGAATAAAGAAAAGATTTCCTTAAAGATTGGCAGTTTGGAAATTCATTTATTTTGAGATAGCATCAAAGTCTGACACCTACTCTCAAAACGACACTATAGGGCACTGCACGTCAGAACAACTAGACATAAAGACAGTTCCCCCCCGCCCCATGCCATCACTCTGCTGAACAACTAATTCCCACAATACTGTCAAACTAGCGTAGTTTTCAGAGCACCTACCTTTTTTGGGGAGGAAAACAAAACTTGCCTCTGCCTCCCAGCAATTTGCCTCCTTGCATCAAACAGCCTGTTTCATTTTCAGCACAGCCTGATTAGCACAAGAAAAAAGAATCTGCCTCTGCCTCCCAGCAATTTGTCTCTTTGCAGCAAACAGCAGAGGCCGAAAATGGGGCATGCGGAGGCGGCAATAGGCAATGGCAATCCCTGAAACAGCTGATGGTTGATCCAACTGACAATCAGCTGCTTGTGCTAATCAGGCTGTGCTAAAACAGAAACTTGCTGTTTGCTGCAAGGAGGCAAATTGCTGGGAGGCAGAGGCCAAAGGGTGAGGGCCAACGGGTGGGCGGGGCTACATTCGGTGTATAAGATGCACCCAAATTTTCATCCTCTTTTAAGGGGGGAAAAAGTGCATCTTACACTCCGAAAAATATGGTATCTAGAAAGGCAGTATTACCATCATTATTCTCATCTTCCCTATTCCCTATCTCCTTATCCTCTTAAGACTATAACTTTGTTGCTGGTATCTTTCAATTTAAATCGTTTAATTAGTATCCTAGCATGATTTATGGTGATTGCTTATTTAGTATCCATGGCTATCACTAATTGTTCTATCTAAAGTTTTATGATGAATGTATTTTTACAGTGACTATGATAATGATTTATTACTATTGTTGTATGCACACTGAGAGCTTATGCATCAGAGACAAATTCTTTGTGTGTCCAATCACACTTGGCCAATAAAAAATTCTTATTCTATTCCATTCCATTCCATTCCATTCTATTCTATTCTGCATTCTATTCTATTCCTATTCCCATTCCATTCCATTCTATTCTATTCTATTCAAAACTAAAAACATTTCAAAAAGGGGTCCCATGGTTTTAAAATGCCTACAATAGTCCTCGATTTATAACCATTTGTTCAGTGAGCACAACAGGGCTAAAGAAAATGACTTTATGACTGTCACAGCATCTGCGCTGTCACAGGGTCACTATTTGAATACTGGGCAATCAGCATCTATTTATGTTGGTTGAAGCATCCTAGAGCAGTGTTTCTCAACCTTGGTAGCTTGAAGATGGGTGGACTTCAACTCCCAGAATCACCCAGCCAGCGCTGCTGGCTGGGGGATTCTGGGAGTTGAAGTCCACCCATCTTCAAGCTTCCAAGATTGAGAAACACTGTCCTAGAGTCACATTTGCAGGTTTCCCAGCCAGCTTTCAACAAGCAAAGTCAATGAGGGAAACCGGATTTGCTTAATGACCCCAACCAAAAAAAAGGTCGTAAAATCAGGCCTGACTCACTAAATGACCACATTGCTTAGCTGTGGAAGTTCCGATACCAATTGTCATAAACTGAGGACTACCTGGTATCTTTTTACTTTGGTTAACTCAGCATGAAATTATTAGATATTTATTCTGCCTCTTATTTATTGATGGACACATACATTGGTCAACTCAAGGTGGCAAACATACATAATACCCCTGTCTCTTTAGTTTCATCAAAACAACAACCCCGTGAGTTAGGTTGGGCTGAGAGAGTGCGGGACTGGCCCTAAGTCATCCAGCTGGCTTTCATGCCTAAGGCGGGACTAGAACTCACAGTCTCTTGGTGATTGGCCCAAAGTCATCCAGCTGGCTTTCACGCCTAAGGCGGGACTAGAACTCACAGTCTCCTGGTGATTGGCCCAAAGTCATCCATCTGGCTTTCATGTCTAAGACGGGACTAGAACTCACAGTCTCCTGGTGATTGGCCCAAAGTCATCCAGCTGGTTTTCATGTCTAAGACGGGACTAGAACTCACAGTCTCTTGGTGATTGGCCCAAAGTCATCCATCTGGCTTTCATGTCTAAGGCGGGACTAGAACTCACAGTCTCCTGGTGATTGGCCCAAAGTCATCCAGCTGGCTTTCATGCCTAAGGCGGGACTAGAACTCACAGTCTCCTGGTGATTGGCCCAAAGTCATCCAGCTGGTTTTCATGTCTAAGACGGGACTAGAACTCACAGTCTCTTGGTGATTGGCCCAAAGTCATCCAGCTGGTTTTCATGCCTAAGGCGGGACTAAAACATCCCCAAACTGTCTCTTTGGGATTTTGATATCTGTTATCTTTTTTGTTTTTAAAGATGTTGGTGAAGACCTACTGAGCATGTGTGAACGAAATGTAGCCTTAAACAAGCACATCACTGAGCCAACAGGTAAAAGACGAGTTTGTTCCACTGATTCTAAGGAGGTCTGATGCTGAACAAACCTGCATGAGATTATGTTGCAATGTGCTTTCAAGACTGTTCAATTTTTTCAAATCCAGCAAACTAAAACAAGTATCAAATCTGAAATATATTATTTAGTGGTAGGTAGCTCATGCAGTTACTTACAGTATATTTTAAAACGTATGATCTTGAGTGTTGCTTCTGGACCACTTTATAAGGCCTTGGGAAGGCCACACTTGGAATCCTGCATCCAGTTTTGGTCGCCACGATGTAAAAAAGATGTGGAGACTCTAGAAAGAGTGCAGAGAAGAGCAACCAAGATGATTAGGGGACTGGACGCTAAAACATACGATGAACGGTTGTCTAGTTTAATTAAAGGAAGGACTAAGGGAGACATGATTGCAGTCTTCTAATATCTGAGGGGCTGCCACAGAGAGGAGGGGGTCAACCTATTCTCCAAAGCACCTGAAGGCAGGACAAGAAGCAATATGTGGAAACTAATCAGGGAGAGAAGCAACCTAGAACTAAGGAGAAATTTCCTGACAGTGAGAACAATTAACCAGTGGAACAACTTGCCTGCAGAAGTTGTGAATGCTCCAACACTGGAAGTTTTTAAGAAGAGGTTGGACAACCATTTGTCTGAAGTGGTGTAGGGTTTCCTGCCTAAGCAGGGAGTTGGATTAGAAGACCTCCAAGGTCCTTTCCAACTCTCTTATTCTAAATTCTAAATGGCTAATATTGTTTTATAATTTTAGTCTGGGTGTTGGAAGTTCTATAGAAGAACAAATTATGAACAATATATATATATATATATATATATATATATATATATATATATATATATATATATATATATATATATATATATATATTGTAGTAGAGTATTTGCATACTACACTTTCTTCTCCTCTTGATTGAAGAAAAGTACATTGCATTCCTCTATCTCAGGGGTGTCAAACTCGGCAGCGTCACAGCAACATCACGTGACTTATCGGGACTTTTTTCCCCTTCGCTAAACCGGGCGGGGGCGGGGCTACCACATAATGCATCCGGACTGTGGGCCGCAAGTTTGACACCCCTGCTCTAACTAGTACATGATACTATAGGTAGTCCTCAACTTACAACTGTTCATTTGGTGACCATTCAAAGTTAAAACGGCACTGAAAAAAAGTGACTTACGACTGTTTTTCACACTTATAACCACTGCAGCATCCCCATGGTCACGTGATTGAAATTCGGATGCTTGGCACCTGGCATGGATTTATGATGGTTGCAGTGTCCCGGGAGTCACGTGATCCCTTTTTGCAATTTTCTAATGAGCAAAATCAGTGGGGAAGCCATATTCATTTTAACAACTGTGTCACTAATTTAAGAACTGTCAGAGTTTTCACCGATGCCCTAATCAAATCATGAGCCTCGAGCCAAGCTTCAAAAGAAATCCTGTTATTTATTAGGAGTTTCATGTCGGCAAGTTCCAAGTGAAGTGACCCCATGTAATTTACGGCCCAGTTCTGACCCTGTTTCCCCCATCCCCCCAAGGTGTGTCATCAGTCACATTCTCCAAGAGATCACTCCCCTCCAGCCACTGTGGGTAACCCTGGGAGACGGGCTTGACAGAGATATAGCTGGAATGTACTTTTGTTTTTGACTGATGTGCTGCCTCACAAGTTCGTTTTCCCATCCCCCTTGCCTATGACAACTCGAGAGCAGGCAAGGGATGCTTTGCGAGTTGACATAGCGGTCCAATGTAGTAAAATGGGGCAAAATTCAACACATGTCTCACTTAGCAACATAAATTTTGGGCTCAATTGTGGGCATAATTCGAGGACTACCTGTAATTTACCTTCTTTTTTCGGTATTTATTATGGTCATAGAGCAGCAATAAGTAGGATACAGTCATTTAGAACTTTTAAAAATATAAAAATTCTAAAAACAGTTATAAAAGGGGGAAAATTTAAAAAGTTCTTGACCTAAAGTGCATGGAAGATACATAACGAAACAAGAAAAGATACAGAATGTGTAAATGTCTCCATAGTACATAGCATAGGTAATCCTAAACTAACAACCATTTGTTTAACAATTCTAAGTTATAATGGTGCTGAAAAATGAGACTTACAATCCATCCTCCAGGTTATGACCATAACTACCATATTTCCCTGAGAATAAGCCCTATCCCTAGTATTTCTAACTGGAAAATAAGCCCTAGCATGATTTTTCAGGATGCTCGTAATATAAGTCCTACCTCCAAAATAAGACCCAATTAAACTCATCAGCCAGATAGATGCATTTAGTCTACATTTCCCTGAAAATAAGACCTAACTGGAAAATACGCCCTAATGCATCTTTTGGAGCAAAAATTCATATAAAACCCTGTCTTATTTTCGGGAAAATATGGTAGTCACTTGATTGCAATTTGGGCTCTTGGCAGCCAACTCACCTTTACAACACAATCTCCCAGGGCCTCATGATCACAGTTGGCAACTTTCACAACAAGCAAAGTTCATAGGGAAAGCCAGATTCATTTAATAGCCATGTGATTCACTTAACGACTGTGGTGATTCGCTTAACAACCACAGTAAAGTGGTTGTAAAATCAAGTCCAGGCATGTGGTGGCCAGCTCAGCAACAGCTATGCCAGTTCCAATTGGGGTTGTAAGTTGAGGACCACCTGTCTAAGAAGCACATCGTACATTCTTGTTTATTTTATGTATTCTTTGTAAACTAATAGTTTTCTTTTCTTGCCACTTATTATTTTGCTGATTTTTAGGAAGCGAAATCAGAATTAAAAAACTGGATTGGCAGCAAGACGATTTCTGCACTGGTATGTAAGCCTTCTCTACAGCTGGTTTTAAGATTTTCTTTCCAATCTCTCATTTAAAACTCAGGA
Source organism: Arizona elegans (assembly GCA_022577455.1). NCBI lineage: Eukaryota > Metazoa > Chordata > Lepidosauria > Squamata > Colubridae > Arizona > Arizona elegans. Next base: position 5,469,803 of record JAKOOJ010000022.1, on the reverse strand, counting down.
TTTATCTGAGATGATGACACTAAAGACTTTGCCTCTGAGCGTGTACAAAATGCATTTTTGCCCTTCATTCAGTAAACCATAGTGTTGCTTGGCTTAATTGGGAGGTCAAAGTCCTGAAGAACAGAATGTGAAATTAAGGTTGCCACGGACAAACCTAGAGCTTCAGGTAAAGAAGAGAATGACTATCCCATTTTTTTCTTTTTATTGAGATGGGCAATGGTGGCGGGGGGGGGGGGGTAATGTGACTGGATGGGCATGGCCAATTTTTTTTTTTTTTTTGGTGAAGAGGTTGTAAAAAAATGCTTTCAAAAGGCTCTGACGATCCCAGCTGAGTTGCCTGATCGTCAGAGGCTTTCTTTCTTTTTTTTTTCTTTTAAATGCCTCTGACGATCAGGCAACTCAGCTGGGATCGTCAGAAGCATTTAAAAGAAAAAAAGGGTTTTTTTTCTTTTAAAAGTCTCTGATGAGCCCAGCTGAGCCACGCGATCATCAGAGGCTTTTTTTTTTTTACTTTTAAAAGCATTTTTTAGGCCGAAGAGGTTGTAGAAAAAATGCTTTTAAAAGTAAAAAAAAGCCTCTGATGATTGTGCGGCTCAGCTGGGCATGGGGAAGGCAGGGATTTTTGCTACCGGTTCTCCGAACCACCCGCCTCCATTGCTACCGGATCGGGTGATCCGGTCCGAAGCGGGAGCATTTCACCCCTGCCCTAACCCTGAGCTCCATTTTTACTGGCAGAGGCAGCGCAGGCCGGTCCTTTGCTCTTTCTAGGCTGGCGCCGCAGGCCAGATCTAAGCACCCCACGAGCCAGATCTGGCCTGCGGGCTTTGAGTTTTGACAATCCTGCTTTAGACATTTTGGGATATGCAGTAAATAAGTATTGTATATATTTTATTTTCCTTTTTGCTGTAGATCCTGAGGATTGCTTCAGCTGGTCCGAAAAAGAGATTGCTGAGCTGTATGACCTCACCACTGTGATACTGGCTGCTGATGGTATGAAAAAGGTTTGGGAATAGATTATTGAGGCTATAAAAACATGCTAATCAGCCTTAACGAGATTGGAATGTCAGAATTGAGTTGGTTCAGGGAAAGGTTGATTTAAGATGACAGTTGCTTCAGGTAAAAGTTTGTGCACAAACCTTTCGGTTCTTGGACTTGGCTGCTAATCAATTTGACAAAACCCAAGTTCATTTTGTACTCAGATCGGTTCAGAATTTTGAATTATCAGAGGAATAGCTATGAGAACCACAACTTCATGTTTGTGCAGTTCTGATAACCCTCTTTTTTTAAAAAAAAAGTTTGTTTATTCATGTCAAAAGCATCCCAATTAAGATAAGTACAACATACTGTACAACATAAAGTTTAAAATATAAAATACAAGATTAAAACAGATGCAAGCTAAATAAATCTTGCCCAGAACATTTTTAATGAAGTGTTTGGAATCATTATTTAAAAGAATACTTTTTTTTTTGTTCCAAAATTTTTATTAGTTGATCAAAATATAAAATAAATACAAAGAAAAAGTGAAATAAGAGAGGAAAAAGGGAAGAGTGGTGCGACCTAGAGGTGGAGCTCTCGCCTCACATTCAGGAGGCTGGGAGTTCAATCTTAGGTAGAGGCAGATATTTTTCTCTCTGGGCACGTTCAGATTATATATGCTGAATATAACTCCGCATTGGCAACAGGAAGGGCATCCGGCCAGTAAACGCTCAGCTCCATTCAGTTGCACAGACTCCATCCCACAAGGGATTATGGGGTTGTTAAAAGACGATGATGATGAAGGGAGGAAAAGGGGACAAAAGTGTAGGGTGTGGGGGAGGGGGAAAAGAAAAAAAAAGGTTTGACTTCTGACTCCTTTTGGTGCAGTAAAATAAGGCAATAACATGGAATCATGGTTTTAAAAATTCAGTAAGCCATTTTGTGATCACAAAAATGAGACATTGAAAAAGCAGATACCATTTTAAAATAAGTAAACTATAATTGGAGCCACTTTTCAGGCAACAATATTGAAATTAAATAAACACACCCAAATTTAATGTAGTGGCGAGAAAGGCTCATAATAGTTCCAGGAAGATAAGACCACTGCTTGGAGAGATTTTGTCATTCAGTAATGGAAATTATGAATTGACATTTGGAATGTTCCTTATAAAAGTGTCCTTCGGGAAAATAGGAGGTGACAGCAGAGTTTAGATTCTTTCTATTCATTAAATTAATTTATTTATTTATATCCCACCTTCATTATTTTTATGAATAACTCAAGACAGTGAACCCAAAGACTGCTTTTCCAAAAGGCAACTGAACTTCCTTGATTGTTGTTTTTTTCCTTTGAAATGTTTCACTTCTCGTCTAAGAAGCTTCTTCTGTTCTGAACTGAAGTTCAAAACTGAGGAAGCTTCTTGGATGAGAAACAAAACATTTTCAAAGAAAAAAATAAAGAACCTCCAATTGTCTTTTGGAAAAGCACATTTGGAACAACCGTGACTTGGATGATTCAGAGGAGTGGTGCAGTGGCCTAGAGGTGGAGCTCTCGCCTCACAATCAGGAGGCTGGGAGTTTGATCCTAGATAGAGGCAGATATTTCTCTCTCTGGGCACAATGAGAATATATCTGCTGAATAAAACTCTGCATTGGCGACAGGAAAGGCATCTGGCCAGTAAACATTCAGCTCCATTCAGTTGCACAGACTACACCCCACAAGGGATTCTGGGGTCATTAATAGAAGATGATGTTGATGTCATGGACGACTGAGAATCTCCATAGACATTTATTTGTACCCTACGACTATCATTAAGTGTTGTAACTTATGATTCTTGATGAAGGTATCTTTACTTTTATGTACACTGAGAGCATATGCACCAAGACAAATTCCTTGTGTGCCCAATCACACTTGGCCAATAAAGAATCTGGTTTGGTTTGGTTTGGTTTGGTTTGGTTTGGTTCGGTTCGGTTCGGTTCTATACATCAAGACAGTGAACTACATCTTCCTCCTCCCATTATTGCATAAAAATCTCTCAGTGAAATTAAAAACCAAATGTGTAGCTACGTGGCAGATCTGTATATGTGTGTGTGTGTGTGTGTGTTGTCATGCCTGTCTCTTGCAGTTACAAAAACTCCTTCTCTTGATGACTGCAATTCACCTGGAGTTCTAGTTTGTCAAATGTAAAGTTAACTGCATGCATTATAATGCAGTGCATCCTGAACAATAATTGATTGTATAAATCAGCTTTAAGATGGGAGGTTAATGCTTCTGGGTAAAACCTTGAAAACCTTCACCTTCTTTTATATTGCAGTATTTTATGATGATGACCTAACAGATGCTTTTTTCAAAACGCTGTCCCGAATCACTCGCAGCCTGAGGAATTCTTGCACCGTCTACTTCTCTATGGAAAAAAGGTTGGTGATTTAAACAGGTTAACAGAGTTGGAAGGGACCTTGTAGGTCATCTAGTCCAGCCCTCTCCCCCCAAGCAGGAGACCCTACAGCATTTCTGACAGATGGCAGTCCAGTCTCTTCTTGAAAGCTTCCAGTGATGAAGCTCCCACAACTTCTGAAGGCAACTTCTGTTCCATGGGTTGATTGCTCTCACTGTCAGAAAATTTCTCCTTATTTCTAGATTGAATTTCTCCTTGATCAGTTTCCATCCATGATTCCTTGTCTGGCCTTCAGGTGCTTTAGGTGGAAAATGCACCATAACGTAAATAGGGCGTCTTGTTCATCACAAACCAAGCAAAAACATAGCTTGCAACTTAAGGCATCATTGGCTTCTCAGAGTTTCCAGCACAATCGGGCCTGGCTTAATTTTTCCCTTTTTTCCCTTTTTAAAATGCAAATTTTAATTTGTTTTTAATTAGTGGGGTGTTTTAAATCTGTCTTTGGCCAAATTGTTTAATTCGGTTTTATTTTGCTTTTAAATTTTCTATTTATATGTTTTATCTTGTGGCTGTTCACTGCCCTGAGTCCTTCGGGAGTAGGGCGGTATATAAATCAAATAAAACTAAACAATCAATGTAGAAAAATACCAACCAATGATTTTAGATCATTTTTATTTCTGGACCAGTTTAGAAAGGGGCCTTTAGTTTACAGATTGTCCTCGATTTAAAACCACAACCTTCAGACGTTGCGGAGGCTTCATCACCGGAGATTTTTAAGAAGAGACTGGACAGTCACTTGTCTGAAATGGTATAGGCTTCCGTGATGGTGAACCTATGGCACGCGTGCCACATCTGGCACGCAGAGCCCTCTCTGCAGGCATGTGAGCCGTCGCCTAGCTCAGCTCCACTGCGTATGCGTGCGTGCGCCTCCCGCCGGCCAGCTGATTTTCTGGATGCGCAGGGGGCGGGGAGCATGGGGGAGATGCACATGCATGCGTGGGGGGTCACGGGCGCGCATGTGCAAGGGCAGTGCACATGGGGTGTGGCGTGCCCCCCCACACATACACAGACCGTTTTTTGGCCGAGGAGGCTGCAGGGAGGAATGCTAGGCCAAAAACGGGGCGGGGAGGCGGTCCTTTTTTGGGCCCAGGAGGCTGCAGGGAGACCTACTAGGCCAAGAATGGGGGGGCAGGGGGGCGCATACGTGGGGGGCTCATGCGTGCATGCGCGGGGGGTGCTTTGCATTATGGGTGCCAGGACGCGCTGTCGCGCGCGCGCATGTTTTCATGCACACAACGAGAAAAAAGCTAGCCATCACTGGTAGAGGGGCTCCTGCTTGAGCAGGAAGCTGGATCTCCAAGGTCCCTTCCAGCTCTATTCTGATTCTGAGGACCAGAATCTTCGTGGCTAAACAAGATGCTTGTGAAGTGAGTCCCACCCAACATTACAATTTTCTTTTGCCACAGTTGCTAAGTGAATCAGAGTCATCCTTGAGCGAATCCCTTTTACCCATTTACTTCGCTTAAGAGAAGCTTCTTGAATGGTGACCACCTGACCCCAGGATGCTGCAACTATTGTTAAATGCATATGCTGGTAGTGTTCTGCCCCAGCTACAGACCCCAAAGAACGCAGCACACACAAAGTCCGTTCAAACCTTAATTTACTGAACAAACCAGTCTTTTACAGCAACGGCTGTTAATTAATTGCATTAACAGCCGCCAAGAATTCAAAGAATAATAACTGAAAGCTTATTATGGTTGGCAGAATGCCCAGAAGCAATTTGCAGGAAGCTGATAAGATAAGCAAGACACAAAGGTATGTGAACTAAATTGTTCCCTGCAAATTGCTTCAGTCGGTGTTCCTCCTTAAATAGGCTAAGGGAGTGGCCAATTAGCCCCAAGCCTTACTCTCAAGGAGACCTCCTCCTGAGGAGCCACTCCTGCCTTTTGGCAGCTCTGCGCGTCCATGCATTGAGAAGAGGCTCCTCCTCTTCTTCCTCTTCACTTAAGGGAGCTTCTGGAGGTTCTTAAGTCCCTGGCTGAATCCCTGCCTCTGGCACCACATCTTCTCCAGCCTTCTCATTGTCCGACTCGAGTGCCAGCTGCACAGGCTGCTGACGCAGCACCACACCAGCCTCCTTGCTGTCTGAATCAGCTATTAGCTGCACATGCCGCGTCCAGTTGCCAAAAACCAAAATATTAATCATGTGACTCTGATGGTTGTAAGTGCAAGGACCAGCCATAAGTCACCACTTTTAGTGTTTTTGCAACTTTGAATGCTCACTAAGCGGATGGTTGTCAGTTGAGAAAGGTCTGTAATCCGGCATGACTCCTGTACTTTGAGCAGGTTATAAATTCTACCCAAAAAAAGAGTGAACTTTTTTTCTCCTTCCTCTCTTTGACTCCACTGTCTTGACTTTTAACTCGTTCCAAAGTTTTGAAGCCGAATAAAATGGACGTGTAAACCTTCTCTTTCCCAGACATGAAAAAGTTCCATACAGCAATAGGCACTAACAATGCAGGATTTTCACCTTTGGCGGTGTTATCCAAGTACAGGCGATTTGCTGGTTCTTTGTAACTCCAGCATCTGCTGTCAGGTTGATTTCATCTTCTGAAAGCCTTTTGCTGTCATTTTGGGGGGAGGGGCAGAGTGGGGCGGGGGGGGGGGGAAAGAGATGCAGCCGCATTTAGAAAAAAGATGTCAGGCCCTGCCTTTCCTCCTTCCCCCAAGAAAGTATAGACTCTTGAAACATGGTATTTCAAAAGGAACCTTTTATTGAGAAGAAGTGATAGCAGGGCAGGCGAAGCAGACTCTAAATTCCCTCCCAAACTATACAGTTAGAAACAGGGCTTTAGAATCCCTCCCTCCAGTCCGAATGTGGATTCAGCCAATCCACAGGTGTGGAATAAGGGCTGTTCCCAGGACCTTCTTCCGCTTTCAACAAACTGAAACGATCCACATGGCAACCCTCCCTCCTTATTACATTCCCAAAAAAGGTGAGAATACTGCAGGGTGCTTAGGCGCCAGGAAAAAGGTTATAAAAATACAGCTTATCCCCATGCTTTCCCCCCCTCTTCCCTCCATTTGAATGGCAGTATTATGTTAGGGATCTGACAAAAGATCTTTTTGAAACTGTTCTGAGAGACTTTGTGGGATGTGTTTGACCAGGTTCAACTTCACTTTAAGACAAATGGATATTGTGTGCGAAGCCTACAATCACTTCCGGAGTACTTTGGAGGAGCTGCTGAAAACCAGCGATGGTGAGATGAGATACCACGTTCAGCCTGTCGAGCTGTCTTTTCCGCAGCATATTGTTTACGAGCGAGTTCCACAACTGGTAGGTATCGGCATTGGCAAACTGCTTATCTGGTGTAATCGCACAAGCAGTAGAAAGTCAGGATGATGGAACAAGCACAAGACAAGAAACGGTGGATGGAAACCAGTCAAGGAGAGAAGCAACCTAGAACTGAGGAGAAATTTCCTATGAGAATAATTAACCAGTAGAAGGGCTTTGCCTTCAGAGGTTGTGGGTGCTCCCAACACTGGAGTTTTTTAAGAAGAGATTGGACAACCTTGTAGAGTAGAGTAGAGTAGAGTAGAGTAGAGTAGAGTAGAGTAGAGTAGAGTAGAATAGAATAGAATAGAATAGAATAGAATAGAATAGAATAGAATAGAATAGAATAACAGAGTTGGAAGGGACCTTGGAGGTCTTCTAGTCCAACCCCCTGCTTAGGCAGGAAACCCTATACCATTTCAGACAAATGGTAGTTCAATCTCTTCTTAAAAACTTCCAGTGTTGGAGAATTCATAACTTCTGGAGGCAAGTTGTTCCATGATTAATTGTTCTCACTGTCAGGAAATTCCTCCTTAGTTCTAGATTGCTTCTCTCCTTGATCAGTTTCCACCCATTGCTTCTTGTCCTGTCTTCAGGTACTTTGGAGAATAGCTTGACTCCCTCCTCTTTGGGGCAGCACCTGAGATATTGAAACACTGCTATCATGTCTCCACTGGTCCTTCTTTTCATTAAACTAGACATACCCAGTTCCTTCAGCCGTTCTTATATGTTTTAGCCTCCAGTCAACTAATCATCTTTGAACCATCAATTGTCTGAAATGGTATAGGGTCTCCTGCTTGAGTAGGGGGTTGGATTAGAAGACCTCCAATTTCCCATCCAACTCTTGTTATTTTACGTAAGTCACCACATTGTTTCAGTACTCGTTGCCTGGCTGAATTGATAAAACAGCTTGTACAATGTGCCCCAGACCCATTGTTTCCGATACACACAAAGAGAACATACTCAGTAGATTTTACTTTTGTGCTTGCGAGCTGTTGTGCCAGTTTGATGTAAGAGCGGTCTTAAAAACACCTGGGTGAGCAAGAACAGTTACAAAATGTTCCCCCTGCTGGAAGCCTCTATTTGAAGTTCTGAGCTGTACAAAGAAAGACAAAACATTTAATAAGCCTTATAAATTGTTTTCATGCTGGCCTATTGTAAAACTGGAACACGTTGCACAGGGTGGTGTGTGAAGTGCTGCAGCCCACATCTGATTTAATCTCCGGAGTAAGGAGTTGCAGGCTGATCAGTTACAGCAGCTCGGCTGATATTTGCATCTCGATCAAGTGTTCCGAAACAGGCTGAACCCTGATCCTGTTTCAATGTCTGCAACATCATGCAAAACTTGGGGGGAGCCGGGGGAGGGAGGGGAGATGAAATTATAGGAAACAAAAGGATGATTGTCTCTCCAGCCAACAGTTGGACCTAAATGTTTGGAAAGTTTGCACCTTTTGTGCCATTCTGGGACAGAAGCGGAGAACACAGAAAATGCCTTTGATGAAAAGGGCTATTTTGGGCACAGCCAGCTTCAAAACATCTAGAAAAGTAAACGGATGAAAAGAAGCTACACCAGGGATGGCTAACCTTTTCCAGACCGAGTGCCCAAAGTGTATGTGTGCGTGCGCACGCAAGCGCAAACCCCCAAAATGCAACGTGCATGTACCCTCTGCGCATGCGCCCCACCCCATGCATGCACCCCACTCCCCACGCGTATGTACTGCGCCCGCACTCCCCCAGGCCATGCCCACTGTGCATGCGTGCGCCACGTCTTCCCCCCGCACATGCCCTTCCACCACGCATGCGCGGCAGAGACCAGACAACTGGCGGGAGGCGTACGCACATGTTCTGCCCCAGCTACGGACCCGAAGAACGCAGCACACACAGTCTGTACAAACCTTAGTTTACTGAAAAAACCAGTCTTTTACAACAACGGCTGTTAATTAACTGCATTAACAGTCGCCAAGAATTCAAAGAATAATAACTGAAAGCATACTATGATTGGCAGAATGCCCAGAAGCAATTTGCAGGAAGCTGATAAGATAAGCAAGACATAAAGGTATGTGAATTCCCTGCAAATTGCTTCAGTCGGCGTTCCTCCTTAAATAGGCTAAGGGAGTTGCCAATTAGCCCCAAGCCTTACTCTTGAGGAGACTTCCTCCTGAAGAGCCACTCCTGCCTTTTGGCAGCTCTTCATACCCATGCATCGAGAAGGGGCTCCTCCTCTTTGTCTTCTTCACTTAAGGGAGCTTCTGGAGATTCTGAAGGCCCTGGCTGAATCCCTGCCTCTGGCAGCACATCTTCTCCAGCTTCCTCATTGTCTGACTCGAGTGCCAGCTGCACAGGCTGCTGGCGCAGCACCACACCAGCCTCCTCACTGTCTGAATCAGCTACTAGCTGCACAGGCTGCTGACGGGCCACAACAACGCATGACTGGCAGAGCTGAACTGGGGCGACGGCTCACATGCCCACAGAGAGGGTTCTGTGTGCCACCTGTGACACGCGTGCCATAGTTTCGCCATCACAGAGCTACACCAAATAATTTAGGGAATTCCAGAACACATCTGCTTCTTTCAACCCTTTCCTTGCACTCCCTATTTGTTATTCAAAAATATCCCACCACATTATCTCCCAAGTCCCCACAGCCAGCAACTGAATCACCCCGGCTGCTCGTTTTCCTGCCTTTCAAGATCACTGCTTGGCAGACGGAAGTCAAATGCCAGCCTCAAGATTTCCTGTTTGGTTGCAATATCTCCCACGTCCTACTTGCTGATACCCTCTCCTTTTTTTAGCCTAGAAGCTAAAACATAGGAAGAACGATTTTTTTAAATTTATTTTTTATTTTACTTTTATATGCCGCCCTTCTCCGGAGACTCAGGGCGGCTTACAATGCGTTAAGCAAAGGCCTTCATACTTTCGTATATTTATACAAAGTCAGCTTATTGCCCCCACAAACCGGGTCCTCATTTTACCTACCTTAGAAACGATGGAAGGCTGAGTCAACCTTGAGCCTGGTGAGAATTGAACTCGCAGTAATTGCAGGCAGCTGGATGTTAAATGCTGCCTTAATAGGAGGCATTAGCCTCCTACGCCACTCAGGCTCCTGGATATTCAGGAACTGGGTATGTCTAGTCTAGTGAAAAGAAGGACCAGGAGTGACATAACAGAAGTCTTCCAGTATCTCAGGGGCTGCTACAAGGAAGAGAGGTCCATCTTATTCACCAAAGCATCTGTCGGCAGGACAAGAAACAATGGATGGAAACTAACCAAGGAGAGAAGCAACCTAGAATTTAGGAGAAAATTCCTAACTTAGAGAACAATTAACCAGCGGAACAAATCACCTTTGGAAGTTGTGGGTGCCCCATCACTACAGGCTTTCAAAAAGAGTCTGGACAACCATTTATCAGAAATAGTATAGGTCTCCTGCAAGACCAGAGGTTTACAGATTTACAGATCAATAGAGTTGGAAGGGACCTTCTACGTCATCTAGTCCAACCCCCTGCCCAAGCAGGAGACCCTACACAATTTCTGACAGATGGCAGTCCAATCTCTTCTTGAAAGCTTCCAGTAATGAAGCTCCCACAATTTCTGAAGGCAACTTCTGTTCCATGGGTTGATTGTTCTGACTGTCAGGAAATTTCTCCTCATTTCCAGGTTGAATCTCTCCTTGATCAGTTTCCATCCATTATTCCTTGTCTGGCCTTCGGTGCTTTGGAAAATAGCTTGACCCCCTCCTCTCTGTGGCAGCCCCTCAAATATTGGAAGACTGCTATCATGTCTCCCCTGGTCCTTCTCTTCACTAGACTAGCCATGCCCAGTTCCTGCAATCGTTCATCGTATGTTTGAGCCCCCAGCCCCCTAATCATCCTGGTTGCTCTTCTCTGCCCTTTTTCTAGAGTCTCAGCATCTTTTTTGTAATGACGAAAACTGGATGTAATATTCTAGGTGTGGTCTTACTAAGGCTTTATAGAGTGGTATTAGTACCTCCCTTGATCTTGATTGTATCCCTCTGTTAATGCAACTTAGGATAGTGATATCAGATAGTGAACGAATCAGAGGCTGAAGCATTATGGGATGCTTACAGGCCCCGATTCCACAGTCCACTGATTCAGCCGAATAATTGAATGGAGAAAAATCAGTGACTTGCATCCAGACTTAAATCAGATACTGCTTCCCTGCTTTTATTACATGCATTTCTTGTAATAAAAGGGAAGTAGTGTCTGATTTAAGTCTGTATGAAAGTCACATTAACAGAGGGATTAACAGCCTCTCAAATATTGGAAGACTGCTATCATGTCTCCCCTGGTCCTTCTCTTCACTAGACTAGCCAGGCCCAGTTCCTGCAACCGTTCTTCGTATGTTTGAGCCTCCAGTCCCCTAATTATCCTGGTTGCTCCTTCTCTGCACTTTTTCTATTTCAACTCTAGGGTTAGACTAGATGACCTCTGAGGTCCCTTCCCACTCTTGTTATTGTTTCCGAGTTCGCCTCAGCTTTTTCTTAGCTGATCATCCATCATCTGCCCTACCATCATCATATCATTCCCCTGGTTTCCCTATTCTTTTTTGTGTCCCAAATCCTTTATTTTCTTTTTTAATTTGAGAAGAAAGTAGATACTCTGCAGGTACACCATGAAGTGCCCCAGGGTCCATTAACGTCCACAAGCACCAAAACCTGGTCTACCATTTGTTGTTCCCTGCAGATACAGTTGTTCTTCAGCCCCCAAGAAAATGGCAAAGTAGGGGGAAGTTTCTTCCTGCTTTCCCATCCTCATAAATAACGGTAAGGTAAAGGTAAAGGTTCCCCTCACACATATGTGCTAGTCGTTCCCGACTCTAGGGGGCGGTGCTCATCTCCGTTTCAAAGCCGAAGAGCCAGCGCTGTCCGAAGACGTGTCCGTGGTCATGTGGCTGGCATGAAACGCGAAAGGCGCCCGGAACGCTGTTATCTTCCCACCAAAGGTGGTCCCTGTTTTTCTCCTTGCATTTTTTACCTGCTTTCAAAGTGCTAGGTTGGCAGAAGCTGGGACAAGTCACGGGAGCTCACCCCGTTACGCGGCACAAGGGATTTGAACCACTGAACTGCTGACCTTTCAATCATCAAGCTCAGCGTCTTAGCTACTGAGCCACTGCGTCCCTTAAATAAATAACAAATAAATAAATAAATAACGGTACAAGTCCTGAATTGTATGAGAACCCTAAAGGATGTTGAATATCTTTCCTTTGGTAGGAGCTGTGGAAGCTTAGAGCTCAGAAGGTACCCGGCGGATCCCGTCCTCAGCTCCCAAGAGACTAAAAGGAGACGCGGTGGCTGCTTCTCTCAATATCAGCTGATCTTGTGATGTAAAAGGAGTCTGCGATTGAAATAAGGAAGCCGATAGAATTCAGGCCCGTGTCAAAAACAGATTAAACATATACGTGGCCTTGGTTGTGATTTGAAAATGGTATCGGCTGTTACAGGATTGCAATAGAACGGTGTTTGTTGGCGGGAATGCAAAAGATCAGCAGGTCAGAAAAAGTATTTTTGGGGGGCCGTGGCTGTTCAGGGTTCCAGATGTCATTACAGCACAGCACAGCAGAGGGATCAGGGATCACTTTTGGCACGTTTCTGGTCAAGAGGATTTAGTCTCCAATGGCTTTGGGGGTGAATAAATCTGTCCTGTCATTAAGACATTAAGAGCCCTGGTGGCACAGTGGTTAGAGTGCAGTATTGCAAGCTGACTCATCGCTCACTGCCAGGAGTTCGATCCTGACTGGCTCAAGATTGACTCAGCCTTCCATCCTTCCGAGGTGGATAAAATGAGGACCCAGATTGTTGGGGGCCATAGGCTGACTCTGTAAAACCGCTTAGAGAGGGCTCCAAAGCACTGTGAAGCGGTATATAAGTCTAAGTGCTATTGCTCTTTCTTTTTTCCTTCCTTCCTTCCTTCCTTCCTAGTAGTCAGAATGCAGTATTGCAGGCTAATTCTGCCGACTGCCAGCAGTTTGATCCCTGACCGGCTCAAGGTTGCCTCATCCTTCCATCCTTCCAAGGTTGGTAAAATGAGGACCCAGATTGTTGGGGGCCATAGGCTGACTCTGTAAAACCGCTTACAGAGGACTGTAAAACACTGTGAAGCAGTATATAAGTCTTAAGTGCTAAATGTTATTTCTGAAGACACCTCAGCCGTTCAGTTTATTCTGCTGGAGCCTCCTTGAACGTGATTGATTTGAGTTTCTCTCCCATACTGAAATGTCTTCTCAGCATCGTGAGAATTCAGATCCTTGGACTATGGCAGTCTTCCCGTAGATTGAACCAGATCTTCCTTAGATTCATTTCCTAAGTTTCTCAGATGAGATTCTCAGACCTTTTCCCCCTACGTTCTTACTGGCAAATCCTAGAATAAGCGCAATTGCTTGCTGGGCTCTTCATCACAATCTCTCTGCTGTCACATCACCAAGCCTCCATTCCAGTGTTAAGGCACAACACCCAGAGAAACAAATGTGTAGAACAGGTTGGCAACCTTAAACACTCAGAGCCACAAAGGTCCTAACTGGAAGCCCCCCATTCAATTCTGGAGCCAGCCGGAAGTCCGGTTCCCACCACCATAGAATCTCTTCCTAGCTTGGCATCCGTTTTCCTCTGCCAACCAGAAGTCCGGTTCCCCCACCATAGAGTCGCCTCCTAGCTCGGCATCCTTTTTCCTCTGCCTGTCCTAACTGAAAGCCCTATCAATTGTGGAGCTGACCAGTGACAGAGTCGCAGCAGAGGGATGAAAGAGCCACATGCGGCTCCAGAGCCGTGGGTTGCTGACCCCTGGGATAGAAGAAATGGTGTAGGGGGAGGGGAAGCACAGAGACGAAAAAAGCACCTTTGAGACATCCATAGAAGCTCTGGCGTTTCTACTGGTGCTTGAAAAAGTTGGCAATGAGATGCTCTTACAGTATGTCATCATCTCTCTTAAACTTTTTCATACTGAGTACCGTATTTTCTGGTGTATAAGACGACTGGGCGTATAAGGCGACCCCCGATTTTTCCTGTTAAAATATAGGGTTTGGGCTATATTCGCCGTATAAGACTACCCCTCTTCCAACGCACACCAAATAAAAATTAAAAAACATCAACTGGCTCACCCACAATGTAAAAGCAGCTGTGCTAGACCCAAAATGGCCCCTGCAACAAGCAGGAACCTCACACAGCCACAAAAAGCCCAAAAAAACAACTTTCACACTTTACACACACAAAATTCCACATACAGCTTTGTGAGCTTTTGTGTGTTTGTGTAGAGTGAAACACTACAGAAACACACAAAATCTCAGAAGGCTGCACAAATATTATTTTATTTTATTTTTATTTTTATATAAAAGCAGCTAAATTTAAAACTTCCTAAACTTGAAATGGCTAGGTCTAAAAAAGAACAACTAAAAAAAACCCCAATTAACTATTTTTTTTAAAGCTCCCAAAGGGGGAAAAAACTTACCCAATAGAACAGGGGTCTCCAACCTTGGTAACTTTAAGACTTGTAGACTTCAGCTCCCATAATTCCTCAGCCAGCTTTGTTTTGCTGGCTGAGGAATTCTGGGAGTTGAAGTCCACAACTCCCTGCCTGCTTGATTGCAGGCAGGGAGTTGCTTGCTGATGGAATGGATTCAGGCAAGCGAAGCAAGGCAAGCGTTGCGACTAGCAGCTAAGGTAAGCAAGCTGGAGGGGAAAACTTTTTCCCTTTTACATGGCTCTGGCGATCCAAGCTGAGTTGCCTGATTAGCAGGCAACTCAGCTGGGATGGTCAGAGCTTGGATCGCTAGAGCCATTTAAGGCTCGTCAGAGCCTTTCGGGCTGGTCTGCCTGGTTACAAGAGAACAACACCCGGCGTATAAGACGACCCCGGACTTTTGAGAAGATTTTCATGTGTTAAAAAGTCGTCTTATACGCCGGAAAATATGGTATATCTCTACAGTAAATACTGTCAGGGATTTTTATGAGGGTTACGTTTTCTACAACGTCCTTAACAGCCCTATTTCTCTACACTTAGAATATTTCTTCACTACAGTATAGAACCTATGGCCCTCTCTGTGGGCACACGAGCCATTGCCACAGTTCAGCTCTGCCGCGCATGTGTGCACGCCTCCCGCCAGCCAGCTGGTCATCATCTCTGCCACGCCTGTGCAGAGGGCGGGGCGTGTGCAGGGGCCACATGCACATGCGTGGGGTGTAGGGGCATGCAGGATGTGCTTGCATGCACGGGGGTGGAGCGTATGCAGGGGGTATGTGCATGCAGGGGGCGGGTCACATGCAGCAGGCCATGCGTGCATGTGCAGGGGTGGGGAGCGTGCACATTGCATTTTGGGGGATCGGGCATGTGCACTTTGGGCACTCGGTCCGGAAAAGGTTAGCCATCACTGGTATAGAAGCTGCAAAACGCTGCTCGGAGAAATGAACAGGTCTTGCCACTAGGTGTCGCTATGAACTGGTGATGGCTGAGCTTTATTGAGTAACCAGGTAGCTTCCACCTGGATAAACCCTGCACTCCACAATTCACCCCTACCTTCCTATCAGTATCTTAACATTTCTCCATTTATTTTTCTCTTTGTCAGTAAACGTTCAGTTTATTTGTTTGCTCTTAATTTTGCACCATTGACATGGAACTTGTAATCATTCCTCCTTTCTCGTGCCAGGTATTGATTTTTGTGAGAACAAGGAACACGACATCCAATTTCAACAAAATTGCCAATACAGCGGTACAAAGGAGGCTTGGTTGAGTTTAGGAAAGTCTTGTAAAATCTTGCCCACCAGATAAAAGGCCATTTCTTTTTTTCTCTTCTCTCTCTCCCTTGATCCAGCAATGATGAGGGGGTTGGACTGGATATCCTCTAAGGTCCCCTCCAATTCTCATCATTTTGTAGTTCCAATACAGATTAACAGTTGGAAGGGAGTTGTAGGTCATTTACTCCAACTCCTCCTCCCCGTCCAAGCAGGAGACCCTACACCATTTCTGACAGATGGCAGTCCAGGCTGTGCAAGTTCTTGCAACAAAGAGGCCCTTTGTGATCTTGACTCATCACACACACACATACACACACCATTTTGAACTGCTGTTGAAGTCGTGATTTGGGGGAGGGGAGAAGAAGTGGGGTGGGGTTGTTGCTGAGCAATTAAAGACAAGTTTAGGAAAGAAAATTCAAGTAATTCTGACTGACTGCCACCATTGACCTCAATATTGCTGTTACTACCTGTAAGCTAGAGAGTTGGTTCATGAGTCATGCCCCAATTTATGAACTTTTGGGCATGGTTGTTAAGTGAATCACACAGTCATTAAGCTAATCTGGCTTCTCCTGTTGACTTAGCTAGTCAGACGCCAGCTGGGAAGGTCACAAATGGTGCAGCGGTGGGTTTCACATGCTTACCACCAGTTTGCCCCATGCGCCAGTGGTGGGTTGCCCCCGGTTCATATAGAACCGGTAGTAAAACCAGAGGGAGGCTCCGCCCACTGACCCCAATGTCATCGGCCTCGTCGTAAACCGGTAGTAAAGGTGATTAGAACCCACCCCTGCCGTGCGCATACGCTCACTTCCCACTTGTGTGCATCTTCTGTGCATGAGCCTGACCTTCTGTGCATGCGCTTTGCTCGTGTGCATGCCTTCCACACATGCGCCCGGCCTTGAAAACGTGGCTAAATAGGACGACATTATGCTGTAGTCACCGCTACCGATTTGCCTGAATCGGTACGAACCGACTGAATACTACCTCTGAAATGGTGATTACATGGGCCCAGGACACTGCAACCAACATAAATACAGGTCAGTTTCCATGCACACAGATTTTGAACACGTGACCGTGGGGATGCTGCAGTCATAAGTGTGAAAAGTCATAAATCCATTTTATCAGTGCCGTTGTAACTTCAAGTAGCCACTAAACGAATGGTTATAAGCAGGGGTGAAATGCTCCCGGTTCGGAACGGATCGCCCGATCCGGTAGCGATGGCTGTGGGTGGTTCAGAGAACTGGTAGCAAAAATCCCTGCCCCCCCCCCATGCCCAGCTGAGCCGCGCGATCATCAGAGGCTTTTTTAAAATTATTTTTTAAAGCATATTTTCTACAACCTCTTCGGCCAAAAAAAATGCTTTTAAAAGTAAAAAAAAAAAAGCCTCTGATGATCGTGCGGCTCAGCTGGGATCGTTAGAGGCTTTTAAAAGCATTTTTTTCTGCAAGCTCTTCTGCCGAAGAGGTTGTAGAAAAAATACTTTTAAAAGCCTCTGACGATCCCAGCTGAGTTGCCTGATCGTCAGAGGCTTTTAAAAGCATTTTTTTTGGCCAAAGAGGTTGTAGAAAAAATGGTTTTAAAAGTTAAAAAAAAAAAAGTTGGCCACACCCACCCAGTCACATTACCCCCACCACCAAGCCACGCCCACAGAACTGGTAGTAACAAATTTTACATTTCACCACTGGTTGTAAGTCAAGAACTCCCTGTACTAAGGGAGAAAGAACATGGGAGGGAAGAGGGCTTGCAGAAGTCCAAAGACCAGGCCAGGGAGTTTAAAAAGAGATTGCCATTTGGATTGGAAATCTTTTGCCTTCCTTGCAAAAAAAATCTCATTGCACTCATTGCCATAGTCAGATGTGGATTTCATTCTTCACGGGTCTGTGATAAGGAGGCGGTTAATAATGGGATAACAAGAGTTAGAAGGCACTTTGGAGGTCTTCTAATCCAACCCCATGCTCGAGCAAGAAACCCTACATTGTTCCAGACAAGTGGAACTTATTTGGAACTTAAAGCCTCCAGTGTTGGAGCACCCACCATTTCTGAAGACAATCCATTCCACTTGGTCGTTCTCACTACCAGGAAATTTCTCCTTAATTCTAGGTTGCTTCTCTGGATTAGTTTCCATCCATTGAGTGTTTTTTTTTTTTAATCAGGGCAACCGGGTCTACCCAAATGGGACAGAGCATACAGCTTCCACTTTCACCTTTCAGCCCCAATCCAGGAGCCTGATTAAAAAAAAACACTTAATCTCTCCCCTGGTATAGCTGACAAAGTGAGGAGAGCCTGTGGCTTAGAGAAGCGGTGGCTTCAGATTATGTTAGTACTGATTTGCCCCGCATGCGCACGCTCGCTTCAAAACCGTGCCTAAACAGGATCGCATAGAATTTAATAAAAGGTAAAGGTAAAGGTTCCCCTCACACAAATGTGCTAGTCGTTCCCGACTCTAGGGGGTGGTGCTCATCTCCGTTCAAAGCCGAAGAGCCAGCGCTGTCCGAAAACGTCTCCGTGGTCATGTGGCCAGCATGACTCAACGCCAAAGGCGCACGGAACGCTGTTCCCTTCCCACCAAAGGTGCTCCCTATTTTTCTACTTGCATTTTTTACCTGCTTTCGAACTGCTAGGTTGGCAGAAGCTGGGACAAGGAACGGGAGCTCACCCCGTTACATGGCACTAGGGATTCGAACCGCTGAACTGCCGACCTTTCGATCAACAAGCTCAGCGTCTTAGCTACTGAGCCACCGCATCCCTTTAGAGGTTAATACAATAGCATAGCAGTAGCCTGGGTTCAAATCCCAGAAGGGTTTGGCTAGCTGATGAGAGCTAAATAGCTTGAAATAGATCTATACTAAGTAAAGGTAAAGGTTCCCCTCGCACATATGTGCTATTCTTTCCTGACTCTAGGGGGCGGTGCTCACCTCTGTTTCAAAGCCGAAGAACCAGCAAGGACTGTCCGAAGACGTCTCCGTGGTCATGTGGCCGGCATGACTCAACGCCAAAGCCACACGGAACACTGTTACCTTCCCACCAAAGGTGCTTCCTATTTTTCTACTTGCAATTTTTACGTGCTTTCGAACTGCTACGTTGGCAGAAGCTGGAACAAGTAACAAGAGCTCATCCCATTACGTGGCACTAGGGATTCGAACTGCTGAACTGCCGACCTTTCGATCGACAAGCTCAGCGTCTTAGCCACTGAGCCACCGTGTCCCCCTAGATCTTTACTAGTCTCCGTTTATTTCTTTGTCGGTAAACATAAATTTTCCATCCATTGCTTCTTGTTCTGCCTTCAGGTGCTTTGAGGAATAGGTTGACCCCCACTTTTCTTTGTGGCAGCCCTTCAAATATTGGAACACTGCTATCATGTCACCCCTAGTCCTTCTTTTCACCAGACTTAGACATATCAATTCCTGCACTTTCCTCCCTGCTGTTAATTCTTCTTATCAGTGTGCTCTTGTCAAATCCTTCAGAAATGCTCCGTCTTTTCCTCCAGCTCCTGGCCAGAGGTTACTCGCTGTTTTCTCTGTGTACCTCTCAAACTTTACCCATGAAAATCTCAGCAGAAAAGGCCCGTTTTGCCAGAGCTTGGCTCCACTGTCTGTTGGCCTTCCATTGCTTTGTTTCACTGTAATTAAAATGCCAACTCCCTTGAGCTTTCATGACTCAGCAGAGAGATTGGAAGGATGACTTTAGAACAATAAAGATAATAAGAGGGAGGAGGAGAAGGGAATGAAGAGTCAGGAAAATTGCTCAGTCAAAAAGAGCAAAAGCAAACTCTTACTCAATATTAAAATGGGACCGAGGGGGGAGGCCGAGCAATTCCAGAATCGCATTACCATGTTTTCCAACTCCAGAATTTGAGAAATGAAATCCATTCGGCACTCGAAAGCAACAGCCTGCTTTCAGTTATTGCAAAAAAAATTTCCTTATTTCCCCCCCTCTCCCTCTCTTTGAGATTTATATACAAAATTTAATCTCCAAATGTTCACATTTGCTTTGGCAGGCTAATAGACAATCTCCTATGGTCACCAATTGAATGACAATTGTTAAACATTAGCAAATTATGAGATGCCAGCTATTCACAGGGATGCCAAAGCACCCTTGGTGAATATTTGTAGGCTTAAATAATATTGAGAGAAGTTCGAAGACGGGATTCATAGAGGAGAATTTTGAAGGCCTTCCCTGAAGCAAGTCTGGGGGAAAAAAAGAAAGAAATCTCAGCAACTTTCACATTCAATTGTCCCAAGGATGCTTCCCCCCCAAAGGCAGCTGGACTTTGTTTTTCCTTGAAGACGTTTCACTTCTCATCCAAGAAGCTTTTTCAGTTCTGATTGAATGGTGGAGGATGGAAGGATTTATATTCTTTGCAGTCATCTGGTCATTAGCACTCTCTGTGAGAATTGTTGAGGCCACTTGGAGGTTTATCTTTGCCCTCGGGATCACCTGAATAGTGCAAATGAGTGTGGAAACTTTGGGACAACCATGAGCTGGATGATTGAGAATAGCCATAAATGGGTTAGTTTCTCAAATCATCCCCTGGGGATATCATCAGCATTGATTGAGATTAATTGAGAGATTCAACCTGGAAATAAGGGGAAGGTCAAGCTATTTTCCAAAGCGCCCGAAGGCCAGACAAGGAATAATGGATGGAAACTGAACAAGGAGAGATTCAACCTGGAAATAAGGAGGAACTTTCTGACAGTGAGAACAATCAACCCATGGAACAGAAGTTGCCTTCGAAGGTTGTGGGAACTTCATCACTGGAGGCTTTCAAGAAGAGACTGAACTGCCATTTGTCAGAAATGATGTAGGGTCTCCTGCTTGGGCGGGGGATTGGACTAGATGACCTACGAGGTCCCTTCCAACTCTGTTAATCTGTTAAACCTGTTAAATTGCAAATGTTGGTCTGCAGAAATTCCGGTTGATCAGTCCTGTAACTCCCTGGTCACAATGACCTTCCCTTGTTAGCAGGCCAAGTCCTCTCCTGCTAACTTTTATTTAGAAATTGTTCTGCTTAAATAAGCACACTCCGGCCTCTGTCTCCACACTCAGCACCTTAGAGAAAGCAAGCGAGGGACATCAGAATTAGTTTGCTGCCCACAGGAGATAAAGCCGAAGACTTTAATCACACTACGGGGAGTCCTCAACTGACAACGATTCAGGTAGTCGCCATTCAAAGTTACAATGGCACTGAAAAAAGTGTCTTGGGATAATTTTTCACAAGTAAGACCGTTGCAACAGCTCCATGATCCCATGATTTACATTCTTTTTTTAAAAAAAGTTTTTTATTTTTATTTCTCGTAAACCCATTTACATGTACAGTCATTTCCATCATTTTTCATTCATCTTTTCTTTTTACTTTCATTTTTCATTTTTACTTTTTCGGGGCTGCTCTTTTACCCTTTACCTTTACTCCAACCTTTCTTCTTCTCCTCCCCTTCTCTTCCTTCCTCTTTCTCCTCCTACTTCCTTCGTTCTTCCTCTCCTTCTCTTTCCTATTTCCCTTTCTCTTCCACCACTCCTCTCTTCTTCCCTCCTTCTAACCCTCTCCTCTGCTCTTCTTTCCCCTCCCTTTTCTTCCTCTCCTTTTCCCTTTCTTCTTTCTCCTCTCCTCTCTTCTCCCTTCCTCTCTCTCTACTCTTTCCCCTCTCTCCTGTTGTTTCCCTTTTCAGTTCAATCTAAAGTGGTATTCGAGCAGCCCCAATTTTCTAATTATCTTTATTCTCATTTCAATTTCTTATTCAAAACAAAACAAATTCTGATTCGATTGTGGTCGTAAGTCGAGGACTGCGTGTACTTGAAGGATAAAAAAATAGAGAGGATTGTGTGGCTCCTTGCAGGTAGATTGGCTATCCCGGGCTCCCTTCCTTTGAGGCAGCTACCAGATCATGCAGGAATCTGTTACGTCAAACGGTCCTAGTGAAAATGACCAGATATGGAACCTCTATTCTACTTCCCGTCTTGCAACTGTAAGATGTTTCAACAGCCTCTTGGCTCACAAATGGCTTTGAATGCTAAAAATAATCCCACAGTGTTTTTCTGAAAGGCAATCCCATTGGTTGAGTTTATCCTTAAATTAAGCTTGTTGGTGAACTGAGCATCACACTTAGGGTGAAGATAATCAGTTCAGTGGGAGCTGTGACTATGGTGAGTAAAGCCCTGGAGTTGAGCCAGGTTAAATAGGTGGATTTAAAGGTTTCTTCCCAATATTAAAATCTTGATATTGGGGGGAAATATTGATTTTTGTTGCTGCCCGAGACTCAGTTTGATAGGTGGGATTAAAGCAATGAACTATAAACCAGGTGATCCTGAGTTCTAGTCTCCCTTCCTTGGTGGTGAAGTGGTTACAAATGCAGTATTGCAGGCTAATTCACTGCTCACTGCCAGGAGTTCGATCCTGACCGGCTCAAGGTTGACTCAGCCTTCCAGCCTTCCCAGGTGGGTAAAATGAGGAGCCATATTGTTGGGGGCAATAGACTGATTCTGTAAACCGCTTAGAGAAGGTTGCAAATCACTGTGGAGTGGTATATAAGTCTAAGTGCTACTGCTTTGGAGAATGAAAGTCCCATGGGTGGCTTTGGGCCAGACTCTTTCCCTTATGATTGTCACTTTGAGTTGATGTGTGTGTGTGTTTGTGTGTGTGTTTTAAATAAAAGACAAGATAAAAATCTAATGATTTCAAGATAACAGAATAAGAAAGAACAGGTAGTCCTTGACTTAAGTCCACAGTTAGGACAGGAACTTCCATCAGTAATCAGTATGGGCCACTGCTGGAAAAAATAAGAGGTGGGAACAATACGTACACTAAAATACAGGTGGCATATAAATGTAACAATGAAGGTGAGCTGTTCCATTCCGGCCTCACCCTCAACCCCAAACTGTGAAGGCTTGAAGTTACACCTTCTTAATCATCTGACAAAGCAGAGAAAATTTTTGGGGAGTTCAGGAAATGACAAGCTCTTAGATGGTAAGTGGTGATTTTTTTTTTTTTTTTAAAAAGGATTTTAAAAAAAATATCAAATCAATGCGTGAACAGTGTGGCAACTGGCTGTCATACATTCTAATTAATACAAGTAAAACTAATCAGGTTAATCATAATTATTACATTCAATCAACTTATGTATTTCTAATACCGTGTTTCCCCAAAAATAAGACCCTGTTTTATATTTTTGTGAACCTCGAAATAAACGCTTGGCTTTATTTTCGGGGAGGTCTTATTATTTTGGGGCACGTGGAGCAAACCAGAGGAAATGGCAGGGACTGGCTGCGGATGCGTTTAAATATTTTTGGGGAGGGCTTATTTTCAGGGTGGGCTTATTTTAGTACATGCGCTCAAAAACCGGATTGGGCTTATTATCAGGGGAGGTCTTATTTTAGGGGAAACAGGGTAATAATACACATTTATATTAGGTTGCAGTCTATCATTGTTCAATTATCTCGCGTTTTCTCTTGTTATTTTCATGTTTATATTGTTTTTACCATGACTGTTCACCGCTCTGAGTCCCTCGGGAGAAGGGCGGTATATAAATATAATAAACTAACTAACTTTATGATATAAAAATGTATACACTAATATTCCCCCTTCTCTTATTTCCATCACTTATTCTAGCTTTTAATCATGTCACCCTTTATTAAAAGACTTTTTCTTTCTATCCTATCTAACTTCTAATCATGCCACCTACCCCCCCCACCCCCAAAAAAGGAAAAGAGAGAGAAAGAGAGAGAAAAGGAAAAGCAGCTTAGAACAAGAACAAAAAAGAGAAGTCATCCATCCATCATCTCTTGCCCGCTTCAATAAGTGGTGGTTTTTTAAAGAGACCTTCGTAAGAGCTGCTTTGTTTCCCAAGTCAAAACAAAGCAAGGGGAATCTCGGCCCTTGAATGCTGGGTGGCTGGGAACAGGCGTGAACGCAGAAAAAACATCTGCAAATTCTGATTATTTGTGGCTTGCTGTAACGCCATATTTACTGAACAGGAAGGCACTCTTGTGTCGTTTCACAGCTCCATTGTACTTCCAAAATCCAGATGTGACATCCTATCTGTTGGAAGCATCCTTTAAGAATAAATAAGGGATGCAATTAAATTCACACACCCATCAGTTGGGTGTGGGGGAGGGATGTTTCAGGTTATTGGAAAATGCCAAATGGTCTTGGATGCCTGTTGGTGGCAACGAAATTATTTTGAGATCGGGATTTTAAGGGCGACTCCTCTCACCAACCCTTATCACCTCGCCTCCAGGAGCAAGGCTAAGGTACCTCTGAGCATGTCAGGAGTGTATTGCTCCAGGAAGGAGGGGGGTCCCTGATCTGCCCCTGCGTCTCTATTCTCCCTGATCAGCAGCAGAAAGAATTCCAAGGGCAGCAACCCCCCCAACCTCAGCCGGACCTCCGGCTGCCTGGCTGGGAACCATGGGAACTGAAGTCCCACACTGGCGGAGAAAGCAGAAGACGTCAGTCTTCTTCCAACACCCCACCCCTTACAGCCCCGCCGCCGCCCCTCCCTTCGAGCAGGGGTGTGTCCTGACCGGCCCCTGCCATTGGCCAGGCCGTAGCAAAGGCGGCGAGCTCTGCCCTCGGATTGGCTGCGGCGCGTTCGGCGAGCCGAGTCAGCTGCTGGCTTCGCTCTTTCTGCCGCGCCAGTTGCAGCAAGGGGAGCTGTGGCGGCGCCGGGAGACGCCGGGGCGAAAGCGGTCGCAAGCAGAGGACGCCGGTTGCCTGGAGTGGCGGTGAGTGGGAAGGGGGAAAGGTATTGCACGCTCCCCGCCATTTGGCGGAATTAAGGTAGGGGCCGGCTGCCCCTCCGTCCTCCTTTCCTTGGACCACCCATCAATGAACGCGAAGCTGGGAGCTGCTTCCCCCTCCTCTTTCTTCCTGCAGTGGCTTTGTGGGAAGCCCCCTTCCATCCCCCTCCTCCATAGTTGCTTCCCCCTCCCCTTCTCTCCCCCCCCCCAATTGGCTTTCTGGGCAGCCCCCTTCCATTCCCCTCCTCCAGTGTTGCTTCCCTCTCCCCTTCTCCGGCCCCGGCTTTTTAGGAAGCCCCCTTCCTTCCATCCCCCTCCTCTATAGTTGCTTCCCTCTCCCCTTCTCTCCCCTCCCACTGGTTTTCTGGGCAGCCCACTTGCATCCCTCCCCTCCAGTGTTGCTTCCCCTTCCCACTTCCCTTCTCCCACCCCCCACTGGCTTTCTGGGAAGCCCCCTTGCATCCCTCTTCTCCATAGTTGCTTCCCGCTCCCTTTCTCTCCCCCCCACTGGCTTTCTGGCAGCCCCCTTCCATCCCTCCCCTCCAGTGTTGCCTCCCCCTCCCCTTCTCCCACCCCCCACTGGCTTTCTGGGAAGCCCCCTTGCATCCCTCTTCTCCATAGTTGCTTCCCCCTCCCTTTCTCTCCCCCCCACTGGCTTTCTGGCAGCCCCCTTCCATCCCTCCCCTCCAGTGTTGCCTCCCCTCCCCTTCTCCCACCCCCCACTGGCTTTCTGGGAAGCCCCCTTGCATCTCTCTTCTCCATAGTTGCTTCCCCCTCCCCTTCTCTCCCCCCCACTGGCTTTCTGGCAGCCCCCTTCCATCCCTCCCCTCCAGTGTTGCCTCCCCCTCCCCTTCTCCCACCCCCCACTGGCTTTCTGGGAAGCCCCCTTGCATCCCTTTCTCCATAGTTGCTTCCCCTTCTCCCGCCCCCCCCCCCATTGGCTTTCTGGGAAGCCCCCTTCCATCCCTCATTCCGGACGGGTGGTTTTCTTCCCCTCCCACCTTTTGGGGAGGTGGGAGATTGAAGCCACACAGAGGCCCTCACCTCGCCTCTTTGTCCCCAAGCACCCTCGCCCCCCCACCAGCCCACCCGTTCTTCTAGGGAGGGGAGGCATTCTTGCTCCATCCCTTCCAAATGCCCCTCCTGGTCTCCGCCATCCCCTCTGCCTACTTCAACACCCCCCACCCCCACCGTCCATTTGGGAAAAACATCCCTCAAAAACTCTCTACAGAACCTCTGTGTGGATTGTCCTTATTTCCTCTTGCTCTGCCTTGTAGAGTTGTTTTGTAGATTAGTACCATCTATGTCATCCTTTTGATGGACCTGAGCTATTCTGGCTCACCGATTCCCCTTGGGAGATTCCCATTCCCCTGCTCTCCTATTTCTCTGATTTTATTTTATTTTAAAAAAACACAGAGCCTAAATCATAGGGCTGGAAGGAACTTGGAGGTCTTCTAGTCCAACCCTCACGCTAGAGCAAGATACCATATACGAAGGGTCCCCAAACTTGGCAGCTTTAAGACTTGGGGACTTCAACTCCCAGAATTCTCCAGCCAGTATAGCTGGCTGGAGAATTCTGGGAGTTGAAGTCCCCAAATCTTAAAGTTGCCAAGTTTGAAGACTTCTGCTATATACCATTCTGGACAAACATCACTTTACTTTTCTTCCAGCCCAGTGCCTTATTTGGAGGGTGTCTTCCAACTCTGAACATGGCCATTATCTTCTCCTGCTCTGCCAGGTGGCTTCTTCCCCATATTTTGGATCATTCTGAGCCTCTCCGTCCTTCAGGCTCTGTGTGCGATTTCCGCTGGCCACTGGAAGGGGCTTCTCAAACATTGCTCAGAGCTCTCTGGCTGAATTTAATGTTCGTACCTTTTGCAATCCAAGCACATCCCACAAATACTGAAACTGGGCTTCTTAGCTTTGATCAGAATAACAGAGTTGGAAGGGATCTTGAAGGTGACTCCTTACGCACGGTCACTCATGCCCTTGTCACCTCCTGTCTGGACTATTGTAACGCTCTCTACATGGGGCTCCCCTTGAGGAGCACTCGGAGGCTCCAACTGGCGCAGAGTGCGGCCGCGCGGGTGGTGATGGGAGCGACGTGACGCTCCCATGTAACACCTCTCCTGCGCAAGCTGCACTGGTTCCCGGTGGTCTTCCGAGTGCGCTTCAAGGTTTTGGTTACCACCTTTAGAGCCCTCCATGGCTTAGGACCTGGTTATTTACGGGACCGCCTGCTACCACCAATAGCCTCCCACCGGCTGGTACCCTCTCATAGAGAGGGGCGCCTCCGGGTGCCGTCGGCCAAACAATGTCGACTGGCGGCCCCCAGGGGGAGAGCCTTCTCTATGGGGGCACCCGCCATCTGGAACAAGCTCCCCCCGGAGATACGGAGGATCCCGGATCTGCGTACCTTCCGTCGCACGCTCAAGACTTTCCTATTTCATCAAGCTGGCCTAACCTAAGTTTTTCCCCTTTTTAAATGGAAATTTTAAATTTGGTTTTAAATTATTGGGGTTTTAAATTTGTTCAGCCAAATTATTTAATTTGTTTTATTCTATTTTAAATTTTGTATTTATATGTTTTATTCTATGGCTGTTCACCACCCTGAGTCCTTCGGGAGTAGGGCGGTATACAAATTCAATAAAATACAAAATACAAATACAAGGTCATCTAGTCCAACCCCCCTGTCCAGTCTCTTCTTAAAAGCCTCTGGTGATGGAGCACCCACAACTTCTGAAGGCATGCCGTTCCACTGGCTTATTGTTCTCACTGTTAGGAAATTTCTCCTTATTTCTAGGTTGCTTCTCTCCTTGATTAGTTTCCATCCATTGTTTCTTGTATTGCCTTCTGGTGCTTTGAAAAAATTACATTGACTCCCTCTTCTTTGTGGCAGCCCCTCAAATATTGGAACACTGCTATCATGTGTCCCCTCCCCTAGTCCTTCTTTTCACTAGACTAGACATACCCAATTTCTATAACGAATCTGTAATTCATATGTTTTAGCCTCCAGTCCCCTAATCATCTTTGTTGCTCTTCTCTGCACTCTTTCTAGAGTTTTTTTTTATAACATGGTCACTAAAACTGGATGCAGTATTCTAAATGTGGTCCCATTAAGGCTTCATAAAGCGGTACTAATACTTCAGCTT
Organism: Arizona elegans; assembly: GCA_022577455.1. Classification (NCBI taxonomy): domain Eukaryota; kingdom Metazoa; phylum Chordata; class Lepidosauria; order Squamata; family Colubridae; genus Arizona; species Arizona elegans. Next base: position 5,442,482 of record JAKOOJ010000022.1, on the reverse strand, counting down.
CATGGGGAATTTCATTGTTCTGATTAACTAATAGAAGCTACTTGCTTCTCCAAAAACAGACATAATTATTTGTTTATGCACCCAGTGCAGTGGTGGGTTTCAAGAATTTTTTATTACTGGTTCTGTGGCATGGCTTGGTGGGCGTGGTAGGGGAAGGATACTGTAAAATCTCCATTCCCTCCCCACTCCAGGGGAAGGATACTGCAAAATCTCCATTCCCTCCCCACTCCAGGGGAAGGTTACTGCAAAATCCCCATTTTCTCCCGATCAGCTGGGACTTGGGAGGCAGAGAATAGATGAGGGCGGCGCCAGTCAGAATTTTTGCTACTGGTTTTCCAAACTACTCAAAATTTCTGCTACCGGTTCTCCAGAACTGGCCAGAATCTGCTGAAACCCACCTCTGACCCAGTGCAAAAGTTGTCCTAAAAGCCAACCAAACACCACACCCCCAAAAATTAAAAGCAGGCAAAATAAGAAGTCTACCTATTTTTTAATCCCAGAGGAGGGGGGAAAAAAGAGGAATTTGAGAGGACAAATGTTTAAGAGCCCTTCGTTTTAATAATTGGGTGTTAATGTTAAAGGCTTATCCATTTCAAGGCAGTTTTATTTTCCTAACCGTCCCACCTAAGATGATTTTTCCACCCAACAATAATTAACAACCTGCTAACAAAATAACAGGACTTTCGCAGTTCTGTTAATAGATCGTAAAATCTCTTGTGCAAACCTAAGGATCATTAAGGCAATGATATGAAAAGTCCGGAAAGTCCTCCTTATCAAACTAGAGATAAGAATGGATTGGAGCTTCAGAGAGTTGAAAGGCCAAGTCATATCTTTTCTGCCCAAGCCGTAACAGTCCAGCATTTGATTCTACAAATTCACTGGGCACCAGCTGGGCAGATTTTGTATCATAGCAGGATAGCAGAATAACAAAAGGGAAGATTGGAAGATTGCAGGAACTGGGCCTGGCTAGTCTAGTGAAGAGAAGGACCAGGGGAGACAGGATAGCATCCTTCCAATATCTGAGGGGCTGCCACAGAGAGGAGGGGGGAGGGTCAAGCTATTTTCCAAGGCACCTGGAGGCCAGACAAGGAACAATGGATGGAAACTGATCAAGGAGAGATTCAACCTGGATATAAGGAGGGATTTCCTGACAGAACAATCAACTGATGGAACAGAAGTTGCCTTCAGAAGTTGTAGGAACTTCATCCCTGGAGGCTTTCAAGAAGAGATTAGACTGCCATCTGTCAGAAATGGTGTAGGGTCTCCTGCTTGGGCGGGGGGTTGGACTAGATGACCTACAAGGTCCCTTCCAACTCTGTTAATCTGTTAATCTCTCTATTAGTCTAACCTCCCCCCCCCCACCGCCTTAAAGCAAGAGCCTTATACCATCCTGCCCAAATAGATGTCCATCCTCTTTTTGAAAACCTCCATTGATGGATCATTCATAACTTCTGGAGGCAAGTTCTTTCTCTGATTAATTGTTCTCGCTGTCATTAGCCTGTCTTCTCTGAGATTAAGGCTAAGCATGCCTAAAATTGGTTGATGCTTGGATGAGCATTACTAAGAAATCTGGGGCTGTTGGCCTGACTGGAAAATTGAATATACTCCCAGGAAAAAAAAAATGGGTGAGGGGAGTCAAGAAAGAAACCTCTTTGTGTCCCGAAAGGCCAAGGAGACATTAGGTTCACCTTTTTGATCTAGAACAGGGGTCTGCAACCTTAAAACACTCAAAGAGCCATTTGGACCCGTTTCCCACAGAAAAGAAAACACCGGGAGCCACAAAACCCTTCCCGTGCCTGACTATTTCTTGAGCGGCCACAAAACTAGCCTATGTAGTTGTATTCAACATTCTGTTTTCTTCTGAAACTTTTCTTTTCTTGGATTTATCCATGGTTGGCCTACCAGGGGTTGAAAAGCTCAATAAATCACGTGCTGGCAGGTGTCACACATTGGCAGTTGCAACACATATTTTGAGTGACGGAGCCGCAGCAGAGGGGTGAAAGAGCCACATGCGGCTCCAGAGCCGCAGGTTGCTGACCCCAGATCTAGAATGATGTGTGCACGATACCGCTATTTAATTCTACTGGGTCATACCACGTCAGCCAGATTGTTTCAAAAGCTTACAGAAATAATGCTGTTTCAGGAAGACCAGAAAAGTGCAGCTTCTGCTCAACTTTTGGTATTTCTCGATTTGATCTGCCTGTTATACAAGCCAGGGGTTGGACTAGAAGACCTCCAAGGTCCCTTCCAAGCCTCACAATCCTAAAGCGTGTTCTGTGTTCTCTCAGACCTAACTTGTTCGAGGGAAAGGATGCTGAATTCTATTGCTGAGACATAAACGTCCCTCCGTCGCTGAGCATTTCCTCCTTTTGCAGAGGTGTTACACAACCGGATCAATCCAATTTCAACCCAACGTCCTCTGTTCCTTTTATCATTTCCGGACTAAATGTGTACAGTTCTGTTTTGGCAGGATGACGACCAGCATGGGAAGTGAGGAAGCTGCACTTCCTAGCTGAATCCCCAAACCTCATTTCCATGAGAAGGGATTCATTTTGAAATCCCAGTTGCTGTTGTCCTAAATGTTCCCAATCCATCTTGGTGACAAGATGCTATCAGATTTGGCTCTTGCTGGCCATGCAGCAGTCCCCACATCCTTTCGCTCTGCTTTTTCGAGCCTCGGTTTCTCCCCTCCCTCCCTCCCTCACACACTACCTCCAGTGTGTTTCCTTTACCACAAATCTCGTATTCATGCATCATCTTTTCCTTTATATATATAATTTTATTTATAGTTTTTTTCTTTAACATACATAAGTGTTTAGTGAACAGTGTAGTGTCTGGGTCAATTTACTTTATACATAATACAAATAACAATAGTAATATTGTTCAGGTATATGTAGTCATAATCTTTCAACTTCTAACATTTATGTCTATGTGGTCATTATAATATTTTATATAGCAGTTTATATCGTAATATTTTCCCCATCTCTTAATTTGGACCTCTGTTTTCTAACTCTCAATCGAGCAAATCCTGTATTAAGAAGCATTCTATATCTATCCGTCATCTCTTGCTCTTTTTAGTATTTCAACTCTTACTGATTTTTTGACCAATTTCCCATGTTCTTCCCTTGGGATCTTATATCTCCTTACATCACTCGCATTTTTTTAAAATAAATATTTTTATTAAACAGTTTTTTAAAACATCAAAAAGAAATATTTACACTTTCTTCTTTTCAACAGTTTTGCGTCGGTAATCGACTATACTTATACATTTTCTCTCTCTTATCTTAGTATATCTTTTATACATATTTCTAATATATCATATATATACCACTATAGTGTATTATATTATTCTAATTGTTTTATTTACATTAGACATAAATGTGTACCCAATTTCCTTTCCACAATTTTTGTTTCTTCCCATTTGTTCTTCTTTTTCTCCTCCTAATTTAACCAATACGTCTTCCCTTGTCCTTTTTTCCCTTTTCCTCCAACCATTTATACCATCCCTCCCAGACTAGGTAGTATTCTGTTTCCTCTTTTTCTTGTATCTCCTTCGTAAACTTACCCATTTCCGCACACTCCATGATATATCACTCGCATTTAATCTAAGTATTTTGTTTGCCTCTACCTCGCATCACCTTTTCCTGTAAGTTCTTTCCACTGAAATCTCCATTTGATAATGGTTCCCCCATGTTCTTTAGACGTCTCCCTCCTGCAATTATCTAGAGCTGTGGTGGATTGCATTGGCTTTTTTGGCTGCCACCGCACACTGTTGGCTGATATTTAATTGGTTGTCCACTAAGACTCCAAAATCCCTCTCACAGTTACTGCTATTAAGCCAGTCTATATGTGTACTTTGGGGTTGTTGTTTTTTTTTGCCTAAGTGTAAGACTTTACTTTTTTATACATTGAATTTCATTTTGTTAGATAGGGCCCAGTGTTCAGGTCTGCCAAGATCCATCTGGATCTTGACCCTATCTTCTAGGGTGTTAGCTATTCCTGCCAGCTTAGTATCATCTGCAAATTTGGTAAGTTCCCCTTCTATCTAAGTCATTTATGAAGGTAATGAAGAGTCCTGGGCCTAAGACGTGGTACCTTGTGGCACCCCACTGCTTAATTCCCTCCATGTAGACAGTCATACCGTTAAGCTAAATCAACTTTCTCAGGTTTGAACCAAACCAGTTCCTGTTTGTCTCCTCTCCCCTTTTTGTTAGTTAGAGGGAGGCGTGATATCTTGGCCTACGATCATGCAGGGGAAAGAGTTTTGCACCGTAAGCAATGTGTCTTCCCTCAGATCTCTCTGTACCATGAGGTAAGCATGATGTGTGGCAACAGCCGAGAGAACTTTGCTTAGTCATGGCTAAGCTGAAGATGTCAAGATTGTACGATTGCCACCTCCTGAGCCAATTCTGGGTGTGGGCCAAGGATGGTAATTGATTGCACCAGGTGCAATCCGGGAGGGAGAAGCTGGATTCAACCCTGTCGTTTGCCATCTGAGCTCCCGGGACGAGAACAGCCAAGGGTCACAACCGGTTGTGACAGGTGTCAAGGGACACACTGAGGCTGAAATTGCAACCTCAGGCTTAACTGTGAAAAGTGCAGAGAAGAGCAACTAAAACCCACTGCCCTTTACCAGGGTGGATATGATTTAAATCAGCTCTGTTTAAATCACGATTTAAATCGCTAGTAAAAAGGCTTGTTTTAAACCGACTCGATTTAAATCGTAATTTTTAAAGAGCAACGGTCATCTCTGTCCCGCAGCAGCTCCTCCTCTGACCCGCTGTTGACTCACCGACAGCCCCATTCACTTTAATGGCATGGCTGGGGATGTGGCAGTGGCACAATGAGGTGAGGGATATGGCAGGCAGCAGGTGAGTGAATGCCCGCTAACAGGCACTGCCATGATGGATCTGAAACGACAAGTGCTCTTTAAATGTAAGGACTCATTCTTGCTGGTAGTTAGAATCTTTAATGTGATTATTTGCCAACAAAATGAAGGTTTCCTATTTAGCTTGCAGAACCTGGATTCATTGAAGGAGTTTATCAAAAACGTAAATATTGCAGAATATACAGCCTCCTCATGCCACATAACTAAGGTCCGTTTCATGCTGAATAAACTACATTATGAATGTATCTTAAATAGAAAACTTATCTTTGGATAAGATTTTTACTCCAAAAGATTTTATTAAAGTAAATTTCATAAAAGTCCAATTTAAATTTTTAAAAATCTGATTTTTTTTAAAATCAATTTTTATCCACCCTGCCCTGAACTTAGCTATTCCAGCTGTGTCTTTCTTGCCTCACTTTTTTCCGTGTTTGAGTACCCGTACTCCTCAATTTATGACCACAACTGAGCCCCAAAATTTCTGTTGCTAAGCGAGACAGGTCATAAAATGGGGCAAAATTCAGTTTCCTTCCCCCCACCCCCCGTTGTTAAGTAAATCCCTGCAATTGTTCAGTTGGTAACACGGTTGTGAAGTAAATTCAGCTTCCCCATTGACTTTGCTCGCCAGATGGTTGCAAAAGGGGATCAGCACATGACCCCCCCACCTCCCACTCGGGACACGGCAACCATCCTAAATAAGAACCGGTTGCCAAGTATCTGAATTTTGACCATAGGGATGCCGCAATGGTCATAAGTGTGAAAAACGGCCATAAGTCCCCTTTATCAGCGCCGTTGTCGTTTTGAACAGTCACTAAATGAATGTAAGTTGTCAGTCGAGGAAGACTATCTCTTGCTTCAAACAACAAGACCTTGAAAATGGCCAGGAAATGGAAAATAGGTTCTGTGACTAGGTAGTGTGTGATATCTAAGGGAGCTTCATCACCGGAGGCTTTCAAGAAATGATTGGACTGCCATTTGTCAGATAATGGTGTAGGGTCGTGATGGTGAACCTATGGCACGCGTGACACATGTGGCATGCGGAGCCGTATCTGTGGGCACACAAGCGTTGCCCTAGCTGAGCTCCAACACGCATTCATGTGCCAGCCACCTGATTTTCAGCCCTTCTGGGCCCACTGGATGTCGGGAAACGGGCTATTTCCAGCCCCCGGAGGGCCTCCAGGGGGGTCAGGAAGGCAGTTTTTGCCCTCCCCAGGCTCCTAGAAAGCCTCTGGAGCCTGGGGAGGGTGAAAAACGGCCCCACTTTTCCATCACTTGCCAAAAGCTGGGGGAGCGGGGGGGGGTCATACACACATGTGCGGGGTGCATTGAATTATGGGTGTGGGCACACCTGCCCGCAAACCCCTCCGCGCTCCCCCCCATTTTTGGCACGCGACAGCAAAAAGGTTAGCCGTCACTGGTGTAGGGTCTCCTGCTTGGGCGGGGGGTTGGATTGGATGACCTACAAGGTCTCTTCCAGCTCTATACTATTCAACCTTTCCCTGATGCCCACCAAGCTGGCTGGTGATCACACTTAGAGATGGAAAGATTCCAACCAGAAGTCTGGCACAATGCAAGGGACCCTTGGATCAAGCATCTTCAAGCTTTGCCAAGTGCAAATAATAATAATAATAATAATAATAATAATAATAATAATAATAATAATAATAATAATAATAATAATAATAATTTTATTTCTATACCGCCCTTCTCCTGAAGGACTCAGGGCGGTGTACAGCCAGTTTAAAAACACAAGACACAACAATAATTAAAAATTAAAATAATTAAATAGATTTGGCTGATTTAAAACTCTAAAAATTAAAATACCCCAATTTAAAATGATTATATTGACAGCCCTGCCTGGCGGAACAACAAGGTCTTCAATGCGCAGCGGAACACCCGGAGGTCGGAGATCTTGCGTATTTCCGGGGGCAGTTCATTCCACAGGGCTGGGGCTCCCACAGAGAAATCTATGAATTCATATTTCAAGCTCTATATGTATTTGCTTATTTCAGAATTTGGGCAGTACTCCTGCCTTGCGCTCAGGTTCTTAGTCAACTTTTCACTGCCTTCCAAGTCCATATATAGCAGGCTTCCCTACCCTGCTGGCAAAGGATTTGGGTTATTGTGGTGGCAACGTCTAACAGCACAGTTGGGGAAGGTCGGGAGAAGCAAGCCGCCTTCCAAAATTTGCAACCGCTGCGCTGTGACAGCCAGGAAGTCTCTTCAGCGCTGGGGTGCTCCACATTCAACTAACAGCCTCCAAATATTATTTCCACCAAGCAGGTGTTACGTTGCCAACAGCTGCTGAGTTCTTCTGGTAGCTGAAAAAGAGCAGAAAGCTTGTTTTTGGCAACTGTGGTTTCCCCAGCCATGTCAGCTGTTGTTTGCATGATCCCACAGTTCGTAAGGGAGCATGTGACGTGGCTCATAAATTCCTGCACAGCTCTTGTTGATGGCTCCAGCCTGATGTGCTGGTCAGTTAAGTGAGGATAACGGAGGCTTTCGCTGTGGCCTTTGGAGCAGAGGGGCTGCCGAGGGTCTTCATGGGGGAAGATATGAGAGGCAAGGATTGCCTGCAGCTTGGGAGATACAGATTAACAGAGTTGGAAGGGACCTTGTAGGTGTCAGGCCTGCCTCCGTTCAAAACCCAAGAAGGAAAACCCTCGACTCCATTGTAATAGAGAAGAGGTCCTTTTTAACTGAGTTTGGAATGATAACCGTGAAAGCCAGGCTAGGTCTGCTTCAAAAGGTGCAAAAGTTGCAGGTTGAAAGTTTCCCCAAATCTCTCCCCCAAGGGTCCCAGGCTGAGTGTCCAATCCACGTCCCGCATAATGTCATGTGCAGCTCATCCTCAGGTATTTCGTCCATCTGGAATTCTAGGAGAGTTGGCCTTGACCAGTGGTGAAATGTAAAATTTGTTATTACTGGTTCTGTGGGCATGGCTTGTGGGTGTGGGGGTAATATGACTCAGTGGACGTGGCCAACTTTTTTTTTTTAACTTTTAAAACCATTTTTTCTACAACCTCTTTGGCCGAAGAGGTTGTAAAAAAAAATGCTTCTAAAAGCCTCTGACGATCCCAGCTGAGTTGCCTGATCGTCAGAGGCTTTTAAAAAAAAAATTAAAAGCATTTTTTTCGGCTGAAGAGGTTGTAGAAAAAATGCTTTTAAAAATTAAAAAAAAAAGTCTCTGATGATTGCGCGGCTCAGCTGTATTTCACTCCTGGCCTTGACCGAGTGTAAATAACTCCACTCAGCAGTGCAGTAATTCTTGAGAGCAAACCTCCCTTTTAGTTCACATGGGTCTTCACCACCCCAGCTCACTTCCCCAAATACCATGCTCCCCCCTCCCCCTGTTACTATGGCAGCCTATAGCAAGCATGCATCCAAGGAAAAACCCATGCTGGAGATCTGGCTGACAGTAGGTCATCTGGTCCAACCCCCTTACCCCCAAGCAGGAGATCTTACACCATTTCTGACAGATGGCAATCCAGTCGCTTCTTGAAAGCCTCCAGTGATAAAGCTCCCACAATTTCTGAAGGCAACTTCTGTTCCATGGGTTGATTGCTCTCACTGTCAGGGATACATTGCTATGGTCTTGAGACTCAGTCTAGCAAGTTTAAATAAGCCTACAGGTAGTCCTCACCTTACGGAAAATTAGTCATTAAATGGTGTGTGGGAGGCATCCCATGACTGCATCCAATTTTATGACTTTTTTTTTTTTTGGCAATGGTTGCTAAGGGAGACATTACAGAGTTGGGATTTGCAACCTTCCCCTGCCGTCTGGGAATTGAAGTCCACAAGTCTTAAAATTGCCAAGATTGGAGACCACTGTTCTAAACAACAGCCAAGAGGGGGCCATTTAGATCTTGGGAAGGGGGAATCTTGTTCCAGAGGGCAGGCTGTGCATTTCCTGGATCCCGATCGATGACATTGATTGATTGATTGATTGATTGATTGATTGATTTAAGGAACCGGGAAGGCACCAAACCTCAGCTGGGCAAATGTTATTTGGAGAGAGAAGGGAACTGAGGAAATTTAAGACAGCAAAAGGATGAAAAGAAAAAATGCCTGAAATCGTAAAATGGAGAAATGCCCCTTATCATGGGAATGGGAGGTAAAGGTAAAGGTTCCCCTCGCACATACATGCTAGTCGTTCCTGACTCTAGGGGGCAGTGCTCATCTCCGTTTCAAAGCCGAAGTGCCAGCGCTGTCCGAGGACGTCTCCGTGGTCATGTGGCCGGCATGATTCAACACCAAATTTGCACGGAATGCTGTTACCTTCCCACCAACAGGTGTTCCCTGTTTTCTACTTGCATTTTTTATATGCTTTTGAACTGCTAGGTTGGCAGAAGCTGGGACAAGTCTCAGCCTGTTAGGTGGCACTAGGGATTCGAACCACTGAACTGCCGACCTTTCGATCGACAAGCTCAGCATCTTAGCCCCTGAGCTGACTGATGGCCAAACTGTGGTGGATCCCGATGGGCCACCTGAGAAGTTAGCAGCGATAGTTGATGAGTGTGAACTGGGGAAAAGGCAGCCACTCTCTCTTGATTGACAGGTGCTGCCCTGAGGACTGTTGGCCTTTTTATCCCAGCCTTTTAAGCAGAAATGCCAACAATTAAATCTCAGGACTCTGACAACCACACAGAAGTTCTGCCTTTCACGGCTGTGACTGCAGGGTTCAGTCAGAAGCTGCAAAAATATGGAGGAGACCTTCTCAGTTTTGGGCCAGAGCTGATGGAACGGAACGGAATAGAGTAGAATAGAATAGAATGCATCCATGGTTCTCTTTTGTCCCAAAGGTGCTTTTTTCAGGAGGCAACTGGACTTTCTTGCTTTTTCTTTTGAAGACATTTGGCTTCTCATCCAAGAAGCTTCTTCAGCTCTGACTGGATGGTGGGGAATGGAAGGATTTATATTCCTTGCAGAAAGCTGGTCATTTGCATCCTTTTAGAGGGTCCTTGATGCACTTGGAGGCATATCTGTGTCCTCAAGATCACCTGAGTTAGTGCTCCTGGTTCCTGTAATCTGCAATTTTTCCTCTGGAAATCCATTCTTACTCCCACACTACTCAAAGGGTGTTCATCCCAAATTGCATAGCTAAAAGTATGTAGAGATTCTCAATCATCCAGGTCATGATTGTCCCAAAGGTGCTTTTTCAGGAGGCAGCTGGACTTCCTTGTTTTGTTTTGTTTTGTTTTGTTTTGAAGAAAGAACAAGAAAGTCGACTTCTCTTTTCTTCACCACAGATTCCCTTTAAATACCTTTTGTGGTCACGGACCATGATCATGGACCACCCAGACTTAACTCAAGATTTAAATCATAACATTTCTTCAAGCATAACAACTTTGTGGCCCCTCAGGTGTCCATGGACCACAAGTTGAGAACGAGTAGAGTAGGATGGGATGGGATGGGATGGGATGGGATGGGATGGGATGGGATGGGATGGGATGGGATGATAGCAGGAGAACCTATACCATTTCAGATAAGTGACTGTCCAGTCTCTTCTTAAAAATGATGGAGAGTCCAGGATTTCTGGAGGCAAGCTATTCCGCTGGTTAATTGTCCTCGCTGTTAGGAAGTTTCTCCATCACTCTGCTAAACAAATAATTCCCTCAACACTGTCAAACTGTCACATGAGGCTGCATTACTATTAGTCTTCTCATCGTTCCTATCACCCATCTACCTCCCACTTATGACTGTATGACTATAACTTTGTTGCTTGTATCCTTGCCATTTATATTGATATTGATTGTTTCCTAGTAGGATTTGATTGCTTATTTGTACCCTATGACTATCATTAAGTGTTGTACCTTATGATTCTTGACAAACTATCTTTTCTTTTGATGTACACTGAGAGCATTTGCATCAAAGACAAATTCCTTGTGTGTCCAATCACACTTGGCCAATAAAGAATTCTATTCTATTCTATTCTATTCTATTCTATTCTATTCTATTCTATTCTATTCTATTCTATTCTATTCATTCCAGGTTGCTTCTCTTTGTGATTAGTTTCCAGCCATTCTTTCCTGTCTTGCCTTTTGCTGCTTTGGAGAATAATTTGATCCTATCTTCTTCATGTCAGCCCCTCAAATACTGGAATACTGCTATCATGTCACCCCTAATTCTTCTTTTCTTTAGACTAGCCAAGCCCAAATCCTGCAGCCGTTGTTTCTGGACTAAAAATGCTTTTCATCTCCTTTTGCCCATGTCACGGTTCCTGCATTTCTCCCACAAGATCATTTTCCTTGCTCTCTTTATTTAGCCATTTACTTTACTTTCCTTGCACTACATATCTTGTACCATTTTATAAACACAGGGAAGGCAGTTATCTAAATTATCTTCCAATGAAAGAAATACAGAAACCAAATCTGAATAATATGCATTTGTTCCTTTCTGAATGCTGGTACCAAACAAGAGTACCAAATGAGACAGAAACAGCTCCTTTTGTGTTTCTGCGTGTCAATTCCCATGAATGTCCTGAAATTTAAGCATCGTGCAAAACAGAAGGGAGAGAAATCCTTTTATCCATAATTGTCCACTGCAGCTTGAACTTATCCGTTGCAGAAAAATTATCCTGCATATTTTTTCCCTGGCTCTTTTCTTTTAATGAAAGACAGTTACTGTAGCATTGAAAATCGGTCTGGAGGAAAAGAGGGTTGGATGCGGTACTTGCAGATGGAGTTTGATGTCTCTGCCTGTAATTTCGTGGTGAATGAAAATGTCCTTCGTTGTGCAATCTTCGGTTGGATCAGCTGTCTCAGTAGCTTCATCAGCCTGCCAGGAAATCCTAAGGGGGAACACGGAGAGGAATTTTTCACTTTGTGCAGCAGGAAAAATTACGCGGTGAAAAGCAGAACAGTGGCAGAAATACCTTTCCTGCCTCCGAGCAACGAACAAATCTGCACATGCGGCAAGGAGAGATTCAAGAGACATTCTCAAGCCTTCTTAGATTAGGGAAGAATCAGAGTGTTGCTTTCACCAATGGAAGGGACATTTTTAAAACAGAGCAAGAGAAATCCTGGTCCAGCGATAGTAGGAAACCTCATCTTTCTTGGTCAAATTGTGCTTCGCTTTAGTCTTTCATTATTTAATGGGATAACAGAGTTGGAAGAGACTTTGGAGGTCCTCTAGTCCAACCCCCTGCTCAAGCAGGAAACCCTGGCCTATACCATTTCATACAATGGGCTGTCCAACTTATTCTTAAAAACCTGCAGTGATGGAGCAGCCACAACTTCTGGAGGCAAACTATTCCACTGGTTAATTGTACTCACTTAGGAAATTTCTCCTTAGTTCTAGGTTGGTTCTCTCTTTGATCAGTTTCCACCCATTGCTTCTTGTTCTACCTCCCTGTTGTGGCTACTATTCTCCAGACCCCCAAGGCAAGAGACTCTATATCATTCTAGACAAATGGCTGTCCAATCTCTTTAAAAACCTCCAGTGATGGAGCACCCACAACTTCTGAATGCAAGGTGTTCCACTGATTTCTTGTTCTCTCTATTAGGAAATTTCTCCTTAGTTCTAGGTTGCTTCTTGATTAATTTCCATCCATTGCTTCTTGTCTTGCCTTCTGGCCCTTTGGAAAATAGTTTGCCCCCCTCATCCTTGTGGCAGCCTCTCAAATACTTGGACATTGTTATCTTACCTCCACTATTCCTTCTTTTCATTAGACTAAAGGTAAAGGTAAAGGTTCCCCTCGCACATATGTGCTAGTCGTTCCCACCTCTAGAGGGCAGTGCTCATCTCCCTTTCAAAGCCGAAGAGGTCTCCATGGTCATGTGGCCGGCATGACTCAACCAGTGGTGGGTTGCCCCCGGTTCGCACCGGTTCTATAAAACCAGTAATAAAACCGGCAGGAGGCTCCGTCCACTGACACTGACATTTATCAAAATGCGCAGAAGCTTCTGCACTTGCGCAGAAGAGCGTGCAAGCGTGCGGCCCCGCTGCAAACTGGTAGTAAAGGTAAGTAGAACCCACCCCTGGACTCAATGCCAAAGGTGCATGGAATGCTGTTCCCTTCCCACCAAAGGTGGTACCTATTTTTCTACTTGCATTTTTTACCTGCTTTTGAACTGCTAGGTTGGCAGAAGCTGGGACAAAGAACAGGAGCTCATCCCGTTACACGGCACTAAGGATTCAAACCACTGAACTGCCGACCTTTCGATTGACAAGCTCAGCGTCTTTATTTATTTATTTTATTTATTCACTCATTCATTTGACTAGACACACCCAGTTCCTGCAGCTGTTCTTCATATGTTTCATCCTCCAACCTCCTAATCATTCTTGTTGTTCTTCTCTGCACTCGTTCCAGAGTTTCAACATCTGTTTTTGTATTGTGGCACCCAAAGCTGGATGCATTATTCCAAATGTGGTCTTATACTATAAATACTATAGTATTCCTAGTATAATGCTATAAAGGCATTATAAAGTGGTACTAGAACTTCACGTGATCTTGATTGTATCCCTCTGTTAATGCAAACCTGGAACTGCATTTCTTGTAATAAAAGCAGGGAAGTAGTGTCTGATTTAAGTCTGGATGAAAGTCACTGATTTTTCTCCATTCAATTATTCGGCTGAATCAGTGGACTGTGGAATCGGGGCCTGTAAGCATCCCATAATGCTTCAGCCTCTGATTCGTTCACTATCTGATATCACTATCCTATGCTGCATTAACAGAGGGATACAATCAAGATCAAGGGAGGTACTAATACCACTCTATAAAACCTTAGTAAGACCCCACCTAGAATATTACATCCAGTTTTCGTCATTACAAAAAAGATGCTGAGACTCTAGAAAAAGTGCAGAGAAGAGCAACCAGAATGATGAGGGGACTGGAGGCTCAAACATACGATGGACGGTTGCAGGAACTGGGCATGGCTAGTTTAGTGAAGAGAAGGACCAGGGGAGACAGGATAGCAGTCTTCCAATATTTGAGGGGCTGCCACAGAAAGGAGGGGGTCAAGCTATTTTCCAAAGCACCGAAGGCCAGACAAGGAATAATGGATGGAAACGGATCAAGGAGAGATTCAACCTGGAAATGAGGAGAAATTTCTTGACAGTGAGAACAATCCACCCATGGAACAGAAGTTGCCTTGGGAGGTTGTGGAGCTTCATCACTGGAGGCTTTCAAGAAGAGATTGGACTGCCATCTGTCAGTGATGATGTAGTAGGGTTTCCTGCTTGGGCAGGGGGTTGGACTAGATGACCTACAAGGTCCCTTCCAACTCTGTTAATCTAATTAAAAAAAAAATTTTCAGTGCTGTGATAACTTTGAATGGTCACTAAAGAAATAAGTGTAAGTCAAGGACTAGCAGCATTTAGAATAAAACAAAAACTGAAACAACTAAAGTTGAGTTGGGCTTTTTAAAAATTTACAGAGTCATTGAGTTTCTATACCTATATTGAGAAACTGGTTAGAGCCTTGGCTATACAGATTCCTGGTTTGACAGTTTTCTGCAGCAAGTATAAACAAAGCCAATATCATACAAACAACATAATTTGATGAGTCATTTTCCAAGGGAAAGTAAATGACGCGCAGCCCCTTTGCTTGACAGGCAAGTTAGATGCTAATAGAGGATTTTAGTAGTCCTTAAACCACTGTAACAATTTAATTTAAAAACCATTTAAAGTTGAATGGTTGAATTCTGTTGTGGGCCGTTGTGTCTATTCTAGAGTTGCAATAACTGATAAAGTTTGAAAGATGGAGGACATGCATTTCCTGAATGTTGAAAAAGGTTGAAAAATAGACGGGTACAACAATTAGGAAGAGTTAAAAAGGTGAGGATGTGGTGGCTCAGTGGCTAAGACGCTGAGCTTGTCGATCAAAAGGTCAGCAGTTCAGTAGTTCGAATCCCTAGTGCCGCATGACGGGGTGAGCTCCTGTGATTTGTCCCAGCTTCTGCCAACCTAGCAGTTCGAAAGGACGTAAAAAATGCAAGTAGAAAACTAGGGACCACCTTTGGTGGGAAGGTAACTTCGTTCCGTGCGCCTTTGGTGTTGAGTCATGCCGGCCACATGACCATGGAGATGTCTTCGGACAGCGCTGGATCTTTGGTTTAGAAACGGAGATGAGCACTGCCCCCTAGAGTTGGGAACAACTAGCACATATGTGCGAAGGGAACCTTTATCTTTTTTAAAAAGGTGAGATCCAGGTTCAGTCCTCAATCTAGTAGCAGAAGCTACTCGAGATACTCAAAAAGCTGTCATTGGAAACCGCGGAGGGAAGCAGTGAAGTTCCCCTGGGAAAAACGGTAAAGGCACTAGGCTAGAAACTAGGAGATCATGAGTTCAAGTCCTGTTCTAGGCACAAAAGTCTGCTGATGACTTTGGGCCAGTCCATTTCTCTCTCTCTCTCTCAGCTCAACCCATCACACAAGATTGTTGTTGTGGGGAAAATAGGAGGAGGAATGCGTGTTGGATATCTTTGCCACCTTGAATTATTTGTAAAAACAATTGTAGAAGGTTAGCACCCACCCCTCTCCTAGAAGAATGAAATGTTTTGAGAAATTAAAAAGGCAGAATATTGTATTTCCCCTAAAGGGAGAAATATGCTCTTGAAGACAGAAAGCAGCCTCCCCCTTTCTTAATATCCCTCAGCAGATGTCAGCACTTAAGAGATAAAGAGATAAATAGCTCTATTCATAAGCAAATACCCTTGCCCAAGATCCAACAGGGAAAAAGCCATTAGGCCACAATAGGAATTGCCCAACAAGCCCCTTCATGCATTAGCCAAACGTCAACCAAACTTAGCTCAGACAAACATGACCCCTACATGATCCCATGGGAGTCTGACAGCAGCCAATAGAATACATGTTATTGCACAGGAACAGGAAGCTCAAGTTCAAAGCCCCAAGAGAAGGTATAAATACCCCCCACTCCTGACTCCATGTGGTCAGCTGCCCAGAACCACAAACCACCATGTGGTTCTGCTTCATCAATAAACCACCTTTCCTATTAGTCTCCATGTTTCTAGTGTCTTTCTCCCGACTTGGAACTGAACTAGATGGATATATCTTCCAACACAATAAAGACAGAATGCAAATAAAAAACAAATAAGTTAAAAAGGTACTATCTCAATGCCAGCCGTGAAGAGAGGAAGCAGTGAGGAGTAGGCAATTCGGGAGGGATTTGAAGCCACTGATTGAATTGAAACTAAATACGGGAAGTCCTCGATTTACAATAGTTTTGTTTAGTGATTGTTCAAAGTTATGACAGCACTGAAAAAAGTGACTTAATGACCGTTTTTCACACTTATGACCATTGCAGCATCCCCATGGTCAGGTGATCAAAATTCAGGTACTTGGCAACTGATTCATATTTATGACGGTCGCAGTGTCCCGGAGTCACATGATCCCCTTTTGTGACCATCAGACAAGCAAAGTCAATGGGGAAATTCGATTCACTTAACAACCTGAGTCAGTAAGTTAACAACTGCAGCGATTCACTTAACGATGGTGTCAAGGAAGGTCGTAAAATAGGGGCAGAATTCACTGAATAACTGTCTCACTTAGCAACATAAATTTTGGGCTCGGTTGCGGTCATAAGTGGAGGATTCCCTGTAGGACTCAACTGAGAAATTGGAGAAGTGGCCATGCAAAATTTGGAAAGCAAAATGTTGCTATAATATCTGCAGTTAATAGTCATAATACGGAAGTCTTCTTTCTCTTTTTATTTAGCAAACTTTAGCTGGACAGAAGCGTTTCTTCCTTTCAGAATTAGCTCCGTGCAGAGCTGGAGAAGGTCTAATTTTAACCATCTCCAAATTCTATTTTGCCCCATTCATTTCTCTCCACCGTTCTCTTAGATAGAAGGAAGAATTGCAAATTTCCTGCCTGACTTTCTTCTTGGGTGGTTACTACAGCAACCGGGTAATTGCTGAGATGAAGCAGTTGCCGGGAGATTGATGGTACACAGCTCCACTTCCCTTCCCCTTCATTGCTTCCACCCCCCCTCTCCCCCCCATCCCTTGCTCCCATTCCCGTCCCATTATGGGTGCCATGGCAACCCACTTGGAATAAGCCAGGCCTCCCCGTATGGAAGGAAGAAAGGGGGGGAGAGAGAGAGAGAGAGAGGCGCTGCAGGGATTCGCATTGTGTGCAAAGGTTGGCACCCAACAGTGGCTGTGTGCGCTGAATGTTTGTGCAAAGAAAAGAGGTTTTCCAACCGGATTTCATGCTGCCCCCACCCCGAATTGACCACGGTGCTGGCACTTCACATCACCGTTGGCGCATTAGGCAGCCCCAGAACAAAGCGACAATCTCAGAGTCATTTCTCTTGTTGGGGTGGGTGGGGGTGGGTGAAAGAATATGTCCATGGAAGCCAGTTCTGAGGGTCAGTTCACCCACACGCGTTCAGCCGGGCACAGCTTTAACAATATCTGGCGGGTTGCTCAGCCATCTTTTGCTGCGTTGAGTGTGTTTGCACAACGCAACGCCCGCGTGCAGCAACAACAATAGCACCGGGGGGGTGGGGGGAGCACAAGGCAACCTTTACAGTGCATTTTATCCTCCCTCTGGTTCACGATTATCAATATGAAAATGATCCATCTGTAAAATATGGCCAAATTCCACTTAGGAGCCTGAGTGGCGCAGCAGACTAATGCTACTGTTAAAGGTACTATTTCGCTTCCAGCGGCCTGCAATTACTGCGAGTTCAAATCTCACCAGGCTCAAGGTTGACTCAGCCTTCCATCCTTTCTAAGGTAGGTAAATGAGGACCCGGTTTGTGGGGACAATAAGCTGACTTTGTATAAAATATACGAAAGGATGAAGGCTATTGCTTAACGCATTGTAAGCCGCCCTGAGTCTCTGGAGAACGGCGGTATATAAATCAAATTAAAAAAAAAAAACATCTCGCCTACTGGACAGCTTTCCACAAATGATTGGGGTTGTTGGGGTTCCCCCCCCCCAATTTTTGTGAGCACTGATGCATGCTGAGAGTTGGCTGTGAGGTTGTGCATGGATCTAGTCCAACAAGGAAACAGTTGTTTAGAAAGCATCTTGCAATGGACTTTGATGGAGACCATAATTATGTAATTGGAGAAATACTTAAAAAGATGGAGGAAAAAAATGGATAGGGTAGAGGAAAACCATAGTGTTGGAAGAGATATCCATCTGGGTTCAGTTCCAAGTGGGGAGAAAAAACATCGGAAACATGGAGGCTGCTTGGAAAGATGGTTTAATGGTGAAGCAGAACCACCAAGCACGTGTGATTCTGAGTAGCTGACCACGTGGAGTGGAGAGTGAGTGTTATTTATACCCTTTCTTGGGCTTTGAATTTGAGCTTCTTGTTCCTGTGGCAAGGACATCTATTCTATCCGCTGTTGTCAGACTCCCATGGGGCCATGTATTTATTTTATTTTTATTTTATTTTTGAATTTGTATACCGCCCTTCTCCCTGAGGACTCAGGGCGGTGAACAGCCAAATAAAAACATCAAATACAAATATTAAAATACAGTTAAAAATATATATAAATTTGGCCCCGTTAATTAAAAACAATAAACAAAACACTTAAAAACACTTTAAAAAATTAGGCCAGCCCGGCTTGCTGGAAAAGAAAGGTTTTAAGGGCACGGCGGAAGGCACTGAGGTCTTGGATTCTCCTTATCTCTGGAGGGGGTCATGTATGTCTGAGTAAAGTTTGGTTGAAGTTTGGAAGGTGATGCGATATCCTTAGGAGATTGTGCCATGTGGTGAGCTCTGCTGATAGATGGGTTAATCCTATTATGTCCCGGTGGGTCATGTCTTAATCCCATCATCCTGGAGCTGGAGGCCTTTTGTCTTGTAGATAGGCTGGCCCAGTCTTTCTCAATGGGCACCAAATATCTGCTGGGGGCAGGGAGCTGCGGGGAGTTGCTCTTTGTCTTTAAAAACATGTTTCTCCTTTTCTCATCCAGGAAAAAGTAATATTATGCCTTTTTAATATTTCCTAAAATATTTCATTCTCCTAAGAGGAGTGGGTGCCAACATTTTTCAATAGCCAACTAAACAATCTTTACAAAGAAGAAGGAAAAAAATGGGCCTTCAACTCTAATGGATATTTTAAAGGGTTTTTAAAGGTTTCTTAAAATATAATGTATTAGCACTTCCAGGATGTTCCCCCCTCTCAGTTCAGAAACGGGACAATGCTTCATTATTTTATCTCTCATTAAATTTCACTCAACCAATTCTTACATTATTTGATGGAATTTGGGGAAAATATCCAGGTCCAGTTCCAAGCCGGGAGAAAGGCACTGGAAAAAACATGGAGATTGATTGGAAAGATGGTTTATTGAACAGAACCATAAAGACAGGGTGCAGTTCTGGTGCAGCTGAACAAATGATTGAAAGGGTGGATGGATCTTTATAGGTTGCTGTGACTTTGAAGTTGGAACTGTTCTGGGTGTGATGCAATGAAGGGGGTTTGTGTTCTGAAATTTAATTTTAATTTAATTTAATTAATTCAATTTTTATGAATTAATAAATAAATAAAGGGCGATTTCTTCAGCGGCCAGCTTCATCTCAGAATGGCTGAGATTTGGGGTTAAATCAGGATCCAACTGTGTGCAAACCCAGATTCCTGCGGAGAGTCAAACCAGATGTGACAGGACATCCGTGCCTTCACCTCTTCCCTGTCAGTTCATCTAGAAATTTTGAAAGACAAGCCTCCAAAGGAGACTGGAGAAACGGTGGATAAGAGGACTACTAGACTCTTTAACAGATTAACAGAGTTGGAAGGGACCTTGTAGGTCATCTAGTCCAATCCCCCGCTCAAGCAGGAGACCCTACACCATTTCTGACAAATGGCAGTTCAGTCTCTTCTTGAAAGCCTCCAGTGATGAAGCTCCCACAACTTCTGAAGGCAACTTCTGTTCCATTGGTTGATTGCTCTCACTGTCACAAAATTCCTCCTTATTTCTAAACTGAATCTCTCCTTGATCAGTTTCCATCCATTATTCCTTGTCTGGCGTTCAGGTGCCTTGGAAAATAGATTGACCCCCTCCCCTCTTTGGCAGCCCCTCAAATATTGGAAGATGCTATTATGTCTCCCCTGGTCCTTCTCTTCACTAGACAAGCCATGCCCAGTTCCTGCAACCGTTCATTGCATGTTTTAGCCTCCAGTCCCCTCATCATCCTGGTTTCTCTGCCTCTCCACTTTGCTGTTTTCAGGATCAATGTTGGTGCCGAGTGGGAAAAATCCCCTTACATGTTTTTTCCCTGCAAGATCTGCTTCCTTTGGTGAAAAAAAGAGAAGACATTCCTTTCACAATTTATCTCAAAAATAGGTTTGCTGAGAAATTCTCCTGGATTGGATGCTCTGTTCTTGCACTAATTTAGCATGTGGGAATGAATAGCAATAGCAATAGACTTATATACCACTTTAAAGTGTTTTACAGCCGTCTCTAAGCGGTTTACAGAGTCAGCCTCTTGCCCCCAACAATCGGGGTCCTCATTTTACCCACCTCGGAAGGCTGGAAAGCTGAGTCAGTCTTGAGTCTGGTGAGATTCGGTCTGCCAAATTGCAGGCAACCGGCAGGCAGCAGAAGTAGCCTGCAGTACTGCATTCTAACCACTGTGCCACCACGGCTCATTGAATATTTGGAATATTCCCTTTCTTATTGCAAATTTGCCCCCTTGGGCTCTGCAGCCTCTCTGGCTTCTCTGATTTCCCAACACACCTTCCTCCTCCTATTTTCCCAACAACAACAACCCTGTGATGTGGGCGTGTCTGAGAGAGAGAGGGATTGGCCCCAAGTCACCCAGCAGGTTTTAGTGGCTAAAGCAGGACTTGAACTCACGGTATCTTGCTTTCTAGCCCGGTGCCTTAATCATTTTTTGCAGGGAAAATTCATGCTTCCTTCCCGTTTCATGCAACATAACCTTTTGAGTGTCCAGAACAGCTTCTGCTACTAAACTTGGATCTAAACCTTTTCAACTCTTCCTAATTGTTGTACCAGGCTGTTTTTCAATCTTTTTCAGTCTTCAAGGAATGCACGTCCTCCATCTTTTTAAACCTCAGAATAGACAAAGCGGCCCACAACACTATTCAACTATCAAACCCCCTATGAAATTATAGTCCCATGGCGCTTTTTAGACCAAGAAACATGGACAGCCAGGGAGGCTACAGGAGGTCCAAGAACGTCCTACAGAAACCACCTCTTGTGACTCTGTCCTGTTGTTGAGACGTAGTTGGAGAATTTCTCCTTCTCTTGGACCTCTTGGAGAAACCAGCCATCCCACTTCTCTGCCTAGTTTGTGGGTGGATCAAAGCAGTGGTGAGATTCTACCGGTGCAACTACTCGCTTCGCTCGCACGCACACCAAACACACGCTCCGCGCGCACGCAGTACATTTGAAAACAGCTCTAAAACTTACCTTCTACTGCAGCCCTCGTTAGTAAAACAGCTCTGCCGTGCCTATCCGCTGGGCTTCAAACAAAGGAAATACAGGTCGGTATAGCGCAGGGGCAGGTAGGTGGGCCCAGCTGATCACTGGAGCAAACCAGTTCACTCTCAACTGATCATCGGAGCTAACGGTTTGCCTGAACCGGCTGAATCCCACCCCTGGATCAAAGCCACATACCCTATCTTTAAAAAAATCAAAACCATCCTGCCAAAAAAATTCAGCTCCGTTGCAGGAGGAAGGCAGGTGTCCATCTGGTGTCCCCCTCCCTTCCCTTCTCCACGGCTGTGGGGGCAATGGAGGGTACCTTTCCAAGCAAAACAACCGTTGGGGAAGGAGATTCCATTGAGGGTTATACAGATAGTCCTTGACTTACAACCACAACTGAGACCAGAATTTCCGCTCTCATTTCCACGACTGGCTGCGGAATTCTGGGAATCGAAGTCCACAAGTCTTAAGGTTGCCAGGTTTTGAGACCCCTGCTGTAGATTGGCTGAAGAAAAGGATGGGTGGGGTGGGGGGCGGCGGCTGGATTTTAATAGACATAACCGATTGTGATTTGCACTATATTCGTAAGTGTTCGTTGTCTTACTGAGGTTCAGAGTTTCGTGAATCACAAATGGCTTCATGGAATCAAGATCAGTCTCCGTTTTCATTCTGCCAATCAAATCTGCAGGGAGGAAGCCCACCTGACCGACTCTCAGTATCTGAAGTCTTGAAGGACTGATATGGATCTAATTTCAGGGTGGACTGTTCCAGAGAAGAGGGGAAGGCCAGTTGAGGGTGGGGAGGAGAGTTCCATATTAGATTCTCCTAGGTGGGCAGACCAGGAGTAACTAATCCTGAAGTTATCCAGCTCCTGAGAGCCCTTGTAGTACAGGTGGTCCAGGACCACAATTAAAGGCCAAATTCTGTTTGTTGCTAAGCAAAATAGCTCTTGCCCCATTGTGACAAATTTTCTTGATGCCATTGTTAGGTGCAGTCATTCAGTTAGTAACATGGGATTAAACCTGAATCTCTTCCTTCTCGTCTGAGACCTTCGTAACTCAAAAAGAAATAAACTCAGGGGTTGAGCTCTCTGTTCTTTGGAGGGGTACCATTATTTGAGGTTGTTTCAGGCTATGGAAATTAACAAACTGAACACTGGACATTCACCAAATAAGCTACGTTGGGCGTAGCAGTTAGCTAGAAGCCAAGAGACTATGCATTCTAGTCTCACCTTGGGCATGAAGCCAGTTGGGTGACCTTGACTTTCTCCAAGCCGAGGAAGGAGGTGACAAAACATTTCTGAAAATTTTGACAGAAAGACCGCAGGGACTTGTCCAATTGGTTTCTAAGAATTGGACATGATTGAACGGAAGGGTAGGGGGGAAGGCTAATGCATTTGTTGACCTGACCCAAATTATGCAATCGTGAGGAACAACTTCTCTTCGATGCTTGGGGACAGTGAAATCTGACCCAAAGTTTATTATCCAATCTCCCACCCCCCAAAAAAAGTCCTGATTTTTCTGAGCTGAGAAACTGGACATTGGAAATCCTCGACTTACAACAGTTCATTTAGTGACCATTCAAAGTTACAACAGCACTGGGGAAAAAAGTGTCGTAGGACCCTTTTTTCACACTTAACAACTGTTGCAGCATCTCCATGGTCACTTGGTCAGAATTCAGATGTTTCATATTTATGACGGTTGCAGTGTCCTTGGGGGGGGTGGGTGTCATGTGATCCGCTTTTGCAACCGTCTGACTAGCAAAGTCAATGAGGAATCCAGATTCACTGAACAATAACCATGTTACTAACTTAACCGATGCAAGGATTCGTGTAAAGAACTGTTGCGAGAAATGTCCTAAAATGGGGCACTTAACCAATATTTCATTTCATAATATAAATTTTGGGCTCAGTTATGATAAATGGTGGGATTCAGCCGGTTCGGGAGAAATTGCTGGCTGGCCCTGCCCCTTCCAGGAGTCCCCACATGCTCCATTTTGGCTCTCAGGTAAGTGCAGGGAGGCCTACTAGGCCCAAAACGGGGCACGGGGGTGGCGCGTTCCACACCCCACCCCCATGTGGTCCGTTTTTGCTCCCAGGGGTTGCAGGAGGCCGAGTGCTGCCTGTCACACACCTCTGGCCACGCCCACCATGGCCACACCCTTCCAGCCGGTTATTAGGGCAGAGAACCGGTTGTTAAATTATTTGAATCCTACCACTGGTTATGATCCTAACTCAAGAACTAAATGTATTGGGTAACCCCGTTGGAATGAACCCCGAGGAAGAATTGTAAGATGTAGCATCAACCAATTAAGTCTGTGAATCAGCGTTATAGGTGAAATTCTGATTTCCAGCAGTTGAACTGCATCTGACCTACACCAAGATTTAGTTAGGCAGGAAACAGCTATTGTAAAAATAAATGCAAGCTGCTTGCAAACCTCTGTGGTTTTTCAAGATTTGTTCGGGCCGGCAGAAATGCCTTCTGCACGGAACTGCGGTTGGTGCATAGTTAGTGTGGCTTATGATGCTGCTGCATTTCTTTAACCAGAAAATATGCTTTGAAATATGGGGTTTCCAATATAACTGTAACACTTGAAGCAAGCTGCATCTTCTTAGAAGATAAAAAGCAAAGAAAAAAACCCAAACTAGCCTTTTAAATTGGTGTGCTCGTTTGTAAAATTAAACCTGAGCAGCTGCCAAAATAAAATAAAAAAATTAAAAATCTAGTTTTTAATTTAAGGAGGAAGTTTTGAACTTGCTTATTTGTCATCGGAGTCTGTGAGAGCGTTTTTGAATTTGAATCTGGACTTGTTGACTGAATTTTGCTTGCGGTCGCTTTTTTTTTTTTTTTTTTAACGGGTAGAGAGGAGCACCGGGGGGATGTTTCTAGCATTTTAATTAAGTGTTTTAAATTCACTGCCTTGTATTGATGTTAATCCAAGGCTGAGTGGTTTTAAACAGCAGCAGCCAAAGGATTTACAAATGATGAAAATTGCCTGTAGCTGAGCAACGGATTTAAATTCAGGGTTTTTTTTTGAGAACATGAGGTAATGTTGCAGCCTGAAAGTTGGAATCGCCCGTCATCTAAACTCTGGATGAAATTCTAGCAACGTAGAATCATAAAAACAACATGAAAAATTCTAGAAGCTCCATGCTGGGAAGCTGGGTTTGAAATTCCTTCTGCATTTCTGGTCCTGGAGATCCTTGGCCCACCAGTTCAGGTTATTTATGTTCCGTATTTATTTTTGTTGCATTTTCTGCCAAGAATCCTGGGGACAGTTGTTTTTAGCATAGCACATAGAATCATAGGGATAGAAGGAACCTTAGAGCAGGGGCGAAATCCAGCAGGTTCTGACAGGTTCTGGATTGTAGCTGAAATTTTGAGCAGTTCGGAGAATCGGTAGTGGAAATTTTGAGTAGTTACCCTGTTTCCCTGAAAATAAGACCTCCCCTGATAATAAACCCAATCCGGCTTTTGAGTGCATGCGCTAAAATAAGCCTCACCCCGAAAATAACCCCTCCCCAAATAGTAAGACCTCCCAAAAAATAAGGCCAAGTACTTATTTTGGGGTTCAAAAAAATGTAAGACAGGGTCATCTTTTTGGGGAAACACAATAGGAGAACCGGCAAATACCACCTCTGGCTGGCTGTAGAGTAGGGTGGGAATGTAGATCTTGCAGTATCCTTCCCCTGCCACACCCACCAAGCCACACCCACAGAACCGGTAGTAAAAAAATTTGGATTTCACCACTGCCTTAGAGGTCTTCTAGTTCAACCCCCTGCTCGAGGCAAGAGACCTTATGTCATCTCACTCAAATGTGGGATGATACATTTGTGACACATTTGTCCACGCTTAGTGGACAACCAGCTAAATATGTGCAGGCAATAAAGATTAGGCTAGAAACAACACCAGAATGTTTCCTTCCTGCCTTCCTTACAGGATTAGCCCTGTAAAGTGGAAAAAAAACAAAATAAGATTTCTTCCAACAACCAGCTCTCCGAACTGCTTAGAAAGTTAACAACCGGTTCTCCCGATAGGTGCGAACTGGCTGAATCCCACCACTGCCTACCCACCCCCCAAAAAAAACTGTGTCTTCCTATTTACTTTTGTATTTTACCTCATAACCTAATGTTAAACATGGAAACATTTTCAAAACTAACTCTCATCCAGTGAATGAGCAGGAACAGAATCAGTGGAAAATATTCAGCACAGCAGGGCCATTAATCTGCTTTTGACTTTTTCCTCCAAATCATAGAGGGCCTGGATGAGAAACAGTGGGTGGAAGATAGCAGAATAATAAGATCATTAAAGAAAGATCCAACCAGGAAGCAAAGAAAACATTTTCTGACTGGTGAGAACAATTAATCAATGAAACAACTTGCCTCCCTGAGTTCTGGGTGCTCCATCACTGGAGGTTTTCAAGAACAGGCTGAACCACCATTTGTGTCAGCTGTTTGCTTGTGCTTCACTGCTCTACGGTGACAGCCTGGCATGAACGGAGGGGAGGAATGAAGGGCGGAAGGCTTGGGGAAATGCAAGTAAATGCTGCATTTCCTGGGACGATGCCTCAAGGTTACCAAGCAGAAAGAAAAAGGGAGCTGCATAACAAATTGCATTTGGATTGACCGTTATGAAAACTTCTTACCTGAAACTGATTGGTGATACTGGGGTGGGCAGTGAGAGACAGTGAAGGAAGGGAGAAGTAGAACTTGGGTATTTTGGCACGCAATTCTCAGTTCTGGCTTTGCAATGCTGCAACACCCGTGCTCTCTAATAAAGCTATGCCTTTCACAGGCAGGTTTCAAAACCCGTCACTACCGGTTCACTTGTGGGTGCTCGCGCATGTGCGTGACACTTCTGTGCATGTGCAGAAGCGTCTGGGAGGGTGGACGGAGCCTCCCGCCACCGCTGCTTCTGATTCACCCGATCTGGTAGCAACCCATCACTGATGCCTTTCTCAATGAGCCAAGGATTGTTTTTACTTAGTGATACAAGTTGTGGGCAAGTCTGACAATTTAACAGATTAACAGAGTTGGAAGGGACCTTGTAGGTCATCTAGTCCAACCCCCCACACAAGCAGGAGACCCTACACCATTTCTGACATATGGCAGTCCAGTCTCTTCTTGAAAGCCTCCAGTGATGAAGTTCCCACAACTTCCGAAGGCAACTTCTGTTCCATGGGTTGATTGCTCTCATTGTCAGGAAATTTCTCCTTAATTCTAGGTTGAATCTCTCCTTGGTCAGTTTCCACCCATTATTCCTTGTCTGGCCTTCAGGTGCTTTGGAAAATAGCTTTACCCCCTCCTCTCAGTGGCAGCCCCTCAAATATTGGGACACTGCTATCCTGTCTCCCTTGGTCCTTCGCTTCACTAGACTAGCCATGCCCAGTTAACTGTTCTTCATAATGTTTTAGCCTCCGGTCCCCTAATCATCCTGGTTGCTCTTCTCTGCACTTTTTCTAGAGACTCAACATCTTTTATATAGTGTGGTGACCAAAACTGGATGCAGTACACTAGGTGTGGTCTGGTTTGGTTCATTTGTAGTTCAAGCTTTGGCTAAAGACAAACGTTTCAGTAACCAGCTGAAGCTTAGAAAATTGCAACCAGAGACATATTTGGCCACAAATGCACCATTTACTGATTTGTTGGTTTTGCAAACCAGACTCCTGAGATCTAGAGGCTTCCTAGAGGTGTGTTTTTTAAGAGAAGAATCCATGTTTTGCTGGTCTTCCATGCTAAAATTATTGAGGAGGTTTCCAGGGAGGTAATTTTGCCTTTTTCTCTTTCCAGGTCATTAACTGGAGGCGAGAAGATACATTCACTTTGTGACTGAAGAAAAATCCTATTGAATACAATGGCCCTGATGCTGCTCAATCGGCACACAACATGGGCACTGCAGCAGAGTTCCAAGATATTTGCAGGAGGTGAGTGGGACAGAATATATATATATATATATATATATATATATATATATATATATATATATACACACACATATACATATACATATACACACACACAGTATCTATACAGGTTGTCCTCGACTTACGAGGCCAAAATTTCTGCTGTTAAGTGAGATTGTTATTGACTGTGTTTTGCCCCATTTTACGACCTTATGTTCTGACCAAGGCTTCCCCAGCAGCATGAAGCCAAGTCCTGATAAACCCCTTTTATTTAATTTAGAGTGAATTCCTCTCCAGCAAAGTCTTTCCTCTCCCACAGTCTTTCAAGATGGTTCACAATTACCGACCTTTATCAGGCTTGGAGAGTGGCCAGGCCGATATCTTACAGATGCAGGAATACTTGGCAAGAATGCAGGAATGAACTAATTGTCTCCTGCAAACTCCACTCCCTTTTCGCTCCTCTTTTATTCCCTCTGGGAAGGGCCCTTTACCGTCCACCTGCGCCCTTACTCCCAAGTCGACCCTTGTTCCTTAGCTGTTCCCTTCATCTGGCAACTCTGGGAACAGGCTACAGCTGTTTGTCTGCCTCACTGATGTCTGACTCCAAAGGCAGCTGATAACTGGCATCCGGCTCTGGCCCCTTCTCTGCCTCTGACGCAGAACCCTCGTCAGAGCCTTCCCCAGACTCCAGGACTGGCCCCTGTTCCTCCCCAACCTCCTCACTCTCCGACTCTGCTGCCAGATTGTCTGGCCCCTGGCAGGCCACAACACCTTACTTGCCACAGTTGTTAAGTGAATCACTGCAGTTGTTAAGTTAGTAACTTAACACGGTTAAGTGAATCTGTTGTTAAGTGAATCCCTATTGGCTTTGCTCATCAGAAGGTTGCAAAACAGGATCACATGACCCCAGGACACTGCAACCGTCATAAATATGAGTCAGTTACTAACACCTGAATTTTGATCACGTGAGTATGGGGATGCTGCAACAGTCATAAGTGTGAAAATCGATCATGTCACTTTTTCAGTGCCGCTGTCACTTTAAGCAGTCACTAAATGAATTGTGGTAAGTCAAGAATTACCTGTATATCCATATATCTATAGCTATATATCTATATCGATAGATGATAGATAGCTAGATGTTTAGTTAAAAGATAAAACTCCAAAAACAAAATGTTTTTACAGAAGTAAAATATGTCAGGATAATGATGATTTAATAGCTGACCAGCTGCTGTAATACTGTAATGCTGTAATGATAATGCAGTGGTAGTAATGAGTCAACAGGGTTATTTGACTCTTCACAACTTTAAGAGACTTTATTATAAGAGTGGTTTGTTGGGGCCTTCTCTCTCTCTCCATGTGTGCTTCCGTGCTATAGTTGATGATTGATTGCCTAACTTTACCTAGTACGTGTATGTATATATTCCTTGTATAAAAAGGTAAAGGTTCCCCTCGCACATATGTGCTAGTCGTTCCCGACTCTAGGGGGCGGTGCTCATCTGCGTTTCAAAGCCGAAGAGCCAGCGCTGTCCAAAGACGTCTCTGTGGTCATGTGGCCAGCATGACTAAACGCCAAAGGTGCATGGAATGCTATTACCTTCCCACCAAAGGTGGTCCCTATTTTTCCCAGAAGCTGGGACAAGTAACGGGAGCTCACCCCGTTACGCGGCACTACAGATTCAAACGGCTGAACTGCCAACCTTTCGATCGACAAACCAGCATCTTGGCCACTGAGCCACCGCGTCCCTATTCCTTGTATATAAACCACTATTTGAAAGAGAAACCCGCTTACTGTATTTTGCTCCTGGGTTGTCTCAAAATATCACACTGTGCACACTCTGAGAAAATAAATTCTAACAAGATATTTTAAAATGTGCATTAAAAAAAGGACACAGAAACATATTCAGTCAAAATAGAGCTGGAAGGGACCTTGGAGGTCTTCTAGTCTACCCCTCTGCTCAAGCAGGAGACCCTCTACCATTTTAGACAAGTGACTGTCCATTCTCTTCTTAAAAGCCTCCAGCGATGGAGCACCCACAATGTCTGAAGGCCACTGGTTAACTGTTCTCACTGTTAGGAAGTTTCTCCTTAATTCTCCTTGATTAATTTCCATCCATTGTTTCTTCTCTTGTTTTCATATACATATATATATAATTAAGCGTTTTTCTGTTGAAGCACCTGGTCTACCCCAGCATGTGGGAGGGAGCATACTGCTTCCCTTTCGCCTTTCAGCTCCAATCCAGGAGCCCTCAAGCAGTCGCATTCACGACAAACCATTTTATACCAAATTTATATATTATATTAATTATATTAATCTCTCCCCTGGCTCAAGCTGTTAAAGGGAGGAGAACTTGTGGCTCAGAGGTTAATACAGCTGCCTAATATGCAGGTAACCCAAGTTCGAATCCGAGTAAGGGTATGGCTAGCTGATGAGAGTTAAATAGCTTTAAATAGATCTATACTAGTCTCCCTTTATTTTTTTTTATCAGGACATATAAATTTGGAACATATATATATAATATATACATAAGAAAGCTTTTTAAAGTTTTCATAGCCTATCACACTTATTTTCTAAACTGTACTGTGGGAAAGACCTTGGGGTTTTTAAGAAGAAAGCTATTAGAAAAAACCTTGCACGAATGAAAGAATTGGATGATTATTATGTTTTTCTGTTCAATGACCCAAAGGTGCTTTTTTCAAAAGGAAACTGGACTTTGGTTTTTTTTTTCCCCTTGAAGACGTTTCACTTCTCATCCAAGAAGCTTCTTCAGCTCTGAAGAAGAGAACATCAGAGGTTGATTTAGACCTGATTTAGACCTCTATAATAACAGAGTTCTTTACTCTGTTATTATAGACTAGTGTTTCTCAACCTTAGCAGCTTTGAAATGTGTGAACTTCAACAAATGCTGGCTAGGGAATTCTCGGAGTTAAAGTTCACACATTTTAAAGCTTGAGAAACACTGCCTTAGACTCTAAATCACAGTGGGACATCTGGCCCTATGCAGCCAGACTTCTGTTCTCTGAATATATGAGTAGCTATCTTGGCAAAGGGTTGAGGCCAACATGAAATAAAAACCCTTGGATGTTGCAATTCGGGGGCCATCAAGAGAAAATGTCATATGTGGTCCTAAAAAGCATATAGCAGTAGCTATAAATATGGGAGTCCATGGAACACCCACAGTGCCTTCAGATCCCCAGAACGAAATGAAAATAAATCAGCTTAATTTATTTTTGTATCACTCAAAAGGAGCCCTGGACAAAAACTTTCCATAAGAACAGTTAGCTGACACAATCAGCAATAAAACCATCTGGCATCAACATGATTCAAATACGGGAATAAAATAAAGTATATTATGCACCAATAACATTTTGGGAGAGTCCAGGTGAGATAAATAAAAAAACAGAATAACAGACTTGGGTGGGACCTTGGAGCTAGTCCAGCCCTCTGCTTAAGCCCGAAGCCCTATTTCAGACAAGTGGCAGGGGCGTGGCTTGTTGGGGGAGGTCATGTGACTGGGTGGGCATGGCCAATTCACATCACTCACATCACTCACATCAAGGGGCTCATCACTGGCCCCTCCCCCCCAGCCCCTCCTTCTCACGAATGGCAGGAAAATGGGAAGGGGAATATTGCTGCCTACCATCCTTCCCTCAGTCTGTGCTGAGATTGAGGAATGAATAACAGGCAGGAAAATCCCCTTCCTCATTTTCCTGCCTTTCACAAAAACGGCTCCATTCCAGCTGCTCCCCCACCCACCCCGTTCCCCTCCCTCCTAGGGACTACCTTAAAGGGACAGGCTGCAGCAGCTCCGTTGTGAATGAAGGAAGAAAAGTTAGCATTCTCTGCTGCATTTAACATTGAATTCTGTGGCAGAGAGAATGCTAACTTTTCTCCCTCCATTCACAATGGAGCTGCTGCTCCCTTTATGGTTCCCTCCTGGCCCCCTCCCACCTGGGGACTACCTTAAAGGGACAGGCTGCAGCAGCTCCGTTGTGAATGGAGGGAGAAAAGTTAGCATTTTCTGCTGCATGTAACATTGAATTCTGTGGAATATCAAGCGGCCGGAAGAGGTGAGCGGCGACTAGCCGAGCGTCTGTGGGGGCAAGAAAGGATAATTACTACCGGTTCGGCGAACTGATGCCCATAATCCCTAGTGGTTCGCCCGAACCGGTAGGATTTCACCCCTGCTGTCCAGCCTCTTTTTAAAAGCCTCTGAAGCCTTTCTGAAGGCAAGCTATTCCACTGGTTAATTATCCTCACTGTTAGGAAGTTTCTCCTTAATTCCAGGTTGCTTCTCTCCTTCATTAGCTTCCATCCTTGCTTTCTAGTGCATTGGGAATCTGTCTCTCTGTCTATTATCTGTCTGTCTGTCTGTCTTTCATCCATGCATCCATCTATCTAGCTAGCTAATCTATCTCTCTAATCTTATTATCTATCATCTGTCTATTATCTATCTATGATCTCTCTCTCCCTCTCTCTCTCTAATCTAATCCATCCATCCATCCATCTATCTACCATCTACATCTATCTATCTAATCTATCTGTATATCATCTATGATCTATCTATGATCTATCTAATCTGTCTATCTATCTAATCTATCTATTGTCTATGATTATCTATCTATCTATCTATCTATCTATCTATCTATCTATCTATCATCTATCTATCATTTCTATAGCTGCCCATCTCAATCAATTACTGCTGCTTAAAGTTTAAAAAATTGTAGATTATGAAATATGCCTTCTATACATCCTTTGTCTACCTCCTTTCTGAGCCCCGTTCTGATCATTTTAACAGAAGCTACAGAAGACATAACAACCATTGCATTGTTTCCAACACTTTTAGGTGACTCTCCAAAATGGTCGTCTCGAAGCATGGCCTTGCCTGCCCCAGATCCTTCGCATTTCAAAATCCTTCAAGGAGAGACCCAGTTTACTTTTCCCTTGGCTAGCTAGCCTTCATTGCACATCTGAATGATTGGGTAGCTTCTCTCGGGGGGGGAGGGGGGCACGATCTTTCTTCAGCTCCCTGTAGCTGTTCTGCCTTGCACCCAAGGAATGTGTGCAGCATTGTGTAAGCAACTCTGGTTCGGTTCCCCTGGGATGGTTACGGTTCGCTGCACAGTTTTAGATAATCATTATGATTATTTTGGTGTGAGTATCCCCGTGCTAGGGAAAGCATTACTCTGAGTGGGCGCCAGTCTCCTGCATCTTGTTTGCCCTCAGTGACATCTGACGTTATCCTGGAAATGTTTTATAAATAAAGTTCATGTTCCCAGGCTGCGTGTTAAGAACTGTTTACTTGCTGAGAAAGTTCCTGACTGATGGTTGCTCTTCTAGCTGTTCAAATGACCGAGCATATTTGGCTGATGATGTGATTTCCTGGAAAAATCCCACAAATTTTCTCCTCTTCCTTATTTTCCTGGGGGCGAAGGGGGTATTTGGTCGTCTTCTTCTTTTACTTTAAGGGCATTCGATTTGATAGCCATAAAATGTACCAAAAAAGAATTGTGTATGTAATATTAAAAAAAAACCTACCTATAGGTCAGAGATCGGCAACCTTAAACACTCAAAGAGCCACAAAGGTCCTAACCGGAAGCCCCCTGTTCAATTCTGGAGCCAACCGGAAGTCTGGTTTCCCCCCACCATAGTGTGTCCTCCTAGCGCGGAGTCCTTTTTCCTTTACCTATCCTAACTGAAAGCACTATCAATTGTGGAGCTGACTCGTGACAGGGAGCCGCAGCAGAGGGATGAAAGAGCCACATGCGGCTCCAGAGCCACAGGTTGCCGAACCCTGCTATAGGTAGTCGACTTACGACCACAATTAAGCCCAAAATTTCTGCTGCTAAGTGAAACATTTGCTAAGTGAGTTTTACCCCATTTTACAACTGTTGCTAAGTGAATCACTGCAACTGTCATAAATACGAGTCAGTGGCCAAGCATCCAAATTTTGATCATGTGACCATGGGGCTGCTGCAATGGTCATATGTATGAAAAATGGTCATAAATCACTTTTTTCAGTGCCCTTGTAACTTTGTACGGTCACTAAATGTTCAAGTAAGTTGAGTGTACGTCAGTGTAAGTTGAGGACTGCCTGTATATGGAAATATAATATTTACACATCATTGTATAGAATTGCATGTTACTATACATATTTATCCTTTGTTCAAGAACTTTGAATGGCACCATAGAATGTCTTCTTTGATCTCACTATAAGGCTAATGCTGAGAGACATCTAATTCAAACCCCACCAGTGTGCTTCATTCATCTTCATTTAATGACCCCACAATCCCTTGCGGGATGGAGTCTGGGCAACTGAAAGGAGCTAGCAGAGTGTTACAATGGCCGGATGCCCTTCCTGTTGCCAATGCAGAGTTTTGTTCAGCAGATATATTCTCAATGTGCCCAGAGAGAGAAATATCTGCCTCTACCTAGGATCAAACTCACAGCCTCCAGATTGTGAGGTGAGAGCTCCACCTCTAGGCCACCACATCATTCTACCAGTGTGCTTCATTGATAAACACATAAAAATATTCAGAATATTCCTTGGAGGCAAATGACCTCACTTTTTACCTTTTTGGGGTTGGGTTGGTTATAAATTGAGCTGTGACCACTCCTTGTTCCCCAAATAATTGCAATGTTTGCAAATATCCATGCCAACTTAACAGTGTTCAATGCCGACAGAGAAACAAGTTAGTGTTTACAGGCTTTAATCTAAGATGAATTAATTGAAGTGGTCATTGATTGATCAAAGGGGAAAACTCTTGTTGTGGTGTCAGTCTTATTCACCACTGTTTTGCTTTGGAAACAAAATGGATTTGAGGACTTCCTGTGAGTGCCATGGCAAGCTGACATCCTGCCGGCTAGCAGGACAGTATTTGCGAGGAGTTTGTATTGGAATTCATGGTTGGAATGTATTTCTGTGGAACAACTACAGTAGTATTCAGCCAGTAGATGGCAGTATTTACAAGTTTGGCTCTATGGTATATACGCTATGCTCTACTTCTAAGTAGTTTCCTGTTAGGGTTTTAAATAGTTGAGCAGTAAAGCACATGGTGACTGTACCCTCTGTTTACTCTGTGGTGCTATATATAAACAGAATTTCTAACCATTTGTAATTGGATGCTGGATTTGGAGAGTTTTTTTGTGATTGTCCATGTGATTCTGCACACCTGCTCCTTATGAGTAGACTACAGAAACCATCATTTGGCAGTGAGTTTAAGAGTGGAATGGTTGAGAATTGGGATTTAACCAAGTTCGCACTTCCAAAGCAGCCTTTTATGGACATTAAGATCAACCATGGCTCACTTCCGGTTTCCTTGTCTTCGGCGGCGACGGTGCTTTCTTTTGGCACCGCCACCCCCGCCGCTTGTAGAGCCGCTTCCTGATTGCGAAGCGGCTCGAAATCTTCGAAATCCCTAGGATTGAAGAAGAAGAGGCAGCAGGGCACAGGTAGAGCCCCTGCAACCCCCCCAGGGAACGGTTTCTGGGGAGGAAGCAGGCGCGGCTCCCTAACAACCTGCTGGAACTCCGGGCGGCGTGGGACGTCTTCTGCTTGTGCGGAACAAGCCGACCTCAGGAAACCTTTAAAGAACGAGGAAATAACTCAAATAAACATCTGCAATCCACTTGAACCCTGAAACTTTGAACTGCAAGTATTAGTCCTTTGCTGAACTTTTTTACTGAAGTGAAAGTCTCGGAATGAGTGAAAGTGATTGAAAAAAATATGGCGCTCAGCAAATGAATTAGTGGGTGTGGATTGGTGAAGTTATCTTGTCTTGCTACAAAGTTAAAAAGTTGTTACAGAGTTGCTTCGGCTGCAACAGAAATAAGAGGAAAATCTCTCCCTTTTACTTGTCCTTGCTGCATTATAGCTTTGCTTTGAGTAATTCTGGGGGACTTTCTTAGAAGGTATTGTGGAGGTGGCAGAAGAGGCGGACCCTCCCTTTTTAAGAAAGCTAGCTTACGTGGCAGGATGGCTTCAAAAAAGCAGGAAGGCAAAACAGGGGGGGGATCCCCCCCACGTAAGCAGGATACGCAGTCACAAGCCCAAAAAAAAGATTTGGATATGGGAGAATTAAAAGCATTCATCTCAAATATTTTGGATGAGAAATTTCAAGACATGGATGACAAAATAAATAAAATAGATGAAAAAATTCAAAAGTCACAACAGGAAATCATGCAGGAAATGCAGCAGAGCCAAAAGATGGTGACCAAAAAAATAACGGATGTGGCGTCTGGTCTGGCAGGATTTATTATGAAAGTTGAGACAAAAGTGGATGAATTTAAATTGGAAGTTAATGCTAAGATGAAAAATAATGATCATAAATTTTTTGATGTTGATGACAAGATGCAGAGAGTTGAGAATGATATTGTTATGATGCAATTTCGTGCAATGGAATTTGCTATAAGGCTTCGAGGAATTAGAGAAGAGGAGAGACAAGATTTGAGACAGATCTGTGCTGAAGCCCTAGCTGTGATTTTAAAAGTTGAACCTGAGATGGTTTTTTGCAAAATAGATAAAATCTATAGAGTTAACTCGTGGGTGGCCAGACAAAGACAACTGCCTAGAGATGTGGTCATATATTTTACAGATAGAGCAATAAGAAATGACATTTTGCAAAAATCTTTTCTCACTTCTGTGCAAGTGAGTGGATCCAAGATTACAGTTTACAAGGAGCTCCCACCTAAGATGTTGAAATCTAGAAAAGAGTATGGTTTTCTTGTTAAAGAACTGCAGAATAATCAAATCCCATTTCGTTGGGACGCCCCAACTGGCATAATTTTGAGATATAAGGGAGAGAAACACCGTCTGAATACTGTGGAGAAGGCGGAGCAATTTTATAATGACATCTTTAAAGAAAGAACTCCATCCCCACGCACATCTACAGTTTTGGAGATTAAAGAACAACACTCTAAGCAGGAACTAGCAGAGCTGAAGGGTGCTGAGGGAGGCTTTTTGGATGAGCCTTTGCTGGAGCCTTCTCCAATCTCGGAGCTGGCTTGGGCGGCTGAAGTTAAGGATCAGCGTATAACTCGAGCAAAAGCCAAGGAACTTAAAGAAAAGTTACAGCAGGAGAGTCAAGACAAGGCTGGGGCTGTGGGAAAAGCAGGACAGATCTCAGATGACATCCTAAGGTTCTGCGCTTCGCTCCAGAAGGAGAATAAGGATGATTAAATGTTTATCTTGGAATGTGAATGGGTTGAATGCAACACAAAAAAGGAAGAAAATATTTGCATACTTAAAACAACATAATAATGATATAATTTGTTTACAAGAAACGCATATTACAGTTCAAGATCAAAACTATTTGAAAAATTCCAAATTGGGAACACATTTTATATCCTCAACTAACCAAAAAAAGAATGGTGTGGTTATTTATGTAAACAAAAAATTAACAGCCAAACTTATAGAAGCTGATCAAGATGGTAGGTTTGTAGCAATTGAATTACTTTCTGCTAACAGTCAAATTCTTCTGATAGGAATTTATGCTCCTAATCAACAACAGGACTATTTTTATAAAATGCTGCATACTAAAATACTTCAATGGGATTATAGATCTATTTTAATTATGGGAGACTGGAATGGAGTAATTGACTCTAAATTAGATAAAAAGACTTTGGCAAAATCAAGAATTAGATTACCACAGACTTTTTTTGATATGAAAGAAGACCTGGAATTAAAAGATATTTGGAGAATACATAACCCAAAAGAATTGGACTATACTTTCTTTTCTGACAGACATAGATCCTTCTCCAGGATTGATTTTATTTTGTTGTCTGATGACTTACTTGTTAGGACAAAAAGAACAAAGATTCTGCCAAGAACTTTGACTGATCACAGTCCAGTCTGGATAGAAATTGAGACATGTAAGAACGAGAGACGTTCTTGGAGATTAAATGAAAACTTGTTTAGATATGAGAAAAATATAATAGAACTTAAAAAGCATCTGAAAGAGTTTTTTGAAATGAACTTGAATAAAGGCACCCCAATGGAAATTGTGTGGGACGCAAGTAAAGCTTATATGAGAGGGGTGCTTATATATATGAACTCTAAACATAAGCGGATTCGACAAAAAAAAAGACTTGAATTGGAAGCAGAAATAAAGGACAAAGAACAGTTACTTATTAAAAACCCAACAGATGAAAGAATACTTAGTGTTATAAAACTTCTGAAAGACCAATTCCAAATGCTTATAGCGGAACAAGTTGCAACAAACTTACAATATGCGAAGCATAATACATTCTGCAATGCTAATAAACCAGGCAGGTGGTTGGCTTACACATTAAGGAAGAAACAAAGCATACGGACTATTGATAGTGTTGATATTGGGGGGAAAGAAGTTTTTCAACAGAATTTAATAAAAGAAGCCTTTCTTCAATATTACACTAAATTATATGCCAGAGAAGAGGTGCAGAATGGACTTATAGAAAAATATTTGGACAATAAAAGAGTTACAAAAATCACCGAACAACAAAAGGAAAGAATGGATTATCCCATAACAGAGGAGGAGATAATAGCAGCAATAAAACAATTAAAAACAGCTAAAGCTCCTGGAACGGATGGTCTGACAGCAGTGTATTATAAAACTTTACAGGCAGAAATGGTGGAACAACTCAGAGACTTATTTCGCAACATACAACAAGGGGGAAAAGTACCTCCATCGTGGACTACAGCTTATATTTCTTTGATACCAAAAGAGCAAGCAGGTCCCAAAAAACCGGAGAATTACAGACCAATATCTCTTTTGAATACGGATTATAAAATTTACGCAAAAGTATTAGCCAACAGACTGATGCCAGTAATTCAAAAGGTGATTCATGATGACCAAGCGGGATTTATTGAGGGTAGGCACATGAAGGACAACGTAAGGCAAGTAATAGATTTATTGGAATATCTTGAGAAGAATAAACAGATCCCTGCAGTGCTGGTCTTTCTGGATGCAGAGAAGGCCTTTGATAGAGTGGATTGGAATTTTCTATTAAAGACATTAAAAAAGATGGACTTTGGGGACCAATATATACAGGCGGTTTCAGCAATTTATCAAGAGCAAAAGGCACAGATTATTATCAATGGAAGTTTGACAACAGAGTTTAAAATCGAAAAAGGTACAAGACAGGGATGTCCACTGTCCCCATTGTTGTTCATTTTAACACTAGAAGTCTTGTTAAATACAATAAGGGATTCTAACACATTGAAAGGTATAATGATAAGGCAAGAGGATTACAGAATAAAGGCATTTGCAGACGATCTGGTAGTTACCCTAACACAGCCAATGGAATCGATAATCCAGATGAAGGACATTATACAAGATTTCGGTAAAGTTTCAGGTTTCAGATTGAATCAGAGAAAAACTAAGATGGTAGTTAAAAATATGACACAAGATCGTAAACTGGAGTTAGAAAGGAGGGCAGGTTTTGAGATTGTACCAAAGGTAAAATATTTAGGAGTTCAGGTTGCAGAATCAAATATGAAATTGTTTCAAAATAATTATGAGGCGTTGTGGCGAGAGGTGCAAAAAGATATGGAGACTTGGAAAAAACTGCAGCTGTCTTTACTTGGAAGAATAGCAGCAGTTAAGATGAACATTTTGCCAAGATTTCTTTTTTTGTTTCAAATGATTCCGGTGCTCAAAAATGATAAACAACTAAAAGCATGGCAAACTGGTATCAACAAATTTGTCTGGAACGAGAAAAAACCAAGAGTAAAAATGAAAATTATGCAAGACATCCCAGAAAGGGGAGGTCTCAAACTTCCAAACCTACAATTATATTATGATGCAACAGCTTTGACTTTAGTAAGTGATTGGTTTGGAGGAAAAAAGACTGGAATATTGAACGCAGAAAGTTTTGATTTGGAATTTGGATGGCATGCTTACTTATTCTATGACAGCAAAGTGGATAAAGTATTTAAAAGCCATATACTTAGAGATTCTTTGCTGAGAGTTTGGAAGAAGCACCGAAATAACTGGAATTATAAAATACCGCTATGGCTGGATCTTGGTCATACCTTGTGGAATACAAATATAATGTCACTCGGGGGGTTTTTATATAAAGAGGTTCTTTTTACAGATGCGGGCAGATGGCAGCTGAAGACATTACAGACATTGTTGGCTGAAGGGATTAATTTAACTTGGTTACAATATAATCAACTGCAATTGAGATGGAAGGAGGACCAAAAAACTGGTATTATGATGTATGAGGAAGAATTAGTTAGACATATAAAAGAGAAAGGCCCAATGCATATTAAAAGACTTTATAATGTTTTGTTAGAAAGGGATTCAGAAACTGAATTAGTTAAAGACTGCATGGTTAAGTGGGCACAAAATTTTGAGGAACCAGTGATGTTGGAAACATGGGAAAAAATTTGGGTTCAGAATGTTAAATTTACACAGTCGCAGAATCTGCGGGAAAATTTTTATAAAATGTTTTATAGATGGCATTTAGATCCAAAAAAATTGTCGTGTATGTACCCTAGTGCCCAGCCTAAATGTTGGAGATGTGACTGCTTAGACGCTACATATTATCATGTCTGGTGGACCTGTAAGAAAGTTAAGGCTTTTTGGATAAAAATTTGGTGGGTCATGCAGAATGTTTTGAAGAGAAAAATTCAATTTTCCCCACAACTGTTTTTATTGGGTATAGTTAAGGGTTTTACATTGGGGGAAACAAAAATGATATTGTACATGATAACTGCAGCAAGATTGTTGATAGGTAAATATTGGAAAAATGAAGCGCTGCCTTCGATTGAGGAATGGACTTTGAAGATGGCCAGTTTTGCGGAGATGGCGAAGATTTCAGCATATTTAAAAGATTGTTCTCAAGAGACTTATGAATGGGAATGGAAGAAGTGGATAAATTATGTTCAGCATAAATATCAAACTAGGAAGTATCAAATAGCCTTTATTTAAAAATGTTATATAAGATAGAAACATTTTAGGGTTGAGGATAAAAATTTGTTAGAAAATGTTATATCAAGATAGAAATATTTTAAGGTTAAGGATGAAAATTTGTTAGAAAATGTTACATTATGATAGAAATATTTTT
Organism: Arizona elegans; assembly: GCA_022577455.1. Classification (NCBI taxonomy): domain Eukaryota; kingdom Metazoa; phylum Chordata; class Lepidosauria; order Squamata; family Colubridae; genus Arizona; species Arizona elegans. The sequence goes on along the minus strand of JAKOOJ010000022.1, from coordinate 5,402,284 downwards.
AAGGTAATCAGGATGAAAATTTATCTGAAAATGATATACCAAGATAGAAATAGGTTAATGTAATGAAGAAGAAAATTTGTAAGGGGGAGGGAGGGGTTCAAGTTTTATATACAAAGGAGGGTTTTTTCCTTTTATCTGACATGAGCATACTAGGAAGTCTGGGGGGAGGGGAGGGTTAGGGTGGGTTGGGGAGGTTGGGAAGTTTGGGGGGGGTAGTGGGGGGGGAAAAAGGGGGTGAAAATGTAATTGTAAAACTTTTGCAATAAAAAAAAAAAAGATCAACCATGGCTCATTTCTTAATCACTTAGTCACAGTTTTTTATTTTGGCATTTTGGCAAGATTAAAACTTTTGACTAGCGAGAGTCTTATTATATTAATCAGGTGAATCTTCTTAGAGGATGATGGTATAAATTTGACCTTACAAGTTTTGAAAATGTATGATTTTTTTTTGGACTGCAACAAAAAGATGCTGGCTATATATCGACTTTGGAAATTTAATGGATTAAGGGACCAGTGAGATTTAAAATTACATCTTTGACTTAATTAGAAGAAATTTTCTCATGGGAAAATGGCTATTGTTTTGATACTGATTTATCTGATTTAACTATCTATTTAACTGATCTATTTAACTGATTTGTCAGTTTTTTTATTGAATATACAAAAGAGCTCTCTTTAACGTTTTGGAGGACTTTATTAGAAGTCACAAGTCACAAACTTACTGAATTTAAATAAATCTCTTAAAGTTTTGAAAGATCTTTACCTTGAAACAAACGAACAGAAATTTAGCTTTGCGATTTTATTTAGGAGGATTAAAGAATATTTTTTGAAAAGTCAGGGAAGGAATACAAGGTTGGTTTATTTGATCAGGACTAAACAAAGAAAATAATGATCTCTGGTTGCCCTTACCAGACCTTTGCTAACAAAAATGATTAATAAAACATTTGGATGTTTTTTGTTTTAGTCAAGTGATGAGCTATGGGGAGAAGAGAGTATATGGTGTATTTAGAAAGGGTGATAAACTATTAAAATGGTTTATACTTCTTGGGATGAAGGGAAAAAGTAGTTCTTTTTTATTTTTCTCTTTTATTTTGTATTTTTCTGTTTACATTTTTGTAGCCTGTATTAGCTTTTATTTTCATGTATAATTCTTTTTTTTTTAATAAAAAGTTTTTATTTTCTGATCAAACAAGTATACAATATAAACAATCATTCAAACTATCATCAAGAAAAAGAAAAAAATCAATCCTTGGTAAACTCAATCTTCAACCCCTCCTCACCACCCACCACCCCCGACTTCCCAGAACAAAAACAGGGCATAGATTTCACCAAACATTCGCTAAAATAAACTAGCTAACTGCAAGATTTAATAACTCCCAAGACCCCTTAACTCCCCTTTTACAATTTTATCAACCTCCCTTTTTATAGACTCAAAGTAGCGTATAATCCAATAACTCTAAGAGTTTTAAAACCATTAACAAATATTAAACATTCAAACCTTAAAAATTCTCTTAATATATCAGTAAAGTATTCAGTTGATTTGCAAAAACATTTTTCCCCCTCCTACTTTTCTCAAAGTTCAAATATTTTGAAATATCATAACAAAAAATAAACCTTAGGTATTCACTAATTAAATTTCTACATTTTTTAAGTTTCTAAATTTCCCCCCTTCATTATTCCTCCCTCCAACTTTTAAAATTTTAAAAGATAATCATCAACATAATTAACCATTAATACATAAACTAGAAAACCAAAAAAGATTAATCTTACATTCAACCATTAATGCATCATATTTAAAAATCAATATTTAACTTTATACTTTTTCCCCCTCAGTAGTTATAACACCTAAAACATAATCATTTTTAACCATAAGTAGAACAACTGCAAAGCCAAAAGAAAAGGTTAATCTTCCATTCTTGCTTTCTTTTTATATTTTTTCCAGTCTTTCTGCATCCCTCCTACTTCTATTTTGAGGAGGTTTTTCATTTTAATTTGAGGTTGATGTAACTGCAAAGATTGTCCCCTTTTTGAGAAAATTTCCTCTGACTTAGAGCCCCCAAATCGCCTCTTCTTGCTTATATGAATCAGATCATTCCTTCGTCTGTAGGACCAAAGTTTGTCAAGAGTTTGTGAAAAAAAGTTCAGTTGTTTCTTTTCTATTAAATGTATAAATGCCACTAGCAAATCTCCTTCATCTTCTGGAACTTCGAAAGTCTGGTCATTTACTACTTTTTTCCAAACCAAGTCATAATTTTGAAAGATTCTATCAATTTTTTCAAAAAGAGCAGAGAATAAGCTCGAAAATTCTTGAGAAGATTCTTCCACCTTCTCTGCTGCAATCAGAATATCTCCTGAATTGTCATCATGCTCCGTACTTGTTTTTATCTCCTCAGTCATTTCTGTTGTTATCCCTTTAAGAATTGCTATTTGATTACTTATAGCTGCAGTATGATTATTCATGGCTTCTTTTATAAAGTCTGTAAATTCTGCATCAAAATCCTTATAACTCTGTAAATCAGACAACTGTTTCATTTCTGACACCTCCAAATAGCTTCCAGCACTTTCAAGATCTCCTTTCTTAGAAGCCATTTTATTTTAAAAAGATCTTCTTTCTTCCCACAACCATAAAATCATAAAGTCAGAGCCATCCTTTTGAGCAGCTTTCAGCAATTTCTTTATAAATCACCAAACGAAATAATCTTTTCCCAAACAGCTCTTCAAAATCTATTCCAGCAACTTAAAGCCAGTCTCTGAGCACGAGTCTATTAGCAAAAACTTTCCTTTCTAACTTTCACTTTTAAAATCGCAACAAAGAAACGCCATCTTTACTTCCAGCTCAGAAAATCCAATTAGAAACATTGTATCCCCGGAGTTAAGTATTATACTTGCAAAAAGCTTGTCCTCCTGCTTCTGTTCCGCCTGCTTTTTTGAAATCATTTAATCTTCTGTTTGACAGCAGAAATTGGACGCAACGCCTAGCTCTGTAAAAAAAAACAGAGTCCCCCCGGATCCGGAGCTTCAGTGGGCTGAACAGGGAGCTCTCGCCCTCCTAACCCCTGGAATTAATCCAGGGGTTTTCGGGGAGCTCTACCCTCACCCACCTGCTCTCCTCCCCTTCTTTTCCCGAAGGGGAGATTTTCAAGCTGTTTGACAGCTGATTAGCGCTGTCAGAACGGCTCAACGGGATCGCAGGGGCAGCGGTCTAAAAAGACCGTCAATGGCGCTGCGGAGCCAACCCGGAAGTCCCATGTATAATTCTTAATACAATTATTTGGGGAAAAGAGAACAAACTGGGTTTCAATCTGTAATCATGTCTTAAAGATCAGAAGCATTTAAGAACAGCTAGTGTGAGGGGATCTGTTAATATTCCAAGTTATTTTTATACAGCATTCATCAAGTATATATCTTGCAATGCTCTCCAGGTACATACAGAGGTCCCTTCTTGGATGTCCTTCCTAGAGTCACTTTTTTAATTCATTTTTTTTGTTTGTTTGTTTGCAGCACTCCGAGGTATCAGCCAAGTGGCAGCTAAAATTGACATGGAATTTGACTATGATGGGCCACTGATGAAGACGGAAGTCCCTGGGCCAAGATCCAGGGTAAGTCAAGATGAGGATGTCCATCCTTAATACTCCTCCACCCCACTATCACTATCTCCAGTTTTTTTTTTGGTCGGTGGTAGGGGTAGAATACAAGAGATTGAACACTCCTTGAAAGTCCCTCCTTGACTTTGTGGTTGGATTTTAATTCCTCTTTTTAAATAACTTTATTAGATTTTCAAATAAAGAAATAAAAACAAACACAAACTAATGATTAAAGTAAAAGAAATAGAGAAGCAAAGCAAAGCCAGAAGTGGAGAAAGAAAACGACGGAAAAACAAGTATAAACGATTTCCTACTTTTGTTTACAGCAGACACAACTATAAATTTACACGAAACTCTTAATGTTAAATTTATATCGTAGCTTTCCTTATTTTCTATTCTCTACATTGTTTTTCTGATCATCAAAACTGATGGTTATAATTTCATTTTTTTCTGTTTAATAAAAGAGTCCAATTTTCCAATCAGTCTATTTGGACTTTAATTCCCATGGCATGGAGATGAAAGCAAACTCTGGAAGACTGTTTTATCATTATAATCCTTATTTTATTTTATAGTTTAGTTTAGGTTTAGGTTTAGGTTTAGTTTAGTTTAGTTTAGTTTAGTTTAGTTTTTTATGATTTTATTTACATCCTGCCTTTATTATTTTATAAATAACTCAAGGTGGCGAAGATACCTAATACATCTTCCTATTTAAAAAAATACTTCTAGTGTTTATGGATTTGGGATAACATGGATTTTGCCTTCAGAAGTTGTAGGTGCTCCATCACTGGAGATTTTTAAGAAGAGACTGGACAGCCATTTCTCTGAAATGGTATAGGGTCTCCTGCTTGAGCAGGGAGCTGTACTAGAAGATCTCCAAGATTCTTTACAGCTCTGTTATTTTTGTATACTTTAGATTTATTTATTATTTATCTTGTATCCTTTTATTATTTTTAAAAATAACTCAAGGCAGCAAACGTATCCAACCCACCTCCTATTCTCCCCACAACAACCCTGTGAAGTGGTTTGGGCTGAGAGAGAGAGTGACTGGCCCAAAATCATCCAGCCAGCTTTCATGGCTAAAAGTATTGTAGAACTTGAACTCGCCATCTCCTGCTTTCTAGCCTGATGCCTTAACCATTGGTCCAAATTGGCTCTCTGGTTAAATCATGACATCTAAATGCCCTTTGTACTTCCCAGGGTTGAATGAAGTAAAATAAAAAATAAAAAAGAGAAATCAAAAAAGTTCAATAGGTTGTACAGGAACATTTCATTCCCTGATTTTTCCATTGGTCAATCTGTATAATAATATTCTTTCTTCTTCTTTCAGGAACTAATGAAAGAGTTGAATGTAATTCAGGTAATTTCTCCAGATTCCACTTGAAAAACATCTCAGGTCTTCTACCCTTCAAATACTGGCCGCTGTCACAAAATTGTATGAATGGCAGGCTGCTAAGCGACATATGTATGCCTGTTTTGTATCTGCAAGGTCACGGCAGATGGTGGCAGAGAAATACTCTGGATATCTGGATATAACTGGGTGCTGCAGGAAAAAAAATAAGGGGATCTGTGGGTGAAATTAAATAAATAAATACATAAACAAATGAATAAATAATCCTGCAAAAATTCCCCAATGCATCCTGATAGGAACGGCACTTGGGCATAGATTTGGAATATTGGCCACCGCTCTATTCCAAGTGCCCCTCCTCCTTGGTCACATGGCCCAGTAAATGAATGAATGCAGGGGGACAGAAACACATATGCCTAATGCATTCCTTGGCTCAGTGAGTGCAGTGAAAAATGCAATAGATGGTCTTGCACGAACTGCTAATTGCATTTAGCTTCAGCTGGCCTCTTCTGTAAAATGGGCACGCTACTGCATCACTGGTCTTTTCAAATTCATTTCAATTTAAAAATTCTGTAAATGGGGTTCGCATAGCAATAAGACAATCCTAGAATCCCCTTACCTTTACTATATAATTTTTCACTATAATAAAATGTACAAAACAAACAAAAACTAAGAGAGAAACTAAGCAATAAAAAAACCTGAGAGAACTTGAAAAAAAGAAAAGCAGAAACATACAACTGTAGTTGTCCTCTTAAAGTTTTCCCCAGACTATTTCTCCCCTTTTTAATCCCCAAATGCCAAACCACCAGAATTCCCTTGTCTTTCCAAGACAAGCATGTCTATAGAAAAACGATTTACAGAAATGGGAAACCATCCAGAGTTTCCTATTTTCCAGCTAAATCGTGGCTTATTTTGCTTGATTCTCAACTTTGGCATTGTGCCAGGAAATCTCAGCTTGTTTTATCCGTTTCTCTCAGAACGCTGAGGCAGTCCACTTTTTCTGCAACTACGAAGAAAGCCGAGGAAATTATCTTGTGGATGTTGATGGAAACCGGATGTTGGATCTCTACTCTCAGATTTCATCCATCCCGATTGGTAAGAATTTTTTTGGAGTCTTTGCAAGATTTCAGATCTCAGCTGGAGCAACGGCGGGCAGCCATAAGTCCCAAACTCTCCTTTTCGGGATCAAGAGCCACACCGAAGATTAGTGTGACAAATTGAGAGTTACAGGCAGGAACAGCATACTACAGGTAGTCCTTGACATTCGTTTAGTGACCATTCAAAGTTACAACGGCACTGAAAGAGTTACCGGGTTTGGAGAGCCTTGTTCTCAGGGGAAAAGCTTCATGTGAGCTCCTGAAAAAAAGAGGCAATTCAGATGAAACCACCGTATTTTTTGGAGTATAAGACGCACCTTTTTCCCTCAAAAAAGAGGGTGAAAATCTGGGTGCGTCTTACACTCCGAATGTAGCCCTGCCCAGCTTCTCAAATGGAGGTTTCAGAGGCTGAAAAAGCATCAGAAAAGAAGCTTCAGAAAAGAAGCCCCCAAACAGAGCTTCACAGGCCTTTTTCCTGAAGCTCGGTTTCGGAGTCTTTCAGAGGCAGGAAAAAAAGTTTTTTCTGAAACAGAGTTTCAAAAGTTTCATAGGCAGAAAATAAAGGCAAGACACACAGCTCACAACCAAGCAACCTGTTGCTAAAATTCACCTCTGGAAACAGCTGATTGAGGGTATTCCGGGAGGCCGATCCACCCGCCAATCAGCTTTTTTCTTATTTTCTTCCCCAAAAACTAAGATGCATCTTATACTCCAAAAATTATGGTAAATGGGGGAATTTTGAATCTACCAGATTTTTATCAGTAAGTCTTCAATTTTAGGTAGCTTTTGTTCTGACACAGCCTTACCAAATAATGATAAGCTGCTTGCTCGCGCGTACAAACAAACCCCTTTTCAAACAGGGTAGGAACAGTCTTTTCACATGGATAAACAAAAAGCCAAACGTAATTAGTCCCAACAGACCTGGCCAAGAAATCTGAATTGCTTGCTGTATCCTAAAAGTGAACTGTTGTCTGCGACAACCGGCCATTCCCAAACCTCTACTATTTATTTCCCAGCCAGGAAGGGGCTGGCTAGCATCCACGTCTGCCTTTCCCTCAGAGCTGGCTTATTGATTTCCTTTGCTCTCCTCTCCTCTCTGCGCATATGTGCATCTGGGATGGGGCCCCTTGTGTTCCTCCCCCTCACTCAGCTCAGGCCCTGAAGACAGCTATCTCCCCACCAATCCACTCTGTCTCGGATGCTGTTTCCTTTTCAAAGCTTTCCAAAGGCTCCGAAGCTGGCCCAGTTTCTCCCTCAACCTCCACCTCCTCCTCGTCTGACTCTGCAGCTAGCTGTGCTGGCAGCCGACAGGCCACAACAGCTGTAGTTTTTAATCTCTTCTAAGGATAGGATAGTTTTGGAAGGATGCTGGGTGTCCTTTTTTTTCAGCCACTGTTGACCTGCCACTCAAGAAAAATATTATCATACTTTCAGTCCTGCTGCAATTTTGACTTTTCAGGACCGATCGGAAGTACAGTCCTGCGTTGTAAAAAGATTGCCATATTTAATTTGAAATATGCATTTGAAAGACAAAGGTCATGCCTTTGAAGATGGTAGATAGATAAAGAGAAGATCATTGGTTTGAAAGGTGTCAAAGGCCATCTACATTAAAATTGAACAGCCCTTTCTCGGTGGGGGGGTTAGGGTTAGGGTTACCCATCTCTTGTTTACAATGCAATCCCTTTCAGCAGTTCCAAGAAGGTTCCACACCCATTTGCACTATTCAGGTGACCCTGAGGACACAGATAAACCTCCAAGTGGCCTCAACAATTCTCAGAGAGAGTGCTAATGACCAGATGACTGCAAAAAATATAAATCCTTCCATCCTCCACCATTCAGTCAGAACTGAAGAAGCTTGTTGGATGAGAAGCCAAACATCTTCAAGGAAAAACAGAACCCAGCTTTTTTGGGGGGTGGGGGAAGCATCTTTGGGACAATTGAATGTGAAAGTTGCTGAAATATCTTTCCTTTTTTCCCCAATTTTTTTATTTTTTTACAAATATATCAAATCAATGCATGAACAGCATGGCACCGGGGTGTCTTACATTCTATTACAAGTAAAACTAATAAAACTAATCATAATTATTACATTCAACCAACTTATATTTTTCTAATAATGCACATTTATATTATGTTGCAATTTATTGTTATTCAATTGTTCCATCTTGTTGTTACTTTTATTTTATTATATAAAAATGTATACACTAATATTCCCCCTTCTCTTATTTCTATCACTTATTCTAACTTTTAATCCTGTCACCCTTTATTAAAAGACTTTTGCTTTCTAGCTTATCTAATTTTTAAGCATGTCACCCACCTAAAAGTAAAAAAAAAAAAAAACGACAGAGAAAAATAAATCAGAACAAAAAGGAGAAATCATCTATCCATCGTATCTTGCCCACTTAAATACTCTAATTGCTATGCCTTTAAAAGAGAGAGAGAGAGAGAGAGAAAGGGAGAGGCAAATCAGAACAACAACAACAAAAAAAGGACTCATCTATCCATCATCTCTTGCCCGCTTCAACACTCTAGTTGCTTTTTTTTAACTTGCCTCCCAAATTCCTCTCTTGGCTGAAAGTTGCTGAAATTTCTTGAAAGCAGATGATAAAGGCCCCTGTGTTTCCTTTTAGGCTACAGCCACCCATCTCTGATCAAACTTTTGCAGCAGCCCCAGAATCTGGTAAGTGACCTTTTGAAGAAGGTACCAAATTTGCCAAAACGGTGCATAAATTGCCTGTTTGTGAAGCTTCCCTTCTTCTCCCCAAGATCCCAGAGTGTCTTCCTGTCCTTTCCCAGGGCCGTTTATCCACTGCTCAGGGCCTCTGAGGCTGGAACCAGGAGCCTCCCCACCTGCTTGGGGGTGAGTCTCCAAAATAAGCCATTTCCAGGGGAATGGCTGAGAATTACAGGAGTTGGCATGAACGGTTTTGTCTTGCTCTTGAGCAAGGAGAGACCAAATGAACTCATTTCCTGATTGGTTCTGGGTTGGTTCTTGTATTAACCATCTTGTGGTCGGCAGCCAAAGAGGAGAGAAAGAAGAGCAAATCTGAAGAGCTACCCCAAGGTTTCTGGGTTTGCTAATCTCCATCATAGTTTAAATTCTCTGTGTCATCACAAGTGCTCGTCACTGCCAAGCTAATGTGTGTGTAGGACAAAGCCTCCCAACAAGGCATCAGAAATGGAAGGAAAAGAAAGGGAAAAGGAGAGGAAGAAAGGGAGGGGAAATAAGAGTAGGAGAGAGGGTTGGGAAGAGGGGAAGAGTGGGGGAAAGGAAGGGGAAGGAGAGGAGGGGAAGGAGAGGAGGAAAGAAGGAAGTTGAAGAGAATAGAAGAGGGGAGGGAAGGGTAAGAGGAGAGAAGGAGAGGAATGGTTGTTGTGGAAGAAGGGAGATATGGAATGGTAGAAGAGCAACTCTGAATATATTTTAAAATTTTAAAGTTTCATTGAAGAATGAACCAATATGGAAATCAAAAGATAATATGTGTGATAAGAATGGTTAAAGAGATTGTATGAAATGGAAGGAGGATGCTCGCAGCATGCTAGACTAAGCTAACATGGGTTTGGTAGCTTGTAATTCGGTGTTTGGGGATCCCCAAGTGCTGGATTGGCATGTAATGTGAACCAAGCCACATGCCCTCTAGACAACTGTGTTATTAACATGAATGGTGTTAGCATGTTACGTGAACTCCTCATACATGTATTGGAAGAAGGTTTTGGACTGATTAGAAGCTTTTTCTCTGGATGTCCATGGCAAGATGGATCTTTCTCGATGAGGCAAGGATGGGTCACAAAAGGAATAGTTTTTTGAAGGCCCAGCAAAACCTGGTTATATTTCTTTTAGATTTTTAGACATAAGTTAAACCCAAGTAATGTTTTAGAGCAGTGTTTCTCAACCTTGGCTGTGGAATTCTTGGAGTTGAAGTTCGCACACCTCAAAGCTGCCAGGGTCGAGGAACACTGATCTAGAGGGCAAAAAAAAAAAAAAAAAAAAAAACTGTTCAAAATCTAGAGGACACCAAAGTGGTCTCAGTCATAAGTAGCATTTCCCATCTGCAGAGTCTCCCAAATAGTTTCCACTCCAGCTAAATTCTGATACCAGAAACAGCTTGGTTGGCTTACAGGTTTTGGGGAAGGGTGGTTGCAAGCATCAAAATTGGGGGGGGGGTGTTCTTTGTTTAAGGCAATCAAGGTCAACCCATGAAGTGTTTTTGGTTGACCCTTAGATAAGAAGTTTGTGTTCTATTCATGATAAACTTCTCTTCTCTTCTCTCATTTTTCTTTTCTCTATTCTATTTTGTTTTTCCCTTTTCCTCTTCTCTTTTCTCCTTCTCCTTCTCTTTTTCTTCTCTTCTCTTCTGTTTTCTTCTTCCATTCTTTTCTCTGACCTATTTTCATCTTTCATTTTTCTCTTTCCTCTTTTCTTCTTCTCTTCTCTCATTTTTCTTTTCTCTGTTCTATTTTGTTCTTTCCTTTTCCTCTTCTCTTTTCTCCTTCCCTTTTTCTTCTCTTCTCTTTTGTTTTCTCCTTCCATTTTTTTCTCTGTCCTATTTCCTTCTCTCATTTTTCTCTTTCCTCTTTTCTTCTTCTCTTCTCTCATTTTTCTTTTCTCTGTTCTATTTTGTTCTTCCCTTTTTGTCTTCTCTTTTCTCCTTCCCTTTTTCTTCTCTTCTCTTCTGTTTTCTTCGTCCATTCTTTTTTCTGTTCTATTTTCTTCTTTCTTCTTTCATTTTCCTCTTTCCTCTTCTTTTCTTTTCTTCTTTTTTTTCTTTACTCAGAGTGCTTTTGTCAACAGACCTGCTCTAGGAATTTTGCCTCCAGAAAATTTTGCTGAAAAGCTAAGGGAATCTTTGCTCTCGGTAAGTTTTTTCCTAGCATAGAAGGAGCAATGAAACTGACATCTAGTATCCAGTATAAGAATTCCAGGGCTGGCAAATACAAGGAGAGGCTGAGGCAACTAGATAGGTCTAACATTTTAAAAGGACAATAAGGATAAGGGAATGATAGCCCTCTTTTAAAAACCTGAAAAGATGCCACCCGGAACAAGACGATTATGAGTTCTCTGTTATCTCAGGTTGCAGGATAAGGGCTAAGGTTACATTGAGAAAAGTGTTTTAAGAATGAGAGCATTTTAGCAATGACCTTTGAGATGATGGACTCTCAGGATCAAAGAGAAGTTGGATTGACATCAATTGAAGAGTCTTTATTTTGAATTCTTGCCTTGGGTAGAATGGAGTCCATGGACAGGACAGAATAGAATAGAGTAGAGTAGAGTAGAGTAGAGTAGAGTAGAGTAGAGTAGAGTAGAATAGAATAGAATAGAATAGAATAGAATAGAATAGAATAGAACAGAACAGAACAGAACAGAACAGAACAGAATAGAACAGAATTTTGTATTGGCCAAGTGTGATTGGACACACAAGGAATTTGTCTTTGGTGCATATGCTCTCAGTGTACATAAGGAGAATAAAATATATTCATCAAGAATAAAAAGATACAACACTTAGTGATAGTCAAGGTTACTAATAAGCTATCAAATCATACTAGGAAACAAGTAAAAACAATATAAATTGAAAGATACAAGCAACACGGTTATAGTAATAAGTGAGAAGAGATAGATACTAGTAAGGAAGAGAAAAATAATAGTAATGCAGATTTAGTAAATAGTTTGATGGTGTTGTGGGAAGCAGAGTGATGGCATTCGGGAAAAAACTGTCCTTGTGTCTATTTGTTCTGGTGTGCAGTATATAATATATATAGTATATATATATTATATATAGTATACAATATATAGAGTATATATAAAATAATAGGGGGTCACCAACCTTTCGGACCTCAGGGACCACTAAATTTATAATTTTAAATCCCGCGGACCACTAATATGAATTTTCTAAAATGATAAATAGTATTTATTTATCTTTATAAATAAAGATCTATATAAAATTTATAAATTTATCTATATAAAAATGTGTCTTTTTTTTTTTTTTGTATTGTGTATTTTAACTTTTGGAAACTCAATAAATATTATATTTTTTTTGAAAAATGCAAATAATTTTTCTACGGACCACCAAAATTTTCTCACGGACCACCAGTGGTCCATGGACTACTGGTTGGTGACCACTGGAATAGTATATAATATGTAAATGGTAGTTCCAACCCTAAAGATTCCATACTTTTATCCTTAGGCAATAGAGACTAATTTTAAAAAAATTGGGGGAGGGGGGTGGTTTAAAAGAAGCATCATTTTGTTGCGATGCTCAGTTATGATGAAAGTGTTCCTTAACAGATTATTTGAATTGAAAGACTTGTGTCTCTTCTCCGCTGCCAGGTGGCTCCTAAAGGCCTCTCTCAAGTAGTAACCATGTCCTGTGGATCTTGCTCCAATGAAAACGCCTTTAAAACCATATTTATGTGGTACAGGGTGAGTAAAAGCTGTATGGATGCTTTTCCTTGTAGCTCCAGATGCTGAGGAAAAGAGGGAGGGTGGTCTTTGCTCAAAGCGGGATAAGGGAGTGAGGCAGGGGTGAAATCTAAAATTTGTTACTACCGGTTCTGTGGGCATGGCTTGGGGGTGGGGGGGTAATGTGACTGGGTGGGTGTGGCCAACTTTTTTTTTTTACTTTTAAAAGCATTTTTTCTACAACCTCTTCGGCCGAAGAGGTTGCAGAAAAAAATGCTTTAAGAAGCCTCTGACAATCCCAGCTGAGCCGCGCGATTATCAGAGGATTTTTTTTTTTTTTACTTTTAAAAGCATATTTTTGGCCGAAGAAGTTGTAGAAAAAATGCTTTTAAAAGTAAAAAAACCAGCCTCTGATAATCATGCGGCTCAGCTGGGCATGGGCGGGGGGGGGGGGGGGGGCAGGGATTTTTGCTACCGGTTCTCCGAACCACCTACCGCCATCGCTACTGGATCGGGCGATCCAGTCCAAACCGGGAGCATTTCACCCCTGGAGTGAGGGAGCCTCAGTTTAATTTCAAAATCTTTGTGTCAACAGGCAGAGCAGGAGGGTGGAGTTAAACATGTCATCAGCATAGAGTCGTTGAGTTGCCACAAATGATCCAAGTCCGCCCCCCCCTAGAATTTTTTTTGACCCGTATCTACCGTGTTTTCCTGAAAATACAATGTACCTCAAAATAACTCCTAGCTTCATTTTTATACGTGCTCCCAATATAAGCCCTTCCCCCCCAAATAAGCCCTAATTAAGGGTGCACAGTTAAAACCTAAGCTAGGGTGGGGATGGGGAGGGGGGTGGAGCTGCCCTACTCCTTACCTTTGGACAGTTGCAGCCAGTCCTCGCATACCCTGATACCTGCCTTGGTGGCCCATTTCTTCTGCAGCCAGCAAGGCTTTCCTGCCAATAACAGAGCTCCAGATCTATAGGAACTCTGTTATCGGCTGCAGAGGCCTTTAGGAAAACCTTGCCGGCCACAGAAGAAGTTCCTGAAGGCCTCTGACAGCGAAAAGGAGGCTGGGGGTCAACATGCGCAAGTGAGATGAGTCAGTGGACGACATCGCCCCCCACCCCCAAAATAAGACCTTGTGCCTTTTTTGGTGGCAAAAAAAATATAAGACAGGGTCTTATTTTCCGAGAAACGTGTAGCACCAATTTAGTGCTGACCATTAATTGACTAGATACAGGGGTGCTATTCAGCAGGTTCTGACAGGTTCTGGAGAACCGGTAGCGGAAATTTTGAGTAGTTCAGAGAACTGGCAAATATCACCTCTGACTGGTCCCAGAGTGAGGTGGGAATGGAGATTTTGCAATATCCTTCCCCCAGGAGTGGGATGGGAATGGGGATTTTGTAGTATCCTTCCCCTGCCTTGCCCACCAATCCACATCATGCCCATCAAGCTACGTCCACCAAACCGGTAGTAAAAAACATTGAATTCCACCACTAACTAGATTCTTATGTATAGGCTTCACTAAATCTTCTGTGCTTCAACTTAATATATGCTCCTGATCCTTTGTGCCTGACAGTCAATCAGCACATTAAATCAGAGATCAGTTTGTTGACTTGATCTGGTTTGACTGATCCGCTGAACAGACAAGGGAAAAGAAGGTGCGGAAATATGGGGAGAATTCTTATCTCCCTCCCCATATCTGAATTGGAGCCCTGCTAAGCCTCATTTAGGGTTCCGTCACTTTAAGATCAGATCTTGCCCATTCTCAGCCATGGACCCTTGATAGATGCTGTGGGATGAGGGCCCCAAAGGAAAAGAAATATCTCCATTCCAGAATTAAAAGGATCTCATTTCAAAGAAGGTTCCAGAGAAGACTCGCTTACCCCGTCCACCTCATCAGAGGCTTTTTTTTTTTTTACTTTTAAAAGCATTTTTTCTACAACCTCTTCAGCCGGAAAAAAAATGCCTTTAAAAGCCTCTGACGATCCCAGCTGAGTTGCCTGATCGTCAGAGGCTTTTAAAAGCATTTTTTTCTGCAACCTCTTAAAGTTGTAAAAAAAAAACGCTTTTAAAAGTTAAAAAAAAAAAAGTTGGCCTCGCCCAGCCAGTCACAAATCCCCCCACCAAGCCACGTCCACAAAATAAGCCACGCCCACAGAACCGGTAGTAAAAAAATTTAGAATCCACCCCTGGTTGGAAGGCAACTCTTGACTGGGAAGATGATGGGAAACCTTTCTTTTCCAGAACAAAGAAAGAGGAGACAACAGAGTTACCAAAGAAGAGTTGGAGACCTGCATGATTAACCAGGTAAGGTACATTCCTTCATTCAAAAGCCATGACAGATCTACATTCTGGATCTTTGCTTCAGTGTTCATCTGCCCAGTAAGACAGCATAAGACCTAGAGCTAGTCCTCAACTTAAAGAAGTTATGTATGAAGTTACGATGACACCGAAAAAGTGACTTATGACCATGTCGGATACTTGACAACTTAGTAAATACATTTTTATTAAATTATAAAGTATTATAAAATACAAAATACAGAAGCAAATCAGAGGACAGTGAAGGGGAAAGGAAAAGAGGAAAGGCAACTGACTCACATTTATGACGGTTGCAGTGTCCCGGGGTCACGTGATCTCCTTTTGTGACCTCCTGACAAGCTACGTCAATGCAGATTCACTTAACAACTGTGTTCCTGTTTGAACAACTGTAGTGATTCAAATGTGCCAAGAAAAGTTGTAAAATGGGGCAAAACTCACTTAAACAAATTTCTCGCTTAGCGACATAAATTTTGGAAACTCAATTGTGGTCGTAAGTTGAGAACTATCTGTGCTGAAATTAGAATATGAGTACAGGCCACACCCGTTGCAACATCAGAGGACTGGCGACTAAAAGGACAAAGTGTACTGAGCAAGTAGTCAGCACAACACTTGCCACCTTTTGTTGTTTTTATTCTAATTGCCTGACTACAAACATTTCTGTATTCCAACCCTCACTCCTACTTTCCTGTGGACTGGATATCCCTTTAAAAAAAAAACCAACCCTTTTTTTTAAACCCAACAAACCCTTTCCTTACGTCATTCTCTTGGGACTTTGCCCGTTCTCTCTTTCACAACTCAGTTTCCTCATAGCATCTGATGTAGTCCGTTTCATAATCTTTTAAATCAGTTCTGCAAATTGATAGTAAATACCATTGCTCCGTTTTTTTGTTTTTATGCAAGTAATATGAATTCTATTCTATTCTATTCTATTCTATTCTATTCTATTCCTGATTTTATTGTATTCCTGATTCTATTCTATTCTATTCTATTCCTGATTCTATTCTATTCTATTCTATTCTATTCTGTTCTGTTCTGTTCTGTTCCTGATTCTATTCTATTCTATTCTATTCTATTCTATTCTATTCTATTCTATTCTATTCTATTCTATTCTATTCCTGATTCTGTTCTATTCTATTCTATTCTATTCCTGATTCAATTGTATTGTATTGTATTGTATTGTATTGTATTGTATTGTATTCTATTCTATTCTATTCTATTCTATTCTATTCTATTCTATTCTATTCTATTCTATTCTATTCTATTCCATTCCATTCCATTCCATTCCATTCCATTCTATTCTATTCTATTCCTTATTCCTGTGATGGCGAACCTATGGCACGTGTGCCACAGGTGGCACACGGAGCCATATCAGTGGGCACACAAACTATTGCCCCACCTCAGCTCCAGCTATGATTTTCGGGCCTTCCGAGCCCACCGGAAGTCAGGAAACAAGCTGCTTCCGGCTTCTGGAGGGCCTCCGGGGGGGTTGGGGTAGGCCCATTTTTCACTCTCCCTAGGCTCCAGAGGCTTTCTAGGAGCCTGGGGAGGGTGAAAATGGCCTTCTGCACCCCCCGGAAGCCCTCTGGAGGCTGGAAACGGCCCATTTGCATGCGCTGGCTGAGGAATTCTGGGAGTTGATAGTCCACAAGTCATAAAAGTTGCCAAGGTTGGAGACCCCTGATCTAATCAACAATACGTTTTCAAACCAGTCCTTTCTCATAAAAATGGTTCCCCAGTTTATGGATTTCTCGCTTTATGTCTGGTGCTCCCTCTACTGAAGCTGGCTCACTCCTTTAGATAAGCCACACTTTAGAGGAGTGTGGCTTATCTAACCAGAGAAAGCTACAATGAGTTGGCTTACCTACTATTATTATTGACCCTTTGTTTCATTTTCTTATCTTGGTTTTCTTGTTTTATTTCCATACTTTATGTTCTTAAAAGCTAGACAATGTCCACAATAAGGTTTGGACCGCTAGAAAACAAGAGGGTGGGTGAGCGTTGTCAATTTTTTTTTTATAGTTGGAAAATCAAAGACGTTTTCAGGAAGAGTCAAGCACTCCGGGCAGGCAGGGATGCTGTCTCGAAAATAGGGATGTGATGCGGTGACTCAGATATGAAGGCCAGAGGGCAGCCCAGTCACTTCCTGCAGAGACAGCAGCTTCTTTTAACAGAAAGCATTCTAAATGACTGAAACTAGAATAGCAAGAGTTGGAAGCAGTGGTGGGTTCCTCCCGGTTCGGCCCGGTTCTGCCGAGCCAGTAGCGGTGACGATATGATGTCACTGAACCAGTTCTGCCCCCCCCGCCCCCCGCGTTATTCTTACCTTTTATTTGGCCCCACCTCCAATCTGTTGCTGCCTCCTGACTCCCAGCTGATGGGCTATAAGGAAAAAAACTGTTTAAACTCTTGCCATGGGGCTTCAAAGAGCCGCCCAACAGCTGATCAGTGGTAAAAGGCAGTTTTGTGGTAGACCGGTGCCTCCAAAAACAAATGAGTAGACCAGTGCCTGCAAAAATAAATGGGTAGACCAGTGCCTGCAAAAATAAATGGGTAGACCAGTGCCTGCAAAAATAAATGGGTAGACCAGTGCCTGCAAAAATAAATAGGTAGACCAGTGCCTGCAAAAATAAATGAGTAGACCAGTGCCTGCAAAAATATATGAGTAGACCGGTGCCTGCAAAAATACACAAGTAGACCAGTGCCTGCAAAAATAAATAGGTAGACCAGTGCCTGCAAAAATAAATGGGAAGACCAGTGCCTGCAAAAATACATGAGTAGACCAGTACAGCTCTACAAGCAGTTAAAAGCCTGGTAGACCAGTACCTCTGCTAAATCCTAAAGAATTGTCACATGACCATCAAGCCATGCCTACAAAATAACCCACGCCCACAGAACCAGTAGTAAAAAAATTTAGCACCCACCCCTGGTTGGAAGGGACCTTGGAGGTCTTCTAGCCCAACCCCCTGTTCAAGCATTAGAGACCCAATACCATTCCAGACAAATGGCTGCCCAATCTTTTTTTAAAAACCTCCAGTGATGGAGCACCCACTACTTCTGAAGGCAAAAGCTGTTCTACTGTCAGGACATTTCTCCTTACTTCTTGGTTGCTTCTCTCCTTGATTAATTCCCATCCATTGCTTATTGTCCTGCCCTTCTGGTGTCTGGAGAATAGGTTGTCCTCCTCTTCTTTGTGGCAGCTCCTCAAATATTGGAACACTGCTATTGTGTCACCCCCTAGTCCTTTTTTTCACCAGACCAGACCCAAGTTCTTCACTCTTCATGTGTTTTGTCCTCCAATCCCCTAATCATTTTTATTGGTCTTCTCTGCACTTTTTCTAGCATCTCAACCAGGGATGCTATTTAGCAGGTTCTGACAGGTTCTGGAGAACTGATAGTGAAAATTTTGAGTAGTTCAGAGAATTGGCAAATAGCACCTCTGGCTATTTGTGGGGTGGGAATGGGGATTTTGCAATATCCTTCCCCCAGGAGTGGAAAGGAAATGGGGATTTTGGAGTATCCTTCTCCCAGGAGTGGGATGAGAATGGAGATTTTGCAGTATCCTTCCCCTGGAGTGGGGTGGGAATGGGGATTTTGCATTATCCTTCCCCTGGAGTCGGGTGGGAATGGGGATTTTGCAGTATCCGTCCCCTGCCACGCTCACAGAACCGGTAGTAAAAAAATTTGAATTCCACCACGGATCTCAACATCTTTTTTTATATTGTGGTGACCAAAATTGGATGCAGTATTCTAGGAGTGGTCTTATTAAGTCTTTATAGAATGGTATTCGTACCTCCCTTGATCTTGATCGTATCCCTCCATTAATGCAATTTAGGATTGCATTGGCTTTTTTGGCTACCGCCAAAATCTGTACCTGTACATTGGATTTTTCTTACCTAAGTGATTGGTGGCATCAAAGGGGCTAATGATCAAGGTCAACCTAGGGCTAGGGAGGTCTACCTCTCATCTTTTGGTCAGCCATAAAGTCCTCTGGTTGACTTTGGACCAACCACTCCTCACCTAATCTAAAATGGTTCTGTGAAAATAACACTTGAAGAAGGGTGAAATAAGACTGCATCTTGAGGGATAACTTTTTGCTTGGTTTTTGAAATCTGTTTTGCTTGGGTTTGAATGCCAGCCCTCTGTTTTAATATTCATAATAGAGGAAAGCTTTCGCCTAATAACACAGCAGAATTGGAAAAATATAAAAATAAGTTATCCTCCACCTGAATGGGTATCATTCAGTTGTTCAGTCCAGTTAGCGTTGCTGTGGGGAAGAGGCTGCCCCCTAGTGGCCCAATTTGAAATTTTAATGAACAGAATAGAATAGAATAGAATAGAATAGAATAGATTTTTTTATTGGCCAAGTGTGATTGGACACACAAGGAATTTATCTTTGGTGCATATGCTCTCAGTGTACATAACAGAAAAGATATGTTCATCAAGAATCATGAGGTACAACACTTAACGATAGTCATAGGGAACAAAATAAGCAATCAGGAAACTGATTGCTTATTAATGAATAATGAATAATGAATGATTAATGAATAAGCATTAACTTTCTCTTTGCATTTCAGCCCCCAGGTTGCCCGGAATACAGCATGCTTTCCTTTATGGGTGCATTTCACGGGAGAACCATGGGTAAGAAAGAGTTATTGTTTGTTTGTTTGTTGTTGGAAGTAGTATTAAATACAAGCTTAGATGATCAATGAGATGGCTTGATTGATTGCAGGCCATCAAGGCGATGTCAGATAAGGCCTAATATTTCAAGGGCTTTCAACCCAACCGAGCCAACACTGATGAGACAATCCGATCTCTTAATGCAAAACTTTATTGAGTACATCATTTTGGCACTGATTGAAAGCAAAACCAACTCTGTTTAATTCCCATGGGTATTCACAGAATTAAAGAATTGAATCTCCTTTCCCCCCGCCCCCCATTTGGGCAGGTAACATTGTCCAAATAAATACTGTTATGGAAACTGTCCGAGACTTTACTGAACATCTGGTTAGATCAGGGGTGTCCAACTCAAGGCCCCTGGGCTGGATCTGGCCCACATGGGACAGCCCTGGAAACAGTGAAAGACTGGCCCGTGCTGTCTCTGCCAGCGAAAACAGGAAGGCTACGCGCGGCCCTCAGAGCACAGATGAAATCCATCAGGTTCTGACAGGTTCTGGAGAACCAGTAGCAGAAATTTTGAGCAGTTCAGAGAACTGGCAAATCCCACCTCTGGCTGGCCCCAGAGTGGGGAGGAAATGGGCATTTTGCAGTATCCTTCCCTTGGAGTGGGGTGGGAAGGGAGATTTTGCAGTATCCTTCTCCTGCCATGCCCACCAAGCCACACCCACCAAGCCAAGCCCACAGAACCGGTAGTAAGAGAATTTGGATTTCACCACTGCCTCAGAGGCTCCCGGTTCTCTGGCAGAGGTCTGTAGGAGGCTGTCCCAGCCGAAAACGGAGCCCAGGAGGATTGTGCTCTGGCAGAGGGCTGCAGGATGTTGAGCTGGCTACGGCCACTCGGCCCCCCGAGCTCAAACAGAGCCTTGATGCGGCCCTCAATGAAATCGAGTTTGACACCCTTGGATTAGATTACCTTGGTTCTTACGGAACAGTTTCTTTGTTGCCGCCTTCCCCTTCCCCCACCGGAGTTTGCGACAAGCTGAAAAGCGGCAACGGCTGCGACTGCAAAAATCACGCTTTGAACTTGACAGATCCACGATGCTGTGTGCAGGCATCGGGGATAATTGACATAATGACAGGGAAGCCTGCCAGAGAAATTTTGCCACAGAAAGGAGATAGATCTGCAGCTTCTATCATCCAGCTTCAGAAAGTAAGGTTTGAGTTCCACAAGATTAGCAAAAATGAACAGGAACTTACCACCACAATGTTGGAAATGCAATTTAATGCCAGGATCTTTCTACCACATGTGGTGGTTATGTAAAAAAAAGCCAGGGAGTTCTGGCGCCAGATTAAGGCATGGCTGGAGGAGATACTAGAACAAAACGTTGACCTAAAACCAGAATTATTCCTATTAGGAATTACAAAAGAGAAATATAGCAAAGAATTGATATACTTAATGCTGCATGTGATAACAGCAGCAAAGTTGGTTTATGCACAATACTGGAAAAAGGAAGAAATCCCTCCGGAAGAAGAAATAATAAAGAAGATTTTGACATGTGCAGAAATGGACAGACTGACACTAGAACTCAAAAACAAGGACGAGACAGAATACTATAAAATCTGGAATAAAGTGTACCAATGGTTGGAAAGGCGAAAAGGAGTTGGAACAAAAAAGATTTAGGGTTCATAGAATTAATACTGGATAATATCTGGACAAATATGTAAATGAGGACAAGAGATATGTATACAAGAAGAAAGTAGCAATGTATGTTAAATAGTAATTATATTGGTTGTTATGGAAAAATATGTATGGATATGATAAGACCAAGGTGGTCACACCGTGTCCAATGTTTTTAATGTTTATTAAATAAGAAACTTTTTATAAATAAATAAAAAAAAAAAGGAACCAAGGTTTGAGTTGAATGAAAGGAACTTCCTATCCAGTCAAGTGAGCATTTTTCTGCAGGATGTTTATCTGGCCAGGACGAGGTGCTTATCTTTGAAGGCTTCCTCTGGTTGTCATGGTCTTGTTTTCTCTTTGTTTAAGGCTGCTTGGCCACTACGCACTCCAAGGCCATTCACAAACTGGACATCCCATCCTTCGACTGGCCCATCGCTCCCTTCCCAAGGCTGCAGTACCCTTTGGAAGACTTTGTGCGAGAAAACGAGCAGGAGGAAGCGCGCTGCTTAGAGGAGGTGAGGACAACCCATCTTCAGAGTGCAGAAGGCGCCTCGGGCAACAGCGGTTGTCTAACGGAAAGCGAATTTGTTTTGCTCAATTAACCCAGCACAGAAAGATCAAGCATAAGATGGAGGAGAAGGACCTCAAGGGACACCCAGCCTTTGTCTTTCCTGGAAGAGACAAAGCATCTTCATCCCGACTTACTGTATTTTTCGGAGTATAAGACGCATCTTTTTCCCCCCTAAAAGAGGCTGAAAATTTGGGTGCGTCTTATACTCTGTGGCTTTTTTTGAATTTTTTTTCAGCCCTAAGGAGGGGCTAATGAGGTGCTAATGAGTGAAGCGATCTTCCCAGCTTTGCCTGCTCCCTCCACTCTCTGCTGTGCTTTAATGAGGCGCTAGTGAGTAAAGCGATCTCCATGCTTTGCTCCAACTCTCAGCTGTTCTTTAGAAGCTTTTTGTCAGCCCTAACTAGGCGCTAGCCGAGTGAAGCGATCTCCCCCTCCCCCTTTGCTTTGCCTGCTTTTCTCAATGCTGCTTCCTCTCAGCTGTGCCTTAGAAGCTGTTTTTTATCCCCAAGCAGGGAATAAAAAATCAGCAAACTAATGTGCTGAAGCTGACCAGACTAAGGAAGCTAGCCAGATTTTTTCCCCCTATTTTCCTCCCCCAAAACTAAGCTGCGTCTTATACTCCAAAAAATACGGTAGTTCAGGCCTGAGCAAACCAAGTTAACTTTAATTAGCCTCATGTCTGTCTAGATCCTGGTTGTCCCGAAGTTGCTTTTTCAGGAGGCAACTGGACTTCCTTGTTTTTTCTTTTGAAGAAAATCCGACAGGGATTGTGGGGAATGGAAGAGTTTATATTCCTTGCAGACAGCTGGTCATTTGCATCCTTTTAGCAGGTCTTTTAAGGTCATCTGGAGGTTTATCTGTGTCATCGGGGTCACCTGAGTGGTGCAAATGAGTGTGGAACCTTCTTGGAACTGTTGAAAGGACTGTTTCAACAGTTAAATAAATTGAAAGAAATTAAATTTGTTTAATTTATTTCATGTTATATCATTAACTTTAACCAGCAGGTTATGCCTTCAATGAGATTCTTTTATTTAACACTAGATTATAGCAGATTTTACAAACAAATTGGCTCATGGGTCATCTTTCTCCAACCTTGGATCCTATCCAGATGTGCGGGATCTCAACTGCCATAATTGCCATCCCAGATAGAAAAAAATTGCATTCATCTGGTGGTTTCTTCTTTGGAGAAGGTTATTCAATGGTGCAAAAGCATCACGAATCCTTCTTGATTGCTTCCTGGAATTTCATAAAATATCAAAATGAATCGGAACAAGATAAAATGCATATTAGTGATTTGTTTCTTTAAAAACGAAATCTTGCTGCGTTCTATCATGCAGGTGGAAGATTTGATTGTTAAATACAGGAAAAAGAATAAAGTTGTTGCCGGAATCATTGTGGAGCCCATTCAGTCCGAAGGGGGGGACAATCACGCATCGGATGACTTTTTTAGGAAATTGAGAAACATCGCAAGAAAGGTAAGCTTTGTCATAAAACAGAACGTTTTCTAAGCATAAGATGTCAACGTGCAAAGCATCCCTGGCCTGCTCTCGAGTTGCAATAGGCCAGGGGGGATGGGAAACTGGCAAAATGGCACAGCAGTCAAACACAGATGCACATTCCACGCTTATCTCTCTCAAGGCTGTATCCCAGGGTTACCTACAGCAGCCGAAAGGGAGTGACCTCTACAATTGCTCCCAATTGGAGCATAAATTACGTAGGGTCAGAGCTGGTTTCATTTGGGAACATGCGGACATGAAGCTCCTAATAAATAACTGGATTTCTTTTGAAGCTTGACTCTAGATTCATGATTTAATTAGGGCATCCATCAGAACCCTGACATAAGATTTGTCTCCTGAGCAATAAGCTTATCTAATCTCCGAGTAGTAGCTTCCAAGCTGATCTGGGAAAACCCAATAGGAGTCCTACAAAATTGAACGTCTGCATTTAGTCCCAATTGTCATGGAATGTACTCTGGATTCCCAGGAGGGAGGGGCTGCCTCCCAGAGGGCAAAGGAGCTTGGCATGTCCGGTAGGCAGGAAAAGAGCTAAGACAGCCCCTGCCTAGCAGTTCACAGAGTAGTAGATCTATAGTTATGCCAATAGTTGCTTGAGTGGCAAGGCTTATACCATATTTTTTGGTCTATAAGAGGCCCCCATTTATTGGATACACACACACACACCACACTTTTCTTACCCAAAATTCAGAAATCAGTATTTTAAGCAATCTGAAGTTTCACTTGTGAGGCTAGTTTGCAGAGATAAGGTATTGGCAGTTTCACAACCGTGATTCTCCTCTCGGCCCCCGGCGTATAAGACGCCACTCCATTTTTAAGTAAATATTTTTAAAGAAAAAGTATCGTCTTATACACGGGAAAATACGGTATGTAGTTACTTCTGAATAGTTCCTTTATTGTAGTTTGCCTTCAGACAGAATCTTGCCAGGCTCAAGGAACTATCTGCGTAACTATAGACATACTACATTCCACCATGCTATTCTGTATCAAAACATAATATCTCTATTTAGGCATCAGGAGCAAGAATCAGATGTCTTGGTAATTTCAGATTCCACAGGATCCTCTGGGCTTGCTATTTAAGGCTTTTTTTGGTCTTTTTTTTTTCCTGTAAGATTGTACAGTTCAGATGAGAAGTGAATAGATTTGGGAGGTGAAAACTTTTCCCTCACTAATTTCTAATTGTTGCCTCTCAGGAGTCTGCAACCTTAAACACGCAAAGAGCCATTTGTACCCATTTCCCACAGAAAAGAAAACACCAGGAGCCACAAAACCTGGGTGGGCGTGGCCAACTTGACGTCACTCACTTCCACCAGTCACATGAACCCCCCCCCCCTCCTAGCCACGCCTCCCCACCCGGGCATTAGGACAGAGAACCGGTTTTTAAAAAACACCGGGAACCACAAAACCCTCTTGACATCTCTGTCTTTCTCCCTCCCTCCCTTCCCCACCTCTCTCCCTCTCTGTATCTCTTTGTCTCTGCCCTGGCCACTTCTCCATCCCCCCGCAGTCACCCTTACCTTCTCAGGCCAGGCGAGGAGTGACTGGGAGGGGAGAGCGAGGGGCGGGGCCAGCCAGTGGTGGGATCACCTGACAGGGAGCCACAGCAGAGGGCCCAAAGAGCCACATGCAGCTCCGGAGCTGCAGGTTGCTGACACCCATCTTAGACCCTAGGATCTGGATCTGATAGAATATGTGTTTTATTTTATATGTTGGGAACATCTTGCACAATGAACCACCCAAAACATAGTCACGAGTTTGTGGCATAATGGAACCTTACACAGACAGAGCAATTTCCTGCTTTCCAACCGTCAACCATGGTTTTCTGGCTGGGGAATTCTGTAAATCCAAACATTTAGAAGATGGTTCTATTTGCAGAAGTCTGGCTTAACTTTTAGTTGTGAGCTGCCCAGGGTTTGGTTTAAGATGAGCGGCCATTAAACTGAATTAAATGAATTAACCTGCTGCCCGATCTAAACAAATTAATACAAAATAAGGTTTAGCGAAGGCGTGGGGTGACTTTCCTAAGTTTGCACACTGAGACCAGTAGGTCAACTGGTCCCTTCAGATCCTTGAATCTCTACTTCTACAATTATCTGCTCATGTATTCCTTACAGCAGGGGTCTCCAAACTTGGCAACTTTTAAGACTTGTAGACTTTGTCAGAATATTCATGAACTGGATTAGAGACATGCTAAACAAGGTCAGCCAATGAATAGGGCTTAGTAACAAGGTCAGCCAATAGGAGCTGAGATAGGAAGGAGCCTGGGCATGGCTCTGTAGCTCTGTGCTGTGCTGAGAACTGAAACTAGTCTGCCCTGAACTCTGAACTGATACTGTTCTCTCCTCTTCTTGTGTTTTGCTTGTACTCTCTACCACGTTGGAAGAATCTGCTGTTGGTATTGTACGTGTTATTATGTATATAAAGAGAAGTTAATAAATCCCGCTGAATCAGTTATCTGTGTGTGCTTTCTGGATTTGATTTTTGCAACAAACTGATAGACTTCAGCTCCCAAGATTCTTCAGCCAGCCAGCCATGCTGGTTAGGGAATTCTGGGAATTGAAGTCCACAAGTCTTAAAAGTTGCCAAATTTGGAGACCCCCCCCACCACCACCTTAAAAGAAAGCAAGCAAAGCTAATTTCGCCTCCTCCTTAAATTGCTCCTTACTCCTTTCTTAAAGGGACTAAAATTCAGATGTGCTTTCTCAACAGCACGGCTGCGGTTTCTTGATAGACGAGGTACAAACGGGAGGTGGCTGTACTGGCAAATTCTGGGCCCACGAACATTGGGGGCTCGAAGATCCAGCAGACGTCCTGAGTTTCAGCAAGAAGATGATGACCGGAGGGTTTTTCCACAAGGAGGAATTTCGGGCAAATGCAGTAAGTTTCTGTTTTGAAGAGCTTTTTAAGCCACTGTTTCTCAACCTTGGTCACTTTATAAGATCTCTGGACTTCCAACTCCCAAATGCTGGCTGAGGAATTCTCGGAGTTGTAAGCCAAATGGGACAACTATCATTGGCCAACTGATTGCAGGCCCACCTGCTGCAAAACAACTCATTGCAGGACAATTCAACAACTACAAAGATTAAATTAAGACCATACCTAGAATGTTTCATCCAGTTTTGGTCATCATATTGTAAAAAAGATGTTGAGACTCTGGAAAAAGTGCAAAGAAGAGCAACCAGGATGATGAGGGAACTGGAGACTTAAACATACGATGAACAGTTGCAGGAACTGGGCCTGGCTAGTCTAGTGAAGGGAAGGACCAGGGGAGACAGGATAGCCATCTTCCAATATTTGAGGGGCTGCCACAAAGAGGAGGGGGTCAAGCTATTTTCCAAAGCACCCGAAGGCCAGACAAGGAATAATGGATGGAAACTGAACAAGGAGAGATTTAACCTGGAAATAAGCAGAAATTTTCTGACACAGAGAGCAATCAACCCATGGAAGTTGCCTTCAGAAGTTGTGGGAGCTTCATCACTGGAGGCTTTCAAGAAGAGACTGGACTGCCATCTGTCAGAAATGGTGTAGGGTCTCCTCCTGGTGGGGGGGGGGGTTGGACTAGATTACCTACAAGGTCCCTTCCAACTCTGTTAATCTGTTAAATTCCTTTGAAACCCTCCAGTTTTGAATGTGATGTTAATCTGTAAAAGTTAATCTGTTAAATTTCAATGGAACCATGGCCAATAATAATAAAATGAAGAAAGTCAATCCAGAAATACAAGAGTTAACAATAATTTCATCAAAAACGTGGACACCAATGATAAAAGCACCTGAATGAAACGATTAATACAGCATTGAATTGTCCCGCGGCAAGTTGTCGTAGACTCCCGTAGAGTCTGCATTGCTATCGTGATGCCATATAGGTAGTCCTTGACTTGGGACCACAGTTGCAGCCAGAACTTGCTAAGAGAGGTGTGGCCAATTTTAAGACTTTTTTTTTTTTGCTGTGGTCATTAAACAAACCACATAGCCATTTAGCAAACCCAGCTTCCTCCATTGACTTCGGACGTCAGAAACCTGGCTAGGTGGCTCAGTGGCTAAGACACTGAGCTTGTCGATCAGAAAGGCCAGCAGTTTGGCAGTTCGAATCCTAGTATAGGTCTCCTGCGTGAGCAGAGGGTTGGAGTAGTTGACCTCCAAGGTCCCATCCAACTTGTTGTTGTTGTTATTATTATTGTTGTTATTGTTATTGTTATTGTTATTATACTCCCTGCAAACGTCGCACATGGCAATCACATGACCTGGGATACCGCAACCATCCTAAATACATTCTGGTTGCCAGGTGCCTAAAATTTTGATCCTGTGACGGCGAGGTTGCTGTGAAGTCATAAGTGTGAGGAGTCGTCATAAGTCACTTTTTCACTGCTGTTGTAACGGTCACAGTATGAATGGTTGTAACTCAGGACTACCTGTATGTCAAAGCAAAAGAAAGGGGTTAATTGTTCCTTTTTATTCTTCTTCTTCTTTTATCTCTTTTGGATTGTCTACCCTGCAGCCATATAGGATTTTTAACACGTGGCTTGGGGACCCTTCCAAGAATCTTCTGCTCGCGGAGGTCATTAATGTCATAAAAAGGGAGGATCTTCTGAGCAACGTCAGCCATGCTGGGAAGGTCCTGTTGATGGGGCTGCTGGAATTACAGGTAAGTGTAAATGCCCTAATTAAATCATGAGCCTCGAGCCAAGCTTCAAATGAAATCCTGTTATTTATTAGGAGCTTCATGTTGGCACATTCCAAGTGAAGCCAACTCTGACCCCACGTAATTTATGCCCCAATCATGACCCTGTTTCCCCACTCCCCCCAGGGTGTGTCATGAGTCACATTCACAATGGAGTAATTTCGTAGGTTGTAGAGATCACTCCCCTCCGGCCGCCGTGGGTACCCCTGGGAGACAGCCTTGAGAGAGATATGTCTGGAATGTGCTTCTGTTTTTGGCTGCCGTGCTACTTCATTGGTTCAGCGGAGACATGATAGCAGTATTCCAATATTTGAGGGGCTGCCATAGAGAGGAAGGGGTCAAGCTATTTTCCAAAGCACATATAGGCCAGACAAGGAATAATGGATGGAAACTGAATAAGGAGAGATTTAACCTGGAAATAAGGAAAAATTTTCTGACAGTGACAACAATCAACTAATGGAACAGAAGTTGCCTTCAGAAGTTGTGGGAGCTTCATCACTGGAGGCTTTCAAGAAGAGACTGGACTGCCATCTGTCAGAAATGGTGTGGGGTCTCCTGCTTGGATGGGGGGTTGGACTAGATGACCTACAAGGTCCCTTCCAACTCTCTTAATCTGTTAAATCTGTTACAGTTTTTGTTAAAAAAATGAATATGTTTCCCCTGTTTTACAGCCTAAGTCTGCTAGCTAAACAACTTCAATTACTTTGTTCATGATTTGCCTTATTGGGTATCCCAGTCTGTTTAGTCTGTGATTCAATGTATTGCAGGCTAATTACAGGTGCAAACTCTGCTATTATCTTCCATTATTTTTCTTGCAAAGTAACAGATTTGGACAGTTTGTTGGATGTGGAGCAAATTGGGTTTTTAAACTTAAATATTAAAAGATGTGGGCAAGATCTCTTCGGTGCAGGGGGTCTCTGATGCCCAACAATGGAGTTACTATTGCTGGGCATCTCTGGCTAGAAGAACCAGACTCCGTAACTTTTCTCTATTTCACGTGTACCTACTGTTACAGTTGAAGCCCACAATAAGCGGAGTCAATGGATCCAGGAATGGCTGGAAGCTGAGAATATTAAGAAGCTATTAAAACTCTATAAAGCCAGTCAAGGACAGAACTAAACTAGAAATAAGGAGACATTTCCTGACAGTTAAAACAATTAAGCAGTGGAACAGCTTGCCTTCAAAAGTTGTAGGTGCTCCATCATTGGAGGCTTTTAAGAAGAAATTGAACAATTATTTGTCTGAAATGGTATAGGGCAGTGATAGCTAACCTTTTTGCCATCGCGTGCCAGGAGAGGAGGGGCGGGGGCTGGTTGCGTGCGCGCATGCCCACACCCATAATTCTATGCCCCCCACGCATGAGTGCGCAAACCCCCCCCCTGCTCCTGGCACGTGATGGCAAGGTAGACCCGTTTTTCTTTCTCACATAGTTCCAGGGCCTCTCTAGGAGTCTGGGGAGGGCGAAAACGGCCTTCCCACCCCCCACCCCACCCCCAGGAGGTCCTCCAGAGGCCGAAATGGCCCGTTTAACAACTTCCGGTGGGACCGAAGGCCCGTTTTTTGCTGTCCCCAGCCTCCAGAGCCTTTCTAGGAATCTGGGGGAGGCAAAAATGGCCTTCCCCACCCCCTGGAGGTCCTCTGGAAGCCAAAAACAGCCTGTTTGACAACTTCCGGTGGGACAACTTCACATATCCACTGATATGGCTATGTGTGCCACTTGTGACACACGTGCCATAGGTTCCCCATCACAGGTATAGGGTCTTCTGCTAGACTAGAAGACCCCCAAGATCCCTTCCAACTGTTATTCTGTTCTATTCCTGTTTGGTTGACTGAAACAGTGCATCATAGGGCAAACATTTTTGAATCGTGATATCTTATAATCTGATTACTTAAAGAATGTGTACAAAATCCAAGTCCCATTATTCCCATGGAATTTAAATGCCAAGGATCCTCAGACCAAGTGTATTTGCAAATGTGTGGCCATTACAGCACTGCCACAATCTGCCATAGTCACGATTGTGATTTCTTGAGGTTCTCTACTAGTGAGAAAACTAGGTGCTTTTTTTTAAAGCTCAGTGTCTGGGAATTATAGCAATAGCAATAAAACCTATATACCGTTTCACAGTGCTTTACAACACTCTCTAAATGGATTGCAGAGTCAGCCTATGGCCCCCAACAATCTGGGTCCTCATTTTACCAACCTTGGAAGGATGGAAGGTTGAGTCAACCTTGAGCCGATGAGAATCGAACTGCTGGTAGTCAGCAGAATTAGCCTGCGATACTGCAGTCTATCCACTGTGCCACCCACAGCTCTTATATTTCCTTTCCCTGGTTTTTTTTTTTTTTTTTTCAGCATGCCTTGGCTGGTTTTCCACGAAGATGACAACCTGTGATTTACTTTTCCCTTTTTTTGTAGAGTCGTTATCCCCATTTGATCAGCCGAGTCCGGGGACGAGGGACATTCTGCTCTTTTGACACTCCAAATGACACAATTCGGAACAAGCTCATTGAAATAGCAAGAAACAAAGGTAAGATGTGGTGCTTTTAATCAGAGCTTGGGTTTTTATGTCCTACACCTGGATCTCAAAGGTTGGGAAGTACCTGATAAATCATATTTAATGTTTTTTAAAAAATAAAACTATCTCCAAGTTAAGTTTAACCTCAAGTTGGGGTTGGGCAAAAAATAGGGCAACAATTTGCTAGTGCTATCTTTAGAGATTTTTTTTTTTTAACTTCAGTCTAATCTGCAATCCTAAAATCTCCTAGTGGTCTCCGATCCCCTTCCACATACTAAACAGGCTTCCAAATATTACAAGATTGCTTAGCTTCCAAATGAGATCAATCACACAGTGCCACCTACTGAGGCTTTTTAATCAGACTAAATTATGCATAAATGTCCAACTGCTGGTATAAGAATAATGATAAATATATAATTTTAATAATAATAAAATGGCAATAAGTAGATACAATTTTGAATGAAGGAAGGAGGAAAACAAGAAAAAAAATCTATCCTTTCATTGATTCAAACAGAAGAGATCCATAGCCCAAGGTTGAACTGAAGAGTCATTGGTTCTCTCTGAGCTTGGTTGTTTTCTTGCAGACGTTTCATTGCCAAGCTTGATAATATCATCAAGCCCTAGGTGGGTAATGAAATGTGTAAATTGTAAGGACAAAGAAGCAAGCTTTTGATCCCCCTAGCTGAAGAAATAAACCTGCCTATTCTATTTCCAGCTTCCATTAAAAATCTTATGAGGGGCATCTAGTGAAAGTTGAGATTCTGGGTAGGGGAGTCTTCTAGTTTTTTTCTCTCCTCGTTTGTTCTGCTTATCTAAGATTCTCACAATTCAGTTGGATATTTCAAGTGGGTCAAATTCAGAAGCTAAGTGTTGCCTGCCATTAAGCCACAGGCTGACCTTTGACCTTCTAACTCCAGCCCTTTCTCCATTACACCTCCAAATCCCCCATCCAATGAATCCCACATAGTTAGGTAGTTAGGTCACTGAAAAAAAGTGACTTCTAACCGTTTTTCACACTTGCCACCATTGCAATATCCTCGCAGTCGCATGACCAAAATTTGGATGCTTGGCAACTGGCCAAGATTCTGTATTTGCCCCACCGTAGCCTTAAATTCCTGAAATCTGATTATCTTGCTTCCATGATCTTCCCCATCCATGTAGGGCTTGCCGCCAGCTTCTTGGGCGTGATGGGTGCAACCTGTTGTTGTGACCTAGGCTTACTGAGTCATTACAAGACACAGTTAGTCCCAAATAAACCTATTTTATTGTAACAGCTGAGAATTACGTTCATTCCCAGCTGAGTCCCAATTAGTTGCAAAACAAGTCCTTCAGAAGAAGTCCTTCGGGAGAATCACCAGTCTTTATCTTCTGTGATACCCTGCCAAAGGCCTTACTTGGCAAAGCCCCACGAAGTTCAGGAACAAACAAGGGACACCGACTGGAAACAGAGTTAGCAACCTTGCTTTCCTGCAAAAAGGCCCAAGTGCCTTTGTTTCTCTTTTAAGCTTTATAGGAGGGGCCAATCATCTCCTGGCCTTACTCCCGAGTCATCCCTTTTGCTTTAGCTGCGCTTGCTTTCTGGTAGCTCTGCACATATGTGCACTAGGGACAGGCTCCTCCTGTTCCTCTCCCTCTCTGCTGTCTGACTCTGGGGGCTCCGAGTCTGCACATCACTCCCAAATGGCCCTGGCCCCATCTCTGCCTCTGACGCAGAGCCTTTGTCCGGGCCTTCCCCAGACTCCAGGACTGGCCCATGGTCCTCCCCAGCCTCCTCACTGTCCAACTCCGCTGCCAGCTCTGCAGGCTGCTGGCAGACCACGCCTGTTCCTCCAGGCCTGATACCTCCAGCATCTTAGTTGTCCTGTTTTGACTCTCAGTATCTGCCACCTACGCTCACTTTTGCCAAAGATTTGGTAGAGATTATATTTTATAATCTCTACCAAACTATCTTCTATCTATATAAAAGCCACATACCACTCACTCATCATGAAATCTCCAGAATGGTAAAGCCTACAAACTTGAAATTTGGCACATATGTTCCTCTTGGCTTCTAGGTGCTCGCTATGAAAGGATTTTTTGAAATGACCATTAGATGATTAGTATTTTATATACAGTATTCTATTCACACGCTCTGATGCTAAGGAGCTAGACGGTCTACTTGCCCTCCCCACCTGAAAGGAACTCTGTCCCAACTGCCAGTTGCCTTATATTCACATGCTAAATCGGGTGTGGCGTGACTCATCTGGCCTGCGGGGTGGGACATTCTACTCTTCCTCCCCCTCTGTTCAAACTGCCAGTTGCCTTATATTAACACGCTGTGATGCTACAGAGTTACACATTCTAAATTAAGTTTCAGGCTTTAAGTGTCAATTTATCATGCCTGATCACACAGTTTTGTAGCAAAGCACGGGCATCCAGCTATATATTATATATTCCTAACAGTGAGAACAATTAACCAGTGACCTTCAGAGGTTGTGGGTTCTTCAACAGTGGAGGTTTTCAAGAAGAGACTGGACAGCCACTTGTCTGGACTGGTATAGGGTCTCCTGCTAGAGCAGGGATTTAGACTAGAAGACCTCCAAGGTCCCTTCCAGCTCTATTTTGATTGATTGATTGCTTATTTGATTAGTTACTTAAACATGATGATACCCCTGCCAGTATCCAGGGGATTTTGTGATGGAAAACTCTGTGTGATTAAAGAGAACTGAATCTGCAGCTTCCTTTTTTCCCCCTCTTCCCTCAGGTGTGGTATTAGGTGGCAGTGGGGACCGATCGATCCGTTTCCGACCCACTCTGGTTTTCCGAGACCACCACGCACATCTTTTCCTGAACATCTTCAGTGATATTCTGGCAGATTTTAAGTAGCCG
The DNA here is from genome assembly GCA_022577455.1 of Arizona elegans. Taxonomy (NCBI): domain Eukaryota; kingdom Metazoa; phylum Chordata; class Lepidosauria; order Squamata; family Colubridae; genus Arizona; species Arizona elegans. The sequence continues at coordinate 5,369,097 of JAKOOJ010000022.1, read as the reverse complement.
GGATCCCATCTTGCACCGAGAGAGGCCAAATATCTTCTCAGAATTGGAGAATAGTTTATTTAAGATCATAAATATATATGTATATACATATAATATATATTTTCACTAATAGGAAAGTTGGAATTCATAAAGTGCTTTTTAAAAAATATTGGTTTGATCATGTTCACCTCCAGCACAAACTGCTTCTAGCTATTAAAAAAAAAAATCTGGACATGCTTTTGATGACCTCGGCCATCTCCTTTGACCCAGCAAAGGCTAAGCGATTGGTTTTGGGTTTCAAAGCTTGGCCTGGAATTTGAATTCCTGGATATGTTTTCTTGCAACGGGTTTCTAATACTCAAGTCTGGAAAATGCACTTCTACTGCCACGGATCCAGAGCACTGTTGAAGATAAAGAATTATGGTGGACTTCCAAGGAGAAAGCAGCTGTTGGATACACCCGAGTCTGTCTCCGGAATCCCTTTGCGCAGTGTGGTCTCTTCTGAAGCACACATGGAAACTCAAAATGCAAAATTCCTCCATGTCACGCGCCTGCTAACATCAGACTGTTATTTGCACCGCCTCCGAGGGTCTACAGGCCTCTCCAAAAGGAGGTTAAGGATCTTGGAAGGCTTGCATCATCTTTTCCAAGCCTTGATCCTCCTCATCTCTTTTACAGAGGAGTTGCTGATGTGGATTTGAGACTTTGCAGGTGCCAACTTCCTTCCCTGCTTCGTTGCTTGCAAACCGATTGCAGTCATTGCTTTTATTTTACATTTTTTGGGCATCTTCACTTGAACATGCCGATGGTATTTCCTTTGGCAACAAAACAGGGTTTTTTTAAAATTCAGAAGGACCAGGTGTTTGGAAGGACTCTTTGGCAGAAACAGGGTAGAATTTTTGTAATTGTGGAGTGGGGGTGGGGGTCAAATGGAGCCAGCAAAATGAGTAAATCCATCACCTTCTACAGCTGTGGTGCACTGTCCAAGGCTTTGTAATGGCACCCAGCCCTCCCAACTCATGATTGCAGCCTCCAGAACCCTCCAAAATGTTGTCTTACTGCTTTTTTTTTTAATACAGCAGGAGGGAAATGTGCATTTGGGGAATGATTGTATGAATTCTAATGTAATTTTAACTCCATTTGGCTTCGCTTCTGTTCTACCTTTGTCCTCTTGTTTGAAGTGGAATCCAAAGCTCACGCATGGTCTTTTATGACCAGTGATGCCTCCTTCCTATCCTTTGTGGAGCTTTTGGAGGAATAATCCCAATCAGATTGCAAAATGAGAGCATTTATAGTCTTGGCAACCTATGATTTGGCCCCAATGTTTGGTATTTCTGCAGGCCTCCCATTCATGCATTGAGGTAAATTTTGTCCATCTCGGTTTATGAGGAAGAAGTTTATGAGAGGGGATTCTGAAGCCTTTCCAACAGGAAAACTGCCTCTTGAAGGGATTGGAAATGAAGCAGATTGTATGTAAGAACAGTGGTTAGAGTGCAGTACTGCAGGCTATTACTGCTGCCTGCCTGCAATTTGGCAGCTCAAATCCCACCAGGCTCAAGGTTGACTCATCCTTTCATCCTTCCGAGGTGGGTCAAATGAGGACCCAGATTGTTGGAGGCAAGATACTGACTCTGTAAACTGCTTAGAGAGGACTGTAAAAGCACTGTGAAGCGATATATAAGTCTAAGTGCTATTGCTATCATCTCTTCCTGTTTGGAATGAGGCCCTTATGAAAACAGGAATACACCATTTGAAACTTTCTCCTGTGCTTTTTAACCAGAATCCCAACCTGCAAGCTAGTTTATGAAGAGGTGAGTGTATGGATAGAAAAAAAAAAGGTATTGTTATACAGTTCAAGTAACCGGGTTACAGCTAGTCCTTGACTTACAACTACAACTTATGGCCCCAAATTTCTGTTGCTAAGCAAGACAGTTGCTGAGTGAGTTTTGCTCCATTTTACGACTTTTCTTGTCCCAGCTGTTAAGTGAACTACTGCAGTTGTTTAAGTTAGGAACACAGTCGTTTAAGTGAATCTGGCTTCCCCATTGACTTTGCTCATCGGAAGGTCAAAACGGATCACATGACCCCTGGACACTGCGACAGTCATAAATAGGAACCAGTTGCCAAGCGTCTGGATTTTGATCACGTGTCCATGGGGATGCTGCAATAGTCGTAAGTGTGAAAAATGGTCATAAGTCACTTTTTTCAGGGCCGTTTGAACAATCACTAAATCAGCTGTTGTAAGTCGAGGACTTCCTGTATGTTACCACAACCCCCTGCAAATGTCACTGGGGCAGAATATCTCCCCCTACCCTGCTTCTCTCATCCCTGGAGAAGCTCAGAAACAGGAAGGAAAATCTGATGACCTTTGGGATTACAGAAGATGAGAAGAGGACGAAAGACCAGAAGCTAACAATGTTAAACCCCTCCAATCCCTCATTTTCTCCCATCCCACCAACTTGGAAGGCCAGGGGGCTGTCGCCAGTTTGTAACGATAGTAGTTGGAGAGTGCCAAAAAGAGCACAAAAAAAAATGGCAAGGGGCCACTTGGGTTTCATTCTTGCAAGAGCTGGATCTAGTGAGACAAAAACCAGTGATTCTCAGGCTGCCATCTGTCAGAAATGGTGTAGGGTCTCCTGCTTGGATGCGGGGTTGGACTAGATGACCTACAAGAGGTCCCTTCCAACTCTGTTAATCGGAATATAGAACCATTTTGCAAATCTAGAACAGGTATGTCCCATTCTCAAGGTCGAAAAGAAAATAACCAAATTTCCAGTGTCTCAGAAAGGGCCTAGAATTTAAACCATGTAAGGGATACAGAGAAATAGTTGACTTTTTTGTCGTCTGCAGTAGGCAAATCTTCTACATATATATATGGCTTCTTTCTTGTCTACAATAAAATAACTAATTTAGCTGTGTCGGATCTCTTGAGCTTCTGCTGTGAGCGATGTTATGAACATCAAGTGACGTGCCTAGAAGTCTCGGTTGGGTGTGAAAGATTGCAAAATTTATCTACCTGTATTCCCAGCATTACCGGAGAATCTACAGTTTTAACACCAACATTAAAGATTGCAGATTACACCTAGAGATCACACTGGTAATCTCCGAGGTTATCCCTTTTGCTCCAATAGTACTTTCAGTGCCCTGGGGTTTCCTAGGTCATAGTGATGCCACTCTCCCGGAATGAGCAGGAACAACTTACTTGCATTGGTGGACAAAAACGCAAAAGCCAGCCAGCACATAGAGCCCAAAGATTACCAAGGTGGTAATCCCTGGGTGCCCAAGAAATTATTTTTAAATTGGTACTTATTGGCAGTACAAATTCTTGGGACAGTATTCCATTTCTGAGAAAAGGGGCAGGGAAAAAAGAGAAGATTCCTGGTTTTAGTGGTTACTGGTTCCCTTCCAAGGCCAACCAACCATCCCAAGGTCAAACCCAAAAGAAGAAAACCAAGTCCTGCTAATCTACAAAAATGTCCTTCTCACTCTCTTCTTGTATCAACAAATCTCTCTGCCCCTCAACAAAGAGTTGATCTATTCAAGTTTATAGTCTCCATGGCCTCACCCAGAAGTCCATAAAAGGAAAAAGGGGCCAGCAGTAGAAACAGTGTCCAGGTTATCTAATGAGCACTCAATAGCTCTCTCCCTTCATCCAGGTCCTATTTTCCTTTGCACAAGTCCTTGATCTGCTGGCTTATTGCAGCCTCCAAGGCCAAGAATCCAAACACTGACTTCCTCCATCTGGGTTCTTCTGCACCAAGTTTGGACTCCATCTAATATTTAAATAACAATAATTTATGACACGTCAAGGAAGAAAAGCTTAAACAAAAAACAAGCAAACTGTTGGGCAATGAAGAATATCTGACATGCCTTCTTGATTCAGTGATGGCAGTTCTGATGATATTCCAGGATTCTGGGAGTATCAAAAGTGGTATTTAGTTTGAAAAGGCAACTGGACTAATTCCTACCCAGGAAGCTTCATCAATTGTATTGGATGCTGTGGGAGAGATGGAAAGACAGTTATTGACAGTTGAGATTAGTTGGTGGGAGAGGGCAATGATGGGTTCTGACAGGGGCAGGGGGGTGGAAAGATTGTGTTTTCAATGCAGTCCAACTGGTCTTAACACTCTGGAGAGCCGTTGTGGTTCCTTGTGGTTTTACCTGGAAATGTGGAATCTTCTTGGAGCAGCCAAAAGGGCTGCATTGTAAATTGAGGATAAGTGGTGTCTTATCCCTCAAGAGGGGGTTGCTCAATATTAACATAAACATTTACCCTTTGTGAGAAGACACCTCCCCACCTCCTAAAGAATGAAATATTTTGAGGAATATTAAAAGAGGGTAGAATATTATATTTCCCCAGGAACAAAGAAGAAATGGCAGAAACATGTTCGTAGAGGCAGACAGTAGCCCCCCCCCCCCCCCTTTCTTAATAGCCTATAGCAGGTGCCCATTAAGAAATCCTGGGCCAAGCCTATTCACAAACAAAACACCTTCACCTCCAGGTGATGGAATTAAGGACAGGAGATGACCTTAACCCCCTCCATTGAGAAAAATGAAAACAATACCACTAAGTCCATTAGGAAAGGCAGGCTATAGGCCATAATAAGATAAAATCAGTTACACATGCTTGACAGGATTAGGACCAAGGATCCCATCATGAACCTTTGCAAAACAAGTAAAACCAATCAAATAATAAAAGCACACAAAACAAATCTCAAAATTACAAAATACAGTGTAAACTTTTTAAATAGTTTTTAACTTCTATATGTATTTGTAATTATTATGGCTGTTCACCGCCCTGAGTCCTTCGGGAGTAGGGCGGTATACAAATATGAAAAATAAATAAATAAATAAATAAATAAATAAATAAATAAATAAATAAACAAACTTGAATTGCACTCAAGCTAATTGGTCAGCTGCCCCAGAACCACATGCTGTTTGTTGCTGGTTCTTCTCATCAATAAACTTTCTTTCCAATCGGCTTCCATTTCATTTCCAGCGTCTTTCTCACCATCTTGGAACTGAACAAAGATGAATCTGTCTTCCTACACCTACTTTCAAACCAATGGTCCTCTTGATCCAAAAAGTGGGCTTTTGCTGTCTTCAGAAAGTGAATATATAACCTTACAATAAAGTTAAGAGCTAGTCCTTCTGGGTGTGCTTCTTGCCTGGACTACCTCGCAAGGCTGGTGGCAGACTAATAGTTTGGTTAGTCTAGTCCCTGATGCTTTTTTGGAGCAGCCAAAAGGACTGAATTGTAAATTTGGGGACAGGTGGTGTCTTATACCCCCCTCCCCATTGAGAAGGGGGGGGGCTGCTCAATATTAACATAAAAGGCCTCTTTCACCCTTCTTTCAAAGCAAGGGTCCTCTTTATCCAAAAGGTGGACTTTGCTATCTTCAAAAGTGAATATAACCTTCCAATTAAAATTAGAGCTAATCCTCCTGGGTGTGCTTCTTGGCTGGACTATCTCGCAAGGCTGGTAGGAGACTAGTAAATTCGGTTAGTTTAACCCCCCCTGGTGCTTTTTTTGGAGCAACCCAAAGGACCGCATTGTAAATTGGGGGGTCTCCGTTTACTCAGCGATGGCTGAGATGGCCTTGAGCGATTCCCCCGGTTGAGCTCTCGGAGCCCAGTCCGGGGGGCAGCCTCTGAAAGCCCCGGTCAGTTTCTCCCTCGCGGCCAAAGGCTCGAGGAGCGCTCTTCTCCCCCAACCGCCACCTTTCTTTCCCCCGCTCCCCAGAGGAGAATGGGCGGAGCCACGTCTGCCTGTCTCGCAACCGCCAATCCCAAGGAGAATGGGCGGAGCCTCGCCTCGCAATCCCTCAAACCGCCGCCAACCCCAAGGAGAAGAATGGGCGGAGCCTTTATCTGTCTAGCGGTTCCCTCAAACCGCCAACCCCGAGGAGAATGGGCGGAGCCTCGTGTGCCTGCCTCACGGTCTCGCAAATCGCCAACCCCAAGGAGAATGGGCGGAGCCTCATATCTTTGCCTCGCGATCCCTCAAACTGCCGCCAACCCCAAGGAAAACGGGCGGAGCCTTTGTCTAACGGTCTCTCAAATCACCAACCCCCCAAGGAGGAGAATGGGCGGAGCCTCGTGTCTGCCTCGCGGTCCCTCAAACAACCCTCCCCGAGGACAATGGGTGGAGCCTTTGTCTGTCTAGCGGTCCCTCAAACCGCCCCCTCCCAGGAGGATGGGCGGAGCCTCGTACGCCTGCCTTGCGGTCTCACAAACCGCCCCCACCCCGGAGAATGGGCGGAGCCTCACGGTCTCTCAAACCCTCCCCCCCGAGGATGGGCGGAGCTTTTGTCTGTCTAACGGTCTCTCAAAACCACCAATCCCCTGGAGGAGAATGGGCGGAGCCTCGTATCTGCCTCGCGGTCCCTCAAACCGCCGCCAACCCCGAGGAGGAGAACGGGCGGAGCCTCACGGTCTCTCAAAAAAAAACAACCCCCGAGGAGAATGGGCGGAGCCTCGCAGTGGCTTTTACGACAGAAAGGCCTGTGGCGTCATCGCCGTCTTTTGCGCGCTTTACGGCGGGAGCAAGATGGCGGTGGCGTCGCCCTTCAGCGGCGCTCTGCAGCTGACCGACCTGGACGATTTCATCGGGCCCTCGCAGGTGGGCGTCAGGCCGGAGCGACGCTCGTAGGCCTTATGGGTAGCCCTGTCAGGTGGGCTGGCAAGAGGCCGAAGGGGGACTAGCCTGTCTGGAGCTGCCTTCTCCGTGGGCCTAAGGCTAAGCGTCGCCGTGGTGCCGCAAAGGGCTTCCTCACAGCCTCACTGCGGTTGGGGTTGTTGGGGTTTCCCTCTCTAGTAAGAGAGGAAGCGGCCTCGCTTAAAAGGGCTCCATTCTCTGCCCGTTGGGAAAGCGGTATAGCCAGTTGGCCTGGGCGGCGTGACAAGGGCTGTGGACTGCCCTCTGGGCCGCTTGGCATCGGGCCCGGAAGGCTGCTCTCGCCCTCCCCTCCGGCCTTGGGCGCTCCCCGCTCAGCAAGCAGCAGGGAACGGGCAGCGCTCTCGCATAGAACATAGAAGAACAGAGTTGGAAGGGATCTTAGTCTAGGGCTCTCCAACCTTGCTGGCTTTGCTGGCTAGGGAATTCTGGGAGTTGAAGTCCGCCAGGCTTCAAGTTGCCAAGGTTGGAGACCCCTGGACTAGTCCAAAACTCCCCCCCCCCCTCTGTTAAGCAGGAGACCCTATACTTAAAAAGCCCCCAGTGTTGGAACATTCACAATTTCCGGAGGCCAGCCGTTCCACTGGTTAATTGTCCTCACTGTTAGGAAGTTTCTCCTTAATTCCAGGTTGTTTCTCTCCTTGGTTAGTTTCCATCCATTGCTTCTCGTCCTGCCCTCAGGTGCTTTGAAGAATAATTTGACCCCCCCTCTTCTTTTTGGCAGCCCCTGAGATATTGGAAGACTGCTATCATGTCTCCCTTGGTCCTTCTCTTCATTAAATTAGACATTCCCAATTCTAGCAACCGTTCTTCATATATTTTAGTCTCCAGGCCTTTGATCATTTTAGTTGCTCTTCTCTGAACTTCTTCCCAAGTCTCAACCTCCTTTTTATAACGTGACCAAAACTGGATGAAGCATCCCAAGTGTGGTCTTACTAAGGTTTCATCTGAAATCTCTCCTAGATCAAGACAAAATCATTCCACTGATTCATTGTTCTCACTGTCAGGAAATTTCTCCTTAGTTCTAAGCTGCTTCTCTCCCTGATTAGTTTCCATCTGTTGCTTCTTGTCCTACCCTCAGGTGCTTTGGAGAATAGCTTGACTCCCTCTTCTTTGTGGCAGCCCCTGAGTTATTGGAAGACTGCTATCATGTCTCCCCTGGTCCTTCTTTTCATTAAATTAGACATAACCAATTCCTGCAACCGTTCTTCATATGTTTTAACCTCCAGCCCCCTAATCATCTTTGTTGCTCTTTATAAATTATCCTCTTATAAAAGCTTTAGTTGTGTTCCATTTTGTTCTTACATGTGTACTTTTATTTAGATTATTCTTTAAAAATTTCAGTTTTTTATAGTCCTTGATTACTGATTCTTTTTGTAATAGAGTCCCATTTAACCACCATCTGTAAATTCTGTGCTCTCATATGTCAAAGGCACCGGATTAAAGTGTGACATCATGTTTGGTGGTATCTTTGTTTTTACTAATACACATGGCTAATTTCTTAGAAATCCACAATATATCTATTCTTGAAAAGGATCTGTGCCTTTCAGATAAGTATGTATATTCTGTAGCATTTCCATTTCTCCATATAGCCATGAGCTCAAATTTCTCCGTCATTTCAAAACATATTTTGATGGTTTATTTTGCAGCTTACCTTGCATTAATTTGATGCAGAAACAATTATTTAACTAGTTTTGGAAAAATCATTCCAATTTCCCAAGAGACACCAATTGTCATGGTAAATCTATTAATTTTTCCATGTCCTTTAAAGAATATAATTTTCTTTTATTAGATACGTATATTCTGATTATTATAGTTTTAGTCTCATTTGATTTCAACTCCTACATATCTATCATCATTTTTAACTATAATTGTACTTGTGTGTGGGGATGGTGTTATCTCAGTAACTGGCAAACCACTGAGTAAACAACATCAGCACATAGTCCTAATCTTATCAGAGATGTAAAGACAGAAATGTAAAGACAGGATGTCTGGCAAAAGACCCTATATCAAGATATACCAGGCATGGGGGCTCAACACGTAGGCATTGTTTGTCACAGGAAATAACATGAGGGTAATACGAGGGATCCATGTGGATTTCACGAGCTTTCTTTAGCCAATCAGCATCCGTAAACGTTGACTAATGTTTTGCCATGATAGTTGTAAAATGACAATAAAAGGAAGCCTTCTGGATGGAGTCAGGGTGCCTTCCCCAAGGTACTTTCACACTGAGGTACCTTGATCAAGGTGCCCTCCCACCGAAGGGCCTTCTCGTGAACCGTCATCCTGCCTACGCGTCTTTCTTTATCGAAACAACACTTGTGGGTTTATATACAAAACAATTCACTTTTTCTTCATTGATCTTGAACATATAAATTCTTGCCCAAAATATTTGTAATTCAAATATTTTTCAACTTTTTTTCTTATACAGGTTTATCATAAGCAAATTACATCTTGTTTCATTTTTTCAAAAAAAAATTCTCTTTTGCAGAGAATTGGCTTCATTTGTTTTCCATGTTAGACATCTAAGATTCGTATCTATGTTTTAAGTTTGGAGAAGATGATGCCTGTGGAACCCAATTTAGTAAAATCACAGAAAGCTTCAGGGGCAGAAGGACTGAATGTAATGCCAGCCAGATCATAGTTAGCAAAATTTGGGATTCACCTAGGAAGCTTGGTTTAAGTTAATCTTTAAATGTTTAATTCCACATATTTTTGTATTTGTTTTGTTTTTGTTACAGATGTTTGTTGGCTAGTTGGCTAATTTGATTGTTTGATTTCCCTTTCAGGAATGCATAAAACCAATCAAAGTTGAAAAGTCTGGGAGAGTAGCAGCTAAGATCCGTATTGAAGATGATGGAACTTATTTCCAAGTTGGCCAGGTAAAGTTTTTCTTTCCCCTGTCTGAGTGCGTTTTACAGACTATAGAACAAGCTTTTTTTCAACATGTTTTAAAGTGGTTGGTAACTCTGCAACACAAATCATCTTTAGCAGAACTTTTTGTTGGGCTGGAAGGGAGGCGCTCTAGATTTGAGGACCAGAAAATGATGTGATTCATTTTTGTCATAATCAGAAACTTATCTTAGTTTTTGCTGTGAAACTAAACTTTTGACAACAGATTAGTGTTCTCGAGGATATAATCTAGCACAAATCTCTCTGTGGAGCAGAGCAAAAGAAATCTGTAACTCCTCTACGGTATTGTCTTTGATGGTGGGAACCCTGTAACAAAAGTGGGAAGTGAACAGGAATACAGGTAGTCCTCGGCCTACGACCACAATTGAGCCCAAAGTGAGACTTTATTAAGTGAGTTTTGTCTCATTTTACAACTTTTCTTGCCACAGTTGTTAAGCGAATCATTGCTTTTTTTAAAGTTAGTAACATGAATGACTTCCCCATTGACTTTACTTATCAGAAGGTCACAAAAAGGATCACATAATCCTGAGACACTGCAACCGTCATAAATATAAATCAGTTGCCAAGCATCTGAATTTTTGATCATAGGGATGCTGCAACAGTTGTGTGAAAAACAATCATCAGTCACTTTTTTCAGTGCCGTTGTAACTTTGGACGGTCACTAAATAAGCTGTTCTAAGTCGAGGACTACCTGTACCTGGGGTGTGTATATGTGTCAAAAAGATCAAGATGGTAGCCACACAACCATGCTGCACGTAAGAAAATGGTGGGGCTTCGCTTGTGTGGCTACATCTATCATCCTGGCTTTTTGGCCTTCCCTGTGGATGCCCATCACCATTACTTTTTTCAGGATGCTGACAGCAGTACATTCGATGGCTTCCTTCCTAGGACGGAGGGTCACAAAAACTGGAAAAGGCCAAGATTACGCTCAATGACTGCTTGGCCTGCAGTGGTTGCATTACATCAGCGGAGAGCATCCTAATCACTCAGCAGAGCCACGACGAGCTCTGCAAAGTGTTAAATGCCAATAAGGTAAAGTGATTTAGCATTTTAATAATGTGTAAATAGGATGAAGGGAACAACCCTAGCGATGATATGTTTGTGTTTAATTTTGATTCTTGCACTAAACGGAGTTATACTTTAATGGCCTCCAACTTTCTCTTTTTCCATTACCATTTTTAATCATTATCTACCTTGAATATTGGGGGGAAGGGAGAAAGAGAAAAGGGATGTGTTCACCAGGAGTCAACCTTTAATATTAATTTTAGCTCCTCCGGTGAAGAGGTATGTTTAATGTATTAGATAATAAGCACACGGAAATAGTTCACCTGCCTTTATAAAAATATCAGTTTGTTAGGTCAAGTGGAGAGTTACAGGTTTTTTTCTTCCTTTTTTTTTTAACTAAAAGGCATCCAATTCTCCCAAGAAGTTGGTGGTGGTGTCTGTATCTCCCCAGTCCAGAGCTTCTTTAGCTGCAAGGTTCGGAATGACTCCTTTAGACACAGCTAAGAAGCTGACAGCCTTCTTGAAGAATTTAGGTGAGTAGAATTTGATTTGAAAACAGTGCTAAAAGATTTGCATGTAAAGTCTGCAGTGGCATCTCTCAGCCAGAGAGATGCTCCTTAAAATTCTCAAAAGAGATGCTGCGCTAATCCGGGGAAATTAATCCAAATCAAAGTCATTTGTGTGTCACACCCAAGCAGTATTAAAGACAGAAATATGGGAAATGTGAGAAAATAAAACAAATTTGAAATATATGCGTTGTCATTTATATAAGCTGGCATACTTAAAAGGTGGTAAAATATTTTTCCTCATCTTATACCAATTATAATAATTCAGTCATTATTATTACCCACAACCATGGAAACTAGCCTACAAAAATGGGTGTAAAATAATTCAATCATATTTTTGGGAAGTTGTGAAGAATTCTGGATTATGCTGTTCTAAAACACTTGCAGAGAAATTGAACATGGCGGCTATAAGAATAAACTCCTTCCCACGCTTATGTGGAAATCATCAAGCACGTGATGTAAATGAGAAAGTAATCTTATCCAATTTCTATTCCTGTATTCAGTTATTGTGAGCTCCAAGTGCTTTGCAAATGTAATACTTTAATTTGCATTCAAAATTGTGGGGAGGCTGGGAAAAAATGGAAGAGATATGAAAATTCAAGCAATACAAGGTAAATCTGATGGCAGCTTATAAATAGCAACTGAGCCTACGTAGAAGGAAAAAAGCAGCATTCAAAGTATGTAAAGAACTCACTGTAAATAAGGCAGGAAATTATTATAATATCAAAGATTATGCATATGTTCCAGGCTAGTATTAAAGATGCGGTGGCTCAGTGGCTAAGACACAGCTTGTCAATCAGAAGGTCGGCAGTTCAGCGGTTCGAATCCCGAATGCCGCGTAACGGGTGAGCTCCCGTGACTTGTCCCAGCTTCTGCCAAACTAGCAGTTTGAAAGCATGTAAAAAACGCAAGTAGAAAAATAGGGACCACCTTAGCCCACCTTCAAGATGTCTTACAGAAACCTCTACAGTCCTTTCTGTAATCTTGGCCAGGTGCATGAACTAATGAAATGCCAATCATACGTCCTGTGAAATGTTGCTGCTGATCATTGATGGTTGCAGCCTCTTCTTTGCTGCAGCTGAGTTAACCAAATGCCATCCTGAATTGCACTTCCTCGTAGTATCTATTCAACACTTCTTCTCTTTTTTCTCCTTTATCAGGGGTGCATTTTGTCTTCGATACAACTTTCAGCAGGAACTTCAGTTTGCTGGAGAGCCAGCGGGAATTTGTGCAGCGTTTCCAGAGACGAGTAGAAGATAAGAAGGCTTTGCCCATGTTAGCTGCTGCTTGCCCTGGTAAGTAAGTGTCACATGGCACCAGAGGGGAGTGAAGACTGAAAAGACTGTCCTTGATATAATGTGCCCTAGATCTGACCACCATAACTGGCTCCAAATCTGGCCATCATGTTATACAAAATTTCAGCAAAAATTTTAAAGAAATTCAAAAGGTAAATTACAGGTAGTCCTCAACTTATAACTAGTAAGTTTGAAGGTATGACAGTATGACAGCCTTGGAGAAATTCTTTGTGGCCCAATACAGCATTTATGGCTGTTGTAAAACATGCCTCCCCCTCACATGACTGGGTTTCAGGCACTTGACTCCCATTTAGAATAGAATAGAATAGATTTTTTTATTGGCCAAGTGTGATTGGACACAGAAGGAATTAGTCTTGGTGCATACGCTCTCGATGTACATAAAAGATAGTTCGTCAAGAATCATAAGGTACAACACTTAATGATAGTCATAGGGTACAAATAAGCAATCAGGAAACAATATCAATATAAATCGTAAGGACAAGAAACAAAGTTACAGTCATACAGTCATAAGTGGAAGGAGATGGGTGGTGGGAACAATGAGAAGATTAATAATAGTGCAGACTTAGTAAATACTGTAGTTCGACAGCGTTGAGGGAATTATTGTTTAGCAGAGTGATGGCGTTTGGGAAAAAATGTTCTTGTGTCTAATTGTTCTGGTGTGCAGTGCTCTATAGCGTCATTTTGAGGGTAGGAGTTGAAACAGTTCATCAGTTGAAATGTCCATTTACAACTGATTGCAGCATCCTGTGGTCACTCGATTGATTTGCATAGTTTTCTAATCGTTTCTGGTGTATTTTGCCAGTTTGCAAAAAAAAAAAAAACCCATTTGGGAGAATGGATTTGCTTAACAACTGCATGATTTGGACTTACAACCATGTGATTCACTAACGAACACTTTAAAAATAGTAAAAAAAATAAATAAATCAGGTCTAGTCACCTGAGTGCTATGACCACAATGGCCTTACTCCTGAAATTCTAGTCCCAATTGGGGTTGTAAGGGAATCAACCTATTCTCCAAAGCCCCTGAAGGCAGGACAAGAAGCAATGGTTGGAAACTAATCAAGGAGAGAAGCAACTTGGAATTAAGGAGGAATTTTCTAACTGAGGACAATTAACCAGTGGAGTGGCTTACATTCAGAAGTTCTGAGTGCTCCATCACTGGAGGCTTTTAAGAAGAGATTGGACAACCTTTTGTTTGAAATGGTATAAAGTTTCCTGCTTGAGCAAGGGGTTGGACTAGAAGACTTCCAAGGTCCTTTCCAGCTGTGATAATTCTGTTTTTCAGCCTGTACAGAAGGGCAAACAGGATGAACGGGGAATTAGAATTAAGCCTTTAAAAGACTACCTGTATTTGCATTTTCAGAACCAAGCAGGCAGTTTTGCAATTTACATATGTCCTGCCTGATTTCCATACTGTGAGTGATGGTATGGAAGCTGGAAAATGCATGGAAAACATTGGCGGCATAATAGATCAAGAGACAGTACAATCTGTTGGCAGCTTTTGTCACAAACAGCAATTCAGCCTGGGGGGAAAATAACCAACAATTATTTCAAATCATGCAAACAGATTGTGCCTTTGTGAACTCACTGTGAAGGAGATTCAGAAATTCCTTTTGCAATTACCACATTTCTTTCTTTATCTCAAAAATAGCATTACGTATACCTTACCATAATCTGAGTACGGTAATTGCTTTTGTCGTCTTGCCCAAATGTTTGGGGCTTGATACATATTTATGTGTCTGGTTATATCCAGTTTAATGGATGGGAAAAATAACTCCTTGTGCAATCTTTCTTAAATTGGGTCATGGTCCATCTTTGCTACGTAGCTTTCATTGACCCAGAGATGGACAGCCGGATTAATTTAATTCTTAAAAATGCTTCTCTTACAGGTTGGATCTGTTATGCTGAAAAAACCCACGGGAGTTTTATCATCCCATACATCAGCACTACCAGATCACCCCAGCAGATCATGGGCTCCCTGATTAAGGACCACTTTGCCAAACAACAGGTGTTGCTCAAACTTTTCTCACAAGACAGCAGATGTAATAGGAAGTTTGGAAGCCACTGGAGGCAAAGGACAGACTGACAAATGTGCTACAAATATCTGCTGTAGTTGTAGCTCAGAGCCTTTGCTCCCTCTGTAAAAACAGGATGTATGTGTGTGCGTGTGTTTTCCCAAAGGGGCAGCCAGCTGTTTCTTTCCTATTCAAAGATCTACCCATAGATCAGTGGTGGCACAGTGGTTAGAATGCAGTACTGCAGGCTACTTCTGCCTCTGCTGACTGCCGGCTGCCTGCAGTTTGGCAATTCAAATCTCACCAGGCTCAAGGTTGACTCAAACTTCCATCCTTCCGAGATTGTTGGGGCCAATCTGTCAACTGCTTAGAGAGGGCTGTAAAGCACTGTGAAGCGGTATATAAGTCGAAGAAGTCGAAGTGCTATTGCTGTTGCTAAGGAACATGGTTGCTTGTGTGGTTAGGATGCTGGGTTGGAGGTTAGCAAGTCTGCATTTGAGACCCAAGTGCTGCCGTGGGGTGAGCTGACCTCCCTTCGCTCCAACACCTGCCAGGAACATAAAAGGAACTCCCATCTGGGCATCCCCTCAGCAATGGTGATGTCACCAGCTAATCCTTTCAACCCGGATGCGCCTTGGTGCTTCTGCCATAAGTGCGATGCAATCTACCATGATGTGATTGTCCCCCCCCCCCCTTCTGGGTCACTTAGACCAGCTATTCTGTATATGTTACTCTTCGGATGTATAGTGTTCTGTCCCCCGTCCCCACACAGGCAAACACACAACCAGGCACACCTGCCAAGATTTTATTAAACAACAGACTAGAAACCCTTGCAGATAAGAGTTTTGGCAGTAAACTGCGAAATGCCTGCCAAGTCAGTTTTCACTCACAATAAGCAAGAAAGAGTTTATCCTCAGTCCGGTTCAGTAGCAAAAAGTAATCCACGAAGCAAGAGTTAGCCAAGGTCCAATCCAAATATGCACAAGCCAGATTTCAGGTAACGCAATGTGACTTTCAGGTTTTTAACTTTGACCGTCACAAAGCCTGAAGAGCAATCACACGCACTTTTATTCCTTGTGGGGTGTGGCTCCGTGACTCAGCTCAATCTCTGACCCTCCCTCGCCTCTTTCATTGCTGCGCACGCTTCTCGCTCCAACGCTGCCTGGGATCGAGCCAGAATTCATCATCCTCGCTCCCTATCTGTTGTTGTTCCGATATGCTTTCCTCCTGGCATATCCCAGGCTGTTCCTCTTGGCCTTCGGATGGAACCTGAGGCATTGCCAGAGAGGAGAGTCCTGGAGAGGGAGGCCTTGTCAGTTCCTCCCCATCACCTTCTGAGTCCTCTTCCTCTGTTAGGACAGGCTCGGGAGTCGGGGTCACAACATATAGTGACTAGCCAGCATTTGGAGAGCAAAAGGGGGAAGTGATATATAAAGGAGAAGGATGAGCTAAGTCATCAGTTTCTGATTGCCCGACAACTAAGGCCCCAAACTGGGATGTGATTGTGCTCCACTGTTCAGTTGCATCGGCTGTTGGAAATTTAGGGCTAAGTATTCTTTTTGCCAGTTTCAATACAATTTCGAAACTCTTTTCGTTGCAGTACCTGACACCAGACCAAATCTACCATGTGACTGTGATGCCTTGCTATGACAAAAAGCTAGAAGCTTCCAGGCCAGATTTCTTCATTCAAAACCACCAGACCCGTGAGGTTGACTGTGTGATTACAACAGGTAAAGTGCAGGTCTAAACGATCTTTGAGAGGGAAGGACCCTGCTTCTCTTTCGTCAGTCCCTTCCGTGAATTAATCCTGCTCTTATAGGAATCTTGATAGAGGCCAGGGTCTCATTTGTCACAAGTGGAGAGAGGGAAGCTCCAAATAAGCACTTCAAGCCACGCAATTGGGGACAAAGAGACAATTCAGACTACTCTCTTGATAGTTTAGTAGGTTGTACAAATAACTTAAAACGTGTGAAACACTTTGTTTTGAATTAGAACCGATTTTTCTTGAACTCAAAGTGAGATGGGGTTTCATTACTCCAAGCCTGGCAGATTTGAGACATTTTATATAATCCTAGTATTTACCATAAGAAGGAATTGGTTCTGGGTTGTTGTTTTTTTAATACACCATCTGATCCCAGTGACCTGAGGCAGATCCAAGAAACATGATTATTTCTGCCTTGGGCAAGTTTGCAATCTTAATGGGTTGAATATAATTCCAAGATAGAAAGAGGCTGGTGACTGAAGGAGAGGAGTATATTCTCTCTAGCTACATCAAACTTAAGGCAAGGGAGTCAACTGGTTAAATGCCTGACACTATTTTTTCCATCCATAGCACCCCTTCTCAAATTCTAATTCCTATCAATTGAGGTCATGTAGCATAAATGTAATACTTTTTCAAAAATGGACTCATCCCCAGTAGGAAAAATAGCATAAATCAAATATCGGATCCTTGTACTTTCATTTAACTTCCTTGCTGGACGTTTCCCCATGTATGCCACTGAGACTCACCTGAGATTGCCTTGGAATCCTGTGAAGCTTCTCGTCTTTGTTCTGGGCCAGGGCTTGGTCTCTTGGATCTGCTTGAGTTAATTGTCACATCTCTTTATTTCAGGAGAAGTCTTAAAGCTGCTGGACCAGGAAGGAGTCTCCCTTCTTGAAGTGAATCCTATGCCTTTGGATAGCATGTAAGACTCTCCCTGGAAGTCTACTTGCCAAGCTGTGGTCTGTTTTCTCTAATTTCTTTTGCAACATATTCAGCTAAAGGAGGGTTTCCGTGGCCAGGAGAAGGCATGATGCTCCCCCATTCTCCTTGCCATTACAGCTTACTCACAAATATATCTAGATGACCTAACCCAAGTGAGCTGGTTTTAGTTTTGTCCTGGCTGGATCCACTTTGATTTAGAATTGCACTTTGTTTAAAGGCCAAGTTAGGCTTAAGAAAAGTTGTTCACACTCAATTCAAGAGTGTGGCCAAAGTCCAATTACAATTCGGAACATCTCTCACTAATGAGACATGCCAGAGTGAGAGATCAGCCACATTTCAAAAGTGACCATGTTTGCCATCTGTCTAGCAATAAGCACCTCAACACGTCTTCTGCCATTGCAGATGAGGCGAAGGGTGGCTTCCAGTGGTTGAATTTGGATGCTGTGCTGATCCCTTCTCCTCTATCCCTTACATTGGACTTTGGTTTTATTACAACACTGCTGGGCATTTGGTGGTATATTTAATAGCAATACCTAGTTTGCGATGCTGTTGGAAAGTTTGGGAAGGATTGGACCTGGTTAGCACTTACATAGGAGACTAGCAAGGAAAGCCAAGGGCTGGAGACTAAACCGAGAAGTGAAAAAAAATATCCTGAAAAAAGGCAGCAGAAATGAATTCCCGTATTGTGTCCAAGAATACACAAGAGTCGCTTGGGCCCTGTGAATGGTAGCCCTTAGCCAATCTTTTCTTGGGAAAATCCTATGATTGTTGGTGTCAACTCACAAAGCATCCCTGGTCTGCTCTTGAGTTGCCATCGGCAAGGGGGATGGGAAAACGGTGAAGCAGCATGGCAGCTAAAAACAAAAGCACATTCCAGACATATGTCTCTCAAGGCTGCTATGGGTCTCCCAGGGTTACCCACAGCAGCCGGAGGGGAGTGATCTCTACAACCTGTGAAATTGCTCCATTACGAATGTGACTGATGACACACCCTGGGGGGAGGGAAGAAACAGGGTCAAGCCTGGGTTGTAAATTACGTGGGACCAGAGTTGGCTTCACTTGGAACTTGCTGACATGAAGCTCCTAATAAATAACTGGATTTCTTTTGAAGCTTGGCTCAGAGGCTCATGATTTAATTAGGGCATCGGTAGGAAACCTGACAGTTGGCTAGATAGGGAAATCATCAGAAAAGGAAACTACATGGATGTAGTATCAATAGAGTCACCAGGAATAGAGAGCTTGACTTTGTGGCATTTTTCCCCTGCTGTAGGTTTGGCAACCTTTTGGAAGAACAGCTCTTTGGCCATTCTGGAGGTGGCTCTGGGGGATACTTGGAGCACATCTTCAAATATGCAGCAAAGGAGCTCTTTGGCATTCCAGTGAAGGAGCTTCACTACAAGACCCTGAAGTAAGGAATTCGACTTCCTTCCTAGCCCTTCGGCCCCACCCTCCTCTTGCCTTCACTCTTTTCCTGTCTCTCCATTCCCAGAAGGGAACCAAATAGTGACGTTCACTCAGATCAGTCATAGGAAACATATCTTCTTGTGGCCATGTTCTAAAATTCAGGGGTATAAAACTGTCCTAGCACATTAACTTTTCTACTCTTTTGAAGCTTCATGAAATAACTTGTGAGGGGCAGTTTGTCAAGATCAGGCTTTTTCTACCTTGCAACAGGTAATCGCCTAATTATTCTGCATAGTTTTTTAAAAAAGAGGAACTACTTCCCCCTAGGAGGAAAAAGTTTGGCCTTGCCTCTATTACCAGGGCTCTTTCCATCACTGCCTGGCCCACTGGGGCTTCCACCCCTTCTATATAAAGGCTGTTAAACCCTTAGATTGAATAGCTGCTGCCTGTAAGTGCTTGAATCTTGCTAGTGCAGTCAGTCCCAAAGAAATGCCAGGAATTGCTCAGTTCTACAAGCAAGAAAGGCCTTTTCTCCAACAACCAGATTTTCCTTTGGAGAATACCCAAAAGGTGCTTTTTTTCAAAAGGCAAGTGGAGTTTGTGAAGTGAAGACATTACACTTCAAGATCAGTTTTTTCCTGACCGCCATCACTCTGCTAAACAAATAATTCCCTCAGTGCTGTCAAACTATTCACTAAGTCTGCACTACTATTAATCTTGTCATCGTTCCTATTGCCCATCTCATCCCACTTATGACTGTATGACTGTAACCTTGTTGCTGGTATCCTTAAGATTTACATTGACTGTTTCCCTATGACTATCATTGTGTTGGACCTTATGATTCTTGATGAACGTATCTTTTATTTTATGTACACTGAGAGCGTATGCACCAAGACAAATTCCTTGTGTGTCCAGTCATACTTGGCCAATAAAAAATTCTATTCTATTCTCATCCAAGAAGCTTCTTCAGTAGTTCTTCAGTGAGAACTGAAGAAGTTTCTTGGATGAGAAGCAAAACGTCTTCAAAGAAAAACAAAGAAAGTCCAGTTGCCTTTTGGGGGGGTGGGAAACCTCTTTGGTTTTTTTGGAGGATACATTTCTTATTTTCCCCCAATCCGTGATGCTACTGAAGCCCAACTTGCTTTCTCCTCACGAGCCTGGAGGAAAAGCAACAATTTGGCTATCAATCCCCTATGTTCGTCCCCTCAGAAACAAGGATTTTCAAGAGGTGACGCTGGAGAAGGATGGCCAGACTCTCCTGCACTTTGCCCTGGCGTATGGATTTCGGAACATCCAAAACTTCGTGCAGAAACTGAAACGCGGAAAGCTGCCCTACCATTACATCGAGGTGATGGCTTGTCCCTCAGGTGAGGATGCTACAGGTTTGATGTGGCAAATGGCTGGAAGGGACGAGATAAATACCTCATATGGTGATCTGGAACTCTCTGGAACTATTTCAGGAATTCTTTCAAGAGGGGTAGGCCTAGTGAGGTACCAGTGTGGCCTGCTAACATTTCCCTTGCCAATAGGACACTGAATGAGGCAAAGCAAAAGGCAGGCTGTCAGCCTATGTTTTGTTCCCAAGAATTCCTTTGGTTTACAAATAGGCCTTGGAAACGGAAAATGAAATTGATGGGCATTTTGGTATTTTAGGGCTTGGTTTAGATCAGTGGTTCCCAAACTTTCAGTCCCCCGCCCCCTTGGTGCAACAAACTCATCCTCAGTGCCCTCCACCCCCACTCCACAATAGTGTCAAAAAGATTGTAAAAGCGTCTCACACAGTTGCCCTTTGATAGCCAACGAACTTCTGTACGAAGCAACAAACGATCAAAATCTTCCATCATTCTCAACACAGAGCTCTCAGAATAGTCGATCATTGAGAGCATGTACTTTAATTTTGTTCACTGCAGTAATGATGGTACTGATATAAATCCACACTTCAGATATTCCACACCATATTGTCTACATTTCTTCTTTGATTTTCCTGCTTCTGCCATTTCTGCTTTGAAAATCAGAATACTTGCAATATGTGCATGTTCACATCTGATTTGAAAAGAGTTACAGTTGCAGGGCGGGTGGGTAGGAGAAACCTCCTTTTTTAGTTTAAAAAAATAGGGAAAGTTTGCTGAGCCAGGCAAAACAGAGCAGCGTGCATGAGGCTTAGCGTGGCTGCCAGCGTACAGTACGTGTAGGCGCAGGAGGTGATGGGGCGAGTCGGGCCGGAACCGCTCAGCTGACCAGTGGCTGACAGAGCCCCAGGCAGAATTGTGCCCTGCAAGGGGCCCACCTCCAGCACTCCTTTGCCGCCCCCCTTGCCTCTTAGCGCCCCCCTAAGTCATCCCACCGCCCCCAGGGGGCGGTACCGCCCACTTTGGGAGCCACTGGTTTAGATGGTGACACCCCCCCCCCCCATCAACCCAGATAAGTAGGGGCCATAGGCAGTGTCCTACATACCCACATTTTGTGAGTAGTTCACCCCCTCCCTTTTCCATTGTATACCTAGAATAGCTCCATGCAGTTAGTTCTGGGCTTACCACAGGTCCTTTTGTGAGTCTTCAAAGTTACAACGGCACTGAAAAAAAGTGATATGACTGTTTTTCAAAATTACGACCTTTGCATCCCCATGATTGTGTGATCAAATTTCAGATGCTTGGCAACGAACTCAATTATGACGGTTGCTGTGTCCCAAGATCATGCCATCCCCTATTGTCACCTGACAAGCAAAGTCAGTGGGGAAGCCGGATTCACTTAACAACCCTGTTACTAACTTATCAACTGAAGTGATTCACTTAACAATTGAGGCAAAATGGGCCAAAATTCACTTAACAAATGTCTCACTTAACAACATAAATTTTGGGCTCAATTATGATCCTAAGACGAGGATTGCCTGTGCTTCCAACTTAACGCCAACACTGCCAAAAGTCCCAACATCCTCCGGCTCACCCCCTCAAGTTAACAGCTCCTAGTTTAAGCTAAACGCTCCTTCACTTTCCTTGCCTTCAGCTGCAAATCCTTATTTTCCAGGGTGCTTAAATGGAGGGGGGCAGATCAGAGCGGAAGGAGAATCCAGCAAGGATCTGCTCCATCGGGTGGAGACGCTCTATGAAATGGCCCAGCCGGAAGACCCCGAGATGAACAAAACCATCAGCGACCTCTATGACAAGTGGCTTGGTGGCCCCACTTCTCAACAGGCTCAAGATCACCTCCATACACAATACCACGCTGTGGAGAAAGGCAGCGCAAGCTTTAATATTAAGTGGTAAATTGGCGCAGTTCGTGTAATACAGAATACACACGGAGCCCCAACCCCCAGACCGCGGCCCACAACCGGGCCATGGCCTATTCGCAACCGGGGCTGGGTGAGGGGCAGGCCGGCCGGCATGCACATGCAGCTCGACTCACACAAGCAGCGGGCCAGCACACATGCATGTACAGCTTGCAGTCAAGCTGAGTGCCTGCACCAGCCCATCGTTTGCGCAGTCCAGTACTTCCCCTACCGACCCACCCAAGCTGGGCCACCAAGTTGCAAAGGTTTGGGACCGCTTGATGTAGTAGATCGCTTATTGTTGTAGATGAAGCTGAAAGTTTCATTTTAAAACAAATAGTCGCATCAAAGATTTATATTTGAATTTTTAAAAAATTATAAGGTAAAGCATTGGCTTCACAGCAGACGACAGTGCTCTCCACTGGATTTCTTAATCTCATCGGATCTTTGAGGCAGAAAATTGGACCGTTGTCAGTTTACTCTTTCTACAACTCCACCACTTTTTTCCTACTTCCAAACAAAGTTAGAATTTATGCAAGGAGGTCTTCTGAAGAATTGCACGAGAGCAAAATGGAACCAGGCTGAATTTGGCATTTGGGAAGAAGGGACCAAAATAAGATTTTAAAAATGTACCGGTAAATGGTTTGGAGGTCTTTGGGGTTTATGGAGAAAAATAAAATCCTGAAACTCCTCACAATGAATCTGGATGGGTGGGGCAGTTGAGTTAGCAGCACCATTCTAGATCTCTCTCTGGTCCTGTGGCACAAACTGTTGCAGACTCATCCTGTCCTAGTCCACATGCAACATGAGGGGGACCAGAAATGCCCACTCCCACCCTGTTGAGGTATATCACAATGGCTGTGTATGTGAACACTCAACAACAGTCAATAAAATAAAATTGATCACAGAACATAGAATAAGTTTTCCATGTTGTCTCATTTCTATAAGGGCTGCCCAAAATTTGCCTACCGTGTGGGTAAGTATCTGGAAAGAAACTCGAAAGTTTCACATCTGCCTGGGTGCTATAGCAGCACACTATACATTCCCCCACCCCCACATATCTCAAATGAGAAAGGTGCAGTGCAATGGAATTGTTGCACTATTTCAGGCTGCCCAACATTATCTGGGGAGTAAACATGCTCAACTAAGGGAATTTTGGACACTACAAGAACAAATTATGCTTAGGCCTAAAAAGTTCTTCAATCTGAAAGCAAAGGCAATTCAGGCTTGCTGATTAGGAGATGCATCGTGCAGCCTTCAATGCATTTATTCATTGCATTATTTATTCTGGCAGTCCATGTGATTTATTTTTATGAGCATTTGCACGCTCCCAATTTCCTCCCCAATTTTAAATAGCTTGCATTTTTGCCTTTGGAGATAAATCTGATTAACTCGTTCTCATCCGTTTAAGGAAAAAAAGTAAAGCACATTAAAAATACTTTCTTCTCATTTCTACAAAACATTGCCTTGATGCCGAATGAGGGATTTGGGTTGAAGAGTGTTCGGAAGACGACAAATCTGCTTTTAATAACACCAGGGTTTTTCTTTCTTAACTCAAAAAATTTCACCACACCCCAATGGTGGCTCATTTTGAGGCGGCTTCTGGCCAGGATGACGTAGCTTCAGCTTGCCCCAGGGAGCCTCCTGCTCAAAGCTAACCTCAGCCATGGAAAGGGGAGAGGGATTTTGGGGTCAATCTGACTAATTGTCTCAATGATTCAATCTCAAATCACCAGACACAGGGCTATGGGGGAGTGAATGGTATGTACTGTATGCTTACTTTGAGCACTTGAAGGAAAGGTTGGATTTAAATCCCAACAAAACAATTTTTTAAAAAAATAAATCAATTACAAAGTTGTCATTAAATTCACAGTAAATTGGGAGGCAGACAACAATACATTTTCCTTCTCTGTTTTGCGTAGCTCTATAGCGCCTGCCTTCACAGAAGTAAGGAGTTAACTTTGATGCTCATCACCATATTTGCAGCAAGATAGTTGTAAAGATAAAGCAAGATAGGAAAAGACAGTTTCCCTCCTTTGGGAAATGGAGGAAGGCAATTTCTCCTCGGCAAGCTTCTGCCCCATTTGACGCTGCTGGAAAGGGGGCTGTGCAATCCAGATGTATTGCTGCAGCTGTCAAAAAAAATGGGACAATAATAGCAAGATTCAGAGCTTCTGAAATGGATGCCCTCCTAGTGCTTTAGATCAGGAGTCTCCAACCTTGGCAACTTTAAGCCTGGCGGACTTCCAACTCCCAGAATTTTCCAGCCAGCAAAGCTGGGTAGGGGTTTTTTTTGACCACCTACCCATCTCAAACGCCACTGCTGGCAATCAATGTCCTCGATCAGGATCCAGGAAATGCCCCACCTGCCCTCTAGAACAAGATTTTCCCTCCCCGAGATCTAAATGGCCCCCTCTCTGCTCTTGTTTAGAACAGGGGTCTCCAACCTTGGCAACTTTTAAGACTTGCGGACTTCAACTCCTAGAATTCTGGGAGTTGAAGTCCACAAGTCTTAAAGTTGCCAAGCTTGGATAGCTAGCTGAGGAATTCTGGGAGTTGAAGTTCGGCAGGCTTAAAGTTGCCAAGGTTGGAGACCCCTGCTTTTGATGGCCTCTGCAATGGGTGCTCAATGTTTTTCTAACAGCATGGCGGGGGAGTGGGGGAGGAAGTAGCAAGCCCTTCAACGACAGCACCTGTAGCCCCATCATGGCAGGCATGCATAGGATTCACTTCTGCAGGAGAGGATCAAAGAGCCCCCACTCGAACGCCAGCATGGCTTGAGGATTCAGCCGCTCTTTGGGTTTCCGGAAGCTCTCTCTGGCCTTGCAGAGAGCAGCGAAGGCCTCAAAAGGAGCAGATTTGCCCGTGAACTTCTGGACTGGTTCTTCCCTGGAACAGCAAATAAAGCCCACTTATCAAACCCAAGAGATCGTCAGATGTATCACACTATACAGATGTAGAAGAGGGAGAAAGGAGTCGTAGATCTTTTGCAAAAACCAACTGGTTCCCCAGCAGGGTCAGGAGGTGCCAGAATGTCCTTAGAATCCGAATGCAACCATCACCGTCTCTTGAATTATAACTGGTTTCATGGTATGTTCTGCAGAGTAGGGGTGTTTGTGGTAGCCGTGGTGGCACAGGGGTTAGAATGCAGAATTGCAGGCTGACTTTGCTCACTGCCAGGAGTTCGATCCTGATGGGCTCAAGATTGGCTCAGCCTTCCACCCTTCCAAGGTTAGTAAAATGAGGAGCCAGGTTGTTGGGAGCAGTAGGCTGATTCTAAACCGGTCAGAGAATGCTATACAGCACAATGAAGCATGTCAGAATATTCATGACTGGAAAGACATGGTAACAAGGTCAGCCAATTGGGAGCTGAGACAGGACTGGAGCCAGGGCGTGTCTTAGTCTGCAGCTTCTGATTCTGTGCAGAGAAAAAGAAACTGAAACCAAGCAATGTGTGTTAAGCTCTGAGCTGTACTCTTGTGTGTGTGAACATGTCTGCTCTGCTGAAAATGGAACTAACTGTTCTCTCCTGCCTTGTGTTGTAACTGCTACCGTGTTTCCCCGAAAATAAGATCCTGTCTTATATTTCTTTGAACCCTGAAATAAGTGCTTGGCCTTATTTTCAGGGAAGTCTTATTATTTTGGGGCGCATGGAGCAAGACAGGGCTCCTCTTGCCGTCTTATGTGATTTCCAGCTA
The DNA here is from genome assembly GCA_022577455.1 of Arizona elegans. NCBI lineage: Eukaryota > Metazoa > Chordata > Lepidosauria > Squamata > Colubridae > Arizona > Arizona elegans. The sequence goes on along the minus strand of JAKOOJ010000022.1, from coordinate 5,343,556 downwards.
TGTCTCCCTAACCCTAACCAGAGGAAATGACAGGGACCGGCTGTGCATGCATGCGTTTAAATATTTTCAGGGAGGGCTTATTTTGGGGGAGGGCTTATTTTCAGGGAGGGCTTATTTTAGTGCATGCGCTCAAAAGCCCGATTGGGCTTACTATCGGGATATCTTATGTTAGGGGAAACGGGATACTATGTTGAAGAAGAATCAACTATCTCTTCCCTTTTTAAATATTTAAATTTTAATCTGTTTTTAAATTATCGGGGTGTTTTAATTTGTCTGGGCCAAATAATTTAATTTGATTTTATTGGGTTTTTAAATTTTGTGTATCTATGTATTTTATTGTTGGCTGTTCACCGCCCTGAGTCCATCGGGAGTAGGGCGGTATACAAATCAAATAAAACTTAAAACTTAAACTTAAACTATCGGTATTGTAAATACTTCATCTGTTACTATGTGTATAAAGAAGTTAATGAATCCTGCTGAATCAGTTTATCTGTGTGTGCTTCTGGATTTGATTTTTTGCAAGAAACTCTGACAAAGCGGTATATAAGTGCTACTGCTGGATGGCGCAGTGGTTAGAATGCAGTATGAGCCGTGGTGACGCAGTGGTTAGAATGCAGTACTGCAGGCTACTTCTGCTGACTGCCAGCTGACTGCAATTTGCCGGTTCAATCCTCACCAGCTCAAGGTTGACTCAGCCTTCCATCCTTCCGAGGTGGGTCAAAGGAGGACCCAGATTGTTGGGGGCAAGAGGCTGACTCTGCTTAGAGAGGGCTGTAAAGCACTGTAAAGCGGTATATAAATCGCTATTGCTATTGTGTGATTGAAGCCTTTCACATTTCATGGTTAAACATAAAAAGGGCAGGGCTTCAATCCCATGATCAGGCCCAAAACTGTGACCACCTTGATGTTGCCCTTGCAGATATCCTGGGAAAAACCCCACAAAGGCTTATTCTGGCGAATCTCACCCCCTACCTATTCTTGACTGTCTTACGTACCCAGCCTCTTTTCTCAAAATTATGCTACAGTTGTGGAGTGTGTGTGTGTGTGACTCCAGAGAAGATGCATAAATTGTTACTGACAAATGTTACCTCTGTGGCCGCACTTTCTGCTTCTAAATCCAAGATGCTGCCTCTATTTTAATTCAAGATGAAAGGAAGCGTTGGCTGGGTTTATGCAAAACAGTAAAACTGTAGCGAGAACCCAACTCTTCGCATCTTGTTAGAACACGTTACACCCTAGTGGAATCCATAGGGGAAAGCCGTGTTTGTTATATAGTGTATTGTGTGAACTCAGACCAAACGGACCCTTAAAACCTGAAGCACAGGATTCAGAAGTTGGATGGTCTGGGAAGACCCACGTTCAGATCCACTCAGGGTGTGCTCTGCTTATGACCTCAAGTGCAGCAATACCCAGAAGCCCACTTTCAACCATGAAAGATGGGCTAAAGTTAAAGGTAAAGGTTCCCCTTGCACATATGTGCTTGTCGTTCCCGAATCTAGAGGGCGGTGCTCATCTCTGTTTCAAAGCCAAAGAGCCAGCGCTGTCCGAAGACGTCTCCGTGGTCATGTGGCCGGCATGACTCAACCCCAAAGGTGCATGGAACGCTGTTACTTTCCCACCAAAGGTGGTCCCTATTTTTCTACTTGCATTTTTTACCTACTTTCGAACTGCTAGGTTGGCAGAAGCTGGGACAAGGAACCCCGTTACACGGCACTAGGGATTCGAACCACCGAACTGCCAACCTTTCTATCGACAAGCTCAGCGTCTTAGTCCCTGAGCCACCGCATCCCTTGAAAGATGGGCTAGTCACCCTCAAGCCCACCAATCTCATGGGTGTCTGTGCTGGGTAGAGTGGCTAAACACTTGCCTTGAGTTCCTGGGAGAAAGGTGGGACAGAAACCAAAAAAACCCCTGACCCCTCTCCCTCCCCTGCATTAAAGAAACGTGGGCTCACAAGATGCGAAGGAACGGGTTGTAGAGGAACTCCTCGGCCAAAGTAGAAGGCACTGTTGGAAGGTCTTCATCTTCTCGGAGCTGTGAAAGAATAAATCAGTGAGACCAGGTCGTGGCTGCCGTTCTGCTAGCTTCGCATCGCATCCTGCCAGCCTGACATTAGCAACGGGGGGGGGGGGGGGGGAAGAGGGGGGAATGGAGGGGGAGAGAGGTTGGAATGGGGGAAGATGGGGGAAGATTGGGAACTAATCCATGCCGGCATGAAAAGTGAGAGGCACCAATCCAGTCCAAGTCAACCAAAAGAATGTGGAGACAGAGAAGGCAGAAATTGAGAGTCCGTCACCTAAACAAGAAAACTCCTAATTGGACATTGACCGATAACCGGGGGTGGAGGGGTGGGGTGGCCAGCAAGAAAAGGAAAGTTAATTGTATCCTTTGCATGCCAAACCAGCAGATTCTGCTTCACTACTTCTGTAACTACTTTTGCTTTCAGTAACGTATATTCTTGGAAACAATGAGCCGGGAATCTTTCTTTGCTAACTAACCACCTTAAGTTTCTTTGCTAACTACCGTGTTTCCCTGAAAATAAGATCCTGTTTTATATTTTTTTGAACCCTGAAATAAGCGCTTGACCTTATTGCCATGCCCTCAAAAGCCCGACTGAGCTTATTATCAGGGGATGTCTTATTTTGGGGGAAACAAGGTAACTAACATAAATTTCTTTGCTAACTAACTAACTTATGTTTCTTTGCTAATTACAGTATTTTTCGGAGTATAAGACACATCGGACTATAAGACGCACCTACCTTTTTTGGTGAGGAAAAGAAGAAAAAGAAATCTGCCTCTGCCTCCCAGCAATTTTGCCTCGTTGCAGCAAACAGCAAACAGCCTGCTTTACTTTCATTTTCGTTTTCAGCATAGCTTGATTAGCACAAGGAAAAAAAAATCTGCTCCAGCAATTTGCCTCCTTGCAGCAAGCAGCAGAGGCCCGCACAAAACAGCTGAGAGTCGGGAAGCCGATCCAATCAACTTGTGCTAATTAGGCTGTGCTGAAGCTGAAAGGAGCTGTTTCTTCTTGCTGCTTGCTGTAAGGAGGTAAACTGCTGGGAGGCAGAGGCCAAAGGGTGGGGGCCAGTGGGTGGACGGGGGCTACATTCGGTATAATAAGGCGCACCTAAAATTTCACCCCCTTTTAGGGGGAAAAAAGGTGCGTCTTACACTCCAAAAAATATGGTAATTAACTTAATTGGGACAGATGACAGACCTTTTCCAATGTACTTGTACAATGTACCAAATGTCCTTGTGGTTGACCCCAAGGAACTACAGAAGACTTAGGGTGATGAGTAGTCCTACTCTTACCCAGGGTCGTCTTAACAGCATTAAACTTTTGATTTTTTAAAAAATAAGCAAGCAATGGAAGCATAAAAGGAAGGGGTCTTTCAATCACATGGCCATTCAGAGTTGTTTTTTTAACCACCTACCCATCCCAAATGCCACTGCCAGCAATCGAGGTGTATATTCCATTGTTCAGTAGTTGAGAACAATGTGTTCTGCCACCAATGTTGGCTTATACCAGAAGCCATGATTGTCAGCCCTGGAGGCCATCTTTTTCTTTGGAGCTTCAGGGCTGCCATACTTAGTGCTGTGGGAAACTGGGAAGGGGGATTGCATGGAGTTGGGGAGATATCTAGCCATAACAACATTCCTTTCTCTGAGAGTCAAGGACGTTCAGCCTGCACCTGGAGGGCTGGAACTGGGAGGCATCTCCAGTTGGGACGGTGTTTTGATTTGACCATGTGAAGGACATGTGGGTGCAGAGAAAGGGACTTGGACTTTCTTTTGAGTGGGGAAAACCTGGAAGCTTTCCGATTCGGGTTTTCCCAGATGTGCCAATATGACATCTCTAATAAAATGGGACTTTGAGGAATTGATTGCCTCAGAGTCTTATTTGGTTGGGGGTGTTACTTGGAACCCTGACAATGATTTAAACAATCCAGAGTCTAGCAGGACCTTTGAAGCAATCACTAAGCTAATTAGAGACTGATGTTACTGGTCATAATTCTGACTTTTATAAAGGCTTCAATTTCGGAAAGATAAAGAGTTGGGAGAAGAGTATAGAACCACTCACTTTAGCCCAAATGAGCTTTTCTTTCACAAATTCATTCTCTGGTTCCACCTTTGAGGCAAACTTCAAATTCTGGGTTGTGTACTCGTGTCCACAAAAGATTTTCTGAAAAGGAATTTTTTTTTTATTTCAGGCTACCACATCCAGAGTGATTCTCCTTGGAATCCCTTCCGTCCACAAACTTCAAACGCCCTTAGTGACGGTTGTCAAAAACCGGAAATGTGGTTTCTCAGATTTTTGAGAAAGTGAATTTTGTGGTTCTGTCACAAAAACGGTGTCAAAGAATTGTCACAAAAAAGACACTGTGGTTCATAAAATAGAGGTGGCTTTTTCAAATTAAGAACGGACCCTTTTCCAAGTTCTCCCTCAATCTGGGAGAGGGCAATCATTAAAAAAAAGATTCAATCTTATGTGATATTATCCACTCTTTGTCAGGGATATTTTAATTTATATTCTTGTCCTCTAGGGCTGTTTGCCAACTATCAGCTTCGCCTTCTCCCAAAGTGCTCCCTAGGCACTCTACCAGGGGTGAAATGTAAAATTTGTTACTACCGGTTCTGTGGGCGTGGCTTGGTGGTGGGGGTGGGGGTAATGTGACTGGGTGGGCGTGGCCAACTTTTTTTTTTTTTAACTTTTCAAAGCCTTTTTTCTAATGCTTTGAAAAGCCTCCGCCGATCAGGCAACTCACCTGGGATCGTCCGAGACTTTTCAAAGCATTTTTTTTACCACCTCTTCGGCCAAGAGGTTGCAGGAAAAAATGGTTTGAAAATGCTGAGCTGTGCGATCATCAGAGAGTTTTTTTTTTATACTTTTAAAAGCATTTTTTTGTCGGAAGAGGTTGTAGAAAAAATGCTTTTAAAAGTAAAAAAAAAAAACCCTCTGATGATCGTGCAGCTCAGCTGGGCATTGGTGGGGGGGGGGGGATTTTTGCTACCGGTTCTCTGAATCACCTACCGGATCGAGCGATCCAATCCGAACCGGGAGCATTTCACCCCTCCACTGTACATCTTTAAATGTTTTCAATCAAATGAAAATCACTACTGAAACAAGTTCATGGCATAAAATTGAATCACAGCACTTACCCACTACAATTCCAGATTAAAATTCAGGCTATCAAGAACTAAACAGAGCTTGAATATTAAAAGACCACGCAATGGCAATAGCGCTTCAGACTTATATACCGCTTCATAACTTATATACTGATCCATACTGTTTTACAACCCTTTCTAAGCAGTTTACAGAGGCAGCCTCTTGCCCCTAACAATCTGGGTGCTCATTTTACCCACCTCAGAAGGATGGAAGGCTGAACAAACTTGAACCAGTCAGAATCGAACCCCTGGCAGTCAGCAGAATTAGCCTGCAATACTGCACTCTAACCACTGAACCACCATGGCGAGAGAGGGAGAGGCAGATAGAGGGATGCTAGATAGAGAGATGATAGAGAGATAGGGATGATGGAGAGATAAATAGCAATAGCACTTAGACTTACAGTACGTACCACTCCACAGTGCTCTCCAGCCCTCTCTAAGCAGTTTACAGGGTCAGCCTATGGCCCCCAACAATCTGGGTCCTCATTTTACTGACTTTCAGAAGGATGGAAGGCTGAATCAACCTTGAGCCCATCAGGATCGAACTGCTGGCAGTTAGTAGAGTTAGCCTGCAATACTGCCTTCTAACCACTGTGCCGTTATAGGAATAAAATAGGAATAGGATTAGAAAGAAATAGAATAGAAAGAAATAGAGTAAGAAATAATAGCAATAGCACTTAGACTTATATACCGCTTCATAGTGCTTTTACAGCCCTGTCTAAGCGGTTTACAGAGTCAGCCTCTTGCCCCCAACAATCAGGGTCCTCATTTTACCCACCTCGGAAGGATGGAAGGCTGAGTCAACCTTGAACCAGTCAGGATCGAACTCCTGACTATGGGCCAGTACTGCATTCTAACCAGAGGGAGGGAGGGAGGAAGGAAGGAACAAAAGAAGGAAGGAAGTTAGGAGAGGGAGGGAGGAAGGAAGGAACAAAAGAAGGAAGGAAGGAAAGACATGGAGAGAAGGAAGGAAGGAAGGAAGGAAGGAAGGAAGGAGAGGGAGGGAGGGAGGGAGGAAGGAACAAAAGAAGGAAGGAAGGAAAGACATGGAGAGAAGAAAGGAAGGAAGGAGAGGGAGGGAGGGAGGAAGGAAGGAAGGAGGGAAGGAAGGAAGGAGAGGGAGGGAGGGAGGAGGAAGGAAGGAAGGAAGGAAGGAAGGAAGGAAGGAAGGAAGGAAGGAAGGAAGGAAGGAAGGACTACCAATAGCACTTCTCCACCGCTTCACAGCGCTTTACAGCCCTCTCTAAACAATTTTACAGAGTCAGCCTATTGCCCGCAACAATCAGGGTCTTCAACCTTGAGCCAGTCAGGATCGAACTGCTGGCAGTGATCAGTGAGTTAGCCTGCAGTCCTGCATTCTAACCACTGCACCACCAGGGCTCTTAAAATAAATACTTAAAAAGCATGAAAAATTGGGAAAGGCTTCTGGGTTGGGTGGCAGTAAGATGGCCACCGTGGCTTTGCTGTGGTCAGCTGAGGGCCATTTCCAAAACGAGAAGGTGGGAAATTGACATTTGAGGCAACCAGGGCTGAGGGGTTGACTGGAGGCCCAGGCCTGCCTTTGGGTACCAAGTTTTGCCTAAACCTTCTATGCTCTTTTATCCCCACCTCTGGCCCTCAAATGGGAACCTCCACAGGGCAGGAGGGCCCTTTCCTCAGCTTTGGAGCCTGGCACCTCAGCGGCAGCAGAAGCCGTTCAAACCTACTGTCTCCTTTGGCAGCCCACCCAGGACCTCCATCAGGCTCTTATACAGCTGTTCAGCTGTGCATTCCAGGAGTCTCCCACAACCACCGACAAATAAGATGTCACCTAAGAACAAAAAAAAAGATGCACAATCAATCCACAATTTCACACACACACACACACTCCAACCACTTGATCACTTTAACACTTCTCAAGAAGCAGGGCAATTAAAACACCTTCCTAGCAACCGAGTGTCATATTACATTACGATGTTTGTTTACAGGTAGGTTTCAGCGGTTCTCTTAGTGACCATTCGAACTTACAACAGCACTGATAGATAGAGAGATGATAGAGAGATAAATAGCAATAGCACTTAGACTTATATACCGCTCCACAGTGCTCTACAGCCGGCTCTGAGCGGTTTACAGAGTCAGCCTATTGTCCCCCAACAATCTGGGTTCTCATTTTACCCATCTCGGAAGGATGGAAGGCTGAGTCAACCTTGAGCCTGCTGAGAATCAAATTGCCAAACTGCAGTCAGCTGGCAGTCAGAAGTAGCCTGCAGTACTGCACTCTAACCATTGTAAAGAAACACAAATTGTTGTGGTCAGCCAGTGGCCAGCAGAGCTGGCAGCAGATTCGGACAGTGAGGAGGTTAAGGAGGAACATGGGCCAGTCCTGGAGTCTGGGGAAGGCTCGGATGAGGGCTCTGCGTCAGAGGCAGAGAGGGGGCCAAGGCCATTTGATAATTATGTGCAGCCTCTGGAGTCTGACAGCAGTGAGGCAGAATAACAGCAGGAGCCTGTTCCCAGTGTGCATATGCGCAGAGCTGCCAGGAGACAGGAACAATTAAGGAGAGAAGGTCAACTTGGGAGTAAGGCTTGGAGATGATTGGCCCCTCCCATAAGGCATAAAAGAGAAGCGAGCGGGACGTGAGCTTTTGCAGGAAGCAATTAGTTCATCTGGCCAATTCAAGATTTGAAACTTCTGTTTGTGACTCTGTGCCACGTTTGGCCTTGCCTTGTGTGTGGCAATTAGCTCTCTGGCAGCATTCCACATGAGATAGGTGGGTGTTGATAACCTTCCTCTGAAAGACTGTTTATCAAGCCTTGTGGACTGTAAATGGAAGTAATTTACAGTCGCATAAATAAAAGAGGTTTTGCGGGACTAGGATTGTGCTTTTTACTTTCTAAGGAAACCTAGGTCAGAACACAAATGGGCTGGAACTATTCACACAACACACTGGTTCAATCATTTGTACATCCAGCAGATGCATTCTGCTAAGCTTGGCAATCTAATCTTGTTGACTTTATTAAATCTGGGCATCTTACCATGTCGCAGCCACCCTAGGTTTTGTGAACCTAGAAAACAAGTTAACCTAAAACTGTTTCAACAGCTTTGTGTGCAATGAGCTATTTCTCCATTCCCTAAGGCTGGCTCCTGGATGTCCTCAACCACAGGACCACAACTCCCGTTCACTTCTCAGGACCAACCTGTGAAAGCTGCAGGAGCATTCAGAGAATCGTTTTCCCACACGAAGTAGCAGACATGTCCCACGGTGTGGCCTGGAGTGAGAAGGCACCGTATATTGATGCTGCCAAACTGTCCAAAAGAAAAAGAAAAATGGGTTGTGGGTCAAAGCCCAAGAAAGCTGCCAACCATCCACCCATGCTTGAAATGGTCCCAAATCGCACACGCTTGCTGAGTTCCCCAACGTTCTAGACAAGGCTGAAGTAAGGTGGGCTCATTCTGGGTTCTGGGTGTGATGGGAAGGCAGTCTTTGCCTTAGCAAGTGCAGTGTGACCATGTCAATCCTGAGAAAACATCAATTCAGTGGCAAATAGAATAACAGAGTTGGAAGGGACCTTGTAGGTCATCTAGTCCAACCCCCCGCCCAAGCAGGAGACCCTACACCATTTCTGACAGATGGCAGTCCAGTCTCTTCTTGAAAGCTTCCAGTAATGAAGCTCCCACAACTTCCGAAGGCAACTTCTGTTCCATTGGTTGATGGTTCTTGTTAGGATATGGTTTGAGCCTAACTAGTTGTCCAGACAATATATGTGTACTGTTACTTTAATCTGTAAATGTATTATGTTACTTTAAAGGTATTTATTATAATGCTGAGTCATGCTGTAATTAGGTAATGACTGGTTGTGAGAGTATTTAAGAAAGGTACTGTAACGTATTCAATTTGATGATGAAGCTGCTATGATATGCTGCCATTGTGAATGGAGCTGATATGATAAGCTACCATAGAGAGGAGTTAATATCTGCTAATCATCGTTGGATGGATCTGCAACCATCGTGGTTTGTGAACCAGAGTGAGTTTGTTATTCTAACCAACTAATGTCTGTTTGGTAAAGAAGATATCTGTAAATACTGGACTGATTTTACTGGCAAAGACTTGGAATTTGTTTAAAAACTATGAGACTGTTTTTCTACTATAAAGTAAGCTTTTGATAAACCAGTTTGCATATCTTTTATTCATTGCTCTCAGCAATGTTTCCTTGTGCATTTACTCTGCTGGTTGGTAACACAACACCAATATCCTTAACAGTTCTCACTGTCAGGAAATTTCTCCTTATTTCTAGGTTGAATGTCTCCTTATTCAGTTTCCATCCATGATTCCTTGTCTGGCCTTCAGGTGCTTTGGAAAATAGCTTGACCCCCTTCCTCTCTGTGGCAGCCTCTCAAATATTGGAAGACTGCTCTCATGTCTCCCCTGGTCCTTCTCTTCACTAGACTAGCCAGGCCCAGTTCCTGCAACCGTTCATCGTTATGTTTCAGCCTCCAGTCCCCTCATCAGGGGTAGGGCGTTCTCTGTGGGTGCTCCCACCCTCTGGAATGAATTACCTACTGAGCTCCGGACGGCTCCTGATCTCCGCTCCTTCTGTCGGGACTTGAAGACTTGGCTTTTCAAACAAATAGGCTGAGACTGATTCCGGGCTTTATTATTTAATACTATTTAATTATTTGGATTAAATTATGATTTTATTGTACGTGTTTCTTAACTTGTGTTCGCCGCCCTTAGTCCTTCGGGAGAATGGCAGCATATAAATACATGTAATAAATAAATAAATAAATAAATAAATAAATCATCTTTGCTGCTCTTCTCTGCATTTTTTCTAGTCTCAATATCTTTTTTATAGTGTGGTGACCAAAACTGGATACAGTATTCTAGGTGTGGTCTTACTAAGACTTTATAGAGTGGTATTAGTACCTCCCTTGATCTTGATTGTATCCCTCTCTTAATGCAGCATAGGATTGCATTGGCTTTTTTGGCTGCGGCTGCACACTGCTGGCTCCTATTTAGCTGGTTGTCCACTAAGACTCCAAGATCCCTCTCACACTCACTGCTATTAAATCTGATTTCACCCAGTCTATGTACCATGTACTTTTGGTTTTTCCCCGATACTGACATCCCCTAAATTCTGCTGAAGATGTTACCTAACAAAAGGTTTGTAAACCAACAACCCACACAAGCTTGGGGAACGAATCTCCACCCTCAAACATCAATTCCCCTCCAAGGTGGAGGAAAACACCCTGCAGTCAAGTCCCAAGGAACGCCAAGCAGCCACCAGCAGCACAACAGGCTGAGCATGGACCCGCTGTCACAAAGGGCAGGCCAGGAGGTTGCACATTTCAACTGCACCCTAAATGCCTATTACTGCCAGTTGCTAAAAAGAGTCAACAGAGAGTGACCCAAAGGAGATACTCTAACCCTAACACATGAAGAAAAGTGCAAACAATGTGAATCACACCATCTGGACACGTGCTAGCGGGCGTGGGGCGGGGGGGAGGAGAGAACAAATCAATTTGTGTCATGTATGTGATGATGTTACATACAAATGAAATCACTGTGGGTAGTTTTAGACTTCCGTGTAACTAAGCCATACTATCATCGTCTTCTTTTAATGACCCCATAATTCCTTGTGGGGTGGAGTCTGGGCAACTGAATGGAGTTGAGTGTTTACTGGCCGGATGCCCTTCCTGTCACCAATGCGGAGTTTTGTTCAGCAGATATATTTTCATCGTGCCCAGAGAGAGAAATATCTGCCTCTACCTAGGATCGAACTCACAGCCTCCTGCTTGTGAGGATACCACAATAATATTGAAAAAGGGTGTGATCCGTTCCGTGCTTACCTTTAACTCCTCCTCATGAGTCACTCGGTGTGTCAGAGCTCCCACTCGTTCATCCCCACCATATACCTCCAGGCCGGGATAAAGTTTGGCCAGTTCTTCATTGTCTCTTGCATGATCCCTTGGGGGAAAAGAGGAGGAAGAGGGACGTTTTTTTCCTTCTCTTCAGCCGTCTCCAGTTTGGAGGAGAGAGAAGAGACCCGTCGGGAAAAAAAACAGAACTTGTCTAGTCTTTTTCAAACTTTTTGCACCCCATTTGCAGGCTGAGAGGTTCCCTCCCCCCCAATTTTAAAGAATTAAAACAATTATCCTTCAATAATTTCTCCAAAATGGGCCCGACCCAACAAAATTAATTTTAATGTGGAGAAAAGCAAATGTCAGGATTCGGTGTCGTCTCAAATAAACTGCATTTCAAACAAATAGTCCTTGATCAAAATCTTTCCTTTATTAAGCACAACAATCGAAACTCCGACTCAGTTGCAGCCAACACTGACTTCCTGGTCCAAACCCTCCCTTTCCTTTCCCCACTGCTCTGCTTCTCATTGGCCATCTTCCAAGTCACTCTGCTGTTATCTACTACTTCAGCTCAAAGGAATTTCCCCCCTCCCAACCCATCTCCTAGGGGATAGTATCTCCAGGGAAAATAAGTAGGTGAAAAGTCAAGCGTCCTCTTGCCAGATGCCCCCACCTTCTCCTTCTTATGTCAGCACTGGAGTGAATGCAGCTTGGAGTGCTGACATCAAAATTTTACATTTAGGCAGGAACAAAATCAAAGGTATAAGTACACATTAGGTGAGATCTGGATCAAAAACACGAACTGTGAGAGGGACCTTGGAGTCTTGGTGGATGATCATTTGAATATGAGGCAGCAATGTGTGGCAGCAGCCAAAGAAGCTAATACAATCCTGGGTTGTATAAACAGAGGCATAGAATCACAATCACGTGAAGTATTAGTACCACTTTATAAAGCCCTAGTAAGGCCATACCTGGAATACTGCAACCAGTTTTGGTCACCATACTACAAAAAGGATGTTGAGACTTTGGAAAAAGTTCAGAGAAGAGCAACTAAGATGATTAAGGGACTGGAGACTAAAATATATGAAGAACGGCTGCAGGATCTAAAGGAAACAAGAATTGGGGCTGACATGATAGCAGTATTCCAGTATTTGAGGAGCTGCCACAAAGAGGAGTGGGTCAACTTATTTCCCAAAGCATCAGAAGGCAAGACAAGAAATAATGGATAGAAACTAACCAAAGGGAGAAGCAACCTGGAATTAAGGAAAAACTTCCTGACAGGCCGATTAATTTAATTTATTTTTAGTTATCTTAATTTTTATATTGTATGTTATTTTAATTTTCGGCTGTTCACCGCCCTCTCCACCGGGGAGAAGGGCGGGATATAAATTCAATAAAATAAAATAAAATAAAATAAATAAATAAATAAATAAATAAATAAATAAATAAATAAAGTGAGGACAATTAATTAATGGAAGGATTCAGTCTTGAACTAGGAAGGATTTCAGATGAGACCTTAGTAAGACCACACTTGGAATGCTTCATCCAGTTTTGGTCACCCTATTATAAAACAATGTTGGGACTCTGGAGAGAGTGCAGCAAATAGCAACACAGATGAATAGAGGGCTGGAGGCTAAAACATATGAAGAACATTTGCAGGAATTGGGTATGTCTAATCTAGAGAAAAGAAGGACCAGGGGTGACATGATAGCAGTATTCCAATATTTGAGGGGCTGCCACAAAGAAGAGGGGGGTGGGGTCAAATTATTCTCCAAAGCACCAGAGGACAGGACAAGAAACAATGGATGGAAATTAACCAAAGAGAGAAGCAACCTGGCATTAAGGAGAAACTTCCTAACGGTGAGGACAATTAACTGATGGAACAGCTTGGCCTTCAGAAATCGTGGGCGCTCCATGAAGGGAGGATTTTAAGAAGAGACTGGACAGTCACTTAGCTGAAATAGTATAGGTCTGTGATGGCAAACCTATGGCACACATGCCAGAGGTGGCAAGCGAGCCATATCTGTAGGCACGCGAGCATTGCCCTAGCTCAGCTCCAGTGCACATGTGCGTGCCAGCCAGCTGATTTTCGGGCCTTCCGGTCCCATCAGAAGTCAGGAATGGGCCATTTCTAGCCTCCGGAGGGCCTCCAGGGGGGCGGGGAAGGCTGTTTTCGCCCTCCCCAGGCTCCAAGAAAGCTTCTGGAGTCTGGGGAGGGCAAAGAACGGGTCTACCTGGCCCACTGTGCCATCACGTGCCAAAAGCGGGGGCGGGGGGGGTCATGCATGCATGCGTGTCAGGGCGGAGCACATTGAATTATGGGTGTGTGGGCACGTGCATGCATGACACTCCCCCCGCCCCACGCTCCCCACGCTTTTGGCATGTGACGGCAAAAAGGTTAGCCATCACTGGTATAGGTTCTCCTGCTTGAGCATGGGGGTGGACTAGAAGACCTCCAAGGTCCCTTCCAGCTCTATTCTAATCTACTGGGGGAAAAATCCTCAGGGAAGGCGATCTCCCCTTCGATTTGAAGGGAGGCTGCAGTTGTTTTGTTGGTGCCTCACCAATTCAGCCCACCTTTATTTATTATTTTATTTTATTTATTAAATTTGTATACCGCCCTTCTCCCGAAGGACTCAGGGCAGTGAACAGCCAAAAAAAAATACATATAATACAAATGTTAAAAAACCATTAAAATACAATTAAATAATTGGCCTAGAAAACAAAATTTAAAACACCCCAAATTCATAAGACAAATTTAAAATTTAGAAATGTTAAAAAAGTTTAAAAGAGAAGTTAGGCCAGGCCGGCCTGCTGGAAAAGAAATGTTTTGATGGCACGGCGGAAAGCGCGCAGGTCCGGGATCCCCCGTATCTCTGGGGCGAGCTCGTTCCAGATGGCGGGTGCCCCCACAGAGAAGGCTCTCCCCCTGGGGGCCGCCAGTCGACATTGTTTGACCGATGGCACCCTGAGGAACCCTTCTCTATGGGAGCGTACTGGTCGGTGAGAGGCTACTGGTGGCAGAAGGCGGTCTCGTAGGTAACCAGGTCCTAAGCCAAGGAGCGCTCTAAAGGTAGTGCTCCTCAAAGGGAGCCCCAGGTAGAGAGCATTGCAGTAGGGAGAAAAGGCTGTTCTCTTCTACCAAAGAATCAGTGCAAGAGCCCGGCCGGATACTTACCAATGGTGGTGGGTGGTCAGAATGGCTTTTAGAAGAATGTCTTCCCTTCGGATGATCTCTAGGAGCTAAGGGAGGAAGAAAAAAAACACCCACAAAGAGCATAGTGCAAAATTTTTTTAAAGTCCTTAAATTTATTACTTATGAGCCATGGTGGCACGATAGTTAGAATGCAATACAGGCAAGTCTTTGACTTACAACTGTTCATTTAGTAACTGTTCAAAGTTACAACAGCCTGCCAATCTTTTCCACTCTCCACCCCCCACCCCCAACACCCAATGCCCTACGGACGTGATGGCGAACCTTTGGTATGCATAGCATCGGTGGGCACGTGAGCTCAGCTCCGGTGCGCATGTGCGCGCCAGCCAGCTGATTTTCGGGCCTTCTGGGCCCACCAGAAGTAGGGAAACAGGCTGGTTCCTGCCTCCGGAGGGCCTTGGGAGAGTGTGTGTGTGGAGAAGACCCATTTTTCTCTCTCCCCAGGCTCCAGAGCCTTTCTGGAAGTTGGCAAACGGGCCATTTCCGGCCTCCGGAGGGCTTCCAGGGGAGTGGGGAAGACCGTTTTTGCCCTCCCCAGGCTCCTAGAGAGGCTCTGGAGTCTGGGGAGAGCAAAAAACAGGCCTACTGGGCCAGTGGTGGGGTTCTGCCGGTTCTAGGGGGTTCGGCCGAACCCTTTGTTAAATTGCTGGCTTGCTCCGCCCCTTACCCCGCCTCTCCGCACCACTATTTATTGCCAATAAATAGTGGTGGGCGAAGGGCGGACGAGCCAGCAATTTAACAAAGGGTTCGGTGTTTTTTTGTAATTTTATTGGCCTACGGAACTTCAGCATAGGCTAATTAGCCCTTGCTTAGATCGGCTCCCGAGTCTCAGCTGATTTGCTCTCAGCTATTTTGCTCACCGCTCTGCTGCTTGCTTGCAAAGAGTGCTGATTTTTTTCCCCTAGCTATATTGAAAAACGAAACAGAAAGTAAGGCAGGCTGTTGGCTTTGCACGTTGGAAAATTAGGCAGGCAGATTTCTTTTCTTTTTCCTCACCAAAAAAGGTAGGTGCAAACAATGGGAAATTTAGGGGAAAAGAGGAGAGTTCAAGATTTTAAAACACAAAAGAAAAAAAGCTCTATTTAACTAGGGAATTGTAATAATTGAGATACTATTAATTGTATATTGTGTTGAAAGCAGAAATGGTTAAGTTGTGGTTTGGAGGAATATAGGGGGAAAATTATTTGGTTTATTATTGGTAAATATAATTAATTGATTTGTAAGAAATTGGATTGCATGGAAATAATTGGAATATTCATGTTCACATTGATTAATATACAAAAAAGGTAGTTATATAACTAATTGATTTATATTAAAATGTTGAATTTATATTAAACAACTGTAATATTACATAATTAACCAATGTGAGGATGGATATAAAAATAGATGACAATGGGAAGGGGTATAATATAGAATAGAAGGGAAAAATTGAATTTGATTAAGATTAGAGATGGGGATGAAGGGTAATATTGGTTTTTTACAAAAATAGATGAGGAATAAATATGGCAAAAAGGAAATATAGAAATTGTAAATTTAATTGAAATGACTAAACACTGTTTAAATTTGTGAACCGGCCAAATACTCTGTTCAAAGAAAATACATTGTATGTTTGTATGTGTGTTTCTAATTATTGTTATTTATTCATATTTGTTCTCTTTTATTCTTTAAAGTTTAACAATTCATTCTTTATCTTAATATCTTTATATTTGTTTGGGGTTGGCTTTCTTCCCTTTCATCTTTTTTATTGTACAGCAATCATGGCGCTCCCATGTAACACCGCTCCTGTGCAAGCTGCACTGGCTCCCGGTGGTCTTCCGGGTGCGCTTCAAGGTGCTGGTTATCACCTTCAAAGCGCTCCATGGGATCGGGCCTAGCTATCTTCGAGACCGCCTGCTGCTACCGACGACCTCCCATCGACCCGTGCGCTCCCACAGAGAGGGCCTCCTCAGGGTGCCATCAGCCAGACAGGGTAGGCTGGTGACCCCCAGGGGGAGGGCCTTCTCTGTGGGGGCTCCCACCCTCTGGAATCAGTTTCCCCCTGAGATAAGGAGAATCCAGGACCTCAGTGCCTTCCGTCGTGCCCTTAAAACCCATTTATTTAAACAAGCCGGGCTGGCTTAAGATGAAATTTTTAACTGTTTTAAATGTTTTAAACGTTTTAATTGGTAATGAGTTTTAATTGGGCCAAATTTATATATCTTTTAATTGTTTTTTAATATTTGTCTTGCATGTCTTTTTAATTCTGGCTGTACACCGCCCTGAGTCCTCAGGGAGAAGGGCGGTATAGAAATTCAATAATAAATAAATAAATAAATAAAATCTTTCTCCTCAAATCTACCACCTCTCTCTTTTCTTTCCTTCTTACTTTCTCTTCCTCCCCTTCTTCTTTTCCTCCCTACTTCCTCTTCCTTTCTCCTTCTCCTCCTCTCTTCCTCCCTCTCTTACCCTCACTCCTACTCTAATTTCCCTTCCCTTCCTTCATCCCTCTCTATTGCTGTATCCTTTTATGCATATGGATTACTCAGAGGGCTGAAAAAATTATTTCTGACTGGTCCTCACACTTTTGACCAGTCCTCGAACTTACGACTGTCCTCACATTTTACATTTTTGCCCTATCTTGTCACCATGGTGAAGAGAAGCAGTTGTGAAATGAGTGATACAGTTGTTAAGAATGCTACAATGGGCATAAATGATGACCAGTCATAAGTGCGAAGACCGGTCAAAAGTGCAAGGACCTGTCAGAAATCACTTTTTTCAGCCCTCTGGGTAGTCCTTTTGTGCATATGGACTACTCAGAGGGCTGAAAAAGTTATTTTTGACTGGTCCTCACACTTTTGACCAGTATTTCGAACTTAGGACTGTCCTCACATTTTATGTTTTTGCCCTATCTTGTCACCATAATGAAGAGAAGCAGTTGTGAAATGAGTGACATGGTTCTTAAGAATGCCGCAACGGGCATAAATGTGAGGATGGTCATAAGTGTGAAGACCGGTCAAAAATGCGAGGACCAGTCAGAAATCACGTTTCTCAGCCCTCTGTAGTCCCTATGCAGATATATTCTCATTCTGCCCAGAGAGAAAAATATATGTTTCTACCTAGGATTGAACTCACAGGTTCCTGATTGTAAGGCAAGAGCTCCACCTTTAGGCCACCGCATCACTCAAACATAGAATACTTTTAGATCCACTGATCTAAATATTCAGTGTAGTGGTTTCACAAGACCAGGGATCTGCAACCCTAAACCCTCAAAGAGCCATTTGGACCAATTTCCCACAGAAAAGCCACGCCCACCGGTCACATGACCACCAAGCCACACACCCCAACTAAGCCTCGCCCACAGAACCGCTTGTTAAAAAAATTGAATCCCACCACTGTACTGGGCCCACCGTGCCATCACTTGCCAGGAGCGTTGTGGGGGGGGCGCATGCATGCGTGGGGCAGAGTGCATAGAATTATGGGTGTGGGCATGCACACGCACGACCCCACTCCCCATGCTTCCCCCGTTATGATCCCATTTACCCGCTTGGAAACAGCAGCATCCACTGCAATGGCCTCTCTGGTGGTTTCTTCAATGATTAGGTACATGTAATTGTCTTCCAAAATTGAAATCACTTTGACCTTCATGCTCCAGGGATTCAAGGATCATGGAAGCAAAACTGCCCAAAGGAAAACCACATTCATTAAAAGCAATCCCAAACCCCCTTGTCTATTTTAATTATCTTCCATACACTTTGTAGTTTCAGCAACATGTTCTAATTTATTCCACGTTTTTCTCCCCTAAAGCTTTTCCTTTGTTGTTCTTAATATCTGGAAATCCCTTTCAAATTCTTATATTAAATATATTATATATATATATATATATATGTAGGTCTTTGGTTATTCGGGTCTTCTCCCACGTAAAATTGGAAGTGTCTTGGCGACGTTTCGACGAAGTCTCATTCGTCATCTTCAGGCTGGTGTTCTCGGCTTCTCGGCATTTGCTCCTGGAAGCACGAAGCCGAGAACACCAGCCTGAAGATGACGAATGAGACTTCGTCGAAACGTCGCCAAGACACTTCCAATTTTACGTGGGAGAAGACCCGAATAACCAAAGACCTACATACAAACACCCGCGAAAACCTGAGAAAACAAATATATATATATTAATATAATAATATAAAATATTAATATTAATTCTTATATAATAAAATAAAATAAATAAATAAATTTATTTATCTAAAAGCTAGAATACTTTTAGATTCATTTATTTGTTTGTTTGTCTTTTAATGACCCCATAATCCCTTGCGTTGGGGCAACTTAATGGAACTGAATGTTTACTGGCTGGATGCCCTTCCTGTCGCCAATGCGGAGTTCGCAGCAGATATATTCTCATTCTGCCCAGAGAGAAAAATATCTGTTTCTACCTAGGATTGAACTCACAGGTTCCTGACTGTAAGGCAAGAGCTCCACCTTTAGGCCACCGCATCACTCAAACATAGAATACTTTTAGATCCACTGATCTAAATATTCAGTGTAGTGGTTTCACAAGACCAGGGATCTGCAACCCTAAACCCTCAAAGAGCCATTTGGACCAATTTCCCACAGAAAAGACAACACCGGGAGCCACAAAATCCTTCCCGTGCCTGACTATTTCCTGAGCGGCCACACAATTAATATCTGTAGTTGAATTAAACATTCTGTTTTCTCCAGAACCTTTTTTCTTTTCTTGGATTTATCCATGGTTGGCCTACCAGGGGTTGAAAAGCTCAATAAATCGCGGGTGTCGCACATTGGCGGTTGTCACACATATTTTGAGTGACAGGGAGCCACAGCAGAAGGGTGAAAGAGCCACATGTGGCTCCAGAGCCGCAGGTTGCTGACCCCTGCACAAGACCTTCCTTCAGTTTTACTCACTGGACAAGCAATTGGGGAATATTTTGTGGACGGAGTTCAGTGTCCCTAACAATTTTGGCAACATCCTATTGCAAGACCCTGGAATGGAGATTAAGGGGAAAAAAACCCCTCAGGTGTTTGCTTTACACGGCAAAAGTGAAAATCAGTTTTGTGTCTGCCATTGGGCAAAGGTAGGTTTCTCTTCTTACCTGAAAAAAAAAAAAAGAAATATTTTCAGCAGTTTTACAGGAGAAGAATTCCAGCCAGAAACCACTGCTATGGTTCAGCTGATGAGGAAGAAGGAAACGTTATCGGTTGAAAGAAAGAATTACAAATGAAAGCTGAAGCAGCACCCCACCTTCTCAACACAGGAAGGAACCAGCAGACCCACTACTGACCAGGGCTTCTGGGGAACCAGGCCCAATGGATATAAAATTTTAGTAAGGCTCTACTTGGAATACTGCATTCAGAGTCAGTCAGCAAAGATGTTGAGACGTTGGGAAAAATGCAAAGAAGAGCAGCTAAGACACTTAAGGGCCTGGAGACTAAAACATAGGAAGAACGGTTGCAGGATTTGGGTATGGCCAGTCTAGAGAAAAGGACTAGGGGTAAGCTGCAAAATAAACCATCAAAAGTATGTTTTGAAATATGAAGATATGAAAAAGACGCCAAATTACATGGTTTTTATTTGGAAAAGATTGAATTGGATAGGATATTCACAGGAAGGAAGAAAAATGAGGACCCGGTTTGTGGGGGCAATAAGCTGACTTTGTATAAAAAAGAACACCGCTTGGGGAGGCCGAAAAGCCCTACTAAGCAGGTATATACAAAAAGTATGAAGGCTATTGCTTAACGCATTGTAAGCCACCCTGAGTCTCCAGAGAAGGGCGGCATCGAACCAATAAATAAATAAATAAATAAATAAATAAATAAATAAATAAATAAATAAATAAATTTTTTTAAAAAATAAAAAAATATAATTTTTTGCTATATATTGAATTGGAGGAGAAACAGGTAAAAGAAACAATGATAGCTAGGGGGAATAAATTTTGGACATTCAATTGATCTTGAAAAATGGCAACAACTATGGGAAAGCTGTTAAATTAACATTGTTAATAAATTAAATAAATTAACGATGTCCACTGCATATAAGGAAAACCAATATAAAATGTTTTATAGATGGTATATGCCACCAGAGAAGTTAGCAAAAATGTTTAAAAATAAATCAGTGAAATGTTGGAAATTTGTCACCAACTACCAGGATCCTATTATCATATGTTGTGGACATGCCCTGAACCAAAAAACTATTGGAATAAAATTAAAACCTGGCTGGAAGAAATGACACAATTACATATTGTATTCAAACCAGAGTTGCTCTTATTGGGTATCCTACCCGACAAAATTAAAAAGGGATATATTTATTTGATTATACACATAATAACAGCTGCAAGAACTGTTTATGCTCAAAATTGGAAATTAGAGAAAATACCTTTGGAAGATGAAGTAATAAAAAAGATTTTAGATTGTACAGAAATGAACCAATTAACTTTGTTGATTAAAGATAGGGAAGAATCAGAATACTTTAGAATATGGAATTATTTCTATTGTTGGTTGGAAACTAACTATGTGTAAAAATTTGATTGCAAGAATATGGTTATATAGGAATGAACTTTTATAGTGGTTTGGATGACGATTAAGATAGAAGAAACTGTTGGAACAAGAACAATAAAAAGAACTGAAGAAGTTAACACCGAGATGTCACAGGGGAGGGATGATTGATGTATTAAATGTTTGTCTTAAAAAATAAAAAACTTTTATAAAAAAAAAGTATGTTTTGAAATGATGGAGAACTTTGAGCTCAAAGATATATGGAGACATGTAAATGGAAATGCTAAAGAACATACATACTTATCTGAAAGACACAGATTCTTTTCAAGGATACATTTTGGATTTCTAAGAAATTAGCCGTGTGTATTAGTAAAAACAAAAGATACTACCAAACATGATCTCACACTTTAATCCAGTGTCTTTGACATACGAGAAAGCAGAATTTATGGATGGATGTTAAATGGGACTCTATTACAAAAAGAATCAGTAATCGAGGACTATAAAAAACTGAAATTTTTTAAAAATAATCTAAATAAAAGTGCACACGAGGGAACAAAACGAAACACAAGTAAAGCTTTTATAAGAAGATAATTTATAAAGAGCAACAAAGTTGATTAGGGGCCTGGAGGCTAAAACATATGAAAAATGGTTGCAGGAATTGGTTATGTCTAATTTAATGAAAAGAAGGATTAGGGGAGACATGATAGCAGTACCTCAGTATTGGAGGGGCTGCCACCAAGAAAAGGGCGTCCAGCTACTCTCCAAAGCACCTGAAGGCAAGAGAAGAAGCAATGGGTGGAAACTAACCAAAGAGAAAAGCAACCTGGAATTGAGGAGAAGCTTCCTGACAGTGAGGACAAATAACCAGTGGAAGGATTCAGTCTTGAACTAGGAAGGATTTCAGATGAGACTTTAGTAAGACCACACTTGGAATGCTTCATCCGGTTTTGGTCACCCTATTATAAAACAATGTTGGGATTCTGGAGAGAGTGCAGCAGATAGCAACACAGATGAATAGAGGGCTGGAGGCTAAAATATATGAAGAACATTTGCAAGAATTGGATTGTCTAATCTAGAGAAAAGAAGGATTAGGGCAGGGGTGCTATTCAGCAGGTTTTGACAGGTTCTGGAGAACCGGTAGCGGAAATTTTGAGTAGTTCAGAGAACCGGCAAATACCACCTCTGTCTGGCCCCAGAGTGGGGTGGGAATGGGGATTTTGCAGTATCCTTCCCCTGCCACACCCACCAAGCCACGCCCACCAAGCCACACCCACAGAACCGGTAGTAAAAAAAATTGCATTTCACCACTGGACTAAGGGTGACATGATAGCAGTCTTCTAATATTTGGAGGGCTGCCACAAAGAAGGGGTGGGGGGGTCAACTTATTCTCCAAAGCACCAGAGGGCAGGACAAGAAACAATGGATGGAAATTAATCAAGGATAGAAGCAACCTGGAATTAACGAGAAGCTTCCTAACAGTGAGGACAATTAACCAGCGGGACAGCTTGCCTCCAGAAATCATGGGCACTGGGTATTTTTAAGAAAAAGCTGGACAATCACCTGTCTAAGATTGTATAGGGTCACCTCCTGCTCCAGCAGGGGGTTGGATTAGATGACCTCCAAGGTCCCTTCCAGCTGAATTGAATTGATTCCAGCTGGGGAAGGCTGCCCGAGGGCCCCTCCCAAGGACCTTTGGCAGGAGGAAACCAGCAAGGGGGATGATTTCCCCCCAAGAAGCTGAAATTGGGGCTCTGCCAGCCAGCCACTCTCTCGATGCCGGACCAAGCTTCATCCAGTCCAGCGTTTCTCTAGCTCGGCCACTTTTGAGATGGGCAGACTTCAACTCCCAGAATTCCTCAGCTGAGGCACGGGGCTGGGGGCATCCTGGGAGTTGAAGTCTGCCCATCTTAAAGTGGCCGAGCATCGCTCTAGTCTAGAGCAGGGGTCTCCGACCTTGGCAACTTTATGACTTGTGGACTTCAACTCCCAGAGTTCCTCAGCCAGCAAAGCTCCTGATGACATAGAATAATAGAACATAGACAAACAGGGCTGGAAGGGAGCTTGGAGGACTTCTAGTCCAGCCCCCCTGCTCAAGTAGGAAGCCCTACACTCTATAGCCATTTCATAACATCATAGACTCATAGGGCTGGAAGGGACCTTGGAGGTCTTCGTCCAACCCCCTGCTCAAGTAGGAAGCCCTACACTCTATAGCAGGGGTCTCCAACCTTGGCCACTTTAAGACTTGTGGACTTCAACTCCCAGAATTCCTAGCTGGCTGAGGAATTCTGGGAGTTGAAGTCCACAAGTCTTAAAGTGGCCAAGGTTGGAGACCCCTGGTCTAGAAGAAGCTGGGTGCGAGTTTAAAACCTAACCATAGCCACCTTTGGAGGCAAGGCTGCCCCGCCCCTACCCCCCCCCCCCCACTCCCCAAGAAGCTTTGTTTGACACACACACCCCGGCCCGCAGCCCTTCCCCTCAACCCTCCCCTTACCCGGCGAGCCGCCGCAGCCAACGAAAAGCCCCGCCTTCCGGGAGGCTGGGTGGAACCGCCGCCCCCTCCCTCCCTCCCTCCTTCTTGCCTCCGGGCATGCGCAGAGCGCCGCTTCTACGCAGAAGAGGAGGGATGCCGGCTCGAAGAGCCGCGGGCGGGAATGGCAAACTAGAAAAGAATGGGGAACGCTGCTATGGGGTTTCCTGCTTGAGCAGGGCGGGTTGGGCTAGAGGACCTCTAGGATCCCTTCCAACTCTTCTATTCTTGTTCTGCATTCTATTCAGGCGTCCAAGGTCCCTTCCAATATTCTATTCTATTCTATTCCCATTATTCCTATTCCTATTATTTCTATTTCTGTTCTAATCTATTTCTATTATTCCTGTTTCTATTAATTCTATTCTATTCCTATTATTCCTATTCCTATTATTTCTATTTCTATTCTAATCTATTTCTATTATTCCTGTTTTTCTATTAATTCTATTCTATTCCTATTATTCCTATTCCTATTATTTCTATTTCTATTCTAATCTATTTCTATTATTCCTGTTTTTCTATTAATTCTATTCTATTCCTATTATTCCTATTCCTATTATTTCTATTTCTATTCTAATCTATTTCTATTATTCCTGTTTCTATTAATTCTATTCTATTCCCATTATTCCTATTCCTATTATTTCTATTTCTATTCTAATCTATTTCTATTATTCCTGTTTCTATTAATTCTATTCTATTCCTATTATTCCTATTCCTATTATTTCTATTTCTATTCTTTGTATTCTATTGCCATTATACCTATTCCTATTAATTCTATTTCTGTTATTTCTATTTCTATTCTATTCCCATTATTCCTATTTCTATTATTTCTATTCCTATTATTTCTATTTCTATTCTATTCTATTTCTATTATTCCTGTTTCTATTAATTCTATTCTATTCCTATTATTCCTATTCCTATTATTTCTATTCTATTCCCATTATTCCTATTTCTATTAGTTCTATTTCTATTCTATTCTAATAATTCTAATTTTATTCTATTCTAACCTCCAAGATCCCTTCCAACTCTTGCTATTCTAGTTTCAGTCATTTAGAATGCTTTCTGTTAAAAGAAGCTGCTGTCTCTGCGGGAAGTGACTGGGCTGCCCTCTGGCCTTCATATCTGGGCCACCGCATCACATCCCAATTTTGGAGACAGCATCCCTGCCTGCCCGGAGTGCTCGACTCTTCCTGAAAACGTCTTTGATTTTCCAACTATAAAAAAAACAATTGACAACGCTCATCCACCCTCTTGTTTTCTAGCGGTCCAAACTTTATTACGGAGTTGTATAGGGTCTCCTACTTGAGCAGGGGGTTGGACTAGAAGACCTCCAAGGTCCCTTCCAACTCTTGTTATCCTAAGGGTAACCACTCTGATATTCCTTGGTGGTTTTCCACCCCAAAGTAAACTAGTAGGCATCCTGCTGAGCTTTTGGAGTCCAGCCAAAATTTGCCCTCTATTAAAAAAAAAAACCAAGATTTGGCGGTTTCATAAAATCCGAGGGCTGGAAGGGACCTTGGTGGTCTTCTAATCCAATCTCCTGCCCAACCAAAGCACGAAACCTTATACCATCCTGGCCAAATGCTTGTCCGCTCTCTTCTTAAAAACTTCCCATGTCAGAGTATCCACAAATTCTTGAGGTAGACTGTTCCACTGATGAATGAATAGATTAACAGATTAACAGAGTTGGAAGGGATCTTGTAGGTCATCTAGTCCAACCCCCCTCCCAAGCAGGAGACTCTACACCATTTCTGACAGATGGCAGTCCAAGTCTCTTCTTGAAAGCTTCCAGTGATGAAGCTCCCACAACTTCTGAAGGCAACTACTGTTCCATTGGTTGATTGTTCTCACTGTCAGGAAGTTTCTCATTTCCAGGTTGAATCTCTTCTTGTTCAGTTTCCATCTATGATTTGTCTGGCCTTTGGGTGTCTTGAAAAAAAGGTTGACCCCCTCCTCTTTGTGGAAGCCCCTCAAATATTGAAACACTGCTATCATGTCATCCCCGGTCCTTCTCTTCACTAGACTAGCCATGCCCAGTTCCTGCAACTGTTTGAGCCTCCAGTCCCCTAATCATCCTGGTTGATCTTCTCTGCACTCTATAGAGTCTCAACATTATTCAATCGAATTATTCGATCTGTCAGGAAATTTCTCCTTAGTTCTAAGTTGGATCTCTCTTACTTCTTTGGCCTCAAGTGCTGGTTAACCTTCTCTGTGATTGCCCCTCAAGTACTGGAAGACAGCTATCATTCCCTAATCCTCTTCATATAGCCTCTTCAGGCTAGTCATTCTTTGCTTAACTATTCCTCGTATGATTTATCCTGCAAATCCTTTCTTTGTTGCTTTTCTCTGCACTCTTTGTAGAGTCTCAGTTCATGTCCTTGTTTCAGGTAGTTTTGGCAATCACGTGGAGATTTGTTTCAGACAAATGGTTGTCCAATCTCTTCTTTAAAACTTCCAGTGTTGGAGCATTTACAACTTCTGGAGGCAAGTTGTTCCACTGATTAATTGTTCTCACTGTCAGGAAATTTCTCCTTAGTTCTAAGTTGCTTCTCTCCTTGATTAGTTTCCACCCATTGCTTCTTGTCCTGCCCTCCGGTGCTTTGGAGAATAGCTTGACTCCCTCTTCTTTGGGGCAGCCCCTGAGATATTGGAAGACTGCTATCATGCCTCCCCTAGTCCTTCTTTTCATCAAAGTAGATATACCCAGTTCCTGCAACCGTTCTTCATACGTTTTAGCCTCCAGTCCCCTAATCATCTTTGTTGCTTTTCTCTGCACTCTTTCTAGAGTCTCAACATCTTTTTTACATTGTGGTGACCAAAACTGGATGCATGTATATCTTCTGTCCATGTATTATAGAATAGGATTGTACACCTTCTCAACCCAACTTAGCTTTCAAAACCAACACTATTGTGAAAACTCCCAGCGATGCCCTAAGATTGTTTCCATTTTCCAAAGTTAAAAGAGGTGCTCCTTTGTTGTTATTTAGTACAAGTCACTCCGGTAATTTCACGAAGGGTTAGAAAAAGTTCAGGAAAAAAAGATCTGTTCCACCTGTAAAACATCTTGAAGTTTTGGATGAGGTTGGAGGAAAAAAACCCAAATCACCTTTTTGTTCACAGCCAGTGCAAACTCAAGGGAAGTCGCATCGTAACGTTCAGTGCAGAGGAAATGACATTTTTAACAAGGCATCCTGAGAATTTGACATTGGACAGACTTATCTTTCCTTTGGTAATGACGGTTTTCAATGATGGTCTTAATCTCTTAAAGTAATATTTATTAGATAGAATATTTATTTACATGTACATTAGCTGAATCAACGGGGAATGACAATTCAAGCTTAAGAAGGAGGCGGTCTACAACGAAGCCTTTGCAAGTGCAGCTCGGCCGTGGCAGCATAAATAAAGCAAAAAGAAAGAAAGAACATGCCCATTTTTCTACTGTCACTACTTCCCCGCCATGCAAAGGAATCTCTCTGAAAATTCAGAGTTTTTCCAGAGCGCCGAGGATATTTAACGAAGTTGCTAATCACTTCTAGTTGAAGCCACGACCGGTTAAAATAGATTTTAAGATTTGTTTTTTGTTTGTTTTTTCCTTTTTAAAGTGCTGTGCTGTTAAAACAATCACCATTTTCCTATTTAAAGATATACAAATGCCTCTATTTACTTTCTCCTGCAATGCCGCCTCTCCTCCTTGGCTTTCCCAGCCCGCTGCTTTAGTTTCCCGAGAGACGGGCACATGCGCTCAGGGGAACGGGCATTGCTCACGTGCGAAAGAGCATATGCGGATTGCAAATGTTTAGATCAGGGGTCCCCAAACTTGGCAGCTTTAAGACTGGCTGGAGAATTCTGGGAGTTGAAGTCCACAAGTCTTAAAGCTGCCAAGTTTGAAGACCTCTGGTTTAGATGAAAGGAGCGTTTAAGAACAGCAGAAAACTCTCTTTGGCAGGTTGGAAAGGTTCGTTTTGAAGTTTTAAGGGAAATTGCAGAGCCTTTCAAATGTGCATTTCGACTCAAGAGGCAGAGAAGGTCCCGAGTCTCCTTCCCAGAAAGCCAATAGGGCAAACAAGGTGTGTCCGTGACAAAAGCCCACGGAATCCTCTGCTCCCTGCAGAGACATCCATACCACTTCCGTGCATCACGCTAAAAATAATAATAATAATAATAATAATAATAATAATAATAATAATACAAATAATAATAATAATCAGCTGAGTCCCAAGGGCACAAGAATAATTAATATTTTTTTTTTAAACGGCAAAGTGCTTTGGTGACTTTTCTTTTCTCCACCTCCCCCTACTGAATTCCATAATGCGAATGAACTCAATTTAAAACGCAACAATGAAAACACCAATTTCCTGAACTAAATAACAGAAAAAAAAGAAAAGGAGAAAAGAAAAGCAGCAGGGGATCTGGTTCGTTTAATCTTTCGGCACTTTAAAGCTGTCCTTCTCTTTGCGGATAGCTCCCATGGTCCGAACAGGATCCGTTTCCCGGACATGATGCTGCACTGTTGCTTCTCTGTCCAGAAAGAAAAAAGACTCATTAGGGCAGGGGTCAGCAACCTTAAATACTCAAAGAGCCACAAAGGTCCTAACCGGAAGCTCCCCATTCAATTCTGGAGCCGACCGGAAGTCTTGTTCCCCCACCATAGAGTCTCCTCCTAGCGCAGCGTCCTTTTTCCTCTCCCTATCCTAACCGAAAGCCCTATCAATTGTGGAGCCGACCAGCGGCAAGGAGCAACAGCAGAGGGATGAAAGAGCCACATGCGGCTCCAGAGCCGCAGGTTGCTGACCCCTGCATTAGGGGAACCTGGGAGTTAAAAGAGGTTTTTCAGCATATTCAAGAACTCTTCCCTAACTTGGCAGTCTCCATGGGTTGGTTGGATTGATTAATTACCAGAATCCCCCCAGTGCCAGTGGGCAGGGGAGGCTACAGCAATTCATAAGCCAGGGGATGCCTCTTATTCCTTTCTGGGTTGGGTTCCTAGCCCCACAGGACGGCAAAATGCTGAGGTACTTGATTCAGCAAACACTTAACTTATCTTTATTGATGTAATAGAACAGCTTTTCTCAACGTCAGCAGTTTTTAAGATGTGTGGACTTCAACTCCCAGAATTCCCCAGCTATATACTGGTAGCTGGCTGGGGAATTCTGGGAACTGAAGTCCACATGTGTTGTGGCCTATCAGCCGCCGGTCCCTCCAGCAGCCGAATCAGAGGAGGAGGAGGAGGTGTGGGAGTCAGGGTCAGCATTAAGGCAACCTGAGAGCTCTGAGGGGGAAGAGGGAATGGAGCTGGCAGAGAGAGAGAGACAGAGGCAGAGCCTGGGCCGTCCGTCAGCCCTCAGATGGAGAGTCAACAGCCCCCAGCTCTGGAGGCGTCTGATGCAGAAGAGGAGGAACAGCTGGTCCAGTGCCTGATGCGTGGATGTGCAGAAGGCAGAGGAGAGGAGAGCAGTGGAAATCTATGGGCTGATCCTTGGGACGGAAGAGCCACCGCTGCTAGAAAAGTCCCACCCTAGCTCTGGGGATGAAAGGCAGGGGGCCTTCTGGCCGGCTGGACTTGTTAGCCTGCATTGAGAGAGAAACTTTTGCTCCTAATAAAGGAATCATAGCTTCAACTACAGAAGGTTTGTCGTGTTTGGGGAGCTGGGTCAGAACAACACGTCTTAAACGTTGCTGAGGTTGAGAAACACTGTAATAGAACACAGAAGAGTAACTTCCTTACTGGGAAATGCTGGGAAAGGTGGGAAGAGAAGAGGGGGATGGATGATCAGGAAGAAGGGGGAAAACTACAAATAAAACATATATTTAAAAAAAGGAAGAAAGGGGTTGACTCCGTTCCAGGGGTGATGGGTGCACCACCTACGAGACCAGAAGGACTAAATTGTGGGCATTTCTCTGTAGGAGATCCATCTCTGTCCGTGATGGCGAACCTATGGCACGTGTGCCAAAGGTGGCATACAAGAGTCCTCTCGGTGGGCACACGTGCCATTGCCAGCTGCTCTTCTGGTTTCTGCGCCCCAACTGATCTTCGCGGGCACCGGAGCACCAGAAAACAGCCTGAAAACGGCCAAAAAAAATGGCCAAAAAACCAGGCCATTTATCCGGCTGTCTTTTGGACTATGTTCAGGCCATTTTGGGGCTGTTTTTCAGGCCATTTTCAGGCTGTTTTTTGGGCACGCATGTTCCGGTTTGAGCACTCAGTGCCGAAAAGGCTCGCCATCACTGATCTATGTGGTCTCTTTAAGACAGTGTTTCTCAACCTTGGAAGCTTGAAGATGGGTGGACTTCAACTCCCAGAATCCCCCAGCCAGCAGCGCTGGCTGGGGGATTCTGGGAGTTGAAGTCCACCCATCTTCAAGCTTCCAAGGTTGAGAAACACTGCTTTAAGAGATAAAACTTCTTGATGGAACAGTAGTTCTCGACTTACAACAGTCTGTTTGAAGTTACAACGGCACTGTAACAAGTGATTTATGATCACTTTTCACACTTAATGACTGTTGTAGCATCCCCATGGTCACGTGATTTACATTCGGATGCTTGACAGCTGACTCACATATAGGACAGTTGCTGTATCCCAAGGTCATAGGATCCCCTTTGTTGATCTTCTGACAAGCAAAGTTGATGGGGGAAGACAGATTCATTTAACAGCCGGGGTTACTAACTTATCAACTTAACAACTGTGGCCGGAAAGGTTGTAAAATGAGGCACAACTCGATACATGTCTCACTTAGCAATTGAAATTTTGGCCTCCATTGTGGTCGTACGTCAAGGACACCACGAGTTTGAACGTGTTTGGTTAATTCTGAACCCAGCCGCATCCCTATTTATTACGAGGTGTGGAGCTTTAGGCCACCATATCATTGAAAGATTATTATTGCTATTTTTTTAACCCCCTAGAAGAGTTAAGTTTGTTTTTCATTTGAATGGTACATATTATACATTATATAATATAATGTATAATATAATTATACATTATATTAAAGGTGGATGGAATTCTGGAATGGTTTATCTCTGATTATTTTACATCTCAAAAACCTGATACTTTTAACGTGTGTATGTGTGTATATGTGTGTGTAGGCTTTTTATATCCACTGGATTTATTGTTTGTATTGGTTATTAACATTTTTCAAAACAGTTTTCCTATATTTGAGGCTGAAATAAAATAATAAATAATATCTGCTAGCTGGGGGGGGGGGGTCGCGTCCCTAAACTCTACATCTGTACTCAAATTGTTTTGCTTTGCGCAGGTCGCCCTCGGGAAGTGAGGGGAGCCGAATGTCAACTTGCAAAGCTTTCAAGTTGCCATGAGCAGGAGGGAGGGAGAACTGATGGAGCTGATTTCCCTAATTGAAACTACATTCCACAGCAATCAGTAGGAGAGCTTTGGGTTTCACAGCCAGCCAAAGTGGTTAATTGGAGAATGTGATTTATGACACGGCCAGGGAGGAGGGGAGAGACAGGTTTATAGGGGAACGTAAATCTACGTGGGATTAGTTCTAACTGCATCCGAATATTGCTGAAATGGTGCTCCTAATAAATGACTGTATTTCTTTTGAAGTTTGGCTCGTGGCTCATGAATTAGTTTGGGCATCTTTCGGAAACTTCATAGTAGGGATCACTGGTTTATGACCCAATGTTGAGTGTCAGGGGGCAGCTTCCTTTTTTTCAAACCAGTTGGTGAAACAGCGGTCTCTCCACCACCATCCCACCACAGGGAAATTACCTCACTCTCATGAATGGGTTGTATGTGAATTCTTCGCCGATGGTGGATGGGATGGTTGCCTCCCCTCCATCGTATTTGGCCTACAAAAAAAAAAAGGGAAGAGCTTGAGAAAACTCCCAACAGACAGACAGATCTTTGAAGGACACACCTATTGTGCAACTGCATCAGAGATAACTTGCTGCACCGGTTGTGGGCATAAACATTTTTTTCCCTTCCCAGCAGAAGGACCGGACATTTCTGCCAGGCCCTGAACAAATCCTGGAAAACCATGACAAGAAGGCCGGTCAGAGAGCTGCGATGGTCAACTGCTACATTAATCATCATCACCACCACCATCATCATCTCCTTTTAATGACCCCATAATCCCTTGCAGGGTGGAGTCTGGGCAACTGAATGGAACTGAGTGTTTACTGGCCGGATGTCCTCCCTGTCATCAATGTGGAGTTATATTCAGCAGATCTATTCTCATCATGCCCAGAGAGAGAGAAATAACTGCCTCTACCTCTACCTAGGATCGAACTCACAGCCTTTTGATTGGGAGGCGAGAGCTCCACCTCTAGGCCACCGCACCACTCTCAAGGGCTACATTAATGCATTGGGGAAATTCAAATGGGACTTTCCTACAGCCAAAGAGAGCAAGCCAAAACCTCTTAGGAACCACTCCCCCCCCCCTTCCAGGAAGGAAAGTGCAAACTATCTTACCTTTGCCCATGATAGCTTTCGTTGGATGGCAGCATTATTTGGTTCCACATGCCGGGCAAATTTTAAGTTGTTGATGGTATATTCGTGGCCACAGTAGACTTTCTAGAAAGCAAAAGAAGCAGAAAAAGAGAACATTAGAAGGCACCAAACTGCAGGTCTGGTGCTTCACCAAATGCTTTCCAAAATATTATTTTAACAATTGCAAATTAATGACAGATCCTTATAGATTTGACAATGTTATTTGCCTCAATTGCTTAAAACAGGGTGGGAGGTTTAGGGGGCCAGGGAGGGATACATTTGGCCTTGTACAATTGGGACTTGTAGAAAACTCTGTTTTGCTAGCCCAGGTTTTAGAATGCTGTATAAATCCAGCTGTTATGTATGTTGACAAAATCAGAAATGAGGAGGGGATAAGCCGCCTGGGAAAGCCAAGGGAAATCATCAAAACCATAAAAAAGCAAAAGTTAGAATATTTTGGACATGTGACGAGACACTCGGAAAAATACAGCATCCTTCACTTAATTCTCCAAGGAAAGACTGAAGGCAAACGAGGTCCAGGCAGAAGAACATCATCTAAATCTAAGGGACCAGTTTGGATAAAGCTCAGCAGCATTTTTTCGTGGCTGTTGATAAAAATAGGATCGCCAACATGATCACCAAAGTCCGATGATGGATAGGGCACTAGAAGAAGAAGATACATCTAGCTCACTGTCTTTGGGGGGGGGGGGGGGCATGCACATTTGTATTTATACAAAAATACCGTTTCAGGAGGGAGGCGCCCCAAGACCTCAATCAAAGCTCTGTACATTTCTTCTGGAGTTCCTTCAAAGAACTTTCCACAGCCAGCCACAAACAAGGTGTCGCCTAGAAGAGAGACGAGGTTCAAAAAATAGAAAGCGACTACGATGCTAGGCAAGAACTAGTCCAGGGGTTTGCAACCCGTGGCTCTGGAGCCGCATGTGGCTCTTTCATCCCTCTGCTTCGGCTCCCTGTCACTCAAAACATGTGTCACAACCACCAATGTGAGTTCAAAATATTTTTGTTGCATGCAGAAATAAAAATTTGTTTTCTCTGTAGCAGTTTATTGATTACATAAATGCAACACACTATAGTTTTTTTATACATAGCATAAAGGTAAAAAACAATATATGCATCATTATCTTCATTTTAGATGTCAAAAGGGTTTTGTGGCTCCTGGTGTTTTCTTTTCTGTGGCAAACGGGTCCAAATGGCTCTTTGAATGTTTATGGTTGCCGACCCCTGAACTAGTCCTAATTTCTTTGAGAGAAGACAGTCTTTAGATTGCCTTCAACTTGATTTTCTGTTTTAAGTACCCTGTTTCCCTGCAAATAAAGACCTCCCCTGATAATAAGCCCAATCGGGCTTTTGAGTGCATGTGCTAAAATAAGCCGCCCCCTGAAAATAAGCCCTCCCTAAAAATATTTAACAGCATGTGCAGCTGGTCCCCAACATTTCCTCTGGTTAGGGTTAGGGGGACAGAGCTGGAAATCAGGTAAGACAGCAAGAGGAGCCCCGTCTTGCTCCGTCTGTCCCAAAATAATAAGACCTCCCCCCAAAAAAGGCCAAGCGCTTATTTCGGGGTTCAAAAAAATATAAGACAGGGTTTTATTTTTGGGGAAACACAGTAAGCTTATTTTAAAGTTTGATTCCTTTACTGGTTGTATTATTGATGCATTTTTGAACATGGGCTTGTTCTGTGCACTGATTTCTTTCAGGAAGAAAGGAAGCTATTATGGAAATATTGCTTGTAACAGCAATAATAATCTGTTTGGAAGGCTCTGGTTCTGGAGCGTACCTGTGAACACCGCAGGTGGTTCTGAGCTGTTCGGCTTGGTCACAAAATAGCAGATGTGTCCAGAGGTGTGGCAGGGAGTTGAGAGGCATTTCACGTTGAGGGAGCCCACCTGAGGGGAAGAAGAAATCTCCTGGTTACTGACAGGGATGCTTTGACACCATTTCTGACTCTGATATCACTCGGCTGACATAGCAGAAGTAGAAGGAAGCAGAGCAGGAGGTGCTACGAATCAGGTTGCTCCAATCGGTCCCATTTCTTGAGCTGGATGCACATTTGCCAGCCTGTGTTGAAGATTTTCTGTTGCAGAAAACTTTTTTCTAGGCCAGGGGTGTCAAACTCAAGGCCCGGAGGCCAGATCTGGCCTGTGGGATGCTTACATCTGGTCCGAAGGGCCGCCCTGGAAACAGCAAAAATCTGGCCCCTGTGCCTCTGCTAGCAAAAATGGAGCTCGGGAGGGCTACGTACGGCCCTCACAAGCTCCGTTTTCTGGCGCGACAGCCTCCTGCAGCCCTCTGCCAGCCAAAATGGAGCTTGGAGGAGTTCTGTTTTTGCTGGCAGAGGGCTGCAGGAGACTGTCGCAGCTGAAAATGGAGCTCAGGAGCCCGTTTTCGCTGGCAGAGCGCTCAGGCCACCTCAGGCCCCCCCACCACGGCCATGGCCCCCCGAGGGGCTCTCTGATGCGGCCCTCAACGAAACTGAATTTGACACCCCTGCTCTAGGCAGAGGGATAAAGAAGGCCCCGTTCTTCAATTTTATCTGAAGAATCAATTTGGCCAGAGGCCTTGGTAACTCCGGGAAAAGAACAAGACCAAGTTTTTACCAATTTGCAATCACAACTGTGCCCAAAATTTATATTGTGAGACATTGGTTAAGCGAGTTTTGCCTCGTTGTACGACCTTTCTGGCCACAGTTGAGTGAATCACTCCAATTGTTAAGTTAGTGACACAGTTGTTAAGTGAATCTGGCTTCCTCATTGATTTTGCTTGTCAGAAGGTCGCAAAAAGGGGATCTCGTGATCCCGGGACATTGAGACCGTCATAAATATGAGTCAGTTGCTCAGCATCTGAATTTTGATCACATGACCATGGGGAGGCTGCAAAGGTCATAAGTGTAAAAAGTTGCCATTGTAACTTTGAACTGTCACTAAATGAACTGTTGTAAGTCGAGGAGTACCTATATGCGCCTAGATTTGAAAAGTTTACAACTGCAAACTTCAAAGCACAATTTTGCTGTCGCAGCCATTGCCGCTTTTCAGCTTGCCAAAATAATAATGGGGAGGAAGGCCAGTTCCAGGCTGCAGCAAGAAATCGTCCCCTGGGAATCAAGGTCATCTAACCAGATGTCCAACCAAGACAGTTGGACAGTTCCCATAATAATACCTGGCCATCTAGTTGGACAATGTGACCTGCACTAATAAGGGGGAGGGAGATTCTATTTTTTTTAATTATGTGAAAACTGCGGGAATTAGAATTGGTTTTGCTTTCAATCTGTGCCGATATGATGTACTCAATAAAATTTTGCATTCAGAGATCGGATCGTTTTGATTTTTTAAAATTAGAGAGAATAAATGCTATGATAAAAATTGATCATAGAAAACTGTGTTAAAGATAAACAAAAATTTGTACAAATTGAAGACCGGGCCAATATTCTGTTCAGAAAAGATGCATTGTATGTTTGTTTGTGTGTTTAAAAAATAAAAAAAAAAACTTTACAAAATAAATAAATAAATAAATAAAGTTTTGCATTCAGGGATCGGATCGTCTCAACAGTGCTTGCTTGCTTGGGTTCGTCAGTTGGAACCTTGGCAACCACATTCCTCCCCAGGACTTGGGTGGAGGCAACCAAGGGCACCCAAGACCAGCTTGCATGCCTACCAGGCTTCTTGGGACCACCCAACTTGGTTATTTTAAAATTCTTTTTGTGAAAAACAAACACAGTGTTTGCTTGCTGCAAAGCAAAACCCCATCTTCTTGTTTTATTTGTATGAATTCCTCTGGCCCACCAAGTCAACATAAATTTTGGGCTCCATTACCGTCGTAACTCAAGGACAACCTGTGAATGGGTCAGTGTAACCATCAGCCCCAGGAGAGGCGCATGCCTTCAAGCCTGAATAGGATGCGTGCTTCAGAAACTGCCTGGCCCATCTATCCTTCCCCACCTCCCCCATTGTTGTTGTTGTTGTTTTACCTGAAATGTTGTAAGATGAGAGACTTTCTGGGTGAGGCCTCCAACCCTGCTATCTCCCCCGTAGACTCGTAACCCAGGCTCCATCTTTACAAGTTTGTCGTTGCCACCAGCGTGGTCCCTAGAAGGCAAAAATGTCAGACTTTGGAGGCTGGGCAAACACAGGAAGAAGCATTCGCCAAAAATGCCCATCTAGCTAAATGGCTGTTTGGTCCGAGCTCTCGGAAAAAAAGTTGCATTATGCTGAATAAGCCACCACTGGAAACCGCTTCTGAACTTTGTGCTTGAGGTGGAAAAGAATGAAACGTTGGCTTTGGGTTTTGCAGATTAGATTGACAGATCTTTATAGAAATGACTGGTTCATACTATTATGCAAAAGCAAAAAGGTGTGATTTGTCGTTAATGCCTGTAAGAGAGAGTCTGTGAGTGTTCTGCCCCAGCTACGGATCCCAAAAAATGTAGCACACACAAACTCTGAACAAAACTCAGTTTACTTCAAAACACAGTCTTTTGCAAATGCAGGCTGTTAATAAAAACATTCTTAACAACCTGACAGAAATTCCACAGATAAGATAGAGTCTTATTAGAATTGGCAGAAAGCCCAGAAGCCAGGTTTGCAGAGAAAATTCAAACTCAATGATCAGCAAACGAACGGACAAACACACGTTGTTTCTTGCAGCTTTTTACAAGCTGTGTGCAAACTTAAATAGGCTAAGGGAGTGGCCAATTAGCCCCAAGCCTTACTCTCGAGGAGACCTCCTCCTGAGGAGCCATTCCTGCCTTTTGAATCAAGAAGAGGCTCCTCCTCTTCATCCTCTTCACTTAAAGGAGCCTCTGGAGGTTCTGAAGGCCCTGGCTGAATCCCTGCCTCTGGCACCACATCTTCTTCAGCCTCCTCGCTGTCCGATCAAGCGCCGGCTGCACAGGCTGCTGCCGCAACACACCAGCCTCCTCGTCGTCGGGATCAGCAACAATCCGCGCAGGCTGCTGGCGGGCCACAACAGTGAGGACCCAGGGCGTGGCACAAAGGCAACACAGCCAGAGAATAAGTATGAGTCTCTTTATTAGCTCCAACTTGGCCCCCAACGTCCCTTTCACTCTCCGGTCTGGAAAAAAACTCACCCACAAATCTGTAACAGCCTTTGGCTCCAGTCCAAGCTTTAGAAGCAGAAAACTTCCAAATATAAATCCAAAATAAAGTAATTAATCCGGCAAGGCAAGCAAGATAAGAAGTTCCAGAAGTGAAAGAGCATGGCAGTAAATCAAACCGGTTGGGAGGATGCCAGGAACTCAGATAAAGCAGTTAACACGACCCTGACAACCGCCCCTCCCATTTGCCTCTCCTTTAAACTCCATCCCCAGGTGTGCCTTGTGAAGGGAATCGGGGCCCTTTCCTCCCTCGTAAGCCACACAACCCACGTTCTCTCTTCTGCGTTCTTCTCTGCCTGCCCTAGGGCGTCGGCCTTGGTCTTCATCAGAACCCCCTCCCTTGCTCTACCCAGCATGACTTTGCCCTTCCCCAGTTTCCTCCACAGCCAACAGAGCCACTCTCCCGCTGTCTGTCAGCTGTTCAGCTTCTCCCTCAGATTCAGACTCCGACGAGGGCATGACAGAGTTGGAAGTCAATGCTTCTTTTTCTTTTTCTTTCCCTATCTTGCCTCACTTTTTCCCCCCTTTTCCCTCCCCCCCTCACTGCCTTATTTACTTTTGAATTTCGTACTTTATAATACTTTATAACTTAATAAAAATGCGAACCATCGAGCCACCACTGGTGGGATTTATACAATACTGAAGCTCAATGCAAACAGGATCTGGGGGTCGGTACAGGTATCCCCAACCCTTGGGCCCACTACTGGGCCATGAGCCGTTCAGAACTGGACCACGGAAACGGCAAGTTTTAGTCCTCTTTCAAACCCACGGTCCTCTCCAACTGTTGCGGGACATCTGTGACTTTGCTGTGAGGCCCTGAAGTGCGGCAGTGCAGAGTTTGGGAACCATGGGCTTAAAGGATTTCTCCCAAATTTCATTTCAAAAGTTGTAAAACTCAAAATTCCCAACGATGGCCACAGCCTTCCCTGAAGGGTCTACAACAATTTGCTGCGATCAACTCGCCACGGCCAACTTGCCACAACCAATGTGCCACGTGCACTTCGCCGCCGGACAAGAGTTACACTAATTTATTTTTATTTTTGTTTTATTTTATTTCAAATTTATATACCGCGCCTTCTCCCGAGGGACTCAGGGCGGTGTACAGCCAGATAAAAACATACAATACAAACATTAAAAACAATTAAAAGAATATATATTAATCTGGCCCCAATTTAAAATGACAAACCAATTAAAAATATTTAAAAATATGTTAAGCCAGCCCGGCTTGCTGAAAAAAGAAAGTTTTAAGGGCACGGCGGAAGGCACCGAGGTTTTAGATTCTCCTTATCTCTGGGGGTAGCTGGTTCCATAGGGTAGGTGCCCCCACAGAGAAGGCTCTCCCCCTGGGGGTCACCAGCCTACATTGTTTGGCTGATGGCACCCCGAGGAGGCCCTCTCGATATTTCTAATATTGAAGAAATGGTGGAATAGAATCATCGAAGAAAAGATGCAAAAGGAAGAGGGACGGAACGAAATGTGAATGGCAAAAATTAAAAGGATTTGTTAAAAAAATATTTTAAATAATTAAATTGAATTGTTAACTTGTCCTGCAACAAATTGTCCCTCAACGAGTTGTCCCATTCCGTTCCACGAAGACACGCTCGGTGAATAGTTAATTTGAAAAGAAGTCAGTATTTCTTTCCTCCCTAGAAAAGCCTTTAGAAAATTACTACTTCTAGAGTTCCTTGTCTGAGATATCTCATGTTGACAGCAATAAATGAAATGGGATGACATCTGCAGTTGCAGATCTAACCTAAGGTTGTCAATCTCGTGGCCCATGGGCCGGATGCATCACGCTCTGGCCACGCCCACCCCCAGTTTAGCAAAGGGGGGGAAGTCGCAGTACATCCCGTACACGAGAACCAGCAAATACCACCTCTGGCTGGCCCCAGAGCCGGTGGGAATGGAGATTTTGCAATATCCTTCCCCCAGGAGTGGGGTGGGAATGGGGATTTTGCAGTATCCTTCCCCTGCCACACCCACCAAACCACACCACACCACGCCCACCAAGCCATGCCCATAGAACTCATAGTAAAAAAACTTGAATTTCACCACTGCCCTGATCTAACCTGAATCAGCAGCCCAGGAGAACATGTTTACAGGCTGGGCCTTATTCTTTGCGTGGGGAAAACCCTGGTTCACCAAAAAAATAGGGCTGCCCCCTCGCTGCCCGTTGCTACTTGGGTCCAAAACTTTTTAAGCCACGAGATAAAGAAGGATTACCAGTGGTGATGTGTAGTAAGCACAGTGGTCAGTTTCACTCCATGCTTCTTGGCTGCATCCACAACCTAGTAAAAACAGTGAAAAGCAGAAGTATTGTTATTATTACTACAACTGAGTGTGTTTTTTCCCGGAGGGACCGGTCTATCAGGGCAACCTGGTCTACCCAAATATGGGATGGAGCATACATACTGCTTCCGCTTTCGCCTTTCAGCCCCAGTCCAGGAGCCTATGCAGGCAGCCGCTTTCGCGTATTGAATTTATAGTTACCGACAAAGACATAAAGGGAGACAAGTACCCTGTTTCTCTGAAAATAAGACCCAACTGGAAAATAAGTCCTAGCATGAATTTTCAGGATGCTTGTAATATAAACCGAACCCCCAAAATAAGCCCCCGTTAAAATTGTCAGCCAGATGGGTGCATTTAGCACCGTATTTTCCCCAAAATAAGACCTAACCAGAAAATAAGCCCTAATGTGTCTTTTGGAGCAAAGGTTAATATAAGACCCGGTCTTATTTTCTTTTCGGCCCCAAAATAAGCACCAGGTCTTATTTTGGGGGGATGTGTTGCCTGCTTACCTTAGGAACACCACAGTCACACCTCCCATGACCTGACACCTGTCGCCCTGCTGCCTGACTTCTGTGGCCGCTGGTGGCCATACGCCGCGTGGCTCATCGCGTCGGTGCAGCTGCTCGTGGCAGGACGCTGAATGGTGCGTTGTGCCGTTATGCATGCCAGTGGCGGCACCAGCGCAACAAATCTCGCAACATCCTGCCGCGAGGGGCGGCAACGGTGTAATGAGTGATGCGCCATGTGGCGTCCAGCCACGAATGGCTACAAGCAGCTACAGAAGAAGTCTGGCAATGGCTTAACAAGTATTGGGGCGTGGGAGGCCTGGCTGTGGCAGTCGTAAGGTAAGTGGGTACGGGGCACATGGGGCAGCTCCACCCCCCACTTCTGCCCTAGCTTGATATTTACGCCTCCGCCTCACCCTACCTCGTATAATGATGGGTAGGGCTTAACTAGGGCTTATTTTTGGGGCAATGCTTCTATTAGGGGCAGGTACGAAAATCGGGCTAGGGCTTGTTTTGGGGGTAAGTCATATTTTCAGAGAAACACGGTATTAGGAAACATATATACCAAACTCTTGCTCTCCAAAAGATAGGATGCTTGTCTCTGCCAATGGATGCCCGTGAGTCCCAGTGGATATTGTGATCTGCCAGCAGCCTGCGGAGCTGGCAATGGAGTCGGACAGTGAGGAGGCTGGGGAGGAACATGGGCCAGTCCTGGAGTTTGGGGAAGGCCCGGACGAGGGCTCTGCATTGGAGGCAGAGTTGGGGCCAGGGCCATCTGGGAGTGATGTGCGGATTCCGGAGCCCACAGAGTCGGACAGCAGAGAGGCAGAGGAGTAGGAAGAGCCTGTTCCTAGTGCACGCATGCGCAGAGCTGCCAGAAGGCAAGAACAGTTAAAACAAAAGGGACGACTTGGGAGTAAGGCCTGGAGATGATTGGCTCCTTCCGTAAGTCTTAAAAGAGGAGCAAAGGAACATGGGCCCTTTGCAGGAAAGCAACGTTGTTAATTCTGTTCCCAGTCAGCATCTCTGTTTGATTCTGGACTCCGTGTGGCTTTGCCAAGTAGGTCTTTGGCAGGCTGTCAAGGGAGATAAAGGTTGGTGATTATCTCGAAGGACTTCACCCGAAGGACTTTTTGCAACTAATTGGGACTCAGCTGTGAATGAACGTAATTCACTGTTGCAATAAAAGAGGTTTTTGGGACTACTCGTGTGTTTTAATGACTCAGCAAGCCAAGGTCACAACAGAGGAAAGTGAGGTGGTCCAGAAGATAATACCTTTTGGGGCTGCACAGGGTCAACAATGGCTGCTTCCTTGGTCTCCTCATCCACGAGGAGGTACATATAGTTGTCTGTGAGGGCTGGAAGGATTTCCACCTTCATGTTGGCTTGCGAGACAATCTGAGAAGGCCGCCGCTCAAATTCTGGATGGACGAAATTGACTTGAAACGAGGAAAAACCTTTGGAAGACAAGCAGCCAAGTTAACTTTTTCCACAATAGAAGAAAGCCTTTATCATTTAGCAGAATTAGAAGGGATCTTGGAGATCTTCTAGTCCAACCCCCTGCTCAGACAGGAAACCTTATGAAAATTCAGACAAATAGGCATCCAATCTCTTCTAAAAAAGTTCCAGTGATGGGGCACCCACAACTTCTGGAGGCAAGCTGTTCCATTGGTTAATTGTTCTGACTATTAGGAAATTTCTCCTTAGTTTATTTATTTATTTGTCAGATTTATATGTCGCCCTTCTCCCGTAGGACTCGGGGCAGCTCACAACAATAAAACAACCCGACAATAGATAAAAATTAAATAATATTAAAAACCAATTAAAATCCCCAAATCCCCAAGTTAAAATCCACGGCAGATCAGGGAAGTTGCTGAAAGAGCCATGTCTTTAGGTCAGCGCAGAAGGGGGCTGTCCAGAGCCCGGTGGGCAACCCATTCCAGAGGGTCAGTGCGACCACAGAGAACGCCCTCATCCTGGGAACCGCCAGCCGACACTGGAGGACTTCAACTCCCAGAATTCCCCAGCCAGCAAAGCAAAACTGGCTGGGGAATTCTGGGAGTTGAAGTCCTCCGGCTTAAAGTTGCCAAGGTTGGAGACCCCTGTTTTAGGAAGCACAGTTCCTTCCTTCAGCGAAGTCTGGCCATCATCTACTATCCCTAAATATTTTCTTTTAGATGTGTAATGCAGAACCGCACAGAGATTCTCCCCAGGAGCTGCAGATGGGGCCTCCAGAAACCCCGCAGAACCACAACCCTGACCTGCAACCTTTGAATGGGATAAGAAAAAAAAACACGAAAACAAATTAATAAGTACCCAGGGAGAACTTCTGCTGGCTAGATGATTAATCACTTGCTATCGTCTCATGCCAGACCAGCAGCTGCTCTGTGGACTTGAGATAGGAGCAGTCATGCCTGGAGATGCAGAACAGGGAAGGCAGGATCTCCAGGACAGGATCTCTTAAAACAGGGGATCAACCCCACTTGGAAGACCAGACCAGGACATGGGCTTCAGAGATTGGCTAGAAATACGGGACCCTTCAAGTCTGACAGCGTTAACCTCTTCGGAAGTTGTGGGAGCTTCATCCCTGGAGGCTTTCAAGAAGAGATTGGATTGCCATTTGTCAGAAATGGTGTAGGGCAGTGATGGCGAACCTTTTCGATATTGAGTACCCAACCCAGAATGTATGTGTGCCAGGGGTGGGTTCTACTTACCTTTACTACTGGTTTGCAACGGGGCCACGCACGTGTAGAAGCGCATGCTCAGAAGCATTCTGATGACGTCGGGGTGGGTGGGTGGAGCCTCCCTCCGGTTTTACTACCGGTTCTATAGAACCGGTCTGAACCGGGGGCAACCCACCACTGGCGTGCATGCCGGAGCCCCGGAAACTCGAAGACCAGCTGGTCAGTGCGCATGCGCGTGATGGCCATTTAATCTTCTCGTTTCTTCGCGCATGCCGGACACCCGGAAACTCGAAGACTAGGTGGTCGGTGCACGCATGTGCATCAGCCAGCTGGTTTTCGGGTTTCTGGGGCTCCGGCACGCATGATCACCTGGCCGGCACGCATGTGTGTGCTGGAAACCAGAAGAGCAGCTGGCGATGTGGCACGTGCTCACAGAGAGGGCTCTGCGTGCCACCATTGGCACGTGTGCCATAGGTTCCCCATCACAGGTGTAAGGTCTCCTGCTTGGGCTAGATGACCTACAAGGTCCCTTCCGACTTTGTTAATCTGTAAACTTCCCCTCCCTTTTTTTATACTCCAGGTGAATTAAGGAGGCGTCTGCTTTCAAATATTATCTCAAAATGCTAGAGTTAAAAAAAAAGTCTTGCTCCTTCTGTTTCACTCTCTACATAGCCCCAACCTCCTGATCCTCTTCCTCAACAAAGAGCCTGGATAGCTCTGCAGGCAAAAGCACTGTAATTTAACACCAGCTGTCTGCAATTAAAGTAAGTTCGAATCTTGCCAGGCTCAAGGTCGACTCAGCCTTCCATCCTTTCTGAGGTAGGTAAATTGAGGATACAGTTTGTGGGGGCAATACGCTGACTTTGTATAAAATATACAAAAGTATGAAGGCTTAACGTATTGTAAGCCGCCCTGAGTCTCCAGAGAAGGGCGGCATATAAATCAAATTAAAAAAAAAAAAACAGAATCAGGGAGTAAATTCCTTTTCCAAGAGGCCAAAGACTCCAGTATCCTGCAATAGAGCTCGGGAATAGAATAGAATAGAATAGAATAGAATAGAATAGAATAGAATAGAATAGAATAGAATAGAATAGAATAGAATAGAATAGAATAGAATAGAATAGAATAGAATTCTTTATTGGCCAAGTGTGATTGGACACACAAGGAATTTGTCTTTGGTGCATACGCTCTCAGTGTACATAAAAGAAAAGATATCAAGAATCATAAGGAACAACACTTAATGATAGTCATAGGGAAACAGTCAAGGTGGTTAAGGATACCAGCAACAAGGTTACAGTCATACAGTCATAAGTGGGAGGAGATGGGTGATAGGAACGATGAGAAGACTAATAGTAATGCAGACTTAATAGTTTGACTGTTGAGGGAATTATTTGTTTATCGGAGTGATGGCATTTGGGAAAAAAACTGTTCTTGTGTCTAGTTGTTCTGGT
This sequence comes from Arizona elegans, assembly GCA_022577455.1. Classification (NCBI taxonomy): domain Eukaryota; kingdom Metazoa; phylum Chordata; class Lepidosauria; order Squamata; family Colubridae; genus Arizona; species Arizona elegans. The sequence goes on along the minus strand of JAKOOJ010000022.1, from coordinate 5,299,826 downwards.
GCGCAGTGCTCTATAGCGTCGTTTTGAGGGTCGGCATTATCAAATCCGGCCTGATCAAAAGCGCAATTAAAAACCCAGAAGAAAAACAAAGTTCCTTGTAAGTAAACAACTAAGCATTCACAGCCCCAGCTACCAGGAACCGAATTTAGAAAAGTATTTCTAAGCTGGTCATTTGGGGGAAATGCTTAACTGGCACAGCCTATTAAAAGAGAAGGGAGAACTTACGGAATGCCTTAAAAGCCTGCGAATCACCCACTTCGGCCCCAAACAGTCCCTCTTTGCTGTTCCTCGCCTTGCAAGCCTCTGATATTTTTTTGTCTCCAGCCGGTTCTGGGTTCAGCAGGCTGGGGATGATGATGCTACCACGAGGCGTGACAATCCGGCTGGTTAGCATGGCTTAACCCAGCTGGCCTCCGCCCATCTCCTTCTCACTCCCAGGGAATGGAGAGGGGTGGGGTGAGACAAGATTCCCAACTTCAATTGTTGTTTTTTTGGTGACACCTATTGAGGTATTGTTTGTGGAGGCACCAGCCCAAAACTTCACAGGGCTTGGAAAACAAGCCCGGCTGAGAAAAACAAAACAAAAAGCAGAAAAAGAAAAAGGGAAGAACCCCTTATGCTTCTCTCTTTTTAGGCAGCCTTTCCTTTTTGAAATGCAAGAAGTCCTGGTGGCGCAGCAGACTAATAGCCTGTTATTAACATTCAGCTGCCTGCAATTACTGCAAGTTCGAATCTCCCCAGGCTCAAGGTCGACTCAGCCTTCCATCCTTTCTAAGGTAGGTAAATTGAGGACCCAGTTTGTGGGGGCAATAAGCTGACTTTGTATAAATATACAAAAGGATGAAGGCTATTGCTTAGCACATTGTAAGCCACCCTGAGTCTCCGGAGAAGGGCGGCATATAAATCAAATTAAAAAAATAATAATAATAAAAAAAGTCCTTGACTTACAACTGTCCATTGAGCAGCTGTTCAAAGTTACATCAATGGAAAAAAGTGACTTATGTGACTGTTTTTTTACACTTAACCATCTTCGCAGCGTCCCCTTGGTCACGTGACCAAGATTCAGACAGTTGGCACACTGACTCATATTTATGACGGTTGCAGTGTCCCCGGGTCGTGGGATCACCTTTTGTGACCTTTTGATCAGCAAAATCAATGGAGCAGCCGGACAGTATTAGTAGTAACAACAGTATTACTAGCTTAATGCCTGCTGGGATTCACTTCACAAAGTGTGGCAAGAAAGTCAAATGGGAAAAAACTCACTTAAACAAATGTCTTACTAAACAATAACCAATACAGTTGGGCTCAATTTCGGTCATAAGTCGAGGACTACCTATCTTCAGGAGCATAGGCATTCTGCATGAAAAGAGAAAAGTGCTGGGGTTTGAGAAATTACAATTAGGGTAATTTTGAAATAAACATTCCTTTCGAAAGAAACTTAGAAGCAAAACAGGCTCCCTGAATTCGCTTTGCATCTTTTTTTTTAAAAAAAATTATTTTCAAGATTGCATTCTCTGTGAATTAAATGCCTCTGGCCAAATCCACTGCTGTCAAAGAGAAGGAGATTCACTCAGCACTTATGAAAGGCACCAAAGTTTTCTAAGGATTCTACGAAAAAAAAATCTGCCTGCAAAAAATCTGTAACAACCACAATATAAAAAAAAGAGAGAGAGAGAAAACAATAGCCAGTGGGGAGAAAAAGCAAGCAAAATTGGGGACTGATTTTTAATGTATGTTTTAATGTCATTGAGAATCCTTTTGGAAGAAGAGGAAAACGGCTCAAGCCAGACGATTAATCTGGATTTTGCCAAATGTCATTTGTCAGTACAGAAAGGGATAAGCAAAAGAAAAATTGTCGCTCGGATTCCTAATGCTCTATGCATCAAAATTCAAGAACAGTTGTGCCTAGGCCAATATTTCTCAACCTTGGCCCCTTTAAAATGTGCGGACTTCAATTCCCAGAATTCCCCAGCGAGAATTCTGGGAGTTGAAGTCTACACATCTTAAAGGGGCCAAGGTTGACAAACACTGGCTTGGCAATTTCCAAATCACCCATGCAGCATAGTAGCAAATACAGAAAGTAAATTAGAAGCTCCCTGGGTCATAAGAGTCACCAATTATGGTGATCAAACTGGAAAGGCTGGAAGTGCCATTCTCTCGACAGGTGATGGGAGAGGGAAGGCATAGGCCAGAGGCCAAAAAAGACTTTGTCATCACAGCATAGGCCCGTCATAATAAACCTTCAAAGGAAGGTTTATTAAAGTTGAATAGGTTGACCCCGCACAGAGAAGAAGGGGTCAACCCAGTGGTGAAATTCAAATTTTTTTACTACCGGTTCTGTGGGCGTGGCTTGGTGGGCATGGCAGGGGAAGGATACTGCAAAATCTCCATTCCCACTCCACTCCAGGGAAAGGATACTGCAAAATCCCCATTCCTTCCCCACTCCAGGGGAAGGATATTGCAAAATCCCATTCCCTCCCCACTCCAGGGAAAGGATACTGCAAAATCCCCATTCCTTCCCCAGTCCAGGGAAAGGATACTGCAAAATCTCCATTCCCTCCCCACTCCAGGGGGGAGGATACTGCAAAATCTCCATTCCCACCCCACTCCAGGGAAAGGATACTGCAAAATCCCCATTCCTTCCCCACTCCAGGGGAAGGATATTGCAAAATCCCATTCCCACCCCACTCCTAGGGGACGGATATTGCAAAATCTCCATTCCCACTCCACTCTGGGGCCAGCCAGAGGTGGTATTTGCTGGTTTTCTGAACTACTCAAAATTTCCGCTACCGGTTCTCCAGAACCTGTCAGAACCTGCTGGATTTCACCCCTGGGTCAACCTATTCTCCAAACCACCAGAAGGCAAGATAAGAAGCAATGGGTGGAAATTAACCAAGGAGAGAAGCAACCTAGAAATAAGGAGAAATTTCCTGACTGTGAGATCAATATAATTGCCTTCGGAAGTTGGAGTACTCCATCATTGGAGGCTTTCAAGAAGAGATTGGACAGTCACTTTTCCGAAATGGTATAGGGTCTCCTGCTTGAGTAGGGGGTTGGTCTAGAAGACCTCCAAGATCCTTTCCAACTCTGTCATTCTTTTCTGTTTTTAAGATTTGGGCAAATTCCTTTCACCTGTCCTAAATGGCAAAGCTCCATAAGAAAAAGCAATAGCACTTAGACTTATATACCGCTTTACAGCACTTTTACAGCCCTCTCTAAGCGGTTTACAGAGTCAGCCTCTTGCCCCCAACAATCTGGGTCCTCATTTTACCCATCTTGGAAGGATGGAAGGCTGAGCCAACCTTGAGCCAGTCATGATCGAACTCCTGGCTGTGGGTAGAGTCAGCCTGCAATACTGCATTCTAACTATTGCACCTCCAAGGAAGGAAGGAAGGGAGGGAGGGAGTGAGGAAGGAAGGAAGGGAGGAAGGAAGGAAGGAAGGAAGATAGCAATAGCACTTAGACTTATATACCGCTTCACAGTGTTTTACAGCCCTCTCTAAGCGGTTTACAGAATTAGCCTCTTGCCCCCAACTATCTGGGTCCTCATTTTACCGGCCTCGGAAGGATGGAAGGTGAGTCAACCTTGAGCTGGTCAGGATCGAACTGCTGGAGTTCAGGTTAACTGCTGTGAGTTAACCTGCTATATTGCCTTCTAACCACTGTGCCACTATGGCTCTGTTATACAGAGGAAAAATTGCAGACTGCAGAAACCAGGAGCACCACTCAGGTGACTCTGAGGACACAGGTAAATCTCCAAGTGGCGTCAACGACCCTCTAAAAGGATGCAAATGACCAGCTGTCTGCAAGGAATATCAATCCTTCCATTCCCCATTATCCTGTCAGAGCTGAAGAAGCTTCTTGGGTGAGAAGTGAAATGTCTTCAAAAGAAAAAAAAAACAAGGAAGGCCAGTTGTCTCCGGAAAAAAGCACCTTTGGGACAACTATGACCTGGATGATGGAGAATTTCTACAGACTTTTAGTAATGGAGTGCCACTCAGTGTCATTAAGAGAGGATTGCTTGTGTTGCTCTGTCGTATGCCCACACCATACTCTCTTGCTGATGTCAAAACCACCTCCTTTTCAGAAAACGAGAGTGTGAGTGAATTACCATGTTTCCCCGAAAATAAGACCCTTTCTTATATTTTTTTGAACCCCGAAATAAGCGCTTGGCCTTATTTTCGGGGAGGTCTTATTTTGGGGGGCAAGATGGGGCTCCACTTGCCATCTTACCTGATTTCCATCTGTGTCTCCCTAACCCTAACCAGAGGAAATGATGGGGACCGGCTGCGTATGTGGTTAAATATTTTTAGGGAGGGCTTATTTTAGCGCATGCGCTCAAAAGCCCAATTGGACATTATCAGGGGAGGCCTTATTTTAGGGGAAACAGGGTAGAAAAGATGCCATTAGCATATAAGAAACTAATGATTCGGTTTTACACCCCACACACACACACCCCATACCTACGCTGGGCACCTCTCTTGCAAGTCAGCTAATCCATTTGGTTATTGGATTCCCAGCGTTAAATCTGCTGCCATCAGCCGTAAGATCAACCTAACCAACAGGCTGGTGAGAAAAAGACCGGTTTCCAAGGACTATAGATTCTGTAGCTAAGGACAGAAGAATAATAGAATATTCTGTTTATGCTACTGCCCTTAGCTGCAGAATATATAGCCCTTGGAAACAGTGGTTACTATGGTTCTGTGGGCGTGGCTTGGTAGGCGTGGCATGGCTTGGTGGGCGTGGCTTGGTGGGCGTGGCAGGGGAAGGATACTGTAAAATCTCCATTCCCTCCCCACTCCAGGGGAAGGATACTGCAAAATCCCCATTTCCTCCCAATCAGCTGGGACTCGGGAGGCCGAGAATAGATGGGAGTGGGGCCAGTCAGAATGTTTACTACCGGTTCTCCGAACTACTCAAAATTTCCACTACCGGTTCTCCAGAACTGGTCAGAACCTGCTGAATATCACCTCTGACCCAGTTCCTGTAAATATTCTTCATATGTTTAGCCTCCAGCCCTCTAATCCAGTGGTGAAATCCAATTTTTTTTACTACCGGTTCTGTGGGTGTGGCTTTGTGGGTGTGGCAGGGGAAGGATACTGTAAAATCTCCATTCCCTCCCCACTCCAGGGGAAGGTTACTGAAAAATCCCCATTTCCTCCCGATCAGCTGGGACTTGGGAGGCAGAAAATAGATGGGGGCGGGGCCAGCCAGAGGTGGTATTTACCGGTTCTCTAAACTACTCAAAATTTCTGCTACCGGTTCTCCAGAACTGGTCAGAACCTGCTGAAGCCCACCTCTCCTTGTAAACCCATCCTTTTCTCACCAGCCTGCTGGTTAGGTTGATCGTATGGCTGATGGCAGCAGATTTAATACTGGGAATCCAGTAAGGACAGAAGACATTCTGCATATCACTCATGATAGATACAGCACCACTCCACTTGTTTTTGGCTGAGCCCAAAATACTAAGCAAGGTTAGGGATGCTTAGTATTCCCATAGGAGATCATCAGAAAATTTCAGCCTTATACGCTAGATTGGAAAGTTTAAAAAAACTGGAAAAGGGGAAATGACTTCCATACTGTTACCAAAGAAACCGTGTAGAGACATTGTAGAAAGTTAGCACCCACCCCTCTCCTAGAAGAATGAAATATTTTCAGGAATATTAAAAAAAGGCAGAATATTATATTTCCCTGGATGAGAAATGCTCTTGGAAAGCAGCCCCCACATTTCTTAATAGGCCACAGCAGATGTCAGCACTTAAGAGATAAAGAGATAGCTAGCTCTATTCATAAGCAAATTCCCCGCAGCGAGGTCTGAACAAAGGTAGGGTTAGCCCTCAGCCACAATAGGAATTGCCCAACAAATTCCTTCATTGCATCAGATCAAACTTCAACCAGACAAACTCCTAGGATTTGTATATGGCACTATGGGAATCTGACACCCAATAGAATACATGTCCTTGCACAGGAACAGGAAGCTCAAGTACAAAGCCCAAGAGAAGGTATAAAAATTATTCTGGGAGTTGATGTCCACCCATCTTCAAGCTACAAAGGTTGAGAAACACTAATCTAAACAAAGACATTGCACCCAACAGGATGGAATAATTACGAGAAATAGGCAAACTTTAGTTGAAATCATGCTCTTTAAACCTTTAAATCTTGGATCACATGCAGGCTGGGAATTTGTGAAGTGTATCCAACACACTTTGTGAAAACCTGCCAATAGTTCAAAGTTTTGAACTTTGTGCGCACGAGACATGTTTTTGCAAATGTTCCTCAGCAAATCACATAGCAAGTGACTGAAAACTGAGCTGTGACTGAGAATTTAAGTTTTATAATCCGAAACTGAAATCTGTCTTCTTTATTGCACAATCAACCCAAATGGGATTTTTTTGTTTTGTTTTGTTTTGCATTAGGAGCAACCAACACGTTTAAAGATTGTAGACTAAAATGGAAGTTTGACCGAATCAAATTATATTCTTGATTGAAAAAAATACGGAATACCTATTTGGTTTTTAATATTGTATCACCAGGTATTCGTTGCAACGAAAGCTGAAAAGGTTTAAAAATCAGCCGCAATGTGTTTTTAAAAGAAATCACAAACCAGGCCATGAATTGAATGAACTAAGGAGAAACTTCCTAACAGGGAGAGCAACCCACCAATTGGTATAGTTTGCCTTCAGAAGTTGTGGATGCTCCATCACTGGAGGCTTTGAAGAAGAGACTGGAGAGTCATTTGCTTGGCAGGGCATAGGGATATGTGAACAAACAATATAGAGACTATATCGTGGTGCGACCAGAACAATCTGGAACTGAACACACTCAAAACTGTAGAAATGGTGGTGGACTTTAGGAGAAACCCTCCCATACTTCCACCTCTTACAATACTAGACAACACAGTATCAACAGTAGAGACCTTCAAATTTCTAGGTTCTAGCACATCTCAAGACTTAAAATGGACACCCAACATCAAAAATGTCATCAAAAAAGCACAACAAAGAATGTTATTTCTGTGCCAACTCAGAAAGCTCAAACTGCCCAAGGAGCTGCTGATCCAGTTCTACAGAGGAATTATTGAGTCTGTCATCTGCATCTCCATAACTGTCTGGTTTGGTTCTTCAACAAGACAGACACAGACTTCAGAGGATAATTAGAACTGCAGAAAAAACAATGGCTAACAACCTGCCTTCCATTGAGGACCTGTATGCTGCAGGAGTCAAAAAGAGGGCTGGGAAAATATTCACAGACCCCTCGCATCCTGGACATAAACTGTTTCAGCTCCTACCTTCAAAATGACGCTATAGAGCACTGCACACCAGAACAACTAGACACAAGGACAGTTTTTTCCCCAACGTCATCACTCTGCTAAACAAATCATTCCCTCAACACTGTCAAACTAGTTATTAAGTCTGCATTGCTATTAATCTTCTCATCGTTCCTATCACCCATCTCCTCCCACTTATGATTGTAACCTTGTTGCTGCTATCCTTACAATTTATATTGACAGTTTCTTAATATGATTTGATTGCTTCCCTATGACTATCATTAAGTGTTGTACCTTTTGATTCTTGACAAATGTATCTTTTCTTTTATGTACACTGAGAGCGTATGCACCAAAGACAAATTCCTTGTGTGTCCAATCACACTTGGCCAATAAAGAATTCTGTTCTGTTCTATTTTCTATTCTATTCTATTCTATTCTATTCTATTCTATTCTATTCTATTCTATTCTATTCTACTCTACTCTACTCTACTCTACTCTACTCTGCATCTCATAAAAAGGGATTTAAAGGCCTGTGTTCTGACAGACGAGTCCATCTCAAAGTGCACTGATGATGTCTCCTCGAATGGTGAGGAAATGTTTGCAACCAAACTGCCAAGCTCGGAACTCAAAGCAACAGCCTAACTACTGGTACCAACCAGAGCGAGTAGTATTCAAACACATTTCATGGGTTTCCTGCCTGAGCGATGGGGTTGGACTAGAAGACCTCCAAGGCCCCACCTGTTACTCTGTTAGTTGATCAATAAAAAAGGATGCCACCTTGGTGTGACACCCACCCCTCAATTTGTCCTAATCGGGTGGGTGCTGTGGTGGGGGGCTAGCAAAGCTTTACCCAATAGGTATCACTGCTTCCTTTGCTCTATGAATGGAAGGGAGGAAAAACAGATCATCAACCTGACAGCGGGACCGGGAGAAAATTCCCAATGGGGATTTTCCTAATTTAACGTCCTTTTTCCCCCACTGCTCGTGACCTGGAAAAGGCAGGAAAACTCTTCCACCCAGGTGTCAGCGGCGGTGACGGGCTTCCAGGGCTGCTGGATAGGCGGAGAGGGGAGTGCAAGACCTTCGACCCAGCGCCGCCGCCGCTGCAACGTCTTCCCCGTCCAGCCGCCCCTCGCCCGGCCCGCTCGCTCCTTCCCTCCGAAGCCTCCGCGGGACGCCGCTTGGAGGGCAGCGGGGCCTCCCCGAGAGGAGCCTGCCCTGGCGGGGCTCCTTCCCGGCCCCGGGGACCCTCCGGCACGTACCCCTCCGAAGCGGGCCAGCCAGCAGCAGCAGAGCGGGGCCGATCCTCCCGCCGCCCGCGCAGACCATGGTCCGAGGCGGAGGCGCCGCAACCGAAGCCCGCGCGCCCCGACCCCAGCCGCTCCGGCGGGGGCTCCCCTTGGCGCAGGCGCGCCGCCACGCCCACGACCCGCCCCCCGACGCCGTCCAATGGCCGCGCTGCCTCCAAGGGCCCGCCCCTCTCAGGCGGAGCTTGCGCGGGCGGTGCGCGTGTCTAAGGAAGGAGCTGCAAGGGAAGGTAAGTGGCGACTGGCGCAGCTCCCTTCTTTACCCGTGTATGTAGGCCTGCATTATTATTATTATTATTATTATTATTATTATTATTATTATTATTATTATTATTATTATTATTATTATTATTATTATTATTATTATTATGAGGTTTTTTAAGAAGAGACTAGATAGTCGCTTGTCTGAGATGGTATAGGTTCTCCTGCTTCAGCAAGGGGCTGGACTAGAAGACCTCCAAGGTCCCTTTCTGTTCCGTTCCGTTCCATTCCATTTTTTTTTTAAATTTGATTTATATGCCGCTCTTCTTCGAAGACTCAGGGCGGCTTACAATGCATTAAGCAATAGCCTTCATACTTTTGTATATTTATACAAAGTCAGCTTATTGCCCCCACAATCTGGGTCCTGTCCATTCCTGTATTGTATTGCGTTGCGTTGCGTTGCATTGCATATTATTATAAATTCTAATCTGTTCTATTATTCTATTCTATTCTTGCATTGCATTGCATTTTATATTATTATAAATTCTAATCTATTCTATTATTTTATTCTATTCTATTCTATTAATTTCCGCAGTGGCGCAGGCTCTTTCTACCTCTGCTGCCTGCCGGCTGCCTGCAATTTGGCAGTTCGAATCTCATCAGGCTCAAGATTGACTCAGCCTTCCATCCTTCCAAGGTGGGTAAAATGAGGACCCAGATTATTGGGGACCATAGGCTGACTCTGTAACCGCTTAGAGAGGGCTGTAAAGCACTGTGAAGCGGCATATAAGTCTAAGTACTGTTCCTTCCTTCCTTCCTTCCTTCCTTCCTTCCTTCCTTCCTTCCTCCTTCCCTCCCTCCCTCCCTCCCTCCCTCCCTTCCTTCCTTCCCAGTAGTTAGAATGCAGTATTGCAGGCTAACTCTGCTGACTGTCAGCAGTTCAATTCTGACCAACTCAAGATTGACTCATCCTTCCGTCCTTCCGAGGTGGATAAAATTGCTCCCAGATTGTTGGGGCAAGAGGCTGACTCTGTAAACCGCTTAGAGAGGGCTGTAAAGCACTGTATATAGGTCTAAGTGCTATTTCTATTGCTATTTTCTATTCTATTTTCTACATTCTATTCTACATTTAATTCTATTCTATATTTCTGTTCTGTTTATTCTATTCTATTCTGGAAATGAAGCCTCTGGCTGAGCAGAAGGTGAGCGTGGGAGCCAGGCTTGCTGGGGTTGAGCCCCACATAGATGCTCTCTTGCCTGGGCAGGGCCTCAGTCCCCAATTCCTCCTTTATTTAGTAATAAACTCTGCAAAATTTTGGGTAGGTTTTCTTCTGCAATTTTACATCAGGCTGAGGTTTTCAATAGATGTTGAAATAGGGAGGCTTTCCAGAGAATCTGATCCAAACTGACCTAATAAGAATAATTAATCAGTGACCAAATGCAGGAAGGCTCTCTTGAGGAACAGAGTTCAATCCCAGCATATGGAGGCTTTTCTCTGGCTTCAAAATAATATTTTTCAGAAAATGAAAAATAAGAAAAGATCATTATGTTATTAATATTATTGTATTACTGTTATCCGCCCCCTTTTAGCAGTGTTCGTTTCTGCTAGAAGCAGCAATTAGGATGGTGGGTCTGCAAATCCAGATGTGAGAAGGCAGTTGCTGAATAAGATGTACCATGAAGCAGCAGAAACCTGGATTTCATCCGTATTCCTTCTTTTCCGGATAACTTAGAGATTACTTTTAAGTTTCAAAAAGACAAGGAATGGATTTGTTCTGATTATAAACTGTGTCCCACTGAGTTCTTTTGCAAGAACTAGATAGGGTTTCATTAGGGGCTAAGGGCAAAGCAGCAACAATCAATCCTGCTCCCCACCCCCCAAAAAACCCCAGCCCTTGAATATAGCACATTTTCTGTCATTAGACTTTTGTCTCTTGATCAAGGGTTCCAGACAGGTTCCCCAGCCTGAAAAGATTTGAAAATCCTAGGACCTCCTACCATGTTTTCCCAAAAATAAGACCCTGTCTTATATTTTTTTGAACCCTGAAATAAGCGCTTGGCCTTATTGCCATGCGCTCAAAAGCCCGATTGGGTTTATTATCAGGGGATTTCTTATTTGGGGGGAAACAGGGTACCTCACAGGCTCCAGCTAAGAATTTGACCCCGCCTGGCCAGGAAGACATCCAAGTCTTTAAGTAGGGTCTCCTGTTTGGGCGGGGGGGTTGGACTAGATGACCTACAAGTTCCCAATTCTGTTAATCTGTTAGAGCTCCCAAAGAATCATCAGGGTCATGGCAAATTTAATCTTGGGGGGGAGGATTGGTGTTCCAAAGAGCAAATGCTGGCACAGAAGCACACTTTCTGGATCCAAAACCACATGCTCTTTCACCCATGGGACCCTCAGCGTGCCTCTCGTGATTAATCCCCAGAGCATCGTTTCATTTTGTACCTTTGGCATTCTGATTGCTTTTGTTTCATTTTTAATGTAGGCCAGCTTGACTTTTTTTTTCCAATTTGTCCACTATATAATCTAACAAAGAAATACAGGTGGTCCTCGACTTGCAACCACAATTGAGCCCAAAACTTCTGTTGTTAAGGGAGATATTTGTTCATTTTACGACCTTTCTTTTCACAGTTGTTAAGTGAATCACCGCAGTTGATAAATTAGTAACCCAGTTGTTAAGCGAATCTGGCTTTCCCCTTTGACTTTGTTTGTCAGAAGGTCGCAAAAGGGAATCACGTGACCCTGGGATACTGCAACCGTCATGAATATGAACCAGTGGCCAAGCCTCTGAATTTTGATCACGTGATCATGGGGAAGCTGCAAAGGTCGTAATTTTGAAAAACGGGCATAAGTCACAATTTTCAGTGTCACTTTGAACAGCCACCAAGCAGAATGTTGAAAGCCGAGGACTACCTGTATATGACCTGGGCAGGGGTGAAATCCCTGGGCAGGTTCTGGCAGGTTCTGGAGAACTGGTAGCGGAAATTTTGAGCAGTTCGGAGAACCAGCAAATACCACCTCTGGCTGACCCCAGGAGTGGGGAGGAAATGGGGATTTTGCAGTATCCTTTCCCCTGGAGTGGGGTGGGAATGGGGATTTTGCAGTGTCCTTCCCCCAGAAGTGCGGTGGGAATGGAGATTTTGCAATATCCTTCCCCCAGGAATGGGGAGGGAATGGAGATTTTGCAGTGTCCTTCCCTCAGGAGTGGGGAGGGAATGGGGATTTTGCAGGGGATCCTTCCCCTGCCACGCCCACCAAGCCATGCCTGCCAAGCCACACCCACAGAACCGGTAGTAAAAAAAATTGGATTTCACCACTGGACCTGGGTGTAGAATTTTTAAGCAAAAAATAAAAATAAAAATGAAGCTGCATGGGGAAAATGCCCAAACCTTATATATTAATTGATTTTTTTCCCCCCAGACTGGAATCAGGGATCCAGATAGCTGCGTAGAGAAAGTGTTGCCCTTCGAGCAAAGCTACACGACAGCTGCTGCCTGCAGAGTTGGCTTGCTTTGAAGAGCTGATAACGGTAGCATGGCTTCCTCAAAGCCTATAGGCAAGTTCTGGGAATGGGGCAAGAACATCTTCTGTGTGGGGAGGAATTACGCAGCCCATGCCAAGGAGTTGAAGAATGCTCCCCCCACGGAGCCGCTCTTCTTCCTCAAGCCCTCCTCGGCCTACGTCAGGGAAGGCCATCCCATCATCCAGCCCTACTATTGCCATAAGCTGCACCACGAGGTGGAACTGGGCGTGGTGATTGGGAAGAGAGCCCAGGCCGTCCCTCAGGAAGCCGCCATGGGTCACGTGGCAGGCTATGCTCTCTGCCTGGACATGACAGCCAGGGATATTCAGGAGGAGTGCAAGAAGAAAGGGCTTCCTTGGACTCTGGCCAAAGGATTCAATACCTCCTGTCCAGTCAGCGACTTTGTGCCCAAGGAGAAAATCCCAGATCCACATCAGTTGAAGATCTGGCTAAAGGTGAATGGAGAGTTGCGGCAAGTAGGCAAGACATCCAGCATGATTTTCACCATTCCGTACATCATCAGCTACATCAGCGGAATTGTCACCTTGGAAGAAGGAGATATCATCTTAACGGGATCCCCCGAAGGAGTTTCTGCTGTGCAAGAGAAGGATGAAATAGAAGCCGGGATTGAGGGGCTGCTGAGCGTACGCTTTCAGGTAGCGCGGCAGAAAAGCCGGCCCTGATGTCTGGAAGTTCCTTTTCTCTGGAAGCATCTAAGGAGATTCTCAGTCCTTCAGGTCACGCCTTGTCCCAAAGGTGCTTTTTCAAAAGGCAACTGGACTTCCTTGGTTTTTCCTTGAAGGTGTTTCACTTCGAAGATGAAAAAGCACCTTTGGAGACTTTTCTCAGGACTTTTCTCATTGCTCACACAAAAGGCCAGATTTCTTCCCTATCCCCCACCTCCAAGATGGAAAATAGTAGGCTTTCAGAAGAGCCTTCAATGATATGTCCTTCTCTTTCACAGAGTGCAAGATCCCAACCTATTGTTTACCAGATTGTTGTTATTGTTAGTTGCGAAGTCATATTCGGCCCATCGCGACCCCATGGACAACGTTCCTCCAGGCCTTCCTGTCCTCTACCATCCTCTGGAATCCATTTAAGCTCATGCCAACTGCTTCAGTGACTCCATCCAGCCACCTCGTTCTCTGCCGTCCCCTTCTTCTTTTGCCCTCCATTGTTCCCAGCATTAGGCTCCTCTCCAGGGAGTCCTTCCTTCTCATTAGGTGGCCAAAGGATTTGAGTTTCATCTTCAGGATCTGGCCTTCTAAAGGGCAGTCAGGGTTGATCTCCTCTAGGACCGACCGGTTTGATCGCCTTGTTTATCAAATACAGTGACTTTATTTCCATATAAAATAAACCAGAATATAGCAATATGGCGAGAAACATACACCAGTTGCCTAGTTCAAGCAGATAAACAGACCTTAATACTAGAGTCTTTTTGCTATGATTTGCAGATAAGATATCCTGGCTGTATCCCTTTGGCAAGCTCAAGTTCAGAAGCTATATTGGTTGTCTATTTCCTATTTCTGGCTTGTCAGGAAAAGGCCAGTAACTATAAATACAAAGCCTAAATATTTTTAAGACTGCAAAACACTTTGTATCCTATAGTTATAATCTACCTTTCTTAAAACCATAACCAAATAATGAAGGAATTTTGCAGCAAATTATATTGTTTAAAAATTGTATTTTATATGATGAGATTTTAAAAGCACTTTGAAATGAAATCAAAACTTGTCTTTTTGTTTCTCTGAATAAATGCCAGTCAGTTTATAATATTATTTGCCGGTTATCTATGAAACAAAATATAGTTAGCATTTTTGCAACAGAGGTTATACAGTAGATATATTTTCCCTGTTGAACACTTAAAGGGGGGGGAAATGGGGAAGTGCTGAGATAGGACACTCCTTCATGACACTTAATAAATCCATGGCTTGTGCAACACATGAAGATGGTGCTTCTGTCCCAGCTGAAACTCTAAACTACTGAACCATCTCTCACTACAAAAAGTCCTGAATATTCTTCCTTTTTGAGGTCATCTGAAATTAAACATGCTTCTGAAGAATATTGAAAACTTATATTTCTTCCACATTATAATGGAAAACTAAATTGGAAAGTGAAACAAACTCTCAAAAGCCAGATAAACTCTTGCCACCGTAATAAAGTATATTTTACAAGCCTTTGCATGGAGTCTCCTCTACAGATGTCATTTTGCCGTGCTATGATTAAATAAGAATTCCTTCCAATTGTTCTAAAGATGTATAATGCAGTTATTTTCCTTTTTCAGGCAAGTTTTGGCAAGCCTCCACTGGATCTGCTAGCTTGCAAGAAAGCAGTTTCACTCTTAGCCCAGTTCGTGCTGTGGTAGAAAAAATAACCTATGGAAGTAAATGTACAGATCACCATTTTTACAAACAATTTTTAAAGATTTTCTCTTTTTACAAGTTCTAGGTTGACAGGCTGAACATTTTATGTTACGTAGACTGTTTCATAAATAGTATTTATTAGAAAAGCATGGAAAGCACCCTCTGTTCCATTTGTATCTCCTAAGATTTTATACCGCTAGAGAATCTTGACAAAATATTTGAGCAGTGACACATATGAATTTAGTAATTTGTAAACATTCTGTACTCCTGTGTTGTTTAGAAAAACCTTTGGTTTTTTTTTAAGTTTCTGGATACTGTGTTTCAAAATATTGTAGACATGTCTTTCTTGCAGATCAAACTTTTTCATTCAGTGGGAGAAACTGATCATAGATTTTGAGACGTTAGTAGACCGGTCAAGTTGTGAGAAATAGTAGTATCTTTAGGAATATATTATTGTGTAATTATATTCATAACAATGTGGAATCACAACTGATGTTGGCTCTCCTATGCATCAAATCTCTTCCCAAGAATTTAGGATGTCATACAGAGAGTCTTCCACTTACAAATATTTGTTTAGTGACTGTTCAAAGTTACAACACCACTGAAAAAAATGAGTTATGACCATTTTTCACACGACCGTTGCAGTATCCCCATGGTCACGTGATCAAAATTTGGATGCTTGGTTCACATTTATGATGGTTACAGTCCCAGGGTCATGTGATCTTTTTTTATGACCTTCTGACAAGCAAAGTCAATGAGGAAACCAGATAACCATGTTATTAACTTAATAATTGTAGCAATTCACTTAACAATTATGGCAAGAAAGGTTGTAAAACCGGGCAAAACTAAGTTAACAGTCTTGCTTAGCAACGGAAATTTTGGGCTCAGTTGTGGTCATAAGTCGAGGACTACCTGTGCTGGAACATGATAATTTTTACAGATGTTTCAGTGAATCATTTTGGTGACTGATGTTTTTTTTTTATAATGTTGTGCAATCTTCTTGCACAAACTGAGTATATGATCTACTGTTTTCTCTGCTTTGCACAATCTGCACTTTGATGATTTTATGATGATGACGATTACTCTATTATTAGATAAATACAAACTCAAAGCAGCAAACATATTTAATATTCCTGCCTCATTTTTCCCCATAATAACCTGCATGAAGTGGGATTGGGCTGAATGGCCCACCCAGCTGGCTTTCATAGCTAAAGAAAGCCTAGAATTCAGTCTTCTAGTTTCTAGATCAACATCTTAATCACTACACCTAACTGGCTCTTCCATATTTTATCATGCTTTATTATTATTTATTATACCTACCTTAAAGTAAATTTTGCTTCTTTCTAGAAGGAATTGCCATTTTAATGTTGTCTTTTGTGTCTCTGTCAGAGCTTGAAATTGTTGGACCTAGTGGAGTGATCACAGATCAGTTTGTTAAAACTACACGTAGGTCTGCTATCAAACACAATTCAACAATAAAATGTTTATCTCCAGAATGTGGTATAATGATCAGAAAGCTAAATTTTCTGCAGGGCAAATAACTCAGTAAATGCAATGTTCATAATTTGTCTGGAAAGAAAATACATTAAATTGAATCAAAATTATTAAACATCTATTTGTAATTATCACTTCAATATAAACACTACCTCAGGAATAAATTATTTATATCCAATTCATTGCTATAAAATGGTTGTAATATATGTGAAGCAAAACTCTTTCTTTGTATCCTGCCTTTATTATTTTTAGAAATTAGGAACATATCCAACACACCTTTATCTCCTATTTCCCCAACAACAACCCTGTGAGGAAGGTTGGGCTGAGACAGAATGACTAGCCCAAAGTTACCCAGCTGGTTTTCATGGCTAAGGCCAGACTGGAATTCCCGGGCTTTCTAGTCTGGTGCCTTAACCACTAGGCTAAACTGACTCTAATGAAGTCTTTTGATATCTAATTTGTGATAACTAATAGTAGTGCCTTTTGATATCGTAAGAGTTTAGTAAATTTAAGCTGGAATAGCTTTTAATTGAATGGTGCCCAATTCATTAAATGCTGCAGACTTACAAGCCTTTTGGTATCCACAAATTCCCATCATCTGAATTGGCCTCAAACATTGATGAGAGATTCCAGGATTTTTACTGGCATAACAAACCTAAAAGAATAAATTCAGGAAGTAGAAAACTGTTTCCTATGTTCTTACCGTGTGACCTAAAGTTTCTTCCGCTATTGTATCTGAGAGACTGCAAAAGTGAAGAGTTCCTGTATGGTCAGTTAGGTCAACTAGTAAATCAAAGCTGGCAAACATTGGCACAGTGTCAGCATCTAAGGAGTTAGTGCTGCTACAAAAAGAACATGTATTTGTCTTTTCATTGATAACATAGTGGCATTTAACACTACAAAGAAAAAAAAAGGAAACACATTAATAGGTATACAGTTAACTAATTTTCAAATGGATTTTTCTGTTATAGCTTTTTTTCCTCCTTCAAATTAAGGGGACTGATGAATGGAAAGCGGTTTGACAGTTGAATCCATAATCAAAGGAGATAGTAGACTTCGCTGAATAGATTAAAGCAGAAGTGGGGTAACCATCTGGCAGGCATGCTTTAATTAGGCTTACTGCACTGAGCAGGGGGTTAGATTGCAGGGCCTAAAGAGTTTGTTTCAGGGTACAAATTCAATGGTTTTTCAGGCTAATTTGAAACTGAGAAGAGAATAAATGTCCACAATGCTACCCAGTTTCCCTTAATGAGGTGCTTACCACCTGTTTCGTATTACTTTACTTGCTTCGTTATCAATATTCAATGTAGAAATGTAGGCAAAAATAATGCCATAAAATGGTTCTGGTTTTCCTTCATTTTTCAAAGTTTTCATCTTTAATTGTTCCACTGTATAAACATCAACTATTGTCTGCACTATGGATAAAAAATGAAAAAAAAGCACATTTGAAAACAACAGAACTTAGACTAAAGTCTAAGACTCAAATATGAATAGTTTATTCTGCAAAGCCAGGTGGCTTTAAGGACAGTGTGATGTTATTTATTTATTAGATTTTTATTCTGCCTTTATTACCTTATAAGTAACTCAAGGCAGGGAACATACATAATACACCTTCCTCCTCTTATCTGGGCTGGGCTGGGCTGGGCTGGGCTGGGCTGAGAGAGAAAGACTGGCCCCAAATCACCTGGCTTTCATGTAGAATTCAAGTCTCCTGGTTTCTAAATCACCACTTTATTTATTTATTTATTGCGATTTATATGCCGCCTTTCTCCCTAGGGACTCAAGGCGGCTTACAAAATGACAACTTCAATACAAATCACAATACAATACCAAATTAAAATCAATAACCCAATTAAAAAACGATTTAAAATTATCCCAGTGTACCCCCAAACGGATCAGTTTAATTGGCGGAAGAGCCACGTCTTCAGCTCACGACGGAAGGAAAGAAGGTCGGGGGCTGTCCTGAGCTCAGTGGGCAATCCATTCCAGAGGGTCGGGGCTCCCACAGAAAACGCCCTCCCCCTGGGGGTCGTCAGCCGACATTGTTTGGCCCCAAATTCCTAAAATAAGCAAATAACGTACTAACCATGATTTATAAACCACAGTGGCTAGATTCATATATCATACAAGTAGTCCTCAACTTATGACCACAACTGAACCCAAAATTTCTGTTGCTGACACATTTGTTAAGTGAGTTTTGTCCCATTTACGTAGTTTCTTGCCTCAGTTGTTAAATGAATCCCTGCAGCTGACAAAGTTAGTAACTTGATTGTTAAGTGAATCTGGTTTCCCCATTGATTTGCTTGTTGGAAAGTCACAAAAGGGGATCACATGACCTTGAGACACAGCCACAGTCATAAGTATGAACCAGTTGCCAAGCATCTGAATTTTGATCACATGATCATGGGGATGCTGCAAAGGTTGTAACTGTGAAATACCAGTTATAAGTTGCTTTTTTTAGTGCCTTTGTAACTTTGAATGGTCACTAAATGAACTGTGGTAAGTCGAGGACTACCACAGTCATAATTATATTGTGGGTTAGCATGTTGTGTGCTTTAGGAAACTTCCATACATTTCAGTGGATATTACAATTGTTTTCTCATTTGTGGATATAACCAGAAGTGTTATTTTTATATGAGTCTGGTTTCCCAGACTGGCCTAACCTTGTATTCATTAGCTAATACTATAGGGGCTGAATATATCTCTGTATATGTGTGCCTTATTCTCGCAAAACATGATTTATGATTTTTTTTTCATAAATAGATAAAATAGTTGTTTAAGCAAAGTTCCAATCTGTTATAAGGCATGGCTACTCTTTAAAAGATAGAATTGACAACTAAGATCTCAATCATCATGTTAAAAACAGACTATCGGTATTTAAAAGAACACTCACAATTTATGGAGTCTGATCTCCACTGATCTATCATTTCATCATCCAAGTCTAACATTTCTGGACTTTGTCTTATAAAGTTGAATAAAATATTGGCTTCCGCTGTATCTTGAAAAAAATATTTTTCAATATAATATTAATACAAGTAAATAAGTGCAATGCCACAATATATCTGAAGATCTGGACTCCGACTGGGTAGTCTCAGGGGGAGGGACTGGGGCAGGTCTTGAGAATGTTATCTGGGATGAGTTTGATCCTGTGACCCCTGAGGACGTGGACAGGATTCTGGGTAGACTGAACGCGACCACTTGTTTATTGGACCCGTGTCCCTCCTGGTTAGTGCTGGCTTCTCGGGAGGTGACACGAGGCTGGTTCCAGGGGATTATAAATGCTTCGCTGGGTGAGGGTGTCTTTCCTGCCGCCTTGAAAGAGGCGGTGGTGAGGCCTCTCCTCAAGAAGCCTTCCCTGGACCCGGCAATGTTGGTAAATTATCGTCCGGTCTCCAACCTTCGTTTTGTGGCGAAGGTTGTTGAGAGTGTGGTTGCGCAACAGCTCCCCCAGCACCTGGATGAAACGACGTATCTGGATCCGTTCCAGTCGGGCTTCAGGCCCGGGTACAGCACAAAAACAGCATTGGTCGCATTGGTTGATGATCTCTGGAGGACTCGGGACAGAGGGTGCTCCTCTGTCCTGGTCCTGTTAGATCTCTCAGCAGCTTTTGATACCATCGACCATGGTATCATGCTGCACCGGTTGGAAGAGTTAGGGGTGGGAGGCATTGTGTTGCGGTGGTTCTCCTCCTTTCTCTCTGACCGGTTGCAGTCTGTGTTGGCAGGGGGACAGAGGTCGACCCCGAGGCCCCTCATATGTGGGGTGCCGCAAGGGTCGGTCCTCTCGCCTCTCCTGTTCAACATTTATGTGAAGCTACTGGGCGAGATCATCCGTGGTTTCGGGGTGGAGTACCATCAGTACGCTGACGACACTCAGGTGTACATCTTCACCCCGGATCACCCCAACGATGCCCTTGAAGTGATGTCCCGGTGCCTGGAGGCCATACGGATCTGGATGGGGAGGAACAGGCTCAGGCTCAATCCATCCAAGACCGAGTGGCTGTGGTTTCCGACATCCCGATATAGTCAGTTGACGCCATCACTGACTATTGGGGGCGAATCATTGGCCCCCACGGAGAGGGCTCGCAACTTGGGCGTCCTCCTGGACTCACGGCTGTCTTTAGAAGAGCATTTGACGGCCGTGACCGGGAGGATTTTTTATCAGGTTCGCCTGATTCGCCAATTGCGTCCCTTTCTGGATCGGGACTCGTTACGCATGGTCACTCATGCCCTCGTCACCTCCCGCCTGGACTATTGTAATGCTCTCTACATGGGGCTCCCCTTGAGGAGCACCCGGAGGCTCCAACTGGCACAGAGTGCGGCCGCGCGGGTGGTAATGGGAGCGACATGGCGCTCCCATGTAACACCTCTCCTGCGCGAGCTGCACTGGCTCCCGGTGGTCTTCCGGGTGCGCTTCAAGGTTTTGGTTACCACCTTTAAAGCGCTCCATGGCTTAGGACCTGGTTATCTACGGGACCGCCTACTACCACCAATAGCCTCCCACCGGCCAGTACGTTCTCATAGAGAGGGACTCCTCCGGGTGCCGTCAGCCAAAGAGTGTCGACTGGCGGCCCCTAGGGGGAGAGCCTTCTCTGTGGGGGCACCTACTATCTGGAATGAGCTCCCCCCGGAGATACGGAGGATCCCGGAACTGCGCTCCTTCTGCTGTGCTGTGAAGACCTTTTTATTCCATCAAGTGGGCTTGGCCTAATCTCTTCCCTTTTTAAATATTTAAATTTTAATCTGTTTTTAAATTATCGGGGTGTTTTAATTTGTCTGGGCCAAATAATTTAATTTGATTTTATTGGGTTTTTAAATTTTGTGTATCTATGTATTTTATTGTTGGCTGTTCACTGCCCTGACTCCTTCGGGAGTAGGGCGGTATACAAATCAAATAAAACTAAACTAAAAGCTAAAAATATCATAAGAATTTTAGATGAAAGTTTTATAAATGAGGCTATACATGATTGGGGAACAGAGTCATTATAACTTCAAACTTATAAAATGGCCATATAAGGAAAAAATAACGCTGAGCAGGAGATTTCTATTAAATTTGCTTTCTTTAAAAAAAAAAAGTTGGAGGTCAAATCCTTGAATAGTATATGCATAGCTACAATTCTTTATGATACGTTATTTATACTTATTGAGAGTTTTATTTCAAATCCAAACCATCGACTTTAAATTCCCAACCTTCTGTTCATTAAAAGGACTAGAATAAGGCATTTATGATACTTTAAACAGAACTTAAGAACAATTACTTACCAGGGTTAATAGTAATGATGGTCTTTGAGATTACAGTTGCAATCATACGGTTTCTAAATTTGTCAAAGTTTATTCTTATATCAGATGCAAATATTACTGAGAAAAGAAAATACAATGTGTTTTGTTATCCCAGGCAAACTTTAGATACTTTAGATAAAATCTGGTAATGTTTGTGAAAAATGAAAAAAAAATGATACCTGTTTCTTGGGGTACCCAGCTCTGTGCAAACTGGATAGATTCATTGTCCCAGCTGGAGAAAACAACAGCATTAGGTTAATATAAATAAATGCTTATTTATTTAAAATTTTTATGATTGTATATTATTAGAGAAGAATTCAAATATCAAAAGCATGTAAGCATATACATACTTAAAACTAGTAAAAAAAGAAAAAGAAAAACAAAGCAAATACTTGATAAGATGTTTCTCTCCTACCGCTCTTCCTAAAAATTGCACTATTGGGAGCCATCCTATTAAATGAATTCCAGAGCAAATGGAAAGATCCTTTCTTTTATCTTCCCACATGCATCTGGTATGGGAAGATGCCCTTATTACTCAATAGGTAGAAGTTTTCATATGGGAAGACACAGCCAGACAGGTTAGATTTAAGAGGTTCAAAATATTAGGGCTGTACAGCACTTTGGATATGCTTTTAAAAAGATGTTTCTGAACATATGGAAGACATGAATACAGTACGTATCTGGATCTGTTTAAAACACTGATAGGCAGGTGATACGTTTATGTCTCCATATGCTCTGAAGCCCCTTTTTGGAATTGAATGTGAAGTTCTCCACAGACTTCAAAAAACCCAGAAAGTGTAAGGCTAGTGAACTGTCAGCTAAATGCATTTGAAGACTGAAGTAATTGGTCATGCTAACAGCAAACAGCATAGAATGCACATGTTCTTTGTCTCTCCAGGCTGCATCTTTTGCTCATATTTTCCTAAAATGTTAATCTCAATTATCTACCTTGTTGTAAGCCCTGGTATCGTAGATAGAACAAACCAGGAAATAGGAGGAGAAATAAGAATAGAGTCATAAGGCTGGAAGGAAACTTGGACGTCTACTAGTTCAACCCTCTGAGCAAAGCAGGAATCATTATTCCATCCTGGACAAATGGTTGTCCTGTCCTTTCTTAAAAATCTCCAACAATGGAGCACCCACAACTCCAGGAGTCAAGCTGTTCCACTGACTAATTGCAGTCTAGAGCTACTTTTATTGAGATGGCCTGTAACAAAATCTTGCAAGTCTGTGCTGGGTCTCCCATACTTCTTCTTATTCTCCAGTGAATCAGGGATGCATCAACCTTTATTTCACTCCTCTGCTCACAACAGAATCCCTTATGCTTCCAGGCTTGAAATTTTGGGCTTAGACAACTTAGAACTTCAGTTTGACCTAAGCGGAGTACACAAAATTATCTGCCACAGCGTCCTATCTGTCAATGACTTCTTCAGCTTCAACTGCAATAATACACGGGCAAACAATAGATACAAACTCAAGGTAAACTGCTCCAAACTCAATTGCAGAAAATATGACTTCAATAACAGAGTGGTCAATGCCTAGAATGCACTATCTGACTCTGTGGTTACTTCCCCAAACCCCCATAAATAAATAAATTAAATAAATAAACCTGAGCTATTTCTGAATGTTATCTCTTTTTTCAGGACTACAACCTCCTTTGTCCTGCTAACGTTTCTTACATATTTCCATTGAGGCAAGTTTTCTTACTTTTTATACAATAGAATTAAAAGCCTTTTTTTCACATTTAAAAGCCTACAGATGCAGCAACCCCCTGTTGTGTATGTATCTATTTTGTGCGGGAAATTCAAATGCACAGTGAATTCTGATTGGTTCTTGGTTGCCTCTGGAAAGTATATAAAGAGGGCTGTTGCCTGTGAGTTTTTGCTGATGTCTCACCCTGAATTAAAGAGTTGTTATTACTAGCCTGCTTGTGCCTCTCGTTATTCCCGCGCTACAACATTGGCGACGAAGGTGGGATTGAGGCCACAAGAGGCAATTCCAAAAAGAGCTTAGAGTTTCAGCCAGGGTGACTAGCGGACACGTAGACACAGCATGTCTGCCTACATTCCACCAAAACCCTTCGACCCGACCCGAGAGAAGTGGGGATTGTATCTGACTAGGTTCGAGTGCTCCCTGAAAGCGAGCGAAATGCAAGGGCTTTCGGCAAACAGGAAAAGGGCCCTGTTCTTAAGCCACTGCGGACCAGACGTGTTCGAGATGGCCGAATCACTCTGCGAGCCAACCCCAGTCCAGACGGTTCCCTGGGACATCCTCCAGGCCAACCTAAGAGCCCACTACGCTCCAGTCCCGTCTAAATTCGTTCAGCGCTACGAACTCCAGCAACGAGTTCAAAAAGAAGGAGAGCCGGTCAGCGCTTATGTGGCCGCACTTCGAAAAGCCGCAACGCATTGTGACTACAGAGACTTAGACGATGCGCTGCTTGAACAATTGATTTGCGGGGTTCGAGATACCCGGTTACAAAGGCGTCTTCTAGCCAAGCCAGACCTAACGCTAGCCGGTGCGCTAGACGAAGCCTGAGCACACGAGGCCTCAACGAAAGCTTCGGAAGCGCTGCAGCGACCAAGTTCAAGCAAGGACGGGCCGAAAACAGCCCCCGTCCACAGAGAAGAGGTGCGAACCAGCACAGAGGAAGAGTCGGATGAGGACATCTTCCATACAGAAAAGAAATCGAGCGAACAAAGCCTCTTCAATTTAGACCCCAACGTAGCGCCAATTAGACTGAAAGCAAGGCAAGTTCCCTTTGCTTTAAAGCCCAAAATTGATGCGGAGCTCGACAAGCTCATTAAGCAAGGGATGCTAGTTCCTGTGGATCACGCTAAGTGGGAAACCCCAATAGTCACACCAGTCAAATCGGATGGCTCAATTAGAATTTGCGCTGACTATAAGTGTTCGATTAACAAGGCGTTGCAGCAGAGCGCCTATCCGGTTCCAATAGTCCACCATCTACTACACTCCCTGGGGCCTGGCAAGCTATTCACAAAACTAGACCTTGCGCAGGCGTACCAGCAACTGCCAGTAGATGACGCTACGGCAGAATCACAGACAATAGTAACTCACAGAGGTGCCTTTAAATGCACCAGGCTTCAGTTTGGGATCAGCATCGCCCCAGGACTTTTTCAAAGTACTATGGAGCGCCTTCTACAAGGCCTCCCAGGTGTCGTCCCGTATTTCAATGACGTTTTAATTAGTGGCCAAGACGAAGTTCAGTTGGGCCAAAGGGTTAGACAAATCCTAACCAGATTCAGAGAAGTGGGACTTAAACTAAAACGAAATAAATGCAGGATAGCGGTTCCATCAGTGGAATTCTTAGGCTACAGAATCGACGGCACAGGCATTCACCCCACAGAAAGCAACGTGAGGGCCATCTAAAGCGCGCCCACCCCCAAGTCGAAATCCGAGCTGCAGGCCTTCCTGGGCCTTCTCAATTTCTATACGATGTTTTTGAAACACAAAGCAACCGTTGCGGAGCCTCTGCACAGACTCCTGGGAAAAAACGTTCCGTGGGTTTGGGGCAAGCGAGAAGCGACCACATTCAACGCAGTTAAGAGACTTTTGTCTGAGGACAGTTTCCTCATCCAGTACAATTCTGAACTACCTCTAGTATTGGTCTGTGATGCTTCCCCCTTTGGTGTAGGCGCGGTTTTAAGCCATAGACTGCCGAACGGGTTAGAGGCGCCCATCACCTATTACTCTCGCACTCTGTCTAGTGCTGAAGGGAACTATAGCCAGCTAGATAGGGAGGCACTAGTAGCTGTAGCGGGGGTCAAAAAATTTCACGAGTATTTGTTTGGCTGCACATTTGAATTTATTACAGACCACCAGCCTCTTTTGGGACTTTTGGCTGGAGATAAACCAACCCCGGCGGCTCTCTCCCCCCAGATGACCAGATGGTCCATTTTCTTGGCCACATATTCGTACAGACTGCTCCACCGGCCGGGCAAAAGCTTAGGACATGCTGACGCCCTCAGCCGATGTCCATTGCCCAAATTATTAGACAACCCGACCCCGGAAGCCCCGGTTTTACTGCTTGACATTGTTTCCCCGGGCCCCATTTCTTCAAACGAGGTGGCGAGGGCTTCTGCCAGAGACTCTGTTTTGTGCACAGTAATGGGCTGGGTAACGAGGGGTTGGCCGACCAAGGTGGATGGTGGTGACTTCCAATTGTACTTTAACAAAAAAAATGAACTGTCAATGTTGGGGGGTTGCTTGTTGTGGGGAGACAGGGTGGTCATTCCTTCGCGGTTAAGGCACAGAGTTTTAGAAATGCTGCATGAGGGACACCCTGGTGTTGTTCGCATGAAAGACCTAGCTCGTAGCTATGTTTGGTGGCCACATCTCGACCAAGATGTCACTGAGTGGGTGGGGAAGTGTAGGCCCTGCCAGGAGTCCCGCCCAGATCCTCCCATAGCCCCCATTCGGGAATGGGAAAAACCAAAAGGGCCGTGGGGGAGGATTCACATCGATTTCGCTGGCCCGTTCCATGGTCAGAATGTTTTTATTATTGTAGATGCATATTCTAAGTGGCTCGAAATTGCCTTAATGCCATCTACCACTTCTGAGGCCGTAATCAAAGTACTCAGAAAACTATTCGCAACATGTGAGTTGCCAGACACCCTGGTATCCGACAATGGGCCCCAATTCACGGCGACTCAATTCAAAGGCTACCTAGCCGAATTAGGCATAAGACATGCATTATCTGCTCCTTTTCATCCGGCTTCTAATGGCCTTGCTGAAAGATTTGTAAGAACGGCCAAAGAAGCCCTCTCCCGACTCGATGCAGGGGACTGGCAGGCTAGAATAGATGAGTTCTTAGCGGTACAGCATGCCACCCCGTGCCCTACTTTGGGCCGCAGCCCAGCCGAGCTTTTAATGGGCCGAAAACTACGATGCGTTCTAGACAGACTGCATCCTAATTATTCCTCCGATAGCTTCACCGGGGAAGGGGGAGGACTAAGGCATTTTGAAGTAGGGTCACCAGTTTTTGCTAGAAGTTACACAAATGGGCCCTTATGGGTAGAGGGAACCATCATAGGAATTACCGGTCCAAAATCATACACAGTGGATATAGGGCATGGTAAAATCTGGAGGAGACATATAGATCAATTGCGTAAACATTTACCAAACGAAAACTCGTGTCCTAACTATCCAAGTCTTCCTGACACAGCTACCTCAAGCCCGAGTAAGCCGGAATACTTATCTGGCAACCCTGAGTTCCAGCGCCGCCCCAGCAAGCCGACACTCCCAGCTGGAGATAGCCACACCTCTGGAGAAATCCAGGAGGTTCCATTGGCGGAGCTGGGAGAGACGGGAGGTCCCTCCGACCGGCTCGACGCCTCGCCAACAACTGAACTGCGCAGGTCAACCAGGATTAAGACACGCCCTGGTCACCTGCGTGATTTTGTATGTAAATATGTAAATAGATAGAATAAGTGCCTTCTAGGAGGGGAGGGGTGTTGTGTATGTATCTATTTTGTGCGGGAAATTCAAATGCACAGTGAATTCTGATTGGTTCTTGGTTGCCTCTGGAAAGTATATAAAGAGGGCTGTTGCCTGTGAGTTTTTGCTGAAGTCTCACCCTGAATTAAAGAGCTGTTGTTACTAGCCTGCTTGTGCCTCTCGTTATTCCCGCGCTACAACACCTCCCTTTCTCTTTAGAAAGTTCTGGATGCAGAACTTTTCCTGATGGGTTAACACAAATGAAAGGTGATTCTATATTCAAAGCTCTTAAGAAACTTATGCCTTAATGAATTCTCTATTTCACAAAGGTCACACAACTAACAGGGCTCAGTTAGTGATCATTGTATGCATTTATACCCATTGTTGCTTCATATTTTTGTATTCCTTCGTATATAGCTGAATTATGGCTTCAACCAGTGCTTACCATATCATTGTAAAGGAAGACTCGCTGTCATCGTACAGCCTTACTTCACACCTGTGGCCTTTACGCCTGTCTGAAGTAGCAAAATATTTTGGTTCACCAACCTTTGTAAAGGGAAAAAAAAGAAAAATATCTTGATCATAAGATCTATATCTGTTTTGTCAAATAGAAATTGTTCATGTTACCACTATTCAAACTTAAACCCATTTCAGCAGGAATTAAGTTACAGAAGCACTGATTATAATTGCAGTGTGCGGGTGGATAAATGTAGAGTTTATTCTTCTCAGAAAGTCACAACTTTCTGAGAACCACTTATCAAATTGTGGGATATTATCGAATTGTGGAATATTGCTATAGGAAATGAAGTGTTCTTGTTTCACTTTGTCACTTATAAAACAATAAGAATTCCTATAGAATTTGTTAGCAATTCTTATTACTAAATAGTAATTCTTATTACTGAGAAGTATTAATGGTTAACTCACTGGTATGATACTATCATAGATGAACATCCAACAACTGATAGAAGACTTCCGGGCCTACAGGAAGTTCGGGAAGGCTGGAAATGGGCCCGTTTTCAGCCTCCAGAGCCTGGGGAGGCCGTTTCACCCTCCTGGAGGCTCGAGGAAAGCCTCTGGAGCCTAGGGAGGGCAACCCCCCCCCGCCATGGTACAGGAGGCCGACTAGGCCACGCCCACCATGGCAATGCCCACCCAGCAACTGGGCAGAGAACCTCTTCCTAAAATTTTTGAAGCCCACCCCTGAGCTTATGTATTTTTCAGTATGGTTTGTGCAGAAGAGGTTACATGGATTATGCAGGAACGGGAGGATAAAGGTACAAGGGTGAGATTCAACTTAATTTGAATACTGCATTTAGCATTAATACTTAACCTCATGATTACTAATTAACCTATGCAGAAATTTTAAATAAACCTTTAGTTCCTTACTGAGGCTGCATCTTAAATCCATGATGGTTTTATAAAATATTGTTTATAAACTATTTGACTGATGTTATTCATTAACCTTTCTTAGTGCTAAATTAAACCAAGGGGCTGCTGAGTAACACATAAGGTCCTCCTCCCAGCTCTTCTATGACCCAATAAATTCTTATCTATACAGAAATCCATTACATTTTCCAGGCTATAATGTGAGCTCTCTTTGATTTGTTACAGTTGGCATGACTTACCGATTTAACAGCAGCAAGAACATTGATTATTTTTCCATCCAGGCTTTGTCCATTGGCCACAATATCCCCCAATGAGTAAAAATCTTGAGGGTTCTTTACAGGTAGATGTAACAGAGACAGCAATCTGGTGTCTGCTTCGTAGATTCTGACCACAGAGTGATTCTCACTAAGCAATAGTTTGTAACTGCTGACAAGTGGGCACATAATATTTTACAACTTTTAAATGCATATGCATTGTACTGGTTGCATCAAACTTTTTATATCTGAATACTGTATGGGTGACAGATTAAACCATTACAAATAGCAATTGTCAATTACATTTTCTGATTTCTAAATTTATTTTGACATATTCAAAACTTTTTAAAAAAATATTGGGAGCAGATTGTCCTTTACACTGTAGTTAAGCTATGTAACAAAGGTAAGCCTATCATATATGAGGAACAAAAATCTCATCAGAATTTTTACAGCCCATATATGTTATGAAATGCATCTTTTAGAAGTACCCATTGTAGTTACCAACTGATGATTCTTTAGGCTGCAGTTCTGTACCCTGGATGCAAACCCAATGAAATGAACTATTGCGGGGACCCTGGCCACCGACTCCCAAAACTTAACTCAAGATTTAAATCCCAACATTTCTTTAAGCCTTTGTGTACCTCCTGTGATGACATCGTGCCCCCCTCCAGGGTCCGAAGGCCACAGGTTGAGAGCCACTGAACTACTGTATTCAACTTCCTGATTTGCCTACCAGGCCATTCACTGTGAAGAAGGTAACATAAGCTAGAATAGAATAGAATAGAATAGAATAGAATAGAATAGAATAGAATAGAATAGAATAGAATAGAATAGAATAGAATAGAATAGAATAGAATCTTTTATTGGCCAAGTGTGACTGGACACACAAGGAATTTGTCTTGGTGCATATGCTCTCAGTGTACATAAAAAGAAAAGATACGTTCATCAAGAATCATAAGGTACAACACTTAATGATAGTCATAGGGTACAAATAAGCAATCAGGAAACAATACAAATTGTAAGGATTCAAGCAACGAAGTTACAGTCATTCAGCCATAAGTGGAAAGAGATGGGTGGTGGGAACGATGAGAAAATTAATAGCTACTGATTGCCTTAGATTGAACAAAGCAAAGCAAAACAAAACAAAACAATTCTTCCAGTCCTATTGTAGATGATGATTAGGATTTTTTTTTAACATTTATTAACATCAAGGTAATTTACTGAGGTACTGCATAAATATGGCCATGAATTCACAACATGTAAAGGACATAAAACAAAGAATAACAGTTGGAAGGGAGGAGCGAGGTCTTCTAGTCCAACACTCAAGTAGGAGACGCTACATCATTTTGGACAAATGATTGCCTTATCTCATCTTAAAAACCTCCAGTGATGGAGCACCCACAACTTCTGAAGTCAAGCCATTCCAGTGATTAATTGTTCTCAGTGTAAGAAAAATTCTCCTTAATTCTAGGTTGGATGTCTCTTTAATGGTCCTCCACCCATTATTGTGTGTCCTGCCCCCAAGTGCTTTGGACAATAGGTTGGCCTCCTTCTTGGTAAGTGCACTATTCAAGATTTTGTCTTATGAATGGCAAGTTTTGCTCACAGTGCTTTGCAGGAAAAATGTTTCTACAACATTTTGTTACCACAATAAAGAAAAAAAATCTCTGTACATTGTTTTGGATATTAATTACATTACTCCAATAAACCAGAAGCCAAAATAATTATACTATACATTGTGCCTGTTTTGATATGTGCAATATTAGGCTATTGTTTAACGCATTGTAAGCCGCCCTGAGTCTCCGGAGAAGGGCGGCATATAAAAATAAATAAAAATAAAAATAAAATAAAAATAAATATTCATCTAGAATATTTTCCCTAGCTTGTACATAGGTCCTCGAGTAACGTCCTCGAGTAATGACCACAGTTGAGCCCAAAATTTATGTTGCTAGGTGAAATATTTGTTAAGTGGGTTTTGCCCCATTTTGCGACTTTTCTTGCCACATTTATTAAGTAAAGCATTGCATTTGTTAAATTAGTCACACGGTTGTTAAGCGAATTTTGCTTCCCCATTGGCTTTGCTTGTCAGAAAGTCGCAGAAGCTGATCACATGCCCCTGGGAGACTGCAACTGTCATAAAGATGAACCAGTTGCCAATCCTCTGAATTTTGATCATGGGACCATGGGAAATGCTGCAACGGACATAACTGTGAAAAATGGTCATAAGTCACTTTTTCCAGGGCCATTGTAACTTTGAACGGTCACTAAACAAACTGTTGTAAGTCAAGGACTACCTGTATAATTCTTGATGAACGTATCTTTTATTTTATGTACACTGAGAGCATATGCACCAAGACAAATTCCTTGTGTGTCCAATCACACTTGGCCAATAAAAAATTCTATTCTATTCTATTCTATTCTATTCTATTCTATTCTATTCTATTCTATTCTATTCTATTCTATTCTATTCTATTCTATTCTATTCTAACTGTGCAGTCATAATCCTCTGCATCTTCTGATCACAATAATCTATCTATTCCAACCACATGAATTCTACTTTTTTCATTTACCTTGTTGTAGTAGGGTTGAACTTTTCTTCTTTTTCTACCTCTTTTGTCTGTACTAGAGGATTTTCAATTATGACTGTGATTTAAAAAATTCAAACAACAGTTTACAACTGGGCCGATATACCTACAAACCAGTCCTAGGGTTTGCCATATGAGCAGAACCTACAGAGTGAATGATTTGAATCATTTTCAATCCAAACAAAATGGTTAGTAAAAGAAAATAAAAGAAGTAAGCTGTGCACCACTTCATAACATCTGGCATACGTATCTCCTGCCTGCAACACCCCAATGTCTTACATCAAACATATCTTTTTCCAAGATTACACTGCACATACAGAAGGCAGCTGGCTTATCCTGGAAAGATGCTGTACCTTTACTGATATGCAGATACATGCTACATGAAGATACATGCTGCATAGTATCTTTTTACCTTGGAATACAAAATAATGTACAAGGTAAAAAGCAGCATGATTAAAGTATAGGCTTTTTAATTGTATATGCTTTTTAGAAATACTTAAAATTTAATTTACTTTACTAATTTCTGTCCACCAGTAACCTTGCACAGATTTACCATTTAAATCAGGAATGGGTGATCTGTGACTTTTATCTATTCTTCACCCAATATAGAGCCTCTGCAATATGGGGCAGCCCTACCCAGGCTTTTCTTAGGCTCGTATCAGCTATCAACAGTATTGAAAAAAAATATTTTTATTATCAGTATTAAGGCAGTAATGTTAATAAAGGTTATCTCTGGCTGATCCTTGAACAACTAAAATGATTCAGGTTGGGGTAATAATTCTTAATTTCCCTTTCTAGTAATTCCAACGCAAATAAAATTTGGTAAGGAGAGAGATCTTTGAACAATCCCATCCTCAAATATCTGCCTACTCTTGAGAAACTGGCTGTTTTTTTCTGGATTAAGTTTATCTCTCCCGGTTTAATTGTTCAAGTGAAAGAGAGAGAAAAATAATAAAGATGCTCTGGAACCAGGCTTAACTCCTGGAGACTGCAGGAACCACATCCATGCAGTTTTCTTAGCCACAACAAGAATGTGATTTGCCATTTGTGCCATCGGTGCCATTTGTCATTTTCTTTTTTAAAAAATTTATTTCAGTTTAGACTAGAGCTCTGGGATTCTGTTGTAGAATTCAAGTATTAACTAGATCTAGCCTGGCTTAGGTTTTTGTGACCAGTGAAGGTAAACTAGGTATGGAATAGCTTTTATTTAACCATATAGAAAATTAGGAAGAACTGGCAGTGATCTTAATATATACATAAAATAATTACCAGAAATAATAAAAAATAATAATATTAAATTATATTTTAAGTCTCCAGGCTTGCATGATAAAATTTTATTGAGAAGCACTGGTTCTCAATAGAACCAATTTTAAAGATTCATTTATTCTAGTAAAAATAATTAAATGAAAGAAAGGCTGTGCAACATATAATAAATCCCATGTATGTATTTTATTCAAAAATAATTCCCATTGTGTCATTGAGAATTAACTAGACTATTCCCACATTCACTGTAGGGGATGACTCCAATTACTTTTATACTTATGAAACATTTTAGAAGAGTAAAAACATAGTACAACAATCTAAGAAGGAATATGGGAAATTACGTTCTAATTTTTTATGTCTTCATGACATCTTCACTAACAAGAATATGTGAATATAACTTCTTTCAATTAGTCTAACTGAAAAAAAATTAGTTCCAGTTAAATAGGTCTGTAATTCCTTGAAGAAAAACACCCTAAGATCACAGCCACATTATACTGATTTAAAAAAGAGAAAAACATATTGAAATATGTTCAGAATAAATTCCAGCTTACCACAATCACCAAGTCTAAAGGTTTCTGAAAGTGATTTAATATAGTCCTCTCTTCCCCAGGAATTCACATTTATGAACCATGATGGGGAATCACGAATGGTAAAACAAAAAGTATATCGTTCTGATCCAATATCTGCAGAAAGGGATATATTTAGGAACGCTATTTAAAATATGAATTTGGTGTGAGATACATAATATAATATATAGATGATATTTTGTCTGCTATTACAAAACTTAAACCATGCTATGAATAATGGTTTTGAATCAAACTGAGTTCTGGGGCCTGACATCTGTAGCAGACACTGGTTGTTTGTGTGAATTGTCAGCACTTCAGTTTCAGAGGCCCATTCCGTTATATATAAATACATAGTATATCAGGAAACAGGGAAATTAAGATGTTCACCACCTTGAGCCCAAAAGGAGAAGGGCGGTATAGAAATCTAATAAAAGATAAAAGATAAAGATAAAAAGATAAAGATAAAGATACAAGCAGCAAAGAAGAAATGCTACATAGGTAGTCCTCAACGTACGACCACAATTGAGCCCAACATTTATGTTGCCAAATGAGAAATTTGTTCATTGAGCTTTGCTCTATTTTACAACTTTTCTTGCCACATTGGTTAAGTGAATCACTGCCACTGTTAGTAACACACATGTCAAGGGAATCTGGTTTTCCTATTGAATTTGCTTGTCAGAAAGTTGCAAAAGAGAATCACATGACCCTGGGACACTGCAACCGTCATAAATATGAATCAATCGCCAGGCGTTTGAATGTAAACCACATGACCATGGGAATGTTGCAATGGTATATAAGTGTGAAACATGGTCATAAGTCACTTTTTTCAGTACCGTTGTTACCTTTGAACAGTCACTAAGCAAACTGTTATAATTTGAGGACTACCTGTACTATAAATGTTGATGGATGAGGAATTACAATGCAAATATTGCAGAGCAAAGTCATTCATACCACTAGAGGTCACCATAATTTTTAAACTTTCTCTGGAATGAGAAGAAAAGGTTTAGGAAAAGAAACTAGTGTGAACTTTAGTATTGAATCTCCTAATGAATAAAATGTTTTCCTTATGTTCATTGCTTCAAAAATAGGGAAAGGCCCAATGCCTTTCCCTATTATTATTACTAAGGAACAGGTATGTATCAGTGGTGAAATCCAAAGTTTTTTACTATCAGTCCTATGGGCATGGCTTGGTGGGCTTGGTGGGCATGGTGTGGCTTGGTGGGTGTGGCAGGGGAAGGATACTGCAAAATCCCCATTCCCACCCCACTCTAGGGGAAGGATACTGCAAAATCCCCATTCCCACCCCACTCTAGGGGAAGGATACTGCAAAATCCCCATTCCCACCCCACTCTAGGGGAAGGATATTGCAAAATCCCCATTCCCATCCCATTCTGGGGCCAGCCAGAGGTGGTACTTGCCAGTTATCTGAACTGCTCAAAATTTCCGCTACCGGTTCTCCAGAACCTGTCAGAACCTGTTGGATTTCACCCCTGGTATGTATCCTTAAGAGTACCGAGAGGCACATCAACAAAAATGACAGATATGGGGGAAACTGGCTCCCGTAAATTGAATTTCTTATCACCAGTTGAATACAGTAGAATCCATACTGTTGAAAGGGACCTTGGAGACCTTCTAGTCCAACCCCTTGCCCAAGGCAGGAGACATTATTCCATCTCAGACAAATTGTCCAATCCAGCAATGGAGCACTCACAACTCTGATAGGAAGGCCGTTCCACTGATTAATTGTTCTCACCGTCAAGGAAATTTATCATTATTTCTGGGTTGGATCTCCTTCTGACAGTTTTCCACCCATTGATTCTTGTCCTACCTTCAGGTACATCGGAGAATAAGTTGACCCCTACCTTTCTGTAGCAGCCCCTTATGTACCAGAAGACAGCTATCATGTTATCCTTAATCCTTCTTTGTTAGGCTTAGGACTTTCATCCTTCTGAGGTTGATAAAATGAGGACCCAGATTGTTAGGGGCATTAGGCTGACTCTGTAAACTGCTTAGAGAGGGTTGTAAAGCACTGTGAAGCAGTATATAAGTCTAAGTGCTATTGCTGTAGAGTGGTACTATCACTTCTCATGATCTTATATAACTTGTGCAAAGTGTACCTGTGAAACAGCTATTGTCGTTTCAACATAGTTTGTACAGAAAAGATTGCACCAGATATTTTTTTTAATTAGTCAAGACACTGACAGAAAGATAGAGCCTGGGAAACTGAGAATAAGATACTTAAAAACCACTTTACTTTTTCTGTCCGGAAAGCCTTTGGCATCTGTTTTCCCAATCACCACACCAATTATACTCTAAGGAGAGAAAAAGAAGAGATTGCAGAATATATACATCAAATACAGATGTACAGCATGGATTTCTTTTCACAGACTTTATATTCTTTCATTAATTAAAAACATGTTTTAACTATTTTAACATACTTGACAAAAACATTAATTTATTAACAGAAATAATTCTTGCAATATACAAAAAGAAGTGTGAGAAATAATAAGGGATATTATTATTATGAATAATAAGAATACTAATATAAGGAACCCTTTTAATGGTAGTGAATGAATAACAGAAATGATGATGGCACTAATTGGGGGGGGGGGGACTGTGTCCACTTAATAAAGGCTTGTAGTTTTTTGTACATTCCGGGAAGTAATGGTGGGTGGTCCTAATTCTTCACATGTTTAATATAACTCACATTTTATTTTGCCTCCATGAGCTCTCAAGAATGGATTATTTCAAGGACCAACTTCCTATTATATTCAAGCATGTGTAAATCAACCAAAAACCCCATATCTTTCTAAGTAAAAGCAGCTTCTAAGCATGCATGTGTGAACAGTTGAATATCCAAATTAGAGGAACATCATTCCTATTTTCATTTAAGAGTTATAGCTATTCTGAGCTTCAGTTATTTAATCAATTTTTACTTTGTTGTCCAGCTGCAGAAGGATTCGTTTAAGTAAATATATGCAGTTGTTACGAGTATATCATGGAAATAAAACATTTCAAAGAATTTAAACAATCAATAGTTTTATTTCTCTTAATTTCCAGCACTGGTAAACACAATTAACAAGTACTGAAAAACAGTCTCTTAAATTTCTGTGATCATTTTAGTCACTAGGTGGGGCAAGAAAACAATTCCTCCATTTATCTGGATGAGTTCATTCAGAGTATCTGTGTAATAAAATATAATTTCCTCAAAGTATCCCAAAATTTGCTTTTTAAAACATATTCTATTAATCTACGTTCAAAATGTTTTTAGTTTCCTACTCACAGTAATTTAATTAGATGGCAACATATCCTGTGCATAATTCTATTGATAATAAAAGAACTGGTTCCTGGAATCCAAAATGTCATTTAATGCCTTAGGACTTACAACAGTATTTACTTCAAAGACTTCTTAAATTTTATCTTTACAAAATTATTTAGTCTCTTTTAAGCAAGCAAAATCCCATAATTCAAAATTAAAAGCATGAGATCTATTCCTAAATCTTTTGTATATATCTTTAATTTTGAGTGAATGATTCCCAAATGTGTACAATTGGGATTGTAGCCACACTGTTCAGCTAATCAAGGGGAAAAGAAAAAACTTCTGTGTCCATTTGCCAAACAACTCTTTGTTATTTTTCTTTTCTGTCTTCAAGTAACATTATTTAGAGTACTAGATACAATATTTGCATAATTTGAAACAGTGACTTAGTGACCCAATTATATATTGTTTCTTTGAAGTAATTCTTTACAATGTAGTTTTCTGGAGCTAGTTGTTTACTTTTAAGGAAACACATACATTTACACATACCCCTGTCTAACTATTTGCTACTAACTTCCTAAAAGATGAATCTCTTAATGCTTGACAAATAAACCAATTTTTTACAGACTGAAAGCAAGATTTGTTTACCAAGTCAAATGACAAAAAAATAGGTTCTGGCTCAGTTCTTTTTCTAATACTTAATCTCTTCTCATTGCTGTAAAATAAATAAACCCTTCTGGACAAATATAGCTGACCCATGAGTTAATACTTTGGAAATGTTTCTGTGATTATAATGTGGTAACAACCCAGGCTGGAAACCAGGAAACTGTGAATTCTAGTTCCGCCTTAGGCATGAAAATCAGCTAGGTGACTTTGGGCCAATAACTCTCTCTCAGCCCAACCCACTTCACAGGATTGTTGTTGTAGGAAAAATATAAAAAGGAAGGAGTATTAGCTTATGCTCACTACCTTGAATTATTTATGAACACAGTAAAGGTAGGATAAAAATAAAAATTAACTTTATAAAAACTATGGTTGAATAATATCATTTAAATTTTGTTAGGAGGAAATTGCTGATCTGATTTTGTGTTACTTCAACAAAGGGTTTGTGCTGATAGTATGCATACCACATAAGTGATTTGGGGTTCCATAAAAAGTGAAAAGTTTAAATAGTCCTCAGATAGGACAATTACTTCCTTTCTACAGAAGCAATTATTTATGTTAACAGTGAGATGGAAATAAAGATGAATTATGCAAAGCAATGAAATTTTGAGTTTACAAATAAACCAGGAAAATGGTTGGCATATGAGCTGCACAAAGAAAAACAAACGAGAGTGATACCAATGTTATCAGAAGGAAACATTGTAAAAACAGATAATGCAAATACCCAGGAAGTGTTTCACCACGATTATTCTTTGATTATATAAACAGAATTTACCAAAGAATCAGTAATTTTGAATGTACCTGTAAGAATAAGAGAAGTTTGTAAAATTATTAAAAAGACTAAAATCAGAAAGGCATCTGGCCCAGATGGTCTGCCAACATATTATTTTAATTTAATTTAATTTAATTTCCAATTTATATACCGCCCTTCTTCCTGAGGACTCAGAGCGGTGTACAGCCAAGATAAAAAACATAGAATACAAATATTAAAACATTTAAAAATATATATAAATTTTGTCCCGAAAGTTAAAAAATCACAGACTGATTAAAAGAATTTAAAAATTTCTTCTTAAGCCAACCCGGCTTGCTGGAAAAGATGGGTTTTCAGGGAACGACGGAAGGCATTGAGGTCATGGATTTTCCTTATCTCCGGGGGCAACTGATTCCAGAGGGTGGGAGCCCCCACAGAGAAGCCCCCCCCGGGGGGCCACCAGCCTACATTGTTTGGCTGATGGCACCCTGAGGAGGCACTCTCTGTGGGAGCGCACGGGTCGATGGGAGGTCGTCGGTAGCAGCAGGCGGTCTCGCAGATAGCTAGGCCCTATGCCATGGAGCATTTTAAAGGTGATAACCAACACCTTGAAGTGCACCAGAAGACCACCGGGAGCCAGTGCAGCTCGCGCAGGAGCGGTGTTACATGGGAGCGCCATGTTGCTCCCATCACTACCCCCGCTGCTGCATTCTGGACCAGCTGGAGCCTCCGGGTGCCCTTCAAGGGGAGCCCCATGTAGAGAGCATTGCAGTAGTCAAGGCGAGAGGTGACGAGGGCATGAATGACTGTGCACAAGGAATCCCGATCGAGAAAGGGCCGCAACTGGTGAATCAGGCGAACCTGATAAAAGGTCCCCCTGGTAACAGCCGTCAGATGTTCCTCCAAAGACAGCTGCCTATCCAGGAGGACTCCCAGATTGTGAGCCCTTTCAGTGGGGGCCAAAGACTCGCCCCCAATAGTCAGTGATGGAGTCAACTGACTATATCGGGATGCTGGGAGCCACAGCCACTCAGTCTTGGAAGGGTTGAGCTTGAGCCTGTTCCTCCCCATCCAGATCCGCACAGCCTCCAGGCACTGGGACATCACTTCAAAGGCATCGTTGGGGTGGCCTGGGGTGGAGATGTACAGCTGGGTGTCATCAGCGTACTGATGGTATCTCACCCCGAAGCCACGGATGATCTCACCCAGCGGCTTCACATAAATGTTGAACAGAAGGGGCGAGAGGACCGATCCCTGCGGCACTCCACAGATGAGAGGCCTCGAGGTCGACCTCTGTCCCCCTGCCAACACAAACTGCGACCGGTCGGAGAGAAAGGAGGAGAACCACCGCAACACAGTGCCTCCCACCCACAACTCTTCCAGCCGGTGCAGCATGATACCATGGTCGATGGTATCAAAAGCTGCTGAGAGATCTAATAGGACCAGAACAGAGGAATAACCCCTGTCCCGAGCCCTCCAGAGATCATCCACCAACGCGACCAATGCCGTTTCCGTGCTGTGCCCAGACCTGAAACCCGACTGGAATGAATCTAGATAGGATGTTTCCTCCAGGAATTGCGGAAACTGTTGCGCGACCACACTCTCAACAACCTTCACAATGAAGCGAAGGTTGGAGACAGGACGATAGTTAGCCAATATTGCCGGATCCAGGGACGGCTTCTTGAGGAGAGGCCTCACCACCGCCTCTTTCAGGGCAGCGTTTTGAGACTAAATTTTACAACCTTAACAATAAACAATGGATATTTATTTTACAGAATAGAAAGATTCCTGACACTTGGAAAGAAGCAAATACAGTGTTCATATGTAAAGAATCCCAGGACCTGACTTTAACAATAAATTATCAACCAGTATCTTTCTTGAATCATGACTATAAGTTGTTTAAAATGATTTTGGATGAATGGTTGAAAATAATTTTATAGGACTTTATTCATGAAGATCAATGTGAGTTTTTATCTAAAGGAAAATTACAAGATAATATTAGAAATATATTGAATATTGGATGTATTTGGATATTTGGATCAACATAATGAAAAGTAAACTGCACTGATTTTCTTAGATGCAACTAACATCTTTGATAGTTTTAACTGAATTTTCTTCTTTAAAGTTCTGGAAGGTATGAATTTTGGAGATAATTTTATTAAATACATAAGATTGATTTTTACCTCATAAAAAGCCCAAATAATTGTTAATGGAGAATTAACAAACAAAAAAAAAAACTTTGTGAGATTTGTGAGTTTTTTCTCACTTTCTGAGAAAAAAGAAGACAAAAATGTTTGCTGTCTTCACTCTTGTTCATTTTAGTTATCCAGATAACAGAACAGAGTCATAAGATGAGAGAATAGTGGAAATAAAAATTAAAAACAAACTTGTAAGGGTGTTTGTCAATGACCTGGCTATAGTGTTTGAAGGATCCATTAGAGACATTAACAGGAAAATTAAATGACTTGGTTTGC
This sequence comes from Arizona elegans, assembly GCA_022577455.1. Classification (NCBI taxonomy): domain Eukaryota; kingdom Metazoa; phylum Chordata; class Lepidosauria; order Squamata; family Colubridae; genus Arizona; species Arizona elegans. The sequence continues at coordinate 5,259,732 of JAKOOJ010000022.1, read as the reverse complement.
TGGTAAGATTTAAGATTAATAATTGGAAGATGAAGATATTAACAATCTAAAAAGATTGAGAAAAAAGTAAAATATTTGGGTATTATTAAATAGATTTTAAAAACAATTTTATTAGGTTTAGTGCCATACTGAGAATATGGAATAGATGTATATTCAGGCTGTGCTCAAAAATACATTTCACAGAAGAGAAACAAAAGACAAAGACAAATGGTTAAGACACCAGAATCATTGTAGAATCACCAAAGGGAACTATAAAATTAAGCCAAGATAGAAACTAATGACAGGATATAGTTATCAATGGTTTTTCCATTTACAGTTATTAGAAAGATTTAAAATGGATTAAAAGACTTATGGTATGAAGCAAAGTAAGACAGAATTTGAAATGCAATTTCATACTGATTAGGAACATGTGATTACTAAAATATATGAACTTTTATTGAAATTTAAAATGGAACAACAGGTTAAACATGTATGACAAAGTGGGCTAAGAATTTTGGTTATAATATACAAATGGCTCAATGGGAAAATATGTGGTCAAAAGGGTTGAAACTCCTATTTTGATCTTAAAGATAATTTTTATGAAATGATGTATTGTTGGTACATGATGCCAGAGAAATCTAGAATGTACTTCAAGTATGAAGCTGGTGGATGCAATTAGAAAACAGTCATGGAAAATTATCTCAATCTATGATTATTGCAGCAAGACTATTATATGCACACATATGGAAATATTTGACATTACCCACTTATGGAAGGTTGGTGAAATTGACAAAACTTGCTGAGGTGGCTAAACTGACCAATTTGAGAAAGGTTATTACTGACATTCACTAGTCTAAAATAGCATAGATTTTTTTTTAATGTTATGGAAACTCAGACACAAACAGGTTATCACATTCAGCCATTTTATAATTTATTTCACGTATGTATTAATTGCCCTTTTATTAACCAAGGATGGGAGTTAAAAATGGAGAACAAACCCAGCCATCCTTTCATAAAATTCCATAATTTAACTTAGTCCAATCATCCTAGATCCGTGATGGCAAACCTATGGCACGAGTGCCACAGGTAGCACGCCTAGCCATATAGGTGAGCACGCAAGCTCAGCTCCAGCGTATATGTGCGCACCGGCCAGCTGATTTTCGGGCCTTCTGGGCCCACTGGAAGTAGGGAAACAAGCTGTTTCCTGCCTTCCGAGGACCTTAGGGTGGTGGTGGGGAAGGCCCATTTTTTCCTCTCCCCAGCCTCCAGAGTCTTTCTAGGAGCCTGGGGAGGGCGAAAACGGCCTCCCCACCACGGAGGCCCTCCAGAGGCCAGAAATGGCCCGTTTGCCTGGGGAGAGAGAAAAACGGGCCTACTGGGCCCACCATGCCTAAGGTGACCAGACGTCCCGCTTTTGGCGGGACAGTCCCGCTTTTGAGCAATTTGTCCCGCGTCCCGCGGCGTTTTAAAAAAGTCCCGATTTTTCATTCTGCCTCCTGGTTCCCGGCTGCCTCCTGAATCCCCGCTGATGGCTAGAGGGAAAAAACCTGTTTAAACTCTTGCCGCGGGGCTTCAAAGGGCCGCCCTACGTTAATTAGCTCGGCTTCCCCCTCTCAGCTGATTTGCACAGGGCTCTGCTCTTGCTAAATTGCTCAGTTTTTTTTTCCTCTTTGTGCAAACCAAGCTCAAAACGAAACTGAAAGTAAAACAGGCTGTTGGCTTTGCGGTTTGCTTGCAACGTTGGAAAATTAGGCAGCAGATTTATTTTCCTTTTCCTCACCAAAAAAGGTAAGTGCAAACAATGGAAAATTATTTAGGGCAAAAGAGGAGAGTTCAAGATTTTAAAACACAAAAGAAAAAAAAGCTCTTTTTAACTAGGGAATTGTAATAATTGAGATATTATTAATTGTATACTGTGTTGAAAGCAGAAATGGTTAAGTTGTGGTTTGGAGGAATATATGGGGGAAATTATTTGGTTTATTATTATTGGTAAGTATAATTAATTGATTTGTAAGAAATTGGATTGCATGGAAATAATTGGAATATTCATGTTCATATTGATTAATATACAAAAAAGATAGTTATATAACTAATTGATTTATATTAAAATGTTGAATTTGTATTAAACAACTGTATTACATAATTACATAATTAACCAATGTGAGGATGGATATAAAAATAGATGACAATGGGAAGGGGTATAAAATAGAATAGAAGGGAAAAATTGAATTTGATTAAGATTAGAGATGAGGATGAAGGGTAAAATTGTTTTTTTAAAAAAATAGATGAGGAATAAATATGGCAAAAAGGAAATATAGAAATTGTAAATTTAATTGAAATGACTAAACACTGTTTAAATTTGTGAACCAGCCAAATATTCTGTTCAAAGAAAATACATTGTATGTATGTGTGTTTCTAATTATTGCTATTTATTCATATTTGTTCTCTTTTATTCTTTAAAGTTTAACAATTCATTCTTTATCTTAATATCTTTATATTTGTTTGGGGTTGGCTTTCTTCCCTTTCATCTTTTTTATTGTACAGCAATCTTTCTCCTCAAACCTACCACCTCTCTTTTCTTTCCTTTTTACTTTCTCTTCCCCCCCTCTTCTTCTCCTCCCTACTTCCTCTTCCTTTCTCCTTCTCCTCTCTTCCTCCCTCTCTTAACCGTCACTCCTACTCTAATTTCCCTTCCCTTCCTTCATCCCTCTCTATTGCTCTATCCTTTTATGCATATGGACTACTCAGAGGGCTGAAAAAGTTATTTTTGACTGGTCCTCGCACTTTTGACCAGTCCTTGAACTTACGACTGTCCTCACATTTTACATTTTTGCCCTATCTTGTCATCATGGTGAAGAGAAGCAGTTGTGAAATGAGTGACATGGTTGTTAAGAATGCTGCACGGGCATAAATGTGAGGATGGTCATAAGTGTGAGGACCAGTCAAAAGTGTGAGGACCTGTCAGAAATGACTTTTTTCAGCCCTCTGGTTAGTCCTTTTGTGCATATGGACTACTCAGAGGGCTGAAAAAGTTATTTTTGACTGGTCCTCGCACTTTTGACCAGTCCTCGAACTTACGACTGTCCTCACATTTTACGTTTTTGCCCTATCTTGTCACCATGGTGAAGAGAAGCAGTTGTGAAATGAGTGACATGGTTGTTAAGAATGCTGCACGGGCATAAATGTGAGGATGGTCATAAGTGTGAGGACCAGTCAAAAGTGTGAGGACCTGTCAGAAATGACTTTTCAGCCCTCTGAGTAGTCCCTATACACACAGCCATGGCCACCCGGTCACATGACCAGCTAGCCACGCCCACCCAGTCACATGGCCTCCAAGCCACGCCCACACAATAAGCCACGCCCACAATGGTGTCCCTCTTACCAATGTTAAAATCTGTTCACCTTACCCTATACACATAGCCATGGCCACCCGGTCAGATGACCAGCTAGCCACGCCCACCCAGTCACATGACCAGCTAGCCACGCCCACAAAATAAGCCACGCCCACAATGTCCCTCTTTACCAATGTTAAAATCTGGTCACCTTAACCATGCCATCACGTGCCAGGAGCGGGGGGGGGAGTGGGGAGGGGTTGTGTGCCCATGCGCGGGGTGCATAGAATTATGGGTATGGGCACGCATGCACGCGACCCACCCACCCCCGTTCCTGGCATGCGATGGCAAAAAGGTTAACCATCACTGTCCTAGATGATTGTAATATCCATTCTCTTTTGCCAGAGATATCAGTTTTCATTTTCTGAGAGTGCATGAGACATAGGAATATTTTGTCTCTAATACTTCTGCCAATGCTATGAGCAATTACATAATGTTATTACGGAGTACATTTATACACAGTTTCATCGGATAACAAAATATTGTTATGGTACTTAGACCTACAGGATGAGCAAGGCTTGGGTGCAGATCGGAAATGGCTACAATATTTTGTGACAAAATAGAATACGCCATTCTTTTTACCTGAAATTGGAGAAACCATAAGTCAGAATGTCCTTTTAAAAACAGATTCAACTATTTATCTTATTTAACGTATTTAAGTATTCCTAAAACTCTTGTTTTTTCGGAACAGTGCTTGACACTGATAGATATTGAGATTAGATATATGGAACTGCATGGGCTGAGGAAAAAAAAACATAATTCAGGCTTCCAATAAAAGGATTTATAGTTGCATTTATCCATTTTGTAAAGCCATGAATTGTTTTAACCATGGGTTGTTGAAGAAGACATAGTGATCTAGTCCATGACTTACTTCATATGGAATTAGCATATTTACATGATATGTTGTGATTTGTACATGATGTATGGCTTTACATAATAATTAAAGCAAACTATTTACATGGCTCAAACAAGACTCAGTTTGACATGTATCTGACTCAATTCTGTCACACAAACCATAGTTTACACGTCCCATTCATGTGAAGTTGAGACAATACATTGTGCCAATGACTTAGTACCACTGTGGCTGTCAAAAAATAGAAAAAATGTGTGGCCTACATTTGAAATATATTTTTAAATGCCGTTATGCTTTAATCTTGGGCTCCGAAGGAGAAATCTCTTGGGAGATTGAGGTAAATTCCTCACAGGAACAAAACCCTTTTAAATGATATTGATTTAATTTTTTATTGCAACAGTTTTATGGCCACACTTTATAGGTGTTTTTTTTTTTTTTAATTCTTGTACTGTTGTCTTTTGGTTGGCATAAACAGGATACAAATGGTGTGCCAATGGCTAGGAAGTGGATTGTTATTATGGTTTTGGGTAGTTTTTAAATTCTATTTGTAGGCTACTCAGAACCTTTTGAAAATTGGCCTGTTATTGGCACAATAAAAGAAGCATCCTTGTAATGCAAAATTGTGGGGCTTTTGTGAAGAAATGATTTTCTATATAGTTCTCTCTCTGTATATATTTATGTTTTATATAATATTATATAGTAAATATTTATATTTACTACATTTGAGTATAACACAGCTCAAATAGAGCAAATGTAAAACAGCCAGTATGGCAAGTGTGTGGGGCAGCTGCGTATTTTATTTTACTTTCTTTAATTTAGCCGCCCCACCCCCCAAGTGTAAGGACTAGAGTACCCAGAATCCCCAGCCTGCATGGCCAAGGACAGCTGGGAATTTGGAGAATTGTCTCCCCATTTTCATTTGGCTGACAAGAAGGACGGAAAGGAGCCCAGACCGTTTTTTTAACAATGTAAAACATGGGGGATGTGAATAACGTGCATAAAGAAAACATTGTTTTATTTTTAAACAGTTCCTTTAAAAAGGCAAGGAACTCGCGAACCGACAAGCCGCCTCAGAGCGCCACTCTCCTCAGCACAATCGGCGAAGGGTGGAGGGGGGAAAAAAAAAAAGCAGCGTCTCTCTCCGGGCGCAGGCGCGGCACTCCGAAACGCTGGATTGGCACTGCGCAGGCGCGCCTTCTCTTTTCTCCCGGACTCTCTTAAATGCCCCGCGGGTAGTTGCGACGACGCCCCCTACCGGACGCGATGTTTAGAATGGCTCAGCCTTTGCAGGAATACGATTCCCCATCCTTGCTTGCTCTCGAGAGATTCGACTTCAGAACTTTTGTGGAAGGAAGTTCGGTGGGTTCGCACAGTCTTCCAAACCCTAAACCTGGGACAACATATTGTGCTCCCCTAAGGATACAAGTGCGACCCTAATTCGGGTTGCAAAAAGTTGGATAGATTACAGTGGTAATAACTAAGGTTGAGAACAACTGTATTGTGGCTTGAGCAGAGCAGAGGTGGAAAGGACTTTGGAAGTCTTCTAGTCCAACCCCCTGCTCAAGCAGAAGACCCTTTACCAGTGGTGAAATCCAATTTTTTTTTACTACTGGTTCTGTAGGCGTGGCTTGGTGGGAGTGGCAGGGGAAGGATACTGCAAAATCTCCATTCCCTCCCCACTCCTGGTGCCAGCCAGAGGTGGTACTTGCTGGTTCTCTGAACTATTCAAAATTTCCTCTACCAGTTCTCCAGAACCTGTCAGAACCTGCTGGATTTCACCCCTACTCTACCATTTCAGACAAGCGACTGTCCAGGTTAAAATAAATGCTCAGATTGCAATTTGGTTTCCCAGCACAGAATAGAATGAATGAGCTGGAAGGGACCTTGGAGAACTTCTAATCCAGCCTCCTGCTCAAGCAGGAGATCCTATACTATTTAAGATGAGTGACTGTCCAGGCTCTTCTTAAAAACCTCCAGTGATGAAGCACCCATGATTTCTGGAGGCAAGGTGTTCCACCGGTTAATTGTTCTCACTTATAAAGTTTCTCCTTAATTCCAGGTTGCTTCTCTCCTTGATGAGTTTCCATCCATTGTTTCTTGTCTTGCCTTCTGGTGCTTTGGAAAATAAATTGACCCCCTCCTCTTTGCGGCAGCCTCTCAAATATTGGAATACTTCTATCATGTCTCCCTTAGTCCTTCTTTCCTCTAGACTAGCCAAACCCAAATCCTGCAACCATTCTTCATATGTTTTAGTCTCCAGGCCTCGTTGCTCATCAGTTGCTCTTCTCTGAACTTCTCCCAAAGTCTCAACATTTTTTTTGTAGTGTGGTGACCAAAATTGTATCCCAGTATCCCAGGTGTGGTCTTACTAGGCTTTATAAAGCAGTACTAAATACTTCACGTGATTTAACAGATTAACAGAATTGGCAAGGACCTTATAGGTCATCTAGTCCAACCCCCCCCCAAAGCAGGAGACCCTACACAATTCCTGACAAATGGCAGTCCAATCTTTTCTTGAAAGTCTCAAGTGATGAAGCTCCCACAACTTTCGAATGCAACTTCTGTTCCATCGGTTGATTGCTCTCTCACTATCAGAAAATTCCTCCTTATTTCCAGGTTGAATCTCTCCTTGTTCAGTTTCCATCCATTATTCCTTGTCTGGCCTTCAGATGCTTTGGAAAATAGCTTGACCCCCTTCCTTTCTGTGGCAGCCCCTCAAATATTGGAACATTGCTATCCTGTCTCCCCTGGTCCTTCTCTTCACTAGACTAGCCAGGCCCAGTTCCTGCAACCGCTCTTCGTATGTTTTGGTCTCCAGTCCCCTCATCATCCTGGTTGCTCTTCTCTGCACTCTTTCTAGAGTCTCAATATCTTTTTTTATAGTGTGGTGACCAAAACTGAATGCAGTACTCTAGATGTGGTCTTACTAAGACTTTATAGAGTGGTATTAGTACCTCCCTTGATCTTGACTGTATCCCTCTGTTAATGCAATTTAGGATTGCATTGGTTTCTTTGGCTACCACCGCACACTGTTGGCTCATATTTAACTGGTTATCCACTAAGACTCCAAGATCCCTCTCACAGTTACTGCTATTAAGACTGGTTTCACCCAATCAATATGTGTAGTTTTGGTTTTTTCTTGCCTGTGTAAAACTTTACTTTTCTGTACATTGAATTTCATTTTGTTAGATTGGGCCCAGTGTTCAAGTGTGTCAAAAAAAGAATTTTGATTCTATGCCTCTGTTTATACAACCAACCTCCTGGCCTCTTAGGTCTGTCCGCAAACATTGTGACCAGGATAAGGCAACATAGTTTTCCATCTATCTTTTGACTGCTTTTAGTGCCTGGGGTTTTCCACTCAGATTGGAACATAGTTTAGTGCAGTATTTCTCAACCTTGGCCACTTTAAGATGGGCAGACTTCAACTCACAGCATGCCCCAGCCAGCTTTGGAAAGAGGCAATAACAAACCAAAAAACTTGGGTTTTTTGGGGTGGGGGGAAACTTGCCAAGAAAACTGCAGGAACTTGTCCAGGGGGGGTCTCCAAGAATTGGAAAAGAAGGAATTGAAGTGTTTTATAAACCTTGTTGATTACATTGAAAAAGTAGCCTAAAAGGAAGGCTTGTTTTACTGCCTTAGTTAGATTAGAATAGGGGGAGTGAGGACAATTAATCAGTGGAATGAGTTGCCTCCAGAAGTTGTAGGTGCTCCAACACTGGAGGATTTTAAGAAAAGACTGGACAACCATTTGTCTGAAATGGTGTGGGGTTTCCTGCCTGAGCAAAGGGATTTTACTAGAAGACCTCTGAGGTCCCTGCCAACTCTGTTATTCTGTTATCCATTGTACACCAAGCCTAATGTTGTCATTAGACCGCCTTCTGTCACCGATAGCCTCCCACCGACCAGTACACTCCCACAGAGAGGGACTCCTCAGGGTGCTGTCAGCCAGGCAATGTCGGCTGGCGACCCCCAGGGGGAGGGCCTTCTCTGTGGCAGCTCCTGCCCTCTGGAACGACTTGCCCCCGGAGATAAGAAGGATATCGGATCTCCGGGTCTTTCGCCGTGCCCTAAAAACTTTTCTTTTCCATCAAGCAGGGCTGGCGTGAACCCCCCCCCCTTTTTTTAGCCTTTTAAATTGTCAATGGGTTTTAGTTTGAATGTTTTAAATTTTGGGCCGAAGTCATATAATTCTTTTAAAAATTTTAAATTTTGTATTGGTATGTGTTTTAGTTCTGGCTGTGCACCGCCCTGAGTCTACTAGAAGAAGGGCGGGATACAAATTGAATAAAATAAATAAATAAATATAATTATTTGAATTATTGAATAATTATTTATAATTATTGAAAAATAGCAGGACGTGTTTGTTGTTGGGACTCCTTAAACTTTGCCCACCTTCAGATCAAGCTGAAGACAACCTTATAAATGATTCAGTGTAACCTTAGCAAATATGAAGCAAACACAATCCAAACATCAGGAGCAACAATTGAGAAAATAAAGACTACTTGGCTGTGCATGACATGGATTATTCTTCATTGCTACTCTGAGCATTATTGTAAGTTCCGCTAGGTTCAATAGCTATTATCCCATAGTAAATCTGTTGTAGGATATTTAGTGACAGGTTGTATTGGAAAATGCTGAGAGCCAGGTTCAAATTGCTTAGCAAGGTTATTGCTGCGAGGGAAATGCCTCTTCCGAAACCTCTAAGTTGCAAAATTTTATCAATAGCTATAATTGTTAGAGGCCACCCAATTCCTTCTTCCTATTATGAATTGCTAATTATTAACTGTTTTAGAGTTTTCTTATAATTTGTATTCTTCTTTTATTTATTATATTGCTAGTCCTTTTCTTGTGCATGGTCTGAGACTGAGAAAACAAAATGATTTGATTAGAATGTGGTTTCTACAATTTTTTAAAATTGATTTCTACTTAAACACAGTGGAATAATAAGATTTTGAAAACAACATATTTTTAGCTAAAGAAGCACTTGAAGATTAAAGCATTGTTTTATTATACTATTTTAAGACAACATGTACCCTGGGCAAAGAAAGCTGTTGAATAATTAAGCACTTTTCTTAACAATAAAATAAAGTTCAGTATAAAAAAAGCTAAGTGCTTGGTTGAGAGACTACCAAGAAATCCTAGGACTGGAGGTTAACAGAATAATAGAATAACAGAGTTGGAAGGGATCTTGGAGGTCTTCTAGTCCAACCCCCAGCTCAAGCAAGATACCCTATACCATTTCAGACAAATGGTTGTCCAATCTCTTCTTAAAAACTTCCACTGTTGGAGCATTCACAACTTCTGGAGGCAAGTTGTTCCACTGATTTATTGTTTTAACTGCCAACAAATTTCTCCTTAGTTCCAGGTTGCTTCTCTCCTTGATTAGCTTCCATCCATTGCTTCTTGTCTGGCCTTCTGATGCTTTGGAGAATAGCTTGAACCCCTCCTCTCTGTGACAGCCCCTCAAATATTGAAAGACTGCTATCATGTCACCTGTCGGGGTTCCAAGTAACGGGTCCCAACCAAAAAAGACTCTGAGGCTTGAAGTTCCTCAAAGTTCGATTTTATTAGAGATGTCATATTGGCTCATCTGGGAAAACCCGAATCTGAACGTTTCCAGGTTTTCCCAACCCAAAAGAAAGTTCAAGTGCCTGTCCAGCATCCACATGTCTATCACATGGCCCAATCCAAGCATCGTCCCAACTGGAGATGCCTCCCAGTTCCAGCCCTCCAGGTGCAGAGCAAGATGTCCTTGACTCTCTGAGAAAGGAATGTTATTATGACTATATATCACCCTGGCTCCACACAATCTCCCAGTTTTTCCCAGTAGTAAACCCTGGCTCCCAGTTTCTCACAGTAGTAAATATGGCAGGCCTGAAGATCCAACGAAAAAGATGGCTTCCAGACCTGATATTAGTCCTTCTTTTCATTAAACTAGACATATCCAATTCCAGCAACCATTCTTTATATGTTGCACTAGGTTAGACAGGTTATACTGGGAAGTAGAAAAAAAAATGTAATGAAAGTAATGGCATGATAAAAAGTCTCCAGGGATTGAAGTGTATATCATTATCATCATCTCCATCTCCCCACCATTCCAAGCAGAAACCCACAACTGTAGACCTTCCTCATATGAGGGTTCCTTAACCTCTGATCATTTTAGGTGGCTATACAGGTAGATACCTAAGTGGTGCGTTGGGCTGGAGGTGGAGCTCTCGCCTCCCAATCAGGAGGCTGTGAGTTCGATCCTAGGTATAGAGGCAGATATTTCTCTCTCTGGGCACAGTGAGAATATACTGTATCTGCTGAACAAGACTCCACATTGGTGACAGGAAGGGCATCCGGCCAGTAAACACACAGCTCCATTCAGTTGCCCAGACTCCACCCCGCAAAGGATTATGGGGTCATAAAAAGGAGATGATGATGATACCTAAAAACTCTTCTGAAGTGCAATGACCAAAAACTGCACACAGTGGTCAAATGCAAGCAGAATTGTTAAGTGACATTGTGCCTTCAAGTTCTGTATACAAAGATGCCAAAAGCTTTGGATTTTGGGTCTGCGCAGAAGGAAAATGGAAGAAAGAACACAACAGCCCCAAACTCTGTAATGCGGAAACATTTTAGTACTTCGTTTGAAAAAAAAACACACACACACACACCTATATATTGCTTTACTCTGAAAATCTGTTTTCGCTCATCCATAGCAGAGGTACATAAGCCCCTTTACTTCTAGAGTTGTCTTCCAACCAGATAGCAAAAACAGACTGGAAGATGATACTATCTGGCCTTGGAAATCTCTTCCAATTAGAGCAAATTTTCAACTTTTGTCAGAAGAATCCATACAAGGGAGATTCAAGTTTCCTGCATTTGTTTTCAACTCACCGCCTCCATTCAAACAAGAAGCAGGAGAGAAGAAAAGGCACGGATCAAATTACTGGCATATGACATTCTTCCGGATATGTGGTGGGTTATTTTTTTTTGGTCTTCTGTCTATTATCTAGTTTTGGCTGCATCTAGTGTATAGTTTTCATGGGTTTTTTTTCCTGACACCAACATGGATTGAATTATCATGAAAAAGCTTAATTCAAAAAGAGGAGGCAGAGGTAAAAAGAAAGGATGAATCATGTGGTTATCTGAATAACTTCTTTCTTTTCCTTTGGCAAAAAAAAAAAAAAAAATCAAGCACAGATCTGCTGGATTGGTGGTTCATATACATCTAGTACAGAAATGGGGGTTTTCTAGATCAAGTTTCGGAGTGCTTTGCCAGGGGTCATACACCCAAATCAAGCAACGATCAGAATCAAGGAGTATTACTGCCTGAATTCATTTATTTGTCCGATTTAAATTCCACCTTCCCAAAGGGGGTGGGGGGATGGTGGATTGAAGATGGCTTCACGAAAATTGCAGCTAAGGACTACAGTGGGATGAAGAACCAGCAAGTAGACCAGGAAAGGAGAAGACCTGAGATAACTTACTCCAGATAGTTGCTTCTTGTGAGGAGATTGCAAGACAGCAATCTTTGGAGGGCTTTATGTTCTGGAAAATAAGGAAATAACTATTTTGTGGTTTAACAGATTAACAGAGTTGGAAGGGACCTTATAATGTTTTATGATGTTTGTGTATCTATATTTTTTCTTGACTGTACACCGCCTTGAGTCCTACGGGAGAAAGGCGGTATAGAAATATAATAAATAAATAAATAATAAATAAATAAATAAATAAGTAAGTTATCTAGTCCAAACCCCTGCTCAAGCAGGAGACCCTATAACATTTCTGACAAATGGCAGTCCAATCTCTTCTTGAAAGCCTCCAGAGATGAAGCTCTCACAACTTCGAAGGCAACTTCTGTTCCATGGGTTGATTGCTCACTGTCAGAAAATTTCTCCTTATGTCTTGGTTGAATCTCTCCTTGATTAGTTTCCATCCATTATTCCTTGTCTGGCCTTTGGGTGCTTTGGAAAATAGCTTGACCCCTTCCTCATTGTGACAGCCCCTCAAATATTGGAACCCTGCTATCATGTCATCCCTGGTCCTTTTCTTCACTAGACTAGCGATGCCCAGTTCCTGCAACCATTCTTCATATGTTTTAGCCTCCAGTCCCCTCATCATCCTGGTTGCTCTTCTCTGCACTCTTTCTAGAGTCTCAACATCTTTTTTTATAGCATAGCTCTGTTGCTTCTGGAATTGTGAATTTATTTGTAAAGATAATTCATCAGTGCTCCAGAAATTTGAGAACATACATTTTTTCCTTGGATTGTTTTGTATGATGGGCCTTTTATCTTCTTGCTGTTCCATCTGGCAGGGCTTTCCATCAATTTCCATGATGTTACAGTGTTAAAAGTTTCATTTTAGATTTTTTTTCTATAGATTTCCTGCCCCCTTCCCTTCCCTTTTGCGAAGGGGGGAAAAACAATTCAATACAGTGGAAAAGAAGATCAACCATATCATTGCATTTGACAGGCAGTGGAGTTTCAAGCTGGGAAACTTTTGGGGATTGAAAAGGCCCTTCATTTCCTGGCTCCCTTTCAGAAGGGTGGGTGGGTGGGTGGGTGGGGGGTAATAGTCAGTCCAGCGGCTTTGATCAGGGGACCGTTTGGGGGCACGGGGCTGGGATGGATGGGGAAAGAGAAGACACAGTTTCAGCCTGCATTAAATGGAGAATTTAATCATTGGCGGCAACCATCCGTCCCGTCTCTCAGACCAAGCAAAGGGAGCCCCACCATTTCCTGAGCCTATTTCAGTGTGTGCAGAGTCGGGTGGGAAATTCCTTTCCTTGGATGGATTTCTTTAGATTTCTATCTGTCTTCCAGTTATAAAAAGAAAGCAAAATGGAGGAAGGAGAAAACGTTGGGATCGAGGGAATGCCTACGTTTTAATGTGAAAAAAACCTTTTCAGCAGGTCTTAAAAGGAAGGTACCTGGAAGCATATACCCTGCACCAGTTTTGCTTTAATGGTAATACTTTTTGGGCTATCTGAAAATCGACTTTTGGAAAATTAGTGAAGATTTGCAAACAATGCAGCTAAAGAAATGCATTGCAGCAGGGAAAAAAGCAAACTACTTACCGTATTTTTCGGAGTATAAGACACACCGGAGTATAAGGCACACCTTAGTTTTTGGGGAGGAAAATAGGGGGGGGGAATTCTGCCTACCAGATATTCATCAGGATAGTGTCCGTAGTCTGGTCAGTTTCAGCACATTAGTTCGCTCACTGGTTTTGAGCATTGGGGATAAAAAACAGCTTCTAAAGCACAGCTGATCTTCGGAGAGAGAAGCAATGAGAAAAGCAGGCTAAGCGAGGAAGAAAAAGCTACATTTGGAGTATAAGACGCACCCAGATTTTCAGCCTCTTTTCGGTGGAAAAAAAGTGTGTCTTTTACTCCGAAAAATACGGTAATTCATTTTTTGCATCTCTCTTTACCCAAAAGGAAAAACAACAACAACAATCTAACCTTTCAAAAGCAGTACGTTAAAACACAGATTAGGGATACAAATCAAAATAAGGAAGGAAATGATAAGACAGCATCTTTCTACTCTAGACAAGTTCAAATCACCTGGACCTGATGGATGACATTCCAGAGTTCTGAAGGAACTGGCAGACGTGATTTTGAAAGCACTGAACTAGAATAGAATAGAATAGAATAGAATAGAATAGAATAGAATAGAATAGAATAGAATAGAATAGAATAGAATATTAGAATGAAGAATAGAACAGAATAGAACAGAATAGAATATTAGAATGAAGAATAGAATAGAATAGAATAGAAGATTAGAATGAAGATTAGAACAGAATAGAATATTAGAATGAAGAATAGAATAGAATAGAATATTAGAATGAAGAATAGAACAGAACAGAACAGAATATTAGAATGAAGAATAGAATAGAATAGAATATTAGAATGAAGAATAAAATAGAATAGAATAGAACAGAACAGAATATTAGAATGAAGAATAGAACAGAACAGAACAGAATAGAATATTAGAATGAAGAATAGAATAGAATGGAATGGAATGGAATGGAATAGAATAGAATAGAATAGAATAGAATAGAATAGAATAGAATAGAATATTAGAATGAAGAATAGAACAGAACAGAACAGAATATTAGAATGAAGAATAGAATAGAATAGAATATTAGAATGAAGAATAAAATAGAATAGAATAGAACAGAACAGAATATTAGAATGAAGAATAGAACAGAACAGAACAGAATAGAATATTAGAATGAAGAATAGAATAGAATGGAATGGAATGGAATGGAATAGAATAGAATAGAATAGAATAGAATAGAATAGAATAGAATAGAATATTAGAATGAAGAATAGAACAGAACAGAACAGAATAGAATATTAGAATGAAGATTAGAACAGAATAGAATATTAGAATGAAGAATAGAATAGAATAGAATAGAATAGAATAGAATAGAATAGAATAGAATAGAATAGAATAGAATAGAATAGAATGGGACCTTGGAGGTCTTCAAGTGTGAAAAATAGTCATAAGTTATTTTTTTCAGTGCTGTAATAACTTTGAATGGTCACTAAACAAACTATTGTAAGTCGAGGACTACTGATGATCTGTAATCCCTGTGATTTCTTAACCTGTTCTGGCCTAAAGGGCTGGCAGTTTGGCTGTTTAGTTAGAGCCAAGCCAAGTGGAAAGAACAGAACAAGAGTAAAGTGGAAGACCCACAGAAGGTCCAAGCCACAAAATGACCCTTTTGCCAGGGGACATTAGATGCGACTTTGCTCCCAAATGCCACATAACAGTTTTCCTTGCCTAGCTTCCTTGCCTTCTTGGAATGACTGGGCCGTGTCATTAATCCGGACTTATTTTCCTTTTAGGAGTTATTGCTGCACCAGACCCATTCACCGCTTTGCAAGTCAAGAAGATGTTTAAACAGGTTCCTCTGTGACTTCTTACATCAAGCTCTTTGTGCTACTTATGGCGTTCAGTTACAGATCCGTGTGACTGATGCACAACATACTTTCCGACTTCATAAATCTCTTCAGGTAGAGGGAAAAAAACACCACGTCAATCTAGGGGCTTTGCATATACTTTGTAAAGGATTTGCTCTCAATCAAAGGCGGCCTGGGGAACATGGATTCAGTAGCCCTAACTGATTTCATGTGAAAGGTGAAGGTTCACCTGGGGAAAGAGGAAGTAACATTTCTTACCTGGCTTGCCCCAGTATTTTTGCCCCCAGTGTATTTGTCAAAGTGAAATTTGAAAGCAAATTGCTGCATTGCTGGAGGCAATAGAGCAGGTGTCAGCAACCTGTGGCTCCGGAGCCGCATGTGGCTCTTTGGGCCGTCTGCTGTGGCTCCCTGTCGGGTGATCCCACCACTGGCTGGCCCTGACCCTCACCCTCCCTCCCAGTCACTCCTCGCCTGGCTTGAGAAGGGCGACGGCGGGGGATGGAGAAGCGGCCAGGGCAGAGTCAGAGAGATACAGAGAGAGGGGGAGAAAGAGAGAGAGACACATAGAGAGATACAGAGAGAGAGGGAGGGAGGGAAGGAGGGAGGGAGGAAGGGAGAGATGTCAAAAGGGTTTTGTGGTTCCCGGTGTTTTTTAACAACCAGTTCTCTGCCCTAATGACCAGCTGGGTAGGTGTGGGTGGGTGGGTGGGTCATGTGACTGGTGGAAGTGAATGATGTCGAATTGGCCACGCCCACCCAGGTTTTGTGGCTCCCGGTGTTTTATTTTCTGTGGGAAATGGGTCCAAATGGCTCGTTGAGTGTTTAAGGTTGCAGACACCTGCAATAGAGCAAATAAATTTCAGTTAACACTGTATTCAAACAAACAAAAATCCTGCATTTTTTTTTAATCAGGTATGGTATTATTCATTTTGTGCCAAGGAAATTGGCTTTAAGATTGCTTTAAGATAGTAAACTGAACGTTGCTGAATTTCTCATGGCCGGAGTGTGCTCTTAAGTGACGAGACGGGCCAAAGATTCAGCAGGGATATCCCTGCAGATTCCATTCCCGTTATTTCCAATAAAAAGGTAAACTCAGAAACACTCTTGGGGGGGAAAAATAGGAAAGAAATTATCAAGCATCCCCACAATGAGGTACAGTAGGAAAATGTTCATTTTGCAGCCTAGGAAAATGGAAAACTTTTGAGGTAGATTTTGACACATCACTAATTTCATTGAAAACTTGGAGAGTTTAGATACAAGTATATAATGCAAGTAGAAAAATAGGGACCACCTTTGGTGGGAAGATAACAGCGTTCCTTGTGCCTTTGGTGTTGAGTCATGCTGGCCACATGACCACAGAGACGTCTTAGGACAGTGCTGGCTCTTCAGCTTTGAAATGGAGATGAGCACCGCTCCCTAGAGTTGGGAACGACTAGCACATATTTGCGAGGGGAATCTTTACCTTTACCTTTTATATATAAAGTAAGATACCGAGAGTGTATGCACCTTGTGTGTCCAATAAAGAATTCTATTCTATTCTATTCTATTCTATTCTATTCTATTCTATTCTATTCTATTCTATTCTATTCTATTCTATTCCATTCCATTCCATTCCATTCCATTCCATTCCATTCCATTCCATTCCATTCCATTTGAGATGGACATTTGTTTGTTGGCTGAAGATCTCACTTAATATTATTTAGGAGAGTGAATGGAAGTAAACTTTCCTAAAATAGGGTTTTCCTATATTCTATATGCCACCGAAAGATTTCTGTTTCATTCCTTATTCATTCCTTCCTTATGGTAAAGGCCAATTTCATTTATAATTCTTAGATTAACACTATTGCCCTCTGATCGGGGTGAAATCCAGCAGGTTCTGACAAGTTCTGGAGAACTGGTAGTGGAAATTTTGAGTAGTTCAGAGAACCAGCAAATACTTCCTCTGGCTGGCCCCAGAGTTGGGTGGGAATGGAGATTTTGCAATATCCTTCCCTCTGGAGTGGGGTGGGAATGGAGATTTTGCAGTATCCTTCCCCTACCACGCCCACCAAGCCACACCGCGCCCACCACGCCACACCCACAGAACCGGTAGTAAAAAAATTTAGATTTCACCACTGCCTCTGATGTAATTTTGGTTGCTTGTTACACAGGTAGTCCTTGAGTTACGACCTTTCGTTTACTGACTGTTCAAAATTACAACGGCACTGAAAAAGATGATGATCACTCCTCTCACTTATGACTGTCACAAAATCCCCAGGGCTGGGGGATTCTGTCACAAAATCCCCGCTGGCTGGGGGATTCTGGGAGTTGAAGTCCACCCATCTTCAAGCTACCAAGGTTGAGAAACACTGTCTTATACATTCATGTAACCAATCAGAGATAATAGCCTTTGACCCAACCCAAAGTAGTTCCTTGTTCTTTGGGTGTGTCTTATCTATTCATCTTATCTATTGAGCATTCCTTATTCTTTGTGTTTGTGCCCTTCTTATCTATTTTGACTCAACCCCGAGTAGCTCAGTCTCATTCAAGACAATGAATGAATCCGCATAGAGACGGGAGGTTGAACAACTAGCCTCATGCTGTGACTGGAACAATCTGGAACTGAACACACTCAAAACCGTAGAAATGGTGCTGGACTTTAGGAGAAACCCTTCCATACTTCCACCTCTCACAATACTAGACAACACAGTATCAACAGTAGAGACCTTCAAATTTCTAGGTTCTACCATATCGCAAGGTCTAAAATGGACACCCAACATCAAAAACGTCATCAAAAAAGCACAACAAAGAATGTTATTTCTGCGCCAACTCAGGAAGCTCAAACTGCCCAAGGAGCTGCTGATCCAGTTCTACAGAGGAATGATTTGAGTCTGTCATCTGCACCTCTATAACTGTCTGGTTTGGCTTGCAACCCAACAAGACAGACACAGACTTCAAAGGATAATTAAAACTGCAGGAAAAACCATGGCTACCAACCTGCCTTCCATTGAGGACCTGTATGCTGCACAAGTCAAAAAGAGGGCTGGGAAAATATTTACAGACCCCTCGCATCCTGGACATAAACTGTTTCAGCTCCTACCCTCAAAACGACGCTATAGAGCACTGCACACCAGAACAACTAGACACAAGAAAAGTTTTTTCCCTAACGCCATCACTCTGCTAAACAAATAATTCCCTCAATACTGTCAAGCTATTTACTAAGTCTGCACTACTATTAATCTTCTCATCGTTCCCATCACCCATCTCCTCCCACTTATGACTGTATGACTATAGTTTTGTTACTTGTATCCTTACGATTTATATATATATATATATTTATTGAAAAAGTTTTCAAATACAAGTTTTTCCCCCTTTTCCCCCCCCTTCCCTAACCCCCCCTCACCACCCATCCCCCCCTGTGACTTCTTCACAACAATAGGCTATTTCATAACTAATTACATACATAATATCTTTCCTTTCCCTTACTCCCTCCTCAGAATACTGACCCTTAGCATATTATTCTTATAACTCCCATTTTTACGATAATCTGCCCTTTTTCTCCTCCCCTAAACTTATAGTGTATTATTACAATTTAACATTTAATCTTTTATATATATTAATATAACATTTTAAAGCAGCCTTCTCCCTACATCCAAATTTAACGTTTATTCAGTTCTATCCAATTCCTCCACTCCCCTAAATATATGACTTAAGGATCCTTTTTCTTAGACTAATCTATCAGTAAACTAACCTATTTCAACCCTTCAATTCCTACAAAATCATGCAATACAATTCTAAATATAACCCACTGCCCACTTTACTAAAATATACACATATCTATATATACATTCCATTTTATATAAAAAAAAAAGACAATAACTTTAAATTTATAATCCATATAATATCTTCTTTGATGTCTTTCCACTGGATCGTTAAATCCATCACCCATAATAGGGTAAAATAACATGCTGGTGCAACAGTTTGTTCAAAATCTTCAATCATCTTCTGCCCCCATCAGTAGTAGATATCCTCGTATATATATAAAAGTAAAAACAACCACCCGAGTGACATTATAATTATATCCATATAGTTATAGTTGTGGTATTCATCAGGATTGTTGGTTCCCATCATCCTAATGGGTAACAACCAGATCTTCTGCATGCACCAGCGTGACTCTCTTGCCTTGTAACTCAAAATAATCATAATATATTCACCAGTAAAAGAAATCCAGAGTAGATAATTCAAATCCAACAAGGTAAGGCTCTTTTCACATCCCAAAATCATGGCATTACAGAGATCTGCCACAATCCTCAGGATAGTATTAAACAATTGTTCGCCTCCACTATCTTTTCAGATGTTCATTCATTTTTTAAAGTCCCTGGCTTCACTGTTGCTTGGTTTAGAAATTGCTGTTTCTATGAGATCTATTTCTTTTCTTTTTCTTTTGCGGGTTGAATTTCCATCCTCGTTTCGTGCCTACCAATTGTGTATCGGCTGATCGATTTTCATTCTGCTTTGTGAGTTGATTTTGTTGGGTTAGTTTTATCATCTCATCTTTCTTCTCCATCACTTGTATATCAACTGGTTGATTTGCGCACTTGTCTGTGACTTGATGGTTCATCACATTGGAGTCGGATGACACTGCTCTCTTATTTATAGACAGTCCAGCTGGGGTATCCAGAAAGTCCAAAGACAACTTATCCACCACAGCCTCTGTAATTTGATATTTTCTTTTTGTTTCCAACTCCTTTTGCTTATCCTGTATTATGCCTAAAGATGTTAAATTCATTTTTAAAATTTTTTGATAAAATTCTTCCGCTTTTTCAACAGTATTCAGTTGATATCTTACTCCTTGGTGTCTCAATATTAAACCAACTGGGGCATTCCACCTAAATAGGATATTTCTTTTTTTTTAACTCAGTCACTAGAAAGCCAAATTTCTTCCTCTCCATTAACATCTTAGTCGGGAGCTCCTTAAAAATCCAAATCTTTCTTCCATGAAATTGCAAAGTAGAATTAAAAGAGTTCTGCACAATATTATTCCTAATTTCTTTATCTGTAAAATAGATCACCACATCTCTAGGCAATTGCCTTTGCTTTGCCAACCAGGAGTTTATTCTGTAAATTCTATCAATCCTGCAATACACTTCATCAGGTTGAACCTTTAAAATCCCAGCCAGAATTTCAGAAGATATTTTCCTTAAGTCATCTCTATTATTTTCCTGCAAACCTCTCAGTCTAATTGCATATTCTGTAAAATTATATTGAATCATTAAAACTTCTCTTTCAATCCTCTGTTGCACATTTTCTTCATTACCAGTCTTTTGGTCAACCTCCAATTTAGGTTTGTCTTCTGAGCTATTATCCTGAATGTTTACCAAATCCTTTTTAATTTTTTGAATCTTGTCATCCAAATTCTCCTCAGTTTCCTTCATTTTAGACTCTAATAATTTAGTCTTTGCATCCACCCGAATCAGAAAGTCTGATAAACCATTAGCTGTTTTTAAAATCTTTCGATTCAAAAAGTCAAACTTTGATTTCACCAGTTCACCAATTTCTTTAATTTCCTGCTTAAATTTTTCGAGTTGCTGGTTCACAATCTCATCCCTTCTTACAATCTCTTCAAGAAGAAATTCTATTATATTAAAATCAGGTTTCTGACACTGGAGAGTTAAAACTTGTTGGTGTAATTTATTAATGGGGGAGATTCCCCCCCCCCTGTTTGTCTAGCTGTGTGAGTCCCGGTGCCATTTCCCACACAGACAAGATTTAGTGGAAAAGAGAGAGAAAAAAAAGCTTGTTTCCAACCAAGATCAATATCAGATCCCCAAGAAAAAAAAAAAGAAAAAAAAAAGCAAGAGTGAGAGTGAGGTTTTGCCTCAATTACGGCCAGAAGTATTCATTCCGCTACTTTGTAATAGAAAACGGAAGGACTTTCCCTTTCAGCCTCTCTTCAAGCCGCAGCAGTCGCAGCAGCAATCGCCATTTTAAAAATCTTTTTTCCTTTCACTTCTTAAACAACTTCAATAACTTTTCTAAAATAAGAAGAATATTTGCGCTTCAGGATCAGAGGTCCAGCTCACGTCTTCTTTAATTAATTTAACAAGTTTACAGGCTTGCTTTTGCCACCTAGCTCTGCGTGTAGCAGAGATCCCCCAGAGCCCGGAGCATCGGCTGGGGATACGGGGAGTCTCTTCCGCTCCATCCCAAAAGTAAAAAAAAAACTTTTGGGATTAGGCAGAGGACTCAACCCACCCCAGCCTGCTCTATCTCCTCATGGAAACGGAGTTTTTTCGAGCCGCCATTCTGCTATAAAGGCGGCTCTTTACAGGCAGTGGGTGGGACGATCCCAAAGGAGCGTCCAGCGGGGACAAACAGCAAACCGGAAGTGTCCTTCCTTACGATTTATATTGATATTGTTTCCTGATTGCTTATTTGTACCTATGACTATCATTAAGTGTTGTACCTTATGATTCTTGACAAATGTATCTTTTCTTTTTATGTACACTGAGAGCATATGCACCAAGACAAATTCTTTGTGTGTCCAATCACACTTTGCCAATAAAGAATTCAATTCAATTCCCTTCCCTTCCCTTCCCTTCCCTTCCCTTCCCTTCCCTTCCCTTCCCTTCCCTTCCCTTCCCTTCCCTTCCCTTCCCTTCCCTTCCCTTCTCTTCTCTTCTCTTCTCTTCTCTTCTCTTCTCTTGAGCATGATGTTCCTGGCATCAGCGCAGCAAGCAGAAGCAAAATAACAGCAGTTAGAATAAATCTAATTACTATGTCCCTTCAATTGCATAATTCACTTAATAACTACAGTGATTTGCTGAACGTGGCAAAAAATAAAAAATCAGATGTGACTTATTTAGAACTGTCAACTCGCAAAGCATTTCTAGTCTGCTCTCGAGTTGCCATGGGTAGAAAGGGAGATAACTGACGGAGCAATTCTGCAGCCACATACCTTCCTCCAAGGTTAGATCTAAGATTACCAGAGCCAGTTTGTGAGACGTGGTTTCTACAGCCCGGAAAGTGCCTTGTTGGAGAATGTGATTTATGACACAGCCTGGGGGGTGGGGAGAACAGGGTCATAGTTGAGCTGTAAATTACGTGCTGCAGAGTTGACTACACTTGGGAAGCTGCCGACATGTTGCTCCTAATAAATAACTGGATTTCTTTTGAAACTTGGCTCGAGGCTCATGAGTTAATTAGGGCATTCGTCAGAGCCCTGACAAGAACATTGTCAGAGTTGGAAGGTACCTTGGAGGTCTTCTAGCCCAACCCCCTGCTCAAGCAGGAGACCCTATACCATTTCAGATGGCTATCCATTCTCTTCTTGAAAGTCTTCAGTGATGGAGCACCCACAACTTCTGGAGGCAAGCCGTTACACTGATTAATTGTATTTACCATCAGGAAATTTCTCCCTTGTTCTAGGTCGCTTCACCCCTTGGTTAGTTTCCATCCATTGCTTCTTGTCTTGCCTTCTGGTGCTTTGGAGAATAGGTTGACCCCCTCTTCTTTGTTGCAAATATTGGAATTCTGCTATCATATAACCCCTAAGTCTTCTTTTCACTAGACAATTTAACAACTTCCTTGCTTAGCAATTAAAATTCTTGTCCCAATTGTGATTGTACATCAAGGCTGTTGACGTACAATCAATGTTACTTGACAATGGAGCTTAATTTTTCCTCCAATCTCAGTTGATCCTGTGCCTGAGGTGGGAGGGAGACCTACTTATCGTATTTTTCGGAGTATAAGATGCACCTTTTTTCCCCCTAAAAGGGAGTGAAAATTTAGGTGAGTCTTATACACCAAATGTAGCCCCGCCCACCCACTGGCCCCCACCCTTTGGCCTCTGCCTCGCAGCAGTTACCTCACTGTAAGCAAACAGCAAGAAAAAACAGCTCCTTTCAGCTTCAGCACAGCCTAATTAGCACAAGTTGATGGATCGGCCTCCCGACTCTCAGCTGATTTGCTCTCAGCTGTTTTGCTCAGGGCTCTGCTGCTTGCTGTAAAGAGGTAAATTGCTGGAGCAGATTTTTTTTTTCCCTTGTGCTAATCAAGATATGCTGAAAACAAAAATGAAAGTAAAGCAGGCTGTTTGCTGTTTGCTGTGGCGAGGCAAAATTGCTCAGAGGCAGAGGCAGAGGGACATTTCTTTTTCTTCTTTTCCTCACCAAAAAAGGTAGGTGCATCTTATACTCCGGTGCATCTTATACTCCGAAAAATATGGTACTTTATTATTTTGCTCTCTCTTTTTTTGCTTTTTTAAAAATGTACATTAAATTAATTGAAATTAATTTTAGACAATTTAACATTGGCGAGCCATACTCCAATAGTTCTATGTCCACTGAAGGAGGAGACTTACAAGTAAATGAATGAAGGGCAAATGTAATAGAAACAAACTGAAAACTTCTAAAAGGATTTCCACCAACCTGGGTTGAACATTGTTAGCTTTTGGCGCTTTAAGGCACCAAAATTCATGGAGATAGAATTATATATAATTATGGAACACATCAGAGATGGGTTTCAGCAGATTCTGACTAGTCCTGGAGAACCGGTAGTGGAAATTTTGAGTAGTTTGGAGAACCGGTAAATACCACCTCTGGCTGGCCCCGCCCCCATCTATTTTCTGCCTCCCAAGTCCCAGCTGATCGGGAGGAAATGGGGATTTTGCAGTATACTTCCCCTGTCACGCCCAGCAAGCCACACCCACCATGCCATGCCACGCCCACCAAGCCATGCCATGCCCACCAAGCCATGCCCACCAAGCCACACCCACAGAACTGGTAATTAAAAAAATTGAATTCCACCACTGGAACACATCTCATGAACACTGAACAAGTACCATTCTTCATTTTAGGAAGATGAAAAGCAGTTTCTTCCTTGAGTTTGGCAAGCAGCAGTGGAAAGGGGAGGGATGTGCATTCTTCCCTCCCTTTGTTGCATGTGTCTTTGCCATATGTAAAATTTGCTGGGAAGACCAAAACAAAAAACAAAAAAAAGAAGTTTTAGACAGAGTTTCCTTGCTCTTTCGCTGGGCAAGAATAGTGCAGGAGGGAGAGGTTCAAAGGCCTCTCTGCGGAGAAAGCAGATGTCTCAAGGAGGTAGCAGGGAATCCAGAATGGAAGAGAAAAGAAAAACAGGGAAACAAATATATATGTAATAATTAAAAAAAAAAGATTCGGAAAAAGATTAAGCAGGCTTCCTTCCCCTTTCTCCCCCCTAAATAAATGTAACTGTCTGTTCTGTCCCTGTACCACGCACACACCCAACCAGCCAGCCGAGGGTTAAATAAACTCTTCAAACACTCAACGTCAGTGATAAGGAACTTGGCAGCAACTCTGTGGCTGCCTGCCAAGAACTTTTACTCCGATAACACAGACAAAAATACACACAGTTTGAATAGTCCAGTTTGTAATAAAATCCACAGCAAATAGGCGTTGTGTCCAAAGGTGCAAAGTGACTCGCCAGAGATTAGCTTTGTCCGACACAGAGTCCGAATGACCACCACACTCCCTTTTATAGCCTGTGGGGTGTGGTCCAGTGACTCAGCTTAATCTCTGGCACGCCTCCTTTTCTGCTGTGCACGCTTGTCTCTCCGACGCTGGCGTGGGTCCAACCACAATGTTTCTTCGTCACTATCCGATGACTCGGAAACACCTGGCTCCTGGCCAATCTCTTCTCCTTCGGGAGACACCTGAGGCATTGCCAGAGAGGAGGGTCCTGGAGAGGGAGGCCTGGCCGTCTCCTCTCCTTCATGTTCAGAGCCTTCTTCCTCCGATAAAATAGGCTCGGAGGACGGAGCCACAACACAGTCACTTCCCAAAGAAGCAACACATTTTGAGGAAGGCTTACAAAGCAAATGATGATGGAAAAGTTTTGAATTTGCCTCTTCAAAGCCAAAGAGAGGGGAGGGGAGGGGAGGGAAGAAAAGGGAGAAAAGAGGATTCTTTATTGGCCAAGTGTGATTGGCACACTGTTATCCTGTCTCCCCTGATCCTTCTCTTCACTAGACTAGCCACGCCGAGTTCCTGCAACCATTCATCATATGTTTTACCCTCCAGTCCAGTGGTTAACGCATTACTGGCGTACTAGAGAAGATTCAAGAAAACAAATGGAAAATTACATTTCGAAGCGATGTCTTTCATTGTACACACATTTCTGGAAAAATTATTTCCAAAATTATTGTTGAATATGAGATAGCTTTCTGTGTTTAGGAGCTAGAATATCACCAATTGCGTTGAGTTTTTCTGCACATATAAGGATATAAAATATAACAAAAGAAGAAACAGTCAAAGAGACCATGATAAATTGGGCTAAGAATATTTGTTATAACATTGAATTAGAACACTGGGAAAAACTATGGGAGAAGAATTACAGATTAACAATGTCAGCAGCCTACAAAGAAAATTTATACAAAATGTTTTATCGTTGGCATTTACCCCTGGCAAGACTGGCAAAAATGTTTCCGAATAGATCGGTGGAATGTTGGAGATGTAATCACAAACAAGGAACATTCTTCCATATGTGGTGGACTTGCCCAAAAGCTAGGAAATATTGGCTCAAAATAAACAAATGGTTAGAAGAAATTACAGAACAAAACGTTGAGTTGAAACAGGAATTATTTTTATTGGGCATAATAAGAGAAAACCTATGTAAAAAACTCCAATATATTATACTCCATATAATAACCGTGGCTAGAATTACTTTTGCTCAAAATTGGAAACAAGATAACACTCCTTCTGATGCAAAGATAATAAAAAAAGTGCTTGATTGTGCAGAGATGGACAGGTTAACCATGGAACTAAAAGACAGAGAAGAAACGGAATATTATAAGATTTGGAGTATATGGTACAATTGGTTAGAAAATAGATGTAAAGTCCATACATAAAGATTACTTAAGAGTCATATTTAAATGGGAAAACATTTACTACAATTTAAATTTATATAATTACTACAATTTAAATTTATATAATTAAATAATTATAGAATATATAGAATAATCTATAAAATTGGAAACTATGTAAATATGAATGATACTGATACTGGAACGCTGTAAAGAGAGGAAATGTGGTGTAAAGGTTGAAATATGTTTAATAAAAACTTATTTTTTAAAAAATAACAAAAGCTGCCCATAGTTTCATATTTTCATATATTCATAAATTCGAGATAAAATGCATCCCAGTGTGGTCTAGGCTGAAATATGTCTATGCAGTTACAAGCACTTAAAAGTGTACCGTATTGTCTTTCGCTCTTTTTAAAAATACCGCAGAATGAATGAACAAGGGGGCTCATTTTCCCTGCCCTGCTGCCTGCTGCCCTTCGAATGTGCCAGTCCATCAATATTTGATTAGCGGTGCTTAGAGATGGCCATTGATTTCTACCTTCTGCCTTGTTTGACATGGTTAAGTCATGTTCACGTTAGGTGGTTTGGCTTTCACACCAGATGTCACCCTGTCAATGTCAGGCAAAGGCCAGAGGGAGAAGCAGAAAGGAGAGAAACAAAATTAAAACACAGATCAGTAAATCAGAGCATCGATTTTTTAAAAAAAGTCCTGCTGCTTTTGCACCTTTTTACATTCACTTGCATGCAACTGCATGTAACACAGGGGTGAAATGCTACCAGTTCACTCCGGTTTGGGCAAACTCGGGTGGACCGGTAGTAAAAAAAATGCTTTAAAAAGTAAAATAACGTTCCGACGATCGTGCGGCACATTGTCAATCAGCTGTGCAGCATGATCATCGGAAAACTCGGAACCTTTTTTTCACTTTTTTAAAGCATTTTTTTTTACTAACGGTAATAGGTAGTAAAAAAATGCTCTAAAAAGTAAAAAAAGGTTCTGATGATCGTGCAGCACAGATGTGATCATTGGAACCTCTCTTTTTTGACTTTTTAAAAGTATTTTTTTACCAGCTATTTGCGCAAACCGGTAGTAAAAAATGGTTTAAAAAGTTTTTTAAAAAAAGTTGGCCATGCCCACCCGGTCACATGATACCCCCCCACCAAGCCACGCCCACAGAACCGGTAGCAAAAAAATTTGCATTTCACCGCCGACATAACACATACACACACAGAACTTGTGACTGATACGGATAGGCTGGTTAACACATAGATGGCCATAGGAACAAAAAAAAGGCTTGCATCTTTCACAATAAATGTTTCCTTCAAGATATTGGGCAGTAGCCTCATCTCACCAGTATTGTACAAATACCTAGGATGGACAGAGCAATTCTACATCTCCTTGCTGCTTTCAAATACCAATGCATCATCAGTCGTGAGTCCCTTCGCACCAACAAGAGATCTAACTCCATCCCATCATGAATTCCTTATCTGCCGCTAAATTGCTTTGGCTGTTAGTAGTTCAGATTCTTGTAGAGAGCTTCAGCTTGCGATGAATCTTTATACAGATTTGAACTGCCTGGATCTCCTGATTTCCCTGGCGCTTGACTACAGGATTTTAATCTCAAGTAAGGCAGGCCAGAGAAGACTGATATTGGGGAAATAGGAGATAGAGGATTTGACTCCTTGAATTCAATGGTCATTTTACATAGGCAAGGTTATCCAACAGTTTTGCTCTTCTAATTCTCCCTTCTAACATAGTATCTTTTTGAGTGTGTTCAGTTCCAGATTGTTCCGGTCGCACCACGAGGCTAGCTGTTCAACTTCCCGTCTGTATGCGGATTCATCGTTGTCTCAAATGAGACCAATCACTGTTGTATCATCTGCAAACTTCAGTAGTTTAACAGATGGATCGTTTGAGATGCAGTCATTGGTATATAGAGAGAAGAGAAGTGGAGAGAGCACACATCCTTGGGAGGGGCCCTGTACTAATTGTACAGGTATCCAATGTGGTTCTGCTTAGCTTCACCTGCTGCTTCCTGTCTGTTAGGAAGTGTGTGCGACACGATTAAAAAGAAAAACAAATATGCTAAAATGCAAAAAAGAAAGAAAGAAAGAAAGAAAGAGAGCAAGATCTAATTGCTCTCTGTTAAGGTAATGAAAATAGGTGAAGCAGATATCAAAAGAGAAAAGAGGAAGAAGATTTATTTAAACACCGAACTCCAGTTAAGTGCAAGAAAAGGCCAGGGGTTTTTTCTAAAGATATGCTGCAAAGAAGCTGAACATCACAATAGAACGAGAAAGAGTTTTAAGACAACAGTTTTCAAGAAGAGATTCGATAACCATTTGTCCAGGATGGTATAAGAACTCCAGCTTTGAGGCAGGGGGTTGAACTAGAAGACTTCCCAAGCAGTGGTGAAATCCAAATTTTTTTACTACTGGTTCTGTGGCCATGGCTTGGTAGGCGTGGCAGGGGAAGGATATTGCAAAATCTCCATTCCCACCCCTCTCTCGGATCAGCCAGAGGCAGTATTTGCCGGTTCTCCGAACTACTCAAAATTTCTGCTGCCAGTTCTCCGAACTGCTCAAAATTTCTGCTACCAGTTCTCCGAACTACTCAAACTTTCCGCTGGCGGTTCACCGAACTGCTCAAAATTTCTGCTGCCGGTTCTCCAGAACCTGTCAGAACCTGCTGGATTTCACCCTTGCTCCCAAGATCCCTTCCAGCCCAAGGATTCTATGTTCTATGAAGTGGTCCTGCATTTTTGCTTCCAATTTCAAAGAAGAACATTTCAGATTGCAAGCTAGGATATAAGCTTGATGTCATGAAGGTTCAGGCATTCTTGCTTACTTTCAAACTATAGAGATGAACAAATGGAACAAATGGCACATGTGTGTGTGAGAGAGGGAGGGAGGGAGAATTTACGATGAAAGAAGAAGAAGAAAAAAGAATCCTAGCAGAAAAGCATTGTTCTTAAACCATTCCAGTATGGGACAATGACATGAACCAGCTGGAGTGGGATTCCGAGGCTTCTAATTAAAAGCTGACTCTTCTATAGGCCTTCAGCTATCCCAGCCCTGATTATTCTTCATTACTTTCCAGCCTTTTAACCAGAGCACCAGCTGCAAAATTCTTCCATTTCATTCTTTTTCTTTCCAGCATTGGATTCCCCAATCTGCTGAGAGACAGACATTAGAGAAATAGTGAAGTTTTGCAGCGCCGGAGAATTTTCTATGCTTCATTCCCCTTTCTGGATCTGTAATGGAATTTCTTTGGCCAGCCCTCCGTATTTTAGATATCTTGAGAATGCGGGATAGCAGGAATGGCAAGACCTAAGTTTTTGTGCTTCTCATCTGGACAGTCTTGATTCCACAACAGCCACCTCTGAAGATCCGTCAACTGAATGGCTTGTGTTGGCTGCCACTTTATGCTTGGCTTGTGCTTCGCTGCTATGTGGTGATAGCCTGCCCTGAATTGTGGGGAGGAGGAATGAAGAGGGGAATGCTTGGGGAAATGAAAGTAAGTGTTGTATCTCCTTGAGACGCTGCCTCAAGGTCACCCAGCTGGAAGAAGGAGGGAGCCGCATACCAAATTGTGCTTGGACTGACCATTATGAAAACATCTTGCCTGAACCTAATTGATGATGGATGCTAGAGTGGGCAATGAAAGATGCTATGGAAAATACTTCAACACTCTCTTCCCTGTGACAGCCCTTTAAATATTGCAATACTGCTAACATGCCTCCACTGAATCTTCTCTTCATTAAGTTGAACATACCTAATATAGTATAGCCATTATTGTCATTGTACATTATGTATACAACGAAATTGGTTTTAGCCTCACTGGTGCAATTCATGACAAAAAATACAGAAAACATAAATAGTATAAAGAATAATCCCTATGCAAGTAATTGGGAGAACAAAAAAGAAGCAAAAAAAAAAAAAAAAGAGAGAGAGAGAGAGAAAAGAATAGCTACTAGTTCCTATAGCTCTTCACTGTACGACTTAGTCTCCAGACGCCTTATCATCTATCTTAGAAAATATAGTATAGTATAGTATAGTACAGTACAGTATAATAATATAATATAATATAATATAATATAATATAATATAATATAATATAATATAATATAATATATAATAAATATAATATAATAAATATAATAATATAATATAATATAATATAATATAATATAATATAATATAATATAATATAATATAATATAATATAATATAATAATATAATATAATATAATATAATATGGTGGGTTAGGGTTGGGTGGAATGGAATGGAATGGAATGGAATGGAATGGAATAGAATAGAATAGAATAGAATAGAATAGAATAGAATAGAATAGAATAGAATAGAATAGAATAGAATAGAATAGGAGCTGGAAGGGACCTTGGAGGTCTTCTAATCCAGCCCCCTGCTCAAGTAGGAGACCCGAGACCATTTCAAACAAGTGACTGTCCGATGTCTTACAAAAGCCTCCAGTGATGGAGCACCCACAACTTCTGAAGGCAACTTCTGTTCCACTGGTTAATTGTCCTCACTGTTAGGAAGTTTCTCCTTAATTCCAGGTTGCCTCTCTCTCTTTGATTAGTTTCCCTCCATTGTTTCTTGTCCTGCCCTCTGGTGCTTTGGAGAATAATTTGACCCCCGCTTCTTTGTTGCTCTTCTCTGCACTCTTTCTAGGACCTCAGTATCTTTTTAATATCGTGATGACCAGAGCTGGACACAGTATTCCAAGTGTGGTCTCACCAGTGCAGAGTAAATCGGTGCTGTCACTTCTAGCGATCTTGATGCTATCCCTCTGTTCCCTCCGTTGATGCATTGGTCTTCTTTTTTGGCAGCTGCAGCCTCCTGCTGATTCCGAGTGAAGTGATGATCCATCACAACGCCTAGTTCCCTCTCACAGTGTCACACTGGCCCACCACTTGCACAAGGGCTGTGTGTGCACGCTTGTGCGCCCGCCCACCACTCACATGGCCCAGTTTCCCTCCCTCCCCGCAACCGAGCCACAAAATTTGGGGAACACTGGTCTAGAGTCACTATGAGTGAGTAGGCAGCTGTAGGAAGTTAGTACCCATCTCTCTCCTAGAAGAATGAAATATTTTGAGAAATATTAAAAAGGCAGAATATTATATTTCCCTGGATGAGAAATGGAGAAACATGTTTTTAGAGGGATAAAGCAGCCCCCACCTTTCTTAATAGCCCTCAGAATATATCTACAAAACAAAAGACCTTCAGCTCCAGGGTGATGGGATTAAGACATGACCCTTCAGAACATAATAGGATTAACCCACCACCATCTAGCAGCAGAGTTCACCGCATTGCACAATCTCCTAAGGACATTGCATCACCCTCCAAACGTCAACCAAACATAGCTCAGACAACCTACAGAACCAGCTATGAAACCTACAATGGCCAATAGAATACATGTTCTTGCACAGGAACAGGAAGTTCAAGTGCAAAGCCCAAGAGAAGGTATACAAACCTCCCCACTCTCGACTCCATGTGGTCAGCTGGATATTGCTTCCAACACAGCTATAATACATTCTTCAAATAAATAAAAATCTTCTTCCTTCCCTACTTCTCTGGAAATTGCGGGGAGGCGAACTTTAATCTCATGATCGTGACCACTGTTTTGACATTTCCAGCCCCCCTCCCATAAGTGCCAATCACACATCACAACAGTCTATTATCCACTCAGATTGAGTTAAGGCCAATGAAACAAATCAAAAAGAGAGAAAGGT
Source organism: Arizona elegans (assembly GCA_022577455.1). NCBI lineage: Eukaryota > Metazoa > Chordata > Lepidosauria > Squamata > Colubridae > Arizona > Arizona elegans. Next base: position 5,228,017 of record JAKOOJ010000022.1, on the reverse strand, counting down.
AAATTTATTTATTTATTTGTTTCTATTTCTATACCGCCCTTCTCCAATAGGGCTCAGGGCGGTGAACAGCCAGAGTAAAAAACAGAACATACAAAATTTAAAAGCAATTTAAAATAATTAAATATTTTGGCCATAAATTAAAACAACCCAATTTAAAATTTAACTCAAGCCAGCCCAGCTAGTTGAAATAAATAGGTTTTCAGGGCCCGACGAAAAATCCGGAGATCTGTTATTGTACGTATCTCTGGAGGGAGGTTGTTCCAGAGGGTGGGCGCCGCCACAGAGAAGGCTCTCCCCCTGGGAGTCACCAGCCGACATTGTCTGGCGGACGGCACCCTGAGGAGGCCCACTCTGTGCGAGCGTACTGGCCGGTGGGAGGCTATTGGTGGCAGAAGGTGGTCTCATAAATACCCCGGCCCTAAGCCATGGAGTGCTTTAAAGGTGGTCACCAACACCTTGAAATGCACCCGGAAGACCACCGGGAGCCAGTGCAGCTCACGCAGGAGAGGTGTCACATGGGAGCGCCTCTTCGCCCCCATAATCCCCCGCGTGGCCGCGTTCTGGACCAGCTGGAGCCTCCGGGTGCACCCCAGGGGGAGCCCCATGTAGAGAGCGTTGCAGTAGTCCAGGCGGGAAGTGACGAGTGCCTGAGTGACTGTGCGTAGGGAGTCCCGATCTAGAAAGGGGCGTAACTGGCGTATCAGGCGAACCTGATAAAAAGCCCCCCTGGCCACAGCCATCAAATGATCTTCTAAAGACAGCCGTGCGTCCAGGAGGACGCCCAAGTTACAAGCCCTCTCCGTGGGGGCGAGTAATTCGACCCCAATAGCCAGCGATGGCGTCAGCTGACTATATCGGGACGCCAGAAGCCACAGCCACTCGGTCTTGGAGGGGTTGAGTCGGAGCCTGTTTCTCCCCATCCAGGCCCACACGGCCTCCAGGCACTGGGACATCACTTCAAAGGCATCGTTGGGGTGGCCTGGGGTGGAGATGTACAGCTGGGTGTCATCAGCGTACTGATGGAACTCCACCCCGAAGCCACGGATGATCTCACCCAGCGGCTTTACATAAATGTTGAACATAAGGGGCGAGAGAACCAACCCTTGTGGCACCCCACAAACAAGGTGCCTCGGGGTTGACCGCTGCCCCCCTGTCAACACAGATTGCGACCGGTCATAGAGGTAGGAGGAGAACCACTGCAAAACGGTGCCCCCCACCCCCATCCCCTCCAACCGGTGCAACATGATACCATGGTCGATGGTATCAAAAGCCGCTGAGAGGTCTAACAGGACCAGGATAGAGGAGCAACCCCAATCCCAATCCCTCCAGAGATCATCCACCAATGCGACCCAGGCCGGAAGCCGGACAGGAGCGGGTCTAGATAGACAGCTTCATCCAGGTACCGGGGAAGCTGCTGCGCTACCACACTCTCAACAACCTTCGCAACGAAGCGAAGGTTGGAGACTGGACGATAGTTAGCCAAAACAGCCGGATCCAGAGAGGGCTTCTTGAGGAGGGGCCTCACAACCGCTTCTTTCAAAGCGGCCGGCAGGACCCCCTCACTCAAAGAAGCGTCACCTCCCGGGAAGCCAGTACCAACCAGGAGGGACACGGGTCCAATAAACATGTGGTCGCGCTCAGCCATCCCAGGACCCTGTCCATGTCCTCGGGAGCCACAGGATCGAACTCCTTCCAGATAACACTCTCAAGACCTGCCTCAGTCATCCCGTCTGGACATACCCAGTCAGAGGCTAGCCCTTCCCGAATCTGAGCAATTTTGTCATACAGATACTGCACAAAATCCTCAGCTCGGCTCTGCAAGGGGTCATCCCGCACTTCCAGATGGAGGAGGGAGCGGGTCACCCTAAACAGGGTGGCCGGGCGATTATCTGATGACGCGATAAGAGCGGCAAAATAGCTAGATTTTGCCGCTTTTATCGCCACTAGGTAGGTCTTAATATGAGACCTCACCAGTGTTCGGTCGGATTCGGAGCGGCTGGTCCTCCAACTACTGTCCAGACGTCTTTTCCGGTGCTTCATCTCCCTAAGCTCCTCGGAGAACCAAGGAGCTAGGTGAGTTCAGTGCTGGGTCAGGGGCCGCAAAGGCACAACATGGTCCAAGGCCCCGGCAGCCGCACTATCCCAGGCGGCCACCAGGTCTTCAGCCAAGTCATGAGCCAGAGTCTCAGGAAATGGCCCAAGCTCCATCTGGAACCTATCAGGGTCCATCAGGTGCCTGGGGCGGAACCACCTGGTCGGTCCCGCCTCCCTGCGGCGGGGTGCAGCGGTTAGAAAGTCCAGTCGAAGGAGTGAGTGGTCAGACCATGTCAAGGGTTTGATGGCTATATCCCTTATATACTCAACCACTGACCAGAAACAAAAACTAAGTCCAGAGTGTGTCCACCTGTGTGAGTGGGGTCATGAATTAACTGAGTAAGGTCCATGGCCGTCATGGAAGCCATGAACTCTCGAGCCACCTCAGATGTTTCACCGATAGATGGCAGGTTGAAATCCCCCATGATAGCAAGTCTGGGGTTATCCACCACCACCTCGGCTATAACGTTAAGCAGCTCGGGCAGGGCCGTTGCCACGTGGCAGGGAGCCAGGTACGTGACCAACAAGCCCATCTGTACTCCACGACCCCACTTTACAAAGAGGGACTCACATCCGGCTATCTGTGGAACAGTGGTCTCCCTTGGATCCAGACCTTCCTTTATAATAACCGCCACCCTCCCCCCCCCGCCCCTGCCCTGAGCCCTCGGCCGATGAAATGCATGGAAGCCTGGTGGGCATATATCCATGAGGGGAACTCCCCCCTCCTGGCCCAACCAGGTCTCCGTAATGCCCGCTAGGTCCGCCTCCCCCTCCTGAATAAGATCATGAATGAGGGGGGCTTTATTAACAACGGACCTGGCATTGCATAACATCAGCCGTTCTGAAAATTTTATTGAGTGTGAAGCCCTGTGAGTTTGGCAGACTCAGAAAACAAGAAGCACTTAGATTTCTGGAAAAAATCCTTATGATAATAGGGTATATTATCTTGAAAGCCTCCTCATTAATTATCTTGCACAATTTTATCTACAAGTGTATTTAAGGCAGAGTTACTCTGAGTCTCATACTTCTGCCATCCCATTTCCTCTCTTAAATAGCTTTTCTGCCTCCACTCCTGTCCCCATGTCCTTTGGGGTGTAGGAAGCCCCCCACCTCCTAGAAGAATATTGGGAAATATTAAAAAGGCAGAATATTTTATTTCCCTAAAGAAAAAATGGAGAAACATGCCCTTAAAGACAGAAAGCAGTCCCCAAGTCTTTCTTAATTGCCTACAGCCAGGGGTGAAATGCTACCGGTTCGCACCGGTTTGGGTGTACCGGTAGCAGCAGTGGCACATGGTTCTGCGAACTGGTAGCGGCGGCAGTGCGAGGCTCCGCCCACCTGCCCAGGCATCATTACTTCCTGGTTTTAACCAGGAAGTAACCTGTTTTTGACCCTCTAGAAGGCTTTGTGCATGCGCAGAGGGTCTAAAACCACATTTCCAAACTGGTAGGGAAGGCAAGTAGATTTCACCCCTGCCCACAGCAGATGCCAGCACTTAAGAGATAAATAGCTTATTGAAAGAGGAAGACAAGTATCTAGATGGCTCTGTTCATAAGCAAAGCAAACACTGCAGGCAGAAATCCATTCAAGACAGGATATTTCAAAACTCCTTGCAGTTTGACAGTTAACAAAGGCAGAATGGTAGGATTAGAAAAGCAGCCCCTCACCCAAGACCCAACACAGGACGAAAGCCATTAAGCCACAATAGGAATTGCCCAACACCCTTTCAGAATACAAGCCCCCTTCATTGCACCACCCCCAGAACAGTTCCAACTTCAAAGTCACAGAAACCTATAAAGATCCATCTACCCCTTCAATCATTTGTTCAGCTGCACCAGAACCACAATCCCTGGCAGTTCTGCTCACCAATAAATGGATCTTCTTTTCAATCAGCCTCCAGCCTCCATTTTGTTTCCAGCGCTTTTCTCCTGGCTTGGAACTGAACCAGATGGATTTTTTCTTCCAACAGGCTTTCCATCCATTTAAAAGATCATCAAAGCCATTTTTCAAACGACGCAGAAAATATTCTGGAAAAAAGGCAACGAGGTACTGACTGAGCGTAGCTTTATTCAGCTTCCTCTTTTCTTCGATGAATGCCAGACTGAAAGGGTAACAAACACGAAACACTTTATGAGGGAAACAAAGTCTGAAATTTGCTTGCATGCCTCCTTCACCCTACTCTGATTAAGAAAGAGGCAGGAATCCTTTTTCAAAACTTAAGCTCCGTTGGCATGCTCTGTTCAACCATACAGCTCTGTATTCAATCAGTGATGGAATTCCAAGCATTGATGGTTAATTTGGCATCTCAGCCTGTGTAATACAGCAACTTTACATGCTAACTATGTTCTCACAGTGTGCTTGGCTAGCTTATCCAAAAGGCCTGGCTGGGAACCGTACGGTACTCCTCCAATTTTAGGTTCAGCAGATCTGGGCTGCAAAGAGTAGTAAGACCACCAGGTGGCAATGAAGAAAAACATGGAGGAAATATGCTGCCATCTTCTGGGATTAAAAACATTTGCAGCTCCGGCTTCCGGTTTGGCTTCCGTCGCCACCAGACGGTCTTTTGAGACCGCCATCCCCATCGCCCGTAAAGAGTCGCCTTTACAGCTGAAAGGCAGCTTGAAAAACTCCGTTTCCTTAAGGAAATGTGAGATAGAGCCGGCGAGGGCAGGTAGAGCCCTCTGCGAAGTCCCCAGAGTTCTTTTTTTACTCCCTATTCAGCTCACCGCTGCTCTGGGCTTCAGGAGAACTCTGCGCTTTGCAGAGCCAGGCGATGGGACCAACCCAACTAACGAAAACTAACAGATCGTCTGAACAAGCAGGATGAAATCCGGATCTGGGATCCTAAATTGCAAGTATTTCTAACAACCTTAAGACTGATTTTAAAAGTGAAGAAGAGTGAAAGGGGGAAAAAAGAAAGTTTAAAATGGCGACTGGCTGAGGCTTGAGAAGAAAGCCGAAAGTGAAAGTCCTTCCGTTTGAACAGTGTAATACGTTACAAAGTAACTGAAACAATAGCGCTGGCTAGAAGTGAAGAGAAAAATTCTTATTTCATGCTTCTTCCTTCTTAGAGACTTGATATTGATATTGTCTGGAGAGAAGTCTTTTTCTTTAAAAGGAAAAAAAATCTATTTGTGTGGCAGGATGGCGTTAAAACTGACAAAGCCAGACAACCATGCTGTGGGGGGGGGGCTCCCTCATTTACAAATCACATGAACAAGTTTTGAGCTTGCAGATGCAGAAGAATTTAAAGATCTAAAGGAATTTGTTTTGGAGGAGATGGCAAGACATGATGAGATTGTGAACCAGAACCTTGAAAAATTTAGACAGGAAATTAAAGAGTTGGTTCAACAAAAGTATGATAACCTGAAGCAATATATTGTAACAGCTTTGAAAAGTTTCTCAGAAATAATTCTAAAGATGGATAAAGATATCAATTTAGAAATAGAGTCTAAAATGAAGGAAGCTGATTATAAGATTCATAATTTGGATAATAAAATACAAAGAATTGAAAATGATTTGACAATGATTCAAGAAAATAGCTCAGAAGTAGAGTCTAAAACAAAGGAAGCTGATCACAAGACTTACAATGCAGATAATATAAAACAAAGGATTGAAAATGAAGTCACAATGATGCAGTTTAGATCCATGGAATTTGCGGTCAGAATTAGGGGAATACAGGAAAATAATAGAGAAGACTTAAGAAAGATGTCTGCTGAAGTTCTGGCTGTGATTTTAAAGGTTAGTCCTGAAGAGGTATCCTGTAAGATTGATAAGGCCTACAGAGCAAATTCTTGGGTGGCAAAGCAAAGGCAGTTGCCTAGAGATGTGGTGATTTACTTTACTGATAAAGGAATAAGAAACGATGGTTCAGTGGTGAAATCCAAATTTTTTTACTACCGTTCGGTGGGTGTGGCTTGGTGGGTGTGGCTTGGTGGGCATGGCTTGGTGGGCATGGCAGGGAAGGATACTGCAAAATCCCCATTTCCTCCCCGCTCCTGGGGGAAGGATATTGCAAAATCTCCATTCCCAGCCCACTCTGGGGACAGCCAGAGGTGGTATTTGCCGGTTCTCCGAACTGCTCAAAATTTCCGCTACCGGTTCTCCAGATCATGTCAGAACCTACTGGATTTCATCCCGATATGGTTGCTGCCCAGAGTTGCTGAGATTTAGACAGCATACATGTTTCATATATTATTATGGTAGACTGCAGTCAAGCTAGATGTTTAGACTGGATTTGTTATTTTTGTCCACCTATGAAGTCCTTCCCAAGGACCTTGGATATGCAGATGTTGTTGTCTCATGGTGTTAAAGAATTAAATATCTAAAAAATATAAAGAACGGTTGCTGGAACTGGGTATGTCTAGTTTGATGAAAAGAAGGACCAGGGGAGATATAATAGCAGTGTTCCAATATCTCAGGGGCTGCCACAAAGAAGAGGAAGTCAAGCTATTCTCCAAAGTACCTGAGGGTAAGACAAGAAGCAATGGGTGGAAACTAATCAAGGAGAGAAGCAACTTAGAACTAAGGAGAAATTTCCGGACAGTTAGAACAATTGATCAGTGGAACAGCTTGCCTCCAGAAGTTGTGAATGCTCCAACAGTGGAAGTTTTAAAGAAGAGATTGGACAACCATTTGTCTGAAACGGTATAGGGTTTCCTACCTAAGCAGGAGGTTGGCCTAGAAGCAGAGGTGGGCTGCTGGGAGTTCGCAAGGGTTCAGGAGAACCTCTAGCTAAGATTCTGTGCAGTTCAGAGAACCCCCAAATCCCACTCCTGGCTGGCCCGCTCACCCGACCCCACCCTTCCCAAGAGTCCACATGCAGCCCATTTTGGATGCAGGTAAGTGCAGGGCACACATGGAGGCTCGGGGAAGGTGAAAAACGGGCCTACTGGAAGTTTCCGGACTCAAAAGGGCCTCCGGAGCCTGGGGAGGCCCTTTTCGCCCTCCTGGAGGCTCGAGGAAAGCCTCCAGAACCCGGGGAAAGCAAAAATGCCCTCCCCCGCCCTGATTCAGGAGGCCAACTTCATTCTACAGGTGGTCCTCAATTTAGGATTGTGAGTTGTAATAGTCATAAGTTGGGTCACCCATGTGACCGGCCTGATTTTCTGACCTTTCTTGTAATAGTTGTTAAGGGAATGCTGCAGCAATTAATTGATGGCTTGCGATGGGCCAGTTTTGTTGCTTTTCGGGGGAAGAAAATCTTAAAATTCAGTCATGTGACATGTTTCAAATGGCCATAAATGCAGGTCCGTTGCCAAGTGCCCATCATGCAATCACATGTTTGTGGGATGGGGGCACCTGTTAGAACTTTGGAATTGGGTTGTAAATATACCCCCACCCACCAAGGGAAGTCTGTTGTAACTTACAGAACACAGAATGCAGAATAATAGAGTTGGGAGGGACTCCAGAGGTCTTCTAGTCCAACTCCTGCTCAAGCAGGAGATACTATACCATTCCAGATAAGTGGCTGTCCAGTCTCTTCTTTAAAAAAACACCAGTGATGGATCACCCACAACTTCTGAAGGCAAGCTGTTCCACTGATTGATTGTCCTCACTGTTAGGTAACTTCTCCTTAGTTCTAGGTAGCTTCCCTCCTTGATTAGTTTCCATCCATTGTTTCTTGTCTTGCCTTCTGGTACTTTGGAGAACAGGTTGACTCCTTCTTCTTTGTGTCAACCAAAAGTAGGTTTCATCAGGTTCTGACCAGTTGTGGACAACCAGTAGTGGAAATTTTGAGTAGTTCAGAGAACCGGTAAATACCACCTCTGAGTGGCCCCGCCCCATCTATTCTCTGCCTCCCGACTCCCAGCTGATCGGGAGGAAATGGGGATTTTGCAGTAACCTTCCCCTGGAGTGGGGGAAGGAATGGAGATTTTACAGTATCCTTTCCCTGCCACACCCACCAAGCCATGCCCACCAAGCCATGCCACACCCACCAAGCCACGCCCACAGAACCGGTAGTAAAAAAATTTGAATCCCACCAGTGGTGTCAACCCCTCAAATATTGGAACTTTGAAGTTCACTGAGCGACCAGGAATAAACTGAGGACTGTTTGGTTGTCTTTATTTTGTGATTTTCTCTACTTCTTTCTCTTCCATTTGGCTGTCCTCAGGTATTGCGATGTCCACCATCTAGAATAGAATAGAATAGAATAGAATAGAATAGAATAGAATAGAATAGAATAGAATAGAATAGAATAGAATTTTATTGGCCAAGTGTGATTGGACACACAAGGAATTTGTCTTTGGTGCATATGCTCTCAGTGTACATAAAATAAAAGATCTAGACTTCTGTCATGAGGAAAATCTATCTGGTTGCTAGGAGATGAAAATCATTTTTTTTTTTATTGCAAAAGTTTTACAGTTACATTTTCACCCCCTTTTTCCCCCCCCCTACCCCCCCCAAACTTCCCAATCTCCCCAGCCCGCCCTAACCCTCCCCTCCCCCCAGACTTCCTAGTATGCTCATGTCAGATAAAAGGAAAAAACCCTCCTTTGTATATAAAACTTGAACCCCTCCCTCCCCCTTACAAATTTTCATCTTCATTACATTAACCTATTTCTATCTTGGTATATCATTTTCAGATAAATTTTCATCCTGATTACCTTAAAAATATTTCTATCATAATGTAACATTTTCTAACAAATTTTCATCCTTGACCTTAGAATATTTCTATCTTAATATAACATTTTCTAACAAATTTTTATCCTCAACCCTAAAATGTTTCTATCTTATATAACATTTTTAAATAAAGGCTATTTGATACTTCCTAGTTTGATATTTATGCTGAACATAATTTATCCACTTCTTCCATTCCCATTCATAAGTCTCTTGAGAACAATCTTTTAAATATGCTGAAATCTTCGCCATCTCCGCAAAACTGGCCATCTTCAAAGTCCATTCCTCAATCGAAGGCAGCGCTTCATTTTTCCAGTATTTACCTATCAACAATCTTGCTGCAGTTATCATGTACAATATCATTTTTGTTTCCCCCAATGTAAAACCCTTAACTATACCCAATAAAAACAGTTGTGGAGAAAATTGAATTTTTCTCTTCAAAACATTCTGCATGACCCACCAAATTTTTACCCAAAAAGCCTTAACTTTCTTACAGGTCCACCAAACATGATAATATGTAGCGTCTAAGCAGTCACATCTCCAACATTTAGGCTGGGCACTAGGGTACATACACGACAATTTTTTTGGATCTAAATGCCATCTATAAAACATTTTATAGAAATTTTCCCGCAGATTCTGCGACTGTGTAAATTTAACATTCTGAACCCAAATTTTTTCCCATGTTTCCAACATCACTGGTTCCTCAAAATTTTGTGCCCACTTAACCATGCAGTCTTTAACTAGTTCAGTTTCTGAATCCCTTTCTAACAAAACATTATAAAGTCTTTTAATATGCATTGGGCCTTTCTCTTTTATATGTCTAACTAATTCTTCCTCATACATCATAATACCAGTTTTTTGGTCCTCTTTCCATCTCAATTGCAGTTGATTATATTGTAACCAAGTTAAATTAATCCCTTCAGCCAACAATGTCTGTAATGTCTTCAGCTGCCATCTGCCCGCATCTGTAAAAAGAACCTCTTTATATAAAAACCCCCCGAGTGACATTATATTTGTATTCCACAAGGTATGACCAAGATCCAGCCATAGCGGTATTTTATAATTCCAGTTGTTTCGGTGCTTCTTCCAAACTCTCAGCAAAGAATCTCTAAGTATATGGCTTTTAAATACTTTATCCACTTTGCTGTCATAAAATAAGTAAGCGTGCCATCCAAATTCCAAATCAAAACTTTCTGCATTCAATATTCCAGTCTTTTTTCCTCCAAACCAATCACTTACTAAAGTCAAAGCTGTTGCATCATAATATAATTGTAGGTTTGGAAGTTTGAGACCTCCCCTTTCTGGGATGTCTTGCATAATTTTCATTTTTACTCTTGGTTTTTTCTCGTTCCAGACAAATTTGTTGATACCAGTTTGCCATGCTTTTAGTTGTTTATCATTTTTGAGCACCGGAATCATTTGAAACAAAAAAAGAAATCTTGGCAAAATGTTCATCTTAACTGCTGCTATTCTTCCAAGTAAAGACAGCTGCAGTTTTTTCCAAATCTCCATATCTTTTTGCACCTCTCGCCACAACACCTCATAGTTATTTTGAAACAATTTCATATTTGATTCTGCAACCTGAACTCCTAGATATTTTACCTTTGGTACAATCTCAAAACCTGCCCTCCTTTCTAACTCCAGTTTACGATCTTGTGTCATATTTTTAACTACCATCTTAGTTTTTCTCTGATTCAATCTGAAACCTGAAACTTTACCAAAGTCTTGTATAATGTCCTTCATCTGGATTATCGATTCCATTGGCTGTGTTAGGGTAACAACCAGATCGTCTGCAAATGCCTTTATTCTGTAATCCTCTTGCCTTATCATTATACCTTTCAATGTGTTAGAATCCCTTATTGTATTTAACAAGACTTCTAGTGTTAAAATGAACAACAATGGGGACAGTGGACATCCCTGTCTTGTACCTTTTTCAATTTTAAACTCTGTTGTCAAACTTCCATTGATAATGATCTGTGCCTTTTGCTCTTGATAAATTGCTGAGACCGCCTGTATATATTGGTCCCCAAAGTCCATCTTTTTTAATGTCTTTAATAGAAAATTCCAATCCACTCTATCAAAGGCCTTCTCTGCATCCAGAAAGACCAGCACTGCAGGGATCTGTTTATTCTTCTCAAGATATTCCAATAACTCTATTACTTGCCTTACATTGTCCTTCATGTGCCTACCCTCAATAAATCCCGCTTGGTCATGATGAATCACCTTTTGAATTACTGGCATCAGTCTGTTGGCTAATACTTTTGCGTAAATTTTATAATCCGTATTCAAAAGAGATATTGGTCTGTAATAAACCGGAGAATTACAGACCAATAAAACCGGAGATGAAAATCATTTGATGGTGCAGTCAAGAGGATGGCATGATGCAAGTAAATATATCTCTCCTAATGAACAGGTGAGGGTTATATTATTTTAATAAGGTAGAACCAGATTTTTGACAAAATAGGAGAGATTTTTTTTTGGATACAAAAGAACATGAAATTCAGTGGTCCTAAGCTTTCCATTCCTCCAGGCATGGGCTCCATTTGAAGCCCAAAAAAGGCAGTGTTTGTACAAGAAGCCAAAGAAGACAGCTAGATAATTATTTCTTTTTGCATGTATTTTAAGTTAACCCTAGACTTACAGAATCTTTTCCAGCCGAGTTCCAGAGAGGGTTTTTAAGGATAACATAGCATTTTCATGTGGCCAAGGTAGAGAGATCATCCAGCACTTCCTACCCCTGGTCAAAAAACAAAAACAAAAAACCCCCAACAACCCTAATTTTTCTTTTTAATAATCAAGATATTAACGGTAAAGGTAAAGGTTCCCCTCGCACATATGTGCTAGTCATTCCCAACTCTAGGGGGCGGTGCTCATCTCCATTTCAAGGCCGAGGAGCCAGCGCTGTCCAAAGACGTCTCCGTGGTCATGTAGCCGGCATGACTCAATCCCAAAGGTGCATGGAACGCTGTTACCCTCCCACCAAAGGTGGTCCCTTTTTTTCTACTTGCATTTTTTATGTGCTTTCAAAGTGCTAGGTTGGCAGAAGCTGGGACAAGTAATTAGAGCTCACCTGTTACATGGCACTAGGGATTCGAACCGCCGAACTGCCGACCTTTTGATCGACAAGCTCAGCAACTTAGCCGCTGAGCCACCGCGTCCCTTCAATCAAGATATTGGTGTCTCACAATTGCTCCTCTTATTCAGGCATCAGTTGCACCTTTTTCTTTCTGTATTCTTATTTGAACATAAGTTCACAAGATCGGTACAGCTTTTAGTTGCAAAACACGTTCAATTTTAGCCTCCTTGGAGTGAAAGAAACAACAACGTATCAATAACTATATTTTCCCTGTCTCTCATTTCGTAGTATTTATGGAAGAATGGCTATTTGTACCATGCATTCCTATGTGGGTTGATTCAGATATGAGTCCAGGTGAGATCTGGTACCTGTTTTAATTGAGAATGAGCAATTAATGGACACAAGCAGAATTAAACAGTAGTCATTCCATCTGCAGCAGCTTTGCTAGAAATTTCTTTACTTCCACCACTTTAGGCAACTTATTTATCTAAGACAACGCAGTGGAAACCACATGTAAATTTTTGCTGTGGTTGCATACCCTAGAACTTCGCCGGAGAGTTGGACTCACTGACGAATCTCACTCTTGTTCAAGAAGGAGCTCTGAAGCTAAGGGACTAGGCAGCTCTACAGAGCAGATGGGAGGCAATTAGCTAAGGTTGTTAATGAAGCAGGTCGCCTTTGACAGTAATAAGTTGTAAAAAGAGTTTTCTTTCTGCAATAGGGGCAAGTTAAATGCTCGATTGATCAGGTAAGCATAAAATTAAAATATTCAGGAAAACATCCCTACCGGGGGTGGGGGGGAATTAAAAATAAAAACAAATGGAGCCAAAGGGAATAGTGTAAACCAGTTTAAAGCAGGTTGATTGATTTTATAGGGTAAGCCCCAGGATTTTTGAAGGGAGAAGTTTTGCTGTAAGAAAATGTGCATGCTGGCTGGGGAATTTTTGAACAGAAATACACCTTAATGGCAGATCTGCCATCAAACCACTTCGCGTCGCTTTGATGGCAGCCTGCCATAAAGCACGGAGAGGGGGGAATGACAGGGGGGAATGACAGGAACCAGAGGTGCCATCCAGACAACGGTTGAACGATCCAAGGACCCAAGCCTGGGAATGGAATGCAAATGCCCACCAAAGAGGCACCAAAATGTGGAACTATTACCAAAACACCTAATTTGAGCACCAAGATGATCAAGGGGGGAAGGCCTGGGAGAAGGGAAAATTACCAGAATTACGCAGGAAATCCTCAGATCTGGCTTCGCTACGCTGTAACCACTTCAGTAAAAGTATACCTTCCACTACAAATGGAGTCGAGGGTCTTTCTTTCCTGAGGGCCCAAACTGAGACAGGCCTGAACACTCATCTTAAAACTGTGAAGTTTGCAAAACATTGCCCTAGATGCTTGCGATTGTTGATAGGCCATCAAATCCCTATTCAGAAGAAAAGATGATTGCTGTGGCATTTGCTGTCTGCACCGATAAGTAATCTCTCACCTTCATGTATTACCAGTCACTTCCAATCTCTTGATTTCTCTCCAAGGAAATGGGCGGCAACGTTTCACCAATTTTAAGTCCCTTGAGGCTTGGGTTTGAGCATTTTAGCAAGGCATTCCATTCACCCTAATGAAGGGGTCTGCAACCTTAAACACTCAAAGAGCCATTTGGACCTGTTTCCAACAGAAAAGAAAACACCGGGAGCCACAAAACCTCGGTGGGCGTGGCCAACTCGACATCACTCACTTTCACCAGTCACATGACCCCCCCCCAGCCACGCCTACCCAGCCGGTCATTAGGGCAGAGAACCGGTTGTTAAGAAACACTGGGAACCACAAAACCATTTTGACATCTCTCTCTCCCTCCCTCCCCCCTCTTTCCCGCTCTCCCTCCCTCTCTCTATGTCTCTCTCCCCCTCTCGCTGTATCTTCTGTCTCTGCCCCAGCCACTTCTCCATCATCCACCGTCACCCTTACCTTCTCAGGCCAGGCAAGGAGTGACTGGGAGGGGAGGGCGAGGGGCAGGGCCAGCCTGTGGTAGGATCACCTGACAGGGAGCCACAGCAGAGGGCCCAAAGAGCCACATGTGGCTCCGGAGCCACAGGTTGCTGACACCTGCCCTAATGGAACCATAACCCAATGTTATGTTCCATTGCTTGTGCCACTGCTGCCTCTGTTCCTTTTCATTGCAATCTCCTGACTTTTTTTCCATGGAAATGAATGGCAATGTTGAAAAAAATACAAATGCCGGATCCTTGGTTGCATAAACAGAAGGATAAAATAAAGATCACGTGAAGTATTAGTACCGCTATATAAAACCTTAGCAAGACCCACATCTGGAATACGGTCACAAATATAATAAAAGCTATTGACACCAGTGGTGGTATCCAGCTGGTTCTATCTGATACAGGCGGACCAGTAGCGGTTGCTGCGGGAGCCTCTGCCCGCCCACCCGGATGTCATCACGTCCCGTTTTTGATACTCTGCGCATGTGCGGAAGGCTCTGTACGGGCACTCACATTTGCAAACCAGTAGCGAAGGTAAGTGAATACCACCCCAGGTTGAGACTCTGGAAAGAGTGCAAAGAAGAACTAAGATGATTGAAGGCAGTGGTGAAATGTAAAATTTGTTACTACCGGTTCTCTGGGCGTGGCTTGGCGGTAGTGGGTACTGTGATCCGAGGTGTGGCCAACTTTTTTTTTTTTAAAGCATTTTTTCTACAACCTCTTTGGCCGAAGAGGTTGTTTAAAAAATGCTTTTAAAAGCCTCTGACGATCCCAGCTGAGTTGCCTGATTGTCAGAGGCTTTTTTTTTTAACTTTTAAAAACAGTTTTTCGGCCGAAGAAAAAATGCTTTTAAAAATAATTAAAAAAAAGCCTCTGATGATTGCACGGCTCAGCTGGGCATGGGGGGGGGGGGCAGGGATTTTTGCTACCGGTTCTCCGAACCACCCGCCGCCATCGCTACCGGATCGGGCAATCTGGTCTGAACCAAGAGCATTTCACCCCTGATTGAAGGCCTAGAGACCATATGAAGAACAGTTGCAGAAATTGGGTATGCCTAGTTTATTAAAAGAAAGACTAGGGGTGACATGATAGCAGTGTTCCAGTATTTGAGGGGCTGCCACAAAGAAGAGGGAGTCCAAATATTCTCCAAAGCACCTGAAGGCAGGATAAGAGACATTGCATGGAAACGAACTAAGGAGAGAAGCAACCTAGAACGAAGGAGAAACTTCCTAACAGTGAGAACAATGAACCAGCGGAATGACTTTGCCTCCAGAAGTTGTCGGTGCCTCATCATTGGAAGCTTTCAAGAAGAGATTGGGAAATTGCCCCATTTGATGATCTTTCTTGCCACAGCTGTTAAGTGAATCACTACAGTCGGTAAATTAGTAACCTGGTTGTTAAGTGAATTTGGCTTCTCCACTGACGTTGCTTCTCAGGACGGGATCCCATGACCTTGGGCCACAAGAATGGCTATAAAGATGAATCGGTTGCCAAACCTCTGAATTTTGATTGGCCATAAATGCCATAAAAGCTGCAAAGGTCGTAACTGTGAAAAACAGTCGTCGGTCACATTTTTCAGTGCCGTTGTAACTTTGTACAGTCACTAAATGAACTGTTGTAAGTTGGAGACTACCTGTACAAGATGAGATGAAGTCCCAGCCAGAATAAAAGACCTCCTTTCTAAACCAACCAGGGGTGGGCTTCAAAAATTTTAGCAAGGGGGTCTCTGCCCAGTTGGTGGGTAGCATGACCATGGTGGGCATGGCTTAGTCAGCCTCCTGCACCACAGCAGGAGGGGGGCATTTTTGCCCTCCCCAGGCTCTAGAGACTTTTGTTGAGCCTCCGGGAGGGCAAAAATGGCCTCCGCAGGCTCCGTAGGCCCTCTGGAGGCCAGAAACTGGCCCATTTCTGGCCTTCCCGAACTTCCGATAGGCCCGTTTCCCCCCCTCCCTGAGCCTCTGTGCGCGCCCTGCACTTACCTGCATCCAAAAGTGGCCGCCTGAGGACTCCTGGAAGCGGCGGGACAGGGTGGGCAGGGCCAGCCAGGAGTGAGATTTGGGGGTTCTCCGAACTGCACAGAATCTTAGCTAGAGGTTCTCCCGAACCCCTGCAAACCTCCAACAGCCCACCCTTGAAACCAACATGATGCCTTTATTCAGCGAAGGGAATTATAGGGGATCATGAGAAATCTCGTAATGGATTTAACAGTCCATCCGAAGGAGGCAGCTGGATTTTCTTTTCCACTTCAGTGCTTTTCCTTATATGCTCGTTGAAGACGGTACCATGTGATAATGGTTAAGTGGAGTAACTTCACATATTTCAATTTGACAAGGTTTGAAAAGCATTTGCAGACATGTGGTTATCATTACCTTGTTTCCCCCCAAGGCATGGGCATTTGTTATTTCATTTTCTTTTTGGGGGTGGGCAATATGGCACGAGTTTATTCTGTGTCAGAGGATTACACATCAATTCAAACCAGCAGACTTACTGTTGAATTGGATGGGCTTTTTTTTTTTTTTTTAATGCTCTTTCTCCCATCTCAAAACCTGGGTCGAATTCTTCAGATGTTAGAGTGGAGAAAGACCTGGTTCCAGAAATGACCCATTTTTTTTTTTTCATTTTCTATTTCTGAGAAAATATAAATTTCTTTATGGGATTAGCCTTAGTAAGACCACACTTGGAATACTGCCTCCAATTTTGGGCACCAGAATATAAAAAAGATGTTGAGATTCTGGAAAGAGTGCATAGAAGATCAACCAAGACGATTAGGGGACTAATCCTAATTATATGAAGAATATACAAAGAACGGGTGCAGGAATTGGGTATGTCTAATCTAGTGAAGGGATGCGGTAGCTAAGATGCTGAGCTTGTCAATCGAAAGGTCGGCAGTTCAGCGGTTTGAATCCCTACTGCTGCGTAACGGAGTGAGCTCCCGTTCCTTGTCCCAGCTTCTGCCAACCTAGCAGTTTGAAAGCAAGTAAAAAATGCAAGTAGAAAAATAGGAACCACCTTTGGTGGGAAGGGAACAGTGTTCCGTGCACCTTTGGCGTCAAGTCATGTTGGCCACATGACCACGGAGACGTCTTCGGACAGCGCTGGCTCTTCGGCTTTGAAATGGAGATGAGCACCGCCCCCTAGAGTCGGGAACGACTAGCACATATGTGCGAGGGGAACCTTTACCTTTACTGTGAAAAGAAGGACTAGGGGAGACATGATGGCACTGTTTCAATATTTAAGGGGCTGCCAGAAAGAAGAGGGGGTCAACCTATTTTCCAAAGCACCAGAAGGCAGGACAGGAAATAATGGATGGAAACGAATCAAGGAGAGAAGCAACCTAGAACTAAGGATAAATTTCCTAAAAGTGAGGACAATAAACCAGTGGAACAAACTTGCCTTCAGAAGTTGTGGGTGCTCCAACATTGGATGTTTTAAGAGACTGGACAGCCACTTGTTTGGAACGGTATAAGATCTCCTGCTTGAGCAGGGGGCTGGACTAGATGACCTCCAAGGCAGGGGGAAATGTAAAATTTGTTACTACCGGTTCTGTAGGCTTGGTGGTGGTGGGTAATGTGACTGGGTGGGCGTGGCCAACCTTTTTTTTTACTTTTAAAAGCATTTTTTCTACAACCTTAAGAGGTTGCAGGAAAAAATGCTTTTAGAAGCCTCTGACGATCAGGCAATTCAGCTGGGATCACCAGAGGCTTTTAAAGGTTTTTTTCCCCCTACAACCTCTTCGTCCAAAGAGGCTGCAGAAAAAAAATGCTTTTAAAAGCCTCTGATGATCCCAGCTGAGTGACACGATCATCAGAGGCTTTTTTTTTACTTTTAAAAGCATTTTTTCGGCCGAAGAGGTTGTAGAAAAAATGGTTTTAAAAGTAAAAAGAAACAGCCTCTGATGATCTCGCGGCTCAGCTGGGCATGGGGGTGGGGGCGGCAGGGATTTTTGCTACCGGTTCTCTGAACCACCTGCCGCCATCGCCAGGAGCATTTCACCCTGCTCCAAGGTCCGTTTCAACTCTGTTATTCTATATTATTCAAAACCAGCTCTTCATTTTGGGGTGTCGGGTGGTCCATTGGATCAAACAAAATAGAATCTTTTCACTTCTTACTTAATGGCTTGGGTGCAGTGAATTTACTGAGGTGGAATCCATCTCTCGCAGATGCCAAACATTCTTACCAAGGTGGCCAACTCTCTCCCAGGCAAGTTAATCTTAGCTGACAGCAAATCCTGCCCCCTGTCTAAACGCTTGACAGGGTCACATGACAAGAAAGCCAAGGAGATGGAATTGGAGGCGGGTGAGTGACAAGGTCACATGATCACTCGCTGACCCTTCCCGAAAGGGTGACTGTAACTGACACTTCGGTTTCCCCAATGTTGAAATGGTGAGAATCCCGGCAGAAAACTCCAGGAGAATTGGGGAGAAAGGACAGTGATGTTGGCACGGATGCTAATGAACCCCTGAAGGATCGTGTATTTCTTGACCCAAAGGATTTGCAACACTCTCAGCGATCAGGCTGAAAGTTTTCATATTAAATCACATTAAATCTCGTATTAAATCACATTAAATCTCATACTAAATTCACATTAATTTCAAATTAAATCACATTAAGAGCTACAGTGGCGCAATGATTAGAATGAAGTACTGCAAGCTACGTCTGCTGACTGCCGGCTGCCTGCAATTTGGCAGTTCGAATCTCACTGGGCTCAAGGTTGACTCAGCCTCCCATCCTTCCGAGGTGGGTAAAATGAGGACCCAGATTGTTGGAGGCAAGAGGCTGACTCTGCAAGCCGCTTAGAGTGAGGGCTGGAAAGCACTGTAAAGTGGTATATAAGTCTAACTGCTATTGCTATTGCCCTTCCTTCCTTCCTTCCTTCCTTCCTTCCTTCCTTCCTTCCTTCCTTCCCTCCCTCCCTCCCTCCCTCCCTCCCTCCCTCCCTCCCATTGGTTAAAATGCAGTATTGCAGGCTAACTCTGCTGACTGCCAGCAGTTTGATCCTGACCAACTCAAGGTTGACTCAAGCACTTTCTTGTTTTTCCTTTGAAGATGTTGCTGAAGAAGCTTCTTGGATGAGAAGCGAAATGTCCTCAAAAGAAAAAATCAGAAAGTCGAGTTGCCTCCTGAAAAAGCACCTTTGGGACAACCATGACCTGGATGACGGAGAATCTCTACAGACGTCCCATTATAACTTACTCTCTTTCCAAGGGAGATCTAGTAGGCGATGGCCAAAGGTTTCCCCTGATTGCCCACAAAACTGACGGCGAATTGGCTCCTTCTGGCCTCTGTAAAATGGCTTACTCCTCAAAGCCCCCAGCGGTACCCAATTTTTTTTGTTTATTTGAATGCAAGAAGGTTTTGCTCTGGAGGGAGCTGATCTGTCTCCATTCTCTCCTTTTGCCCCTCTCCTCCCCATACAAAGGGCAGTTTTTATTGTCTTCGTCAAATGAAGTAGATGCCACCCCACAAGTGGCGGCCGCTCAATGCCATGAATGCAAAACACTTGACCCCTTGAGCTGTGGGCCAGCAATTAGTTTAAACAGGGGGTTCATGTAGTCCTTCAAAAGTCTTAATCTGGGCGGTCAGCTTGCCTCCTCCTCCTCCTCCCCTCTCCTGCCCTTCCCAGTCTCCTCCTGGACCACAGAATGCCTGTAATGAGCCTGCCAGCCACGGCTCCCTTCCAGACCTTTGGGGTGGTGTCAGAGCCTCTTGAAAGACCCTCTCCATCCATCATTGTGTGTCTTTTTTTTTTTTTTTTGGAGATTCAAGCTTGCTTTTGTCAAAGCGGGGAGGGAGAAGGAGAGGCCCTTGGCCTCCCCCCTCCCCATTTTCATAAGGCCGAGACAGAAACCAGCTTTCCATGGGGCTCTTTGCATCTCAATGGCCCCTCTCGGCCTCAATGCAGGCATTCAGATGCAAGCTTCCCCCAGCTCTTAGCAATCTTGAAAGACCTGGGTGGAGAATAATTTGGTCGAATGTCAGGCTGGAAACAAAACCTAAACAAGCCGGGGACAGTCTATCATGGGAGGCTGCCAGTAAAAGCGACAATAGAGGCTGTCCCCGCTCCCCAAGACCTCTGATATCCAAGCCTCCCCCCCCCCCAGGGCCATCTGGGATGTCACTTCCACTGGCACAATGGCAACTCTCTCTCTGTGTGTGTGTGTGTGTGTATGTGAAAGAGAGAGGGAGAGCATGCTAAACAGCGAAGTTACAAAGACCAGGTTGATTCACAGGTTAAAAGAGATGCTCAGATTGCAATTTTGGTTTCCCAAGCACAGAATAGAATGAGTGAGCTGGAAGGGACCTTGGAGGTCTTCTAGTCCAGCCCCAGAGGTGGGTTTCAGCAGGTTCTGACCAGTTCTGAAGAACCGGTAGCGGAAATTTTGAGTAGTTCAGAAAACCGGTAAATATCACCTCTGACTGGTCCTACCCCCCGCCCCCCCAATCTATTTTCTGCCTCCCAAGTCCCAGCTGATCGGGAGGAAATGGGGATTTTGCAGTAACCTTCCCCTGGATTGGGGAGGGAATGGAGATTTTGCAGTAACCTTCCCCTGCCACGCCCACCAAGCCACACCCACAGAATTGGTAGTAAAAAAAATTGAAACCCACCACTGTCCAGGCCCCTGGTCAAGCAGGAAAACCTGTTCCATTTCAGATAAGTGACTGCCTAGTCTCTTTTTAAAAACCTCCAGTGATGAATTACCCACGATTCCTGGAGGCCAGCAGTTCCACTGGTTAATTGCCCTCACTGTTAGGAAGTTTCTCCTTTATTCCAGGTTGCTTCTCTCTTTGATTAGTTTCCAACCATTGCTTTTTGTCCTGCCTTGAAGGTGCTTTGGAGAATAAGTTGACCCCTTCTCTTCTTTGTGGCAGCCTCTCAAATATTGGAACACTGCTATCATGTCACCCTTAGTTCTTTTCTCTAGACTAGCCAAACCCAAATCCTGCAGCCGTTCTTCATATATTTTAGTCTCCAGGCCTTTGATCATCTTAATTGCTCTTCTCTGCACTTTTTCCAAAGTCTCAACTTCTTTTTTGTAATATGCTGACCAAAATTGCTTGCAGTATTCCAGGTGTGGCCTTCCTAGGGTTTTATACAGAGGTAGTAATACTTCACGTGATCTTGATTCTCTGCCTCTGTATATACAACCCAGATTGTATTAGCTTTTTTGGCAGTGGCTGCATATTGCACAGTTTAAGATATGGGTGTAAAAGTAAGCACCATATGTTGAGGTGCATGGTCAGTGGAAGTGCAGGTCATCCTCGACTTATAACAGTTCACTGAGTGACCATTCAAAGTTGCAACAGTACTGAAAAAAACTGACTTATGGCCAGTTTTCACACGGATATTTGTACTATCCCCATCGTCATGTGAGCAAAATTCAGCAACAGACTCATATTTATGACGATCGCAGTGTCCCTGGGGGGGAGGGGTCACGTCATCCCCTTTTGTGACCTTCTTATAAGCGAAGACTGGAGAAGCCTGATTTAATGGCCCTGATACTACCCTGTTTCCCCTAAAATAAGACATCCCTGATAATAAGCCCAATCGGGCATTTGAGCACATGCACTAAAATAAGCCCCCCTGAAAATAAGCCCTCCCTGAAAATATTTAAATGCATGCGCAGCCAGTCCCTGCCATTTCCTCTGGTTTCCTCCACGTGCCCCAAAATAATAAGACCTCCCCAGTGGTGAAATCTAAAATTTGTTACTACCGTTTCAGGGGGCGTGGCTTGGTGGTGGTGGGTAATGTGACTGGGTGGGCGTGGCCAATTTTTTTTAAAAAAACTTTTAAAACCATTTTTTCAACAACCTCTTCGGCAAAGAGGCTCTAAAAATGCTTTCAAAAGGCTCTGATGATCCCAGCTGAGTTGCCTGATCGGCAGAGGCTTTTTTAAAAACTCAGCTTGGATCGTCAGAGGCATTTAAAAGAAAAAAAGGGTTTTTTTCTTTTAAAAGCCTTTGAGGATCCCAGCTGAGCCGTGCGATTATCAGAGGCTTTTTTTTTTTTAACTTTTAAAAGCATTTTTTTTTCGGAGGTTGTAGAAAAAATGCTTTTAAAAGTAAAAAAAAAAGCCTCTGATGATTGTGCGGCTCAGCTGGGCATGTGGGGGGGGGCAGGGATTTTTGCTACCGGTTCTCCGAACCACCCGCCTCCATCGCTACCAGATCAGGTGATCCGTTCCGAACCGGGAGCATTTCACCCCTAGACCTCTCCAAAAATAAGGCCAAGCGTTTATTTTGGGGTTCAAAAAATATAAGACAGGGTCTTATTTTCGGGGAAACACGGTAATTTAACAATTGCAGGGATTCATTGATCAACTACGACACGAAAGCTCGTAAAATGGGGTAAAATTCACTTAACCAATGTTTCACTCAGCAACACACATTTTGGGCTCCGTTGTGGTCATATGTCGAGGAGTAGCTGCACACTACAATCCTTCCTTTTGCCATATTTGCTGGCAAATATGTCTTGTACTGCGTAGCTTGGAAAACAAAGACAACACTTTCTGTGGGTGTGTGAAAGCGATTGTGTTTGCAACAGTGGCGAGACCGCACGTAGGTTAGTATCACACATCTGTCCTCTTCGTGTCAGTCATCCAACAGATTAATGAGCCTTCTTGAAAGAGGAGGTGTACGGGCCCATCCCTTGTGGCACGTTTTAAGCTATCCAAATCATCACTTGTACAAAAATTGCAGCCCATGAAGACGTTAAGAAAGCAAAATCTGGCAAACCTCGAAATTTCACTCCATCCTTTTTTTTTTTTTAATCTTGCTCATCTCTGTGTTATCAGCATGTATAAAAGAGAACATTGCTAGTGTTTTGTTTTTTGTTTTTGCTTTACAAATCCTTGCGATACACCCCTGTGAATGGATGAACAAGAAAAACTAGTCAAAAACATTTGGAGAGTGGAACAGACTCCTCTTTTGTTATTTTCTTTTTTATTAGCTACGGCCAAGAGTTGCTACCTCAGGGGTGTCAAACTCAAGGCCCGGGGGCCAAATCCGGCTCGGGGGTGGTGGTGCTTAGATCTGGTCTACGGGGCTGTCCTAGAAACAGCAAAGGACCAGCCCGCGGTGCCTCTGCTAGAGAAAATGGAGCTCGGAAGGGCTGCGTGCAGCTCTCCCGGGCTCCGTTTTCAGGTGCGACGGCCTCCTGCCACCCTCTGCCAGTGAAAATGGAGCTCAGGGGGGACTGAATACGTGCTCCCCCAAGCTCTGTTTTCACTGGCAGAGGGCAGCAGGAGGCCATCACAGCTGAAAATGGAGCTCTGGAGCCCATTTTTGCTGGAGGAGCGCTTGGGCCACCACAGACACCCCTGACACGAGTGACGTCAAGCTGGCCACACGCACCCTGGCCCACAAGGTCAGACACAACCCTGATGTGGCCCTCAATGAAATCAAGTTTGACACTCCTGTCCTCCAGGAACTCTTATTGAAGTTCCTTGTTCCACCCAATCTTTGGGTTAGCCTTTCCCAGAACAATCCTTAAAAATAACAATAGAATCTCTGCCTCATCTCCAAAAGGTTTGTCACATTGGCTGCTGCCTATTGAGTCAGGTGGATGCATTCATGCTTGCTCCTTTGTTTGTGCCCAACGGGTCACACGCTGTGGGTGGACAAGACCTGGATGGTCCCATGAACAAATAGCACATCTTGCAACATCCAAGTGACATGTAAAAGGCAGCTTTATGCATGGATGGGCTGCTGGGGGTTCACGGGGATTTGGGAGAACCTCTAGCTAAGATTCTGTGCAGTTTGGAGAACCCCCAAATCCCATTCCTGGCTGGCCTCGCCCACCCCACCCCTCCCAACACGGAGGCTCAGGGAGGGCGAAAAACGGGCCTACTATTCTTGCATGATATGGGAGCAGCTCAGTAGCAGACAGAAAAGCTCTACAAAGAACCATTAAAACTGCCCAGAATATAATTGGACTCCAGCTACCAGCCCTGGGCGACATCTTCGAATCTCGCTGTTTGAGGAAGTTGCATAACATTCTCAGAGACTCTTCCCATCCTGCTTACAATCTTTTTGGACTGTTGCCTTCTGGCAGAAGATACAGAACAATTTAAAACTCGGACCACACGTTTTCTGAATAGTTTTTATCCCAGAGCTATAATTGCACTCAACAATGAACTAAAGGGCCACCATCAGTGAGCTGTTGGACAGCATTACTTGGTCTGTTGTGTGGATGTTTGTGTGGTTTAGGGGTGGGGAATTGTGGTGGGTGGGTGGGGGGTGTTTGGGGATTGTTATGTGTGTTGGACCTGATCTTTGGGTGTTAAGTGAATTTCGTTGTATGGATATACTGTGTATACACGTAGAATGCAGTGGTGGGTTTCAAAAATTTTTACTACCGGTTCTGTGGGTGTGGCTTTGTGGACGTGACATGGCTTGGTGGGCGTGGCTTGGTGGGTGTGGCAGGGGAAGGTTACTGCAAAATCTCAATTTCCTCCCTATCAGCTGGGATTCGGGAGGCAGAGAATAGATGAGGGCAGGGCCAGTCAGAGCTGGTATTTACCGGTTCTCTGAACTACTCAAAATTTCCACTACCGGTTCTCCAGAACTGGTCAGAACCTGCTGAAACCTACCACTGGTACAATGACAATAAAGTTGTTGTTGTTGTTGTTGTTGTTGTTGTTGTTGTTGTTATTATTATTATTATTATTATTATTATTATTATTATTATTACCAGAAGTTCAGGAAGGCCGAAAATGAGCCCGTTTCCAGCCTCCAGAGGGCCTCTGGAGCCTGGGGGGGCCCATTTTCACCCTCCTGGAGGCTCGAAAAAAACCTCCGGAGCCCGGGGAGGGCAAAAACATCTGTCCCTCCTGATGTGGTGCATGGCCACGCCCACCCAGCAACCAGGCAGAGAACCCCTAAAATTTTTGAAGCCCACCCCTGGCTTTATGTATTTTCAGATCACGGGTGTTCTAAGAAGAAATGAAAACTCTGGCCCTGCTGCACAATTATCACATTTTGTATAACGTATGCTGGTTTGGTCAGCAGTGATGGATAAGATTTTTTTGGAAAGTCCTCATAGTATATCTCAAAAGGTGCTTTTTCAAAAGGCAACTGGACTGTTTCTTCCTCAAGGAAGAAAAACAGAACATTTTAACATCTGTGGAGATTCTCAGTCATCCAAGTCATGCAGTAGTGGCCAAAACTGTGGAAACCTTTTGGGAAAACTGTATTTTCTAAAACTAGCTAATAACACCACTTTTTTTTTTTTTTTTGGAGTAGTACCATAAAATTATATATCAATGGAAAGACAATTTTTTTTGTTGCAAAAGTTTTACAGTTACATTTTCACCCCTTTTTTCCCCCCTCATCCCACCCCAAACTTCCCAACCTCCCTAACCCACCCTAACCCTCCCCTTCCCCCCTGACTTCCCCACAGTATACACATATCAAGTAAAAGGAAAAGCCCTCCTTTGTATGTAAAACTTGAACCCCTCCCTCCCCTTATAAATTTTCATCTTCATTACATTAACCTATTTCTATCTTACTATAACATTTTCAAATAGATTTTCATTCTCATTACCTTCAGGTATTTCTATCTTAATATAACATTTTCAAATAAATTTTTCATCCTCATTACCTTAAAATATTTCTATCTTAATATAACATTTTCAAATAAAAGCTATTTGGTACTTCCTAGTTTGATATTTGTTCTGAACGTAATCTATCCACCTCTTCCATTCCCATTCATAAGTCTCTTGTGAACAATCTTTTAGATATGCTGAAATCTTCGCCATCTCTGCAAAACTGGCCATCTTCAAAGTCCATTCTTCAATCGTGGGCAGCACTTCATTTTTCCAGTATTTACCTATCAACAATCTTGCTGCTGTTATCATATGCAATATCAGTTTTGTTTCACCCAATGTAAAACCCTTAACTATACCCAGTAAAAACAATTGTGGAGAAAATTGAATTTTTTTCTTCAGAACATTCTGCATGACCCACCAAATTTTTATCCAAAAAGCCTTAACTTTCTTACAGGTCCACCAAACATGATAATATGTAGCATCTTGACAATCACATCTCCAACATTTAGGCTGCACATTAGGGTACATACACGACAATTTTTTGGGGTCTAAATGCCATCTGTAAAACATTTTATAAAAATTTTCCCTCAAATTCTGCGACTGTGTAAATTTAACATTCTGAACCCAAATTTTTTCCCATGTTTCCAACATCACTGGTTCCTCAAAATTTTGTGCCCACTTGATCATACAATCTTTAACTAATTCAGTTTCTGAATCCCTTTCTAACAAAACATTATAAAGTCTTTTAATATGCATTGGACCTTTCTCTTTTATGTGTCTGACCAATTCTTCCTCGTGCATCATAATACCAGTTTTTTGGTCCTCTTTCCATCTCAATTGCAATTGATTATATTGTAACCAATTTAATCAAGAATGTAATGCAATCACTTTTAGGAAGGATTTGCTATTAGAATAGCAGCTACAGTATAAAGAAGAAAAGTGAAACACATCGAAAAAATGAGATATACAAAAATGATCCCCATGTCAGTTAATCCTTCGTTGGGTAACCTTTATCATGAATGACGGCCTTACAATGGCTTCCCATGGAGTGAACCAAGTCTTTTAATTCTGCAGCTGTTATCACGTGAAACCAAGATTGAATGATGGCTTCTATTAACTGGGTTTTATTGCTGGGTCGTTTCTGAGTAACAAGTTTCTTTAGTCGGCTCCATAAATTTTCAATTAGGTGAAGGTCTGGGCTATTCCTAGGCCATTCCAGCAGCAGAATATGATTATCTTGAAACTCCCCCCAAAAGTGGTGTTATTAGCCATCAAACCTCAAAAAAACATCCCAAAAGGTTTCCACAATTTTGTCCACTACTCTAGTTGTCTCAAAAGTACAGTCCAGTTGCCTTTTGAAAGAGCACTTTTGAGACAACAAAACATTTTGTTTTGTTTTTTTCTTTTCTTTTTTCTCTTGGATAGAAAAGAAATGTTTTCTTTTTCTTCCTCAAATAAAAAACAGTCCAGTTGCCTTTTGCAAAAGCAAACTGAGAATCTCCACAGACCCCTAATATATCTTCCCATAAATCTCAGGGGGGAAAAAATGACTCCTTGATTTTTAAGGTAGCGTGCCACTAACAGTTGTACATTTCAGCACATCATCTCTGTCATAATAGCTGGAAATTTGAATTTTAAAAAAGCTGAAATTCTCAGGAGCTGAAAGCGCCAAAGAAATACTGTACCACAGCTTGTGTTTTTTTTCTGTGCAAAATACACTCTCGTTTTTCCTTCAACCAGTGGTTACTTCTTTAGCTAAACGGAGATTTATTAATTCTTTATATGCAACCTAGACCTTGGAAAAGTGGCAGCATCTTATTCCACTTCAGTGTGCAGATTCTAAATTAGGTAGTTGTGCTTTCTTGCACTGCACACAAACGCATGCTGGGTATGAAATGTGTGTTGTGCAATTGAAATGTTGTGGCATTAACATACTGATCTTGGTTCTTTATAAACCAGAGAGTTTTGGGACATACCAAGAAGTTCTCACAAAATGGTTAGCACAATGAGAGTTCTCCCAAAATGCACGTGGACTTTAAGCGCGTTGACTCATTTCAATAAATTCCACATTCACAATGCCCTATCACAGTGATGGCTAACTTCTTTGCCATCGCGTGCCAGGAGTAGGGGGGTCACGCGTGTGTGTGCCAACACCCATAATTCTATGCACCCTGCCCCCATGCATGTGTGCACGACCCCCCACGCTCCCCCATGGCACGCGATGGCACGGTAGGCCCGTTTTTTGCTGTCCCTAGTTGGCAAATGGGCCGTTTTTGACCTCTGGAGGGCCTCCGGGGGGAGGGGTGGTGGTGGTGGTGGGAAAGGCCATTTTCGCTCTCCCCAGACACCTACAAAGGGTCTGGAGGCTGGGGAGAGAGAAAAACGGGCCTTCCTCACCACCCGCCGAGGTCCTCCAGAGGCAGGAAACAGCCTGTTTCCCTACTTCTGGTGGGCCCAGAAGGCCTGAAAATCAGCTGGCTGGCATGTGCATGTGCACCAGAGCTGAACTCGCATGCCCAGTGATATGGCTACATGTGCCACCTGTGGTATGCGTGCCATAGGTTCGCCATCACAGCCCTATCACCCACCATTAAGGCCGGTTATTTGATTTGGAGTGAAACTGTAACCTGACGTCTTTACTCCACCCATATGAAATACATCTAGTCCTCGACGTACGACAGTCTGCTTAGTGACCATTCGAAGTTACAACGGCACCGAAAAAGTGACTTATGACTGTTTTTCACACTTACAACTGTTGTGGCATCCCCGTGGTCACGTGATCAAAATTCAGACGCTTAGCAACATTTACGACGGTTCCAGTATCCTGAGGGTCACGTGATCCCTTTTTTGCGGCCTTCTGGCAAGCAATGTCAATGGGGAAGCCAGATTCATTTAATAACCATGTTTAATAACGGCAGTGACTCACTGAACAACTGTGGCAAGAAAGGCCATCAAACATGGCAAATTCACTGAAATGTCTCCCTTAGCAACATAAATTTGGGGCTCAATTGTGGTCACACGTCGAGGACTACCTGTACAATCAATCACCTATGCAAGAGGAAAACCGAGCAGATGACACCGAGGACACTTCAGACCCAGGCATGCCCTCTTTGACTTATTTTCTCTCACCCAACACGAATTCAGAAATCTTTATCCATTTTGGCCAGATTTATTTAAGCAGAATATTTCAATCAATCTATGTTTTCCATCCTTTGCTGGGGGAGGCCTTAAAAGACTCTCTCTGTACACCGTAGGCATAACCATCCTCTCTTATTGGAAGGAAATTATATAAATTAGTAAGGGGTCAGAAAACGTTCCTCGGATGTTTGCATTTCAGATGCACCTTTTGCCCAACAGGCTTTTTGGGAGAAGTTATGGACTTCGTGAGATCTTGGAGAAGGTCTCCTGTTTGCTCCCACGGCACACTCCATCTGCCTCCTTGGTGGTGCCAGGAGATACCTCAGTCCCACCCAAAGTCCTGCCCTGTCATTTGATAGAACTTTAAGTTGAAAGGTCTGTAGAATTCCTGCAGGCGTTGGACAACCTGCAGGTCAATTTTGGGGTGCGGCCGTCCTTTGGACTTCCCCAAACACCGGGGCCTGCTGCTCCCTTCCGGTTTCTTCAAGCAAGGGAAACCTTTGGTTTCATTGAAGTAGAAGTGCTTGTCCGTCACCACGCGTTTGAGACCCAGAAAGTCTTGTACGCGGCCCATTTCCCCGGCTGGGTCGCTCACCAATCTCTCTCCGCTCACGAAGAGAAATTTGGATAGAGGGAAGTAACGCAGCCAATGGTCCAGATGTTTCACATATAGGCCAATCCTCACCGCGCTCCACGTGGTATCAATGAGGCCCGTGCTCAGATTCTTGAAGGCCAGGTTTTGGAAGCTGGGGATGGTGGGGTTCTTGGAAAGAGTCTGTGTGTAATCTGAAATGGCCCGGGTCACGGGGTTACGAACCACCACGATCAACTTGGTGTCTCTGGACATATTGTAAATGCGCCGCGGGGCTTCCTTGGTCACAAAATAACTTGGCGTTTTCTCCATGGTGATCTGTCCTTCCAAGGTCCTTGGCATCAGGTTTCTGTAGGAATAAAAAGCCATACAGATTCCTTCAAATAAACACCTTCTATTTGTTTTTCAGAACACGACAACTGCAGGAGCATTGAATTGAACACCTGAAATGCACTCCTGACTCTGTGGTTTCTTCCCCAAATCCCCAACACTTTAACCTTAGACTGTCTACTGTTGACCTCACCCCATTCCTAAGAGGTCTGGTAAGGAGCGTGCATAAGCGCACCAGCGTGCCTACCGTCCCTGTCCTAATGTGTTCTTTTATTCATATCCTTTTCATGTATTTATAATTATGTTTACACTTGTATCTGTCATGAAATACATGCATGATGAAATAAATAAATAAATAAATAATGAAAATGAATTTTATAGGAAAACTAAGTGCACCTCTGGAACTGGAAGGTCCAAATAAATCCTTCCCATTTAAAGCACGTTTTTGGGGGAAAACTTTCAAAGACCTCTTGTCTTGTGTTGTTTCTAGTTGGAGTTTTCTTAAAAGCAACTTGGAATTTTAAACCTTGCATTTCTTTCTTTCTTCCTTTCTTTTTTTTTGAGAAATCACATCAAAGCCTTGCTTAAACTAGGGTCTCCTGCTTGGGTGGGGGGTTGGACTAGATGACCTACAAGATCCCTTCCAAAACTTTTAATCTGTAATCTTTAAATGATGCTAATTGATACTACCTAGGCAGGGTCCCTCCCATTCTAACTTTCCATCAGAAATGTTGAACAAAATATGCACTTAGTGGAAGTTTTTTTAAAAACAGGAAATACAAAAAAAACAGAAAATTTTTAATAATTGCTGATAGAATAGGATAGGATAGGATAGGATAGGATAGGGTAGGGTAGGGTAGGGTAGGGTAGGGTAGAGCAGAGTAGAATAGAATAGAATAGAATAGAATAGAATAGAATAGAATAGAATAGAATAGAATAGAATAGAATAGAATAGAATAGAATAGAATAGAATAGAATAGAATAGAATAGAATAGAATGCTTTATATGTGATTGGACACACAAGGAATGTGTCTTTGGTGCATATGCTCCAGTGGTGGGTTGCCCCCAATTCGGACCGGTTCTATAGAACCGGTAGTAAAACTGGCGGGAGGCTCCGCCCACCGACCCCAACATCATCAGGAAGCTTCTGCGCATTCGTACGCGGCCCCGTTGCAAACCGGTAGTAAAGATAAGTAGAACCCACCCCTGATATGCTCTCAGTGTACATAAAAGATATAAGTGATAAATCATGATCATAGTTATCATAAAAATACATTCATCATAAATCATAAGATACAACACTTAATGATAGTCACAGGATACTAAATAAGCAATCAACATAAATCATACTAGGAAACTAAACAAAACTATATAAGTTGTAAAGATACAATTTACGAAGTTATAGTCATAAGTAGAAAAGGAGATAGGTAATAGGAAAGCTGAGAAGATTAATAGTAACGCAGACTTAGTAACTAGTTTGACAGTGTTGAGGGAATTATTTGTTTAGCAGAGTGATGGCATTCGGGAAAAAACTGTCCTTGTGTCTAGTTGTTCTGGTGTGCAATGCTCTATAGCATCGTTTTGAGGGTAGGAGTTGAAACAGTTTATGTCCAGGATGCGAGGGGTATTTTCACAGCCCACTTTTTGACTCATCCAGTATACAGGTCCTCAATGGAAGGCAGGTTGGTAGCCATTGTTACCAACCATTGTTTGTTGGTAGCAAAAATCAAAAATAGTTTGATTTTATTGTCTATTTTTCTAAGGACATAGAACAATGGTGCGAACAAAAAGAACAAATGTAACCTTTGTTGTTAAGGTTTATTATGGCCAAATACTGGATATTAAAGTCCAATGGACTTTATCTAGATCAATGGTATTTAAAAACGTAGAAAGAGGATGTAGAAATGTATTTAAAAATGTAGAAACAGAAAATTGAGCCCAGCAGCAAAGAGCCTTGAAGAATTTTTTAATTAAGCATGGCTTTATTCGCATTTGGTTTGTATTTTAAACACTTCAGCCTAGTAATTATTAAAATATTTCTTCCTTTAAAAGTATCTGTACATTTCTGTGCTGAGAGTGTCATGACAGTGGTCTTCCGATATCTCAGAGGCTGCCACAAAGATGAGGGGGCCAACCTATTTTCCAAAGCACTTAGAGGCAGGACAAGAAGCAATGGATGGAAATTAATTTTAGAGGATTGAAAAGCTCATGAGATTAGGGTGAAATCCAGCAGGTTCTGACAGGTTCTAGAGAACCAGCAGTGGAAATTTTGAGTAGTTTGGAGAACCGGCAAGTACCACCTCTGGCTGGTCCCAGAGTGGGAAGGGAATGGAGATTTTGCAGTATCCTTCCCCTGCCACACCACCAAGCCACGCCCACCAAGCCACACCCACAGAACCGGTAGTAAAAAAAAAATTGAATTCCACTATTGGAGGGACCACAGAACATCTATGATTGGTCTCATGCATAGCAGAGTTGTTCCAGGATGGATAGTTGCCCACAGAAGCTAGGAACCACAGAATCAGAATAACAGAATAATAGGAGACATTATACCAGTGGTGAAATCTGAACCAGTTTGCTATCGGTTCGCTGGTTGCGCGTGTGCGCCGCGCGCCAAAAGATGGCTTGGGAAGTTAGGTAGAAGCGAAGGGGGGGGGATCAGCTGCAGCATGGGGTTTAGCTTTGCTAGAAAGCAGGAAATCCTACTTTCTAGCAAAGCTAAATCCCGCTGCACAGCTGATCCTCCCGCCTCTGCTGTTCTACTTACCTTCCCAAACCTCCTTTTGGTGCGTACTGCGGCACAGTACGCACCAAAAGGAGGCTTGGGAAGGTAAATAGAAGTGAGGGTGGGGGATCAGCTGTTGCCGGTGATTTAGCTTTGCTAGAAAGCAGGAAATCCTGCTTTCTAGCAAAGCTAAACCCCGTACCACAGCTGATCGTCGGAAATACCAGTTTGGAGGAATCGGTAGCTTTTATAACTACCGGTTAGCCCAAAGCTGAGCGAACCGGTAGCATTTCACCCCCTGTCTTATACCCTAACCTTTTACTCACCGAGTGCCGAACAGGTACGTGCTTCGCATGTGCGCGTGCCATCTGCACTAACGCATGGCTCCTCCCTGTGCACTGTGTGTGCAACTGCATGCGCACAGCTTCCGTGTGTGCCCCCACCGTGTGCTGCGCACACAATTGCACCATCTGCGCATGTGCGGTTTTGTGTGGCTCCCCTCTGCGCTGCACCAGCTGCGCACCAGTATTCTCGCGCACATGCAGAGAGCTCCGATGACCAGTTGGGTCCCCTGAATTGTGTGCATCACACCGGAGGCCTGAACACCAGCTGGGGTGCGCACGCACATGTGCAACTACAGGTGAGTTGGGCAACAGCTTGCGTACCCAGAAAAATGGCTCTGCGTGCCACTTCCGGCATGTGTGCTGTAGGTTCGCCATCATGGCCTTATACCTTCCAGACAAGTGGCTGTCCAGTCTCTTCTTAAAAGCCTCCAGTGATGGAGCACCCACAACTTCTGGAGGCAAGTTGTTCCACTGGTTAATCGTTCCATCAAGAAATTTCTCCTGAGTTCTAGGTTGCTTCTCTCCTTGATTGGTTTCCATCCATTGTTTCTTGTCTTGCCTTATTTAATTCAAGATAGTGTCTTGAATTGAGTAATTGAATTCAACTGAATAATTGGATTATTCTATTATTATTCCATTGCATTTACAATTATTCAACTGAATTGAAGTGTTCAATTCAAGATAGTGCCTTTTTTTTTTTTTTAAATTTGATTTATATGCCGCCTGAAGTGGTTCGGGAATGATGAGAGGCACAAGCAAACAAGTGACAACAGCTCTTTAATATACAGTGAGACTTCAGCAAAAACTCAGAGGCTGCAGTCCTCCTTATATACAATCCTGGAGAGACTGTCAGCCAATCAGAAACGTAGGCAGGTTTGAAACTCCCGCTTAAAAGTATCAATACATAACACCCCTCCCTTCCCAGAAGGCACTAACACTCAAAAATTAACATATGTACAAACAAAGTCTCGCAGGTGCTTAGGCTGAGTTCTCGCCCTAGTTGACCTGCGCAGTTCAGTGTTTGGTGAGGCGTCGAGCTGGTCGGAGGGACTCTTTGTCTCTCCCGGCTCCGCCAATGGAACCTCCTGGATTTTGTCCGGGGCGTGGTTATTCCCGGCTGGGAGTGGCGACTCGCTGGGGCGGCGCTGGAACCAGGGCTTGTCAGCTAAGTATTCTCGCGGCCCCGGGCTTGAGTTAGCTGTTTTGGAGAAGTGGTCATAGTTAGGCTCGGACATGTCTGCGTTGATGTTTGCCTCGCCAACCACCCGTTTCCTCAGTTGGTCTATGTGGCGCTTCCAGAGTCTATCTACCCCCACATCCACCGTGTATGATTTTGGGCCTGTTATCCCCACTATGGTTCCTGCAACCCACAGAGGACCGCTGGCATAATTGCGAGCGAACACCGGGGACCCGACCTGAAACTGCCTTAAGCCACAGGTCTCTCCCTTAAAGTTTTCGTGCGAATAGTTAGGGTGAAGCCTGTCCAACACGCACCGGAGCTTTCTCCCCATGAGGAGCTCTGCTGGGCTTCTCCCAGTTGCTGTGCATGGTGATGCATGCTGAACCGCAAGGAATTGATCTATCCTGGCCTGCCAGTCCCCATTGTCTAATCTGGACAGTGCTTCCTTGGCTGTCCTGACAGATCGTTCAGCCAATCCGTTGGAAGCCGGGTGAAATGGGGCTGATAGGGCATGGCGGATCCCCAGGCCGGCCAAGTAGCCTTCGAAAAGGGTTGCTGTAAATTGGGGACCATTGTCCGATACCAAGGTATCCGGCAGGCCGTGGGTGGCAAACAACTTTCTTAGGGCCTTGATAACCGCTTCGGCCGTTGTGGATGGCATTAATACAATTTCGAGCCATTTTGAAAAGGCATCCACTACTATTAAAAACGTTTGGCCATGGAACGGGCCGGCAAAATCAATGTGGATCCTCCCCCATGGGCCTTTTGGTTTCTCCCACTCTCGGATGGGCGCTACTGGGGGATCGGGGCGAGACTCCTGGCAGGGTCTGCACTTCCCCACCCACTCGGAAATGACCTGGTCCATGTTGGGCCACCAGACATAGCTGCGGGCTAAGCACTTCATCCTAACGATGCCAGGATGCCCTTCGTGCAATAATTCTAAAACTCTATCTCGTAGTTTTGCTGGAATTACCACTCTGTCACCCCACAGTAAGCACCCCCCTTGCGTAAACAGTTCATTTCGTTTGTTGGCAAAACCTTGGTACTCCTCCCCGACCACCTTGTCCGGCCACCCTTTCAAAACCCAACCCATAACAGTCCGGATAACAGGGTCTCTATTTGATGCCTTCGCCACCTCGCCGGAGGAGATGGGCCCCAAGGTTAACGTGTCCAACAACAGGACGGAGGTTTCCGGTGTTGGGTTGTCCAGCAGGTCGGGAAGGGGGCAACGGCTAAGGGCATCCGCATGACCCAGGGTCCGCCCAGGCCGATGGACGAGCTGGTACGAGTAGGCCGATAAGAAAATCGCCCATCTAGTTAAACGGGGGGAGAGGGCAGCGGGGGTTGGCCTGTCGCCTGCTAGCAGTCCTAGCAACGGTCTATGGTCAGTCACAAGTTCGAATTTTCGGCCATAGAGGTATTCGTGGAACTTTTTAACCCCCGCAATCGCAGCCAGAGCCTCTCTGTCCAATTGGCTATAGTTTCGTTCTGTGCTGGACAGAGTTCGGGAGTAGAAGGCAATGGGTGCCTCTAGGCCGTTCGGCAGTCTATGGCCTAGGACGGCACCAACTCCTACGGGGGAGGCGTCGCAAACCAAGACGAGCGGCAGCTCTGCATTGTATTGGATCAGGAAACTGTCCTCAGATAGGAGTTTTTTTACTGCCTCAAACGCGGCCGCTTGCGGTTTCCCCCAGACCCATGGTACATTCTTCCCTAAGAGTTTGTGAAGGGGATCAGCGACCGTGGCCTTATCTCTTAGGAACATTGAGTAGAAATTTAGTAGTCCAAGGAAGGCTTGGAGCTCAGCTTTGGATTTGGGGGCTGGTGCGCTTTTGATGGCCCTCACCTTGCTTTCGGTAGGGTGGATGCCTGTGCCGTCCACCCTGTACCCCAGAAATTCTACCGAGGGGACCGCTATCCTGCACTTGTTCTTTTTAAGTCTTAGTCCCGCTTCTCTGAATCTGGACAGGACGTTCCGTACCCTGTCCCCTAGCTGGTGTTCGTCTTGGGCGCTGACTAAGACGTCATCGAAATAGGGGACTACTCCCGGAAGTCCTTGCAACAGGCGCTCCATGGTGCTTTGAAATAAGCCGGGTGCGACGCTCACCCCAAATTGGAGCCTGGTGCATTTAAATGCACCCCTATGAGTCACGATCGTTTGCGCCTCTGCCGTGGCGTCGTCGACCGGTAACTGTTGATAGGCTTGGGCCAGGTCTAATTTGGCAAAAATTTTTCCGGGGCCCAGGGAGTGTAGTAGATGGTGCACGATCGGCACCGGATAGGCGCTCGGCTGCAAGGCCTTGTTGATCGTGCACTTGTAGTCGGCGCAAATTCTGATTGAGCCGTCGGACTTAACTGGGGTGACTATGGGGGTCTCCCACTTGGCATGGTCAACGGGAACCAACACCCCTTGCTTAATCAGTTTGTCCAGTTCTGCATCGATCTTTGGTTTCAATGCGAACGGCACTCTTCTGGCCTTTAGTCTTACTTGGGCTACGTTGGGGTCTAAGTTTAGTGAAATAGGGGTCCCCACATACTTGCCCAATGTGTCCCCGAAAACGTCCTGGAACTCGGACAGGAGGCTGTCTTTCAGGGTTGACTTGGACATCAGGTGGACGCCGGTGAAGCCCATGCCAAGGGCTCGGAACCACCCCATGCCCAGGAGGCTCGGCAGCTGCTTCGTGACGATGGTCAGCGGCAGGTCTCTTTCGTAGTCTCCGTAGGTGACCCGGAACGTGCCCACGCCTTCGAGGGGGACTCGGTTCCCCTGGTAGTCTAGGATGCGCAGTCTCTGTCTGGAGAGTTGATCCTTCCGGAACGACGGCAGGAGGGTCTTTAGGGTTGTCCACGACATGATGGAGAGAGCTGATCCGGTGTCGATCTCCATCGAACACGGTCTTCCGTTGATCTCGACCACCGTGCTGACTTTGTCCTCGACCGTTGTGCTGGCCTGGTCGATGTGTATGCTGCGGCCATCTCGCGGTTCAAATTCGCGCCGTTTTTTCGCGCCGCCTTCTCTCGTTGGCTGCTTCTGGCGCGCTGATTCCGGTTGGCTGCGGCGCTCACGTGGTTTGAGTCTTCTGGGCAGAGTGGCTCTGCAGACTCGCGCCAAGTGCCCTTTCTTCTCGCAACGCCTGCAAATAGCCTCTCTGTATTTGCAGGACAGTCTATCATGGTGCCCGCCACAGCTGGGACAGCTTCGCCGGGGGCTGCCAGTGTCTTTTCTCCGGTGCTCTGTTCGGAAGACGTCCTCATCCGACTCGGACTCCGAGCTGGATCCGGCGTCTTCTCTGTGCACCGGGGCAGACTTGGGGCTGTCTTTGCTGGTCGGCGGACGCTGTAGCGTTTCAGCGGCCTTTGTGGAGGCTTCGTGAGCCCTGGCCTCATCAAGGGCTCCGGCAAGCGTCAGATCAGGCTTGGCGAGCAGACGCCGTTGCAGCCTAATGTCCCGAACACCACAGATCAGTTGCTCAAGCAACGCATCATCCAAGTCTCTGTAGTCGCAATGAGTTGCGGCTTTTCTCAGGCTGGCCATGTACGCGCTGACCGGCTCTCCCTCTCGTTGGACGCGCTGCCTTAGTTGGTATCGCTGCACGAACTTGGAGGGGACGGGAGCGTAGTGAGCCCGGAGAGTTGCCATCAAGGTGTCCCATGAGACTGTTTGAACCGGCGTTGGCTCACACAGTGACTCGGCCATCTCGAACACGTCCGGTCCGCAGTGGCTTAGGAATAGGGCTCTCTTTCGATTAGCCGAGAGGCCCTGCATGTCGCTGGCTTCTAGCGAGCATTCAAACCTTGTTAGGTACGAGACCCATTTTTCGCGGGTCGGATCAAAAGGCTTGGGCGGAACGTAGGCAGACATGTCCGGTATGTCTCCTGTGGTTCGCCTCGTCGCCTAGCTGAAGCTCGTGGTCTCACTGGTTGGCTTCTTGTAGCCTCTATCCCACCTTCGTCGCCAATGAAGTGGTTCGGGAATGATGAGAGGCACAAGCAAACAAGTGACAACAGCTCTTTAATATACAGTGAGACTTCAGCAAAAACTCAGAGGCTGCAGTCCTCCTTATATACAATCCTGGAGAGACTGTCAGCCAATCAGAAACGTAGGCAGGTTTGAAACTCCCGCTTAAAAGTATCAATACATAACACCGCCCTTCTCCGGAGACTCAGGGCGGCTTACAATGCGTTAAGCAATAGCCTTCATTCTTTTGTATATTTTATACAAAGTCAGCTTATTGCCCCCACAAACTGGGTCCTCATTTCACCTACCTTAGAAAGGATGGAAGGCTGAGTCAACCTTGAGCCTTGGAGAGATTCGAACCAGCAGAAATTGCAGGCAGCTGTGTTAATGACAGGGTGCATTAAACCACTGTACCATCAAGGCTCTTTGAACTGAATAGCCAAATTCAAGACAGGGTCTTGCTTCTACTGGCAACCCCATCCCACAGAAGGAACCAAAAAATGCCACAAACAAGCCATGACGTCACAACACTTGCTCAGAAAGGCAAAAGTAACAGAGAGAGCAGACAACTCATTTTTTGGTATGGCTAAAAATTCAGAATTATTTTGAATGGATATTTTTAAGCTGCATCTCCTTCAGCTAATATCTGTTGATGATCCTATTCTCCATACATACTTAGGTTCTTGAAGAAATTAGGCTCCACTTTTGTCTCTCCCTTCTTCCCATCATGCTGTGGCCACAGGTTCCACACATCAAACATCCGTGCACATATTTCCAGGCTTTGGTCACAGGATGACCATTTCCAAGTGGGCAGGAGAGCTGTCAACACTTTCAACAAGTTTTTATGAACAAATACAGTTCGTTCCTTCTCCCTTTCCCCCTCCCCCACTCTCTCTCCCTCCCCCTCTTTCTTTCTCTTTCTCCCCCCTCTTTCTTTCTCTCTCTCCCTCTCTCTCCCTCTCTCTCCCCCCTCTCTTTCTCCCTTTCTCTCCCTTTCCCTCTCTTTCCCTCTCCCTCTTTCTCTCTCCCCCTCCCTCTTTCTCTCTCTCCCTCTCCCTCTCCCTCCCTCTCTTTCTTTCTCTTTCTCTCTCCTCCCTCCCTCTCTTTCCCTCACCCTCTCTCTCCCTCCCTCTTTCCCTCTCCCTCTTTCTCTCTCCCCCTCTCTCCCTCCCTCTCTTTCCCTCTCCCTCTCCCCCCTCTCTCCCTCTCCTTCTCTTTCTCCTCTCCTCTTTCCCTCTCGCTTTCTCTCTCCTCTCTTTCCCTCTCCCTCTGTCTTTCTCTCTCCTCTCTTTCTCTCTCCACCCTCTTTCCCTCTCCCTCCCTCTCTTTCTCCTCTCTTTCCCTCTTTCGTTTTCTCTCCTCTCTTTCCCTCTTCCCCTCTCTCTCCTCTTTCCCTCCCTCCCTCTCTCGTTCTCTCCTCTCTCTCTCTCCTCTCTCTCCTCTCTCTCTTCCCCTCTCCCTCCCCCCCTCTCTCTGTGCATGTGCATGTTTTATAAAAAGAAAAAAAGATATCCCAATAAGTTTTGTGCCAATTAGCCTAATGGAAGTTAGAGGCCAGAAATTAGGACCATTTTATGGAGTTAAATAAGTCAAGCTTTACATGCATTTGAAATATGTAAGAAAAATCCTCTTGCTTTTAAAGAAGTTAGCTGTCCTCTCTCATCTTTTTTTTTAAAAGATCTAAATTGCTTCATGCTTATTCTCCATCCACATTCCTCCCCCCCCCCACAAGCAGGGATTAAAAAAAAAAAAACTCATCAAAGGAAGAATTAAAACCAGAGCTGTTTGTCAACTTCCCTCTGTTGCTGTCCTGTAGCAATTTATTAAAAGGGTGTATAAAATCAATTTTTTTCTAAAGCAACATTCTCTTTCCTGGTTTTTTTGAAAGGACATTTTCCAGAATTCCCAGCAAATATTCTCGTAAGTGTTTATATTTATACTTTTTATGACATCCTTTAACTGCATTCCTACTTTAAAGAGAGGTGTGGGAGAGAAATCGAGAGAGGAGGGATAGGGAACAAGGAGAAAAGAAAGTCAGGCAGGGATCAGGGCTGCAGAAATTCGGCCATAAATAACCTTTTGGACATTTGCATCAGTAGTGGGATCAGCAAATCCCATTGCTACTGGTTTGCTCGTGGGCGCAAACAGCTTACACAGCTTTATTGCCCATGTATCCTACTCCCCCACTTCTAGCTTTTGATGGCAGGATGCCTATGAGGTGCCAAGCGATACCTGGCAGACCTGAGAAACACTTAAGAGAATCCTGTAAAGCACTGTGAAGTGATATATAAGTCTAAGTGCAATTCAGGGGTGAAATCCAACAGGTTCTGGAGAACCGGTAGCGGAAATTTTGAGTAGTTCAGAGAACCGGCAAATACCACCTCTGGCTGGCCCCAGAGTGGGGTGGGAATGGAAATTTTTGCAATATCCTTCTCCCAGGAGTGAGGAGGGAATGGGGATTTTGCAATATCCTTCCCCTGGAGTGGGGTGGAAATGGAGAATTTGCAGTATCCTTCCCCTGCCACGCCCCCAGCCACACACACCCAAATCACACCACGCCCCCACAAGCCACGCCCACAGAACTGGTAGTAAAAAAAATTGGATTTCACCACTGGTGCAATTGCTATTTATCTTGTATTTTCCAATTTAATTTAATTTAATTTAATTTTTAAATTTATATACCGCCCTTCTCCCGAAAGGATTCAGGGCAGTGAACAGCCATCGATAAAAAACATAGAATACAAAATTTCAAAACAATTTAAAACTATATTAAGCAATTTGGCCCAACAGTTAAAATCCCCATTTAAAATTCAAATTAAAATTACACAATTGTCATGTGACTTGGTGAAATTGAATTAACATTTATTAAATAACTTGGAAAGGGTTTTAAATAGCTTCCTTTGATATTCTAAGATATCTAGGGGCTGCCAGTCCTTGCTTCCCTGGCACTAAAGATACCGTATGTACAGAGAGGGAGGTTTTCCTAAAGCTAGGAGTGGGGTCTGGCAAGGAGTAGTGGAGGCAGCAGGGGGGGAGGTTAAACCATGAAAGCTCTACTCCTTTTGTATAAGTATCGTGACACTGGGGACTGCAGAGGGATCAACAGAGGGATTGCATCAAGATCACGAGAAGTGATCATGCTGCTTTATACGGCATTAGTGAAGCTACACTTGGAATACTGCATCCAGTTCTGGTACCCACTATACAAAAAGGATGCTGAGGCCCTAGAAAAAAAAAATGCAGAGAAGAGCAACCAAGCTGATAGCAATAGCCCTTAGACTTATATACTGCTTCACTGTGCTTTCCAGCCCTCTCTAAGCAGGTCACAGAGTCAGCCTATTGGCCCCAACAATCTCGGTCCTCATTTTACTGACTTCGGAAGGATGGAAGCTGAGTTAACCTTGAGCCTGGTGAGACTCGAACTGCCGGCAGCCGGCCATTAGCAAAAGTAGCCTGCAGTACCGGCATTCTAACCACTGTGCCACCACGGCTCTGATAAAGGGTCTGGAGGCTAAACCATATGATTAACCATTGCAGGGTACATTTAGCCCTATCGAAAAGAAGGACTAAGGGTCAGGGGTGGGCTGCTAGGGGTTCGCAAGGGTTGGGGAGAACCTCTAGCTAAGATTCTGTGCAGTTCGGAGAACCCCCCCAAATCCCACTCCTGGCTGGCCCCTCCCACCCCTCCCCTCCCCTCCCAGGAGTCCCCACGCGGCCTGTTTTGGATGCAGGTAAGTGCAAGGCATGTATGGAGGCTTGGGGAGGGAGAAAAATGGGCCTACTGGAAGTTCGGGAAGGCCTGAAACTGGCCCGTTTCCGGCCTCCAGAGGGCCTCCAGAGCCTGGGGAGGCCATTTTCGCCCTCCTGGAGGCTCGAGGAAAGCCTCTGGAGCACGGGGAGGGCAAAAATGCCCTCCCTGCTGTGGTGCAGGAGGCCGACTAGGCCACGCCCATCATGGCCATGCCCACCCAGCAACTGGGCAGAGAATCGCGTGCTAAAATTTTTGAAGTCCACCCCTGTTAAGGGTGATATGATAGCAGTGTTCCAATATCTCAGGAGCTGCCACAAAGAAGAGTGAGTCAAGCTATTCTCCAAAGCACCTAAAGGCAGAATCAGAAACGGCGGGTAGAAACTAATCAATGAGAAAAGCAACCTAGAACTAAAGAGAAATTTCCTGAAGGCGAGAACAATTCATCGGTGGAATGGCTTGCCTTCCGAAATTGTGGATGCCTCATCACTGGAGGTTTTCAAAAAATAGATTTGGACAAGCATTTGACCGGGCTGGCTCATCGCTCCTATTAAAGATTTGACACTTATTTCACCATGAAAATAACCGTACCCTGAGTATATTTGCATCCCATTCATTTCTTCCCAGGACTCTTTTTTTTGCTGCTTTCAATTTTCCATGATATCTGAGAACGGGTTGCTTAACTCTCTGGACTGTGGCTTTCCACAGTCTTTGGGAAAGCAAAGGTGGAACCTGTGGCTTTAGTTGTTTTGTTTTGCAGGCTTGCTTTCCTTCCCCCCACACACCCCATATTAACCACCCAGTGAGTATCTGTTGGAATTGAATCAGCCAATAATCAACGGATCAATGAACATCCCGAGCTAGACACAGCAGGCAGAAAACATGTCAGGATCTCAGAGAGAGATGGCTGGATGAGCCACAGTCAATCGTCACGGGTAAAGGATTCGGCAGCTGAAAGCACAAAGAATTAGACTGCCAAAAAAAAAAAAGAGAAATAACCTTCTATTTTTTTTTTTTTTAGTGCCCAAAGAACGGCCTCTGGTTTGCAGAGCCGGATCTGAATTAATTGTGATGGAACTGTTGTCTTCGGTTCTTCTGCACTGTCTAAATGGATTAATCTGATGAATATTTTAAATGTTGCAACCCTGGTTAAATGAACCCGAGGTCAATAAAGAACAAAGTATTAATTAATTAACCAAATGAAAGGAAACGAAGGAAGGAAGGAGTGCCAGAAACACCTCTGGGAATGTTTCCTGTCACATCAAGTCCAGCCCCCCCCTGAAAAAAGAAAGCTACTCACACCCCTGGGGAAAAATGATGGTCCCCAAAATATGTCAGATTAAAGTTCACTCTTACAGGTGGTCCTCGAATTACAACAGCTCGTTTAGTGACCGTTTGAAGTTGCAACGGCACTGAAACAAGTGACTTGTGGTCATTTTTCACACTTACGACCATTGCAGCATCCCCATGGTCAGTCAGGCGATCAAAATCCAGACCCTTGACCACTGGTTCATATTGCAGCATCCCAGGGTCACTTGGGATCCCCCTTTTGTGACCTTCTGACAAGCACAGTCAACGGGGAAGCCAGATTCACTTAACGTCCATGTTACTAACCAAACAACTGCAATGACCACTGTGGCAAGGAAGGTCATAAAACGGAGTAAAATTGACTTAACAAATGTCTCGCTTAGCAACAGAAATGTTGGGCTCAATTGTCATTCATAAGTTACTTCAGTGGTGGGTTGCTCCCGGTTCTCGCAAACCGGTA
Source organism: Arizona elegans (assembly GCA_022577455.1). Lineage (NCBI taxonomy): Eukaryota > Metazoa > Chordata > Lepidosauria > Squamata > Colubridae > Arizona > Arizona elegans. Next base: position 5,184,900 of record JAKOOJ010000022.1, on the reverse strand, counting down.
GTAAAAGTGGCGGAAGGCTCCACCCACCTGCCCTGACATCATATTTTGTGCTCTGCGCATGCGCAGAAGCTTCTGCACATGCACGTGCACTCCCATTGCAAACTGGTAGTAAAGGTAATGTTGTGGCCCATGAGCGGCCTGTGCAGATTGTAGCTGATTCCGACAACAAGGAGGCTGGTGTGGTGCTGCGTCAGCAGCCTGTGCAGCTGGCGCTCGAGTTGGACAGTGAGGAGGCTGGAGAAGATGTGGTGCCAGAGGCAGGGATTCAGCCAGGGCCTTCAGAACCTCCAGAAGTTCCCATAAGTGAAGAGGATGAAGAGGAGGAGCCTCTTCTCGATGCATGGGCGCGCAGAGCTGCCAAAAGGCAGGAGTGGCTCCTCAGGAGGAGGTCTCCTCGAGAGTAAGGCTTGGGGCTAATTGGCCACTCCCTTAGCCTATTTAAGGAGGAACACCGACTGAAGCAATTTGTAGGGAACAACTTTAGTTCACTCTCCTTCGTGTCTGCAAAATTGCTTCTGAGCTTTCTGCCATCTCTACTAAGACTGTGATTACCTTATCTTAGAATTCTGGTAGGCTGTTAAGACAGTTCATTAACAGCCTTTGAATGATAAAGACTAAGTTATTTGAGTAAAATAAGCTTCGTATAGAGTTTGTGTGTGCTGCGTTCTTTGGGGTCCGTAGCGGGGGCAGAACAGGTAAGTAGAACCCACCCCTGAGTTACTTGTATTAGATTACTACTTTAAACTCAGATATGTAGGTATTATGATGAAATTAACATATTACTGGCATACTAGAGAAGACCAAATGAGGCCGTAAATTGAGGACTACCATATAACCCCCACAGCATTTTACTGATTTTTACAGAAGGTTTTTGTTTTGTTTTGTTTAAAGACCCTTCCTCAATCCTTCTTCCCAAAGTTTCATGTGGCTGGAGCATCTGCATTTATTTCCAATTCCACAGGAAGAACCAATTAGCACGGAGGAAGCACGATTTTCACAGCAGAGTCTGTACAATTTCTATTGTTCTCTCTCTTTTTTTAAAAAAGCTCGAAGTTAACCGAGAACGGATGGTCAGAACGAGCAGCATTGTAAACAGATGGAAGAAGGGAGACTCACCCATCCTTGTTATCGTTTGGCTCTGTCCACCTGCACTGAATCACTAGAAGACATATGTGCAGGGAGTCCTCGGCTTACGACCACCAATTGAGCCCGACATTTCTGTTGTTAAGTGAGACCTTGGTTAAGTGAGCTGTGCCCCGTTTTACAATCTTCCTTGCCACATTGGTTAAGTGAATCGTGGGATTTGCTAAATTAGTCACACGGTTGTTAAGCAAATCTGGCTTCCCCATTGACTTTGCTTGTCAGAAGGTCGCAAAAGCGGGTCACAGAACCCCAGGACACTGCAACCGTCATAAATATGAATCAGTTGCGCAGCATCTGAATTCTGATCTCGTGACTATGGGGATGCTGCAATGGTGAAATCTAAAATTTGTTACTACCGGTTCTGTGGGCGTGGCTTGGTGGTGGTGGGGTAATGTGACTGGGTGGGCATGGCCAATTTTTTTTTTTTTACTTTTAAAACCATTTTTTTCTACAACCTCTAAAATGCTTTCAAAAGGCTCTGACGATCCCAGCTGAGTTGCCTGATCGGCAGAGGCTTTTTTTCTTTTAAAAAAGAAATCAGGCAACTCAGCTGGGATCATCAGAGGCATTTAAAAGAAAAAAAAGCCTCTGGTGATTAGGCAACTCAGCTTGGATCGTCAGAGGCATTTAAAAGAAAAAAAGGGTTTTTTTTCTTTTAAAAGCCTTTGATGATCCCAGCTGAGCTGCGCGATCATTAGAGGCCTTATTTTTTACTTTTAAAAGCATTTTTTTCGGCCGAAGAGGTTGTAGAAAAAACGCTTTTAAAAGTAAAAAAAAAAGCTTCTGATGATTGTGCGGCTCAGCTGGGCATGGAGGTGGGGGCAGAGATTTTTGCTACCGGTTCTCCGAACCACCCGCCTCCATCACTACCGGATTGGGCGATCCAGTCCAAACCGGGAGCATTTCACCCCTGGGATGCTGCCATGGCCATCAATGTTGTGAAAAAATGGTCGTCAATCACATTTTTTCAGTGCTGTTGAAACTTCAAATGGTCACTAAAGGAACTGTCATAAGTCCAGGACTACCTGCATTTGGGTTGTTGTTTTTTCTGCTTTGAAGGAACAACAGCAAAAAAAAAAAAAAAAAAAAAAAAAGTAAAATAAATCTGCAGATCAGCATCTTTTCTGATGATTAAGTGTTCCCTTTCAAAGCTCTTACAGTATAAGAGAAATTTCCTGACAGTGAGAACAATTAATCAGTGGAACAGCTTGCCTCCAGAAGTTGTAAAACTCCAACACTGAGAGTTTTTAAGAAGAGATTGGATAACCATTTGTCTGAAATGGTATAGGGCCATGATGGTGAACCTATGGCACACGAGCCGTCACCCAGCTCAGGTCCACCCCGCATGGGCACACACCTCCCGCTGGCCAGCTGATTTTTGGGTCCGTGCCGCACATGCACGAGGGCCGGGGCACTTACAGGAGACGCATATGCATGCCCGGGGGGGGGGGGGGGTTGAGGGTGCGGGGGGTTGCATGTGCATGCACAGGGGGGCAGGGCGCGGGTGTGTGTGTCATGCACACATTGCATTATGGGTGCAGTCGCGTGCGTGCGCTCTTGCGCATGTGCACCCACACTTTCAGCACGCAATGACAAAAAGTTAGCCATCACTGGTATAGGGTTTCCTGCCTAAGCAGGGGGCTGGACGAAGACCTCCAATGTCCCTTCCTATTCTATTCTATTCTATTCTATTCTATTCTATTCTATTCTATTCTATTCTATTCTATTCTATTCCATTCCATTCCATTCCATTCCTTCGTTCTGTTCCGTTCCGTTCCGTTCATTCTATTCTATTCCATTCCATTCCATTCCATTCTATTTATTCTGTTCTGTTCTGTTCTGTTCTGTTCCATTCCGTTCTTTCTGTTCTATTCTGTTCTGTTCTGTTCTGTTCTGTTCCGTTCCGTTCCGTTCTGTTCTGTTCTGTTCCATTCCGTTCTTTCTGTTCTATTCTGTTCTGTTCTGTTCTGTTCCATTCTGTTCCGTTCCCTATCCTATCCTATCCTATCCTATTCATTCCATTCATTCCATTCTCTTCTCTTCTCTTCTCTTCTCTTCTCTTCTCTTCTCTTCTCTTCTCTTCTCTTCTCTTCTCTTCTCTTCTCTTCTCTTCTCTTCTCTCTCTTCTCTTCATTCTTATTCTTTTTTCCCTATTCATTCTTATTCTATTCTATTCTATTCACAATCCTATCCTATCCCTATTCCATCCCATCCCATCCCATCTCACCCCACTCTATTCTATTCTATTCTTCTCAAACTGAGAAAACAGAAGCCTTCAATGAAACTCTACAGAAATAAAACTTTTGCCTCAATTTTGTGGCCTCAGTGGCACCCCTCCTTCCACCATTTTCACACAGTTTTGCCCACACAGAAGGTTATCTTTCTCCGTGAAGCCCAGAAGCAGCCTGTTTTTCAAAGGCAGAACTCAAGATTAATGGGGATAGAATCTTTTTTTTTTTTTTTGTACCAAAAATGTAAACTAGGCTGGGGAGGGGGGAATCCATTTGAAAAAAGGGTGGGCAAAGGGCTGGAGAGACGTGGGCCGTTTTATCCTGCTCCTCCCTCCCTCCCTCTGGAAACAGAGAACTTCCCACATCAGCATATCAATTGCAAGATGCAGACGGGGAAGGGGGGGTCTGTGGAAACAAGACGGCCTTTGTAGACCCAGGAAAATCACTTTCTGGAATGCCCCGACGGAGCTAAAATGGGCCTTCTCCAGATTGTACTATGTGGCCCAGAATGGTGGAGCTGTCCCTTAGCAGCTGTGGAAAGACTCCTGATCAGGAGTGGGTTTCAATTTAGTTTGCGACCGGTTCACTCGTGCGCGCGCGCTTGTACGAGCACGACGCTTCTGTGCATGCATAGAAGCGTCCAGGTGGGTGGGCGGAGCCTCCCGCTGCTGCCACTGCCACTACCAGTTCGCCAAATCCGGGGCGAACCGGTAGCAACCTGTTGTGGTCCGCCCACAGCCTGCGGATCTGGCAGCTGAGTCGGACAGCGATGAGGCTGAGGAAGAACATGGGCCAGTCCTGGAGGCTGAGGAAGGCCCAGATGAGGGCTCTGCGTCAGAGGCAGAGATGGGGCCATGGCCATCGGGGAATGATGTGCGGACTTCGGAGCCTCCAGAGGCTGACAGTAGAGAGGCAGAGGAACAGGAGGAGCCTGTTCCTAGTGCACGTATGAGAAGAGCTGCCAGAAGGCAAGAGCAGATAAAGCAGATAGGACGACTCGGGAGTAAGGCCAAGAGATGATTGGCTCCTCCCATAAGGCTCTTAGCCTCTTTGCCGGAAAACAACGTTGAGAGATTTGCTTCTTGTTTCACTGTATTCATTTCTTGTTGGCATCTTCTGCTTCTGAACTTTTGCCAAGAAAAGCCTTTGGCAGTTTGCCTAATTATCCCAAGATCAGGTGATAAACTGAAGGTATTTTGAGAACTTTGCTTTCATTTATTTATTTATTTATTTATTTATTTATTTATTTATTTATTTATTTATTTATTTATTTATTTAATTTGTATACCGCCCTTCTCCAACAGGATTTAATTTGGAATATGCTGAGAATGAGTTAATTCTCAGCTGTTTTAATAAAATCAGTTTGTTTTTTGAAACTGTTTTGCATTTAATATTAACGACATGGGCCTGGGTCACAACACAACCCACTACTGCTCCTGATGTCCAACTTCCTGCCAGGATGGTTACACTTAGTCCTCAATTTACAACAGTCCTCTTAGTCACCGTTCAAACTTACAACGGCACTGAACAATGTGATTTATGACCGTTTTTTTTTCCACTGTTATGATTGTTGCCTCCTCCTCCTGTTCACGTGATCCAAATTCAGACGCTTGGCAAACTGGTTCATACTTATGACCGTTGCTGTGTCCCAACAAGGTCATGGGATCCCCTTTGGCGACCTTCTAAAAAACAAAGTCATGGGGGAAGCTAGACTCACTTAACAACCAGGTTACTAACTTATCAACCGCCACGATTCATTTAACAACGGTGGCAAGAAAGATTGTCAAACGAGGGAAAGCTCACTTAAGAACGGTCTCACTTAGCAACATAAATTTTGGATAGCTATAAGTCGAATAGGACTGCCTATTTTCTACTTTATGGAATGGAATATGCTTTATTAACCTACTATAAAAAAGATGTTGAGACTTTGGGAGAAGTTCAGAGAAGAGCAACTAAGATGATCAAAGGCCTGGGGACTAAGCCATATGAAGAACAGCTGCAGGATTTGGGTTTGGCTAATCTAGAGAAAAGAAAGACTAGTGGTGGCATGATAGCAGGATTCCAGTATTTGAGGGGCTGCCACAAAGAAGAGGGAGCAGTGGTGGGTTTCACTTACCTGTTGTGGCCCCGCCCTCTGAGCCTGTCCAATCGGAGGAAGAAAGCTCCGAGCATGAGGAAGAGGAGTCAGCCAGGCCTCCCTCTCCAGGCCCTCCCCTCTGGCATTGTCTCAGGTGCCGGCCGAGGGAGAGGAGATCAGCAGGGAGACAGCTGGTTCGTCTCAGAGTGACGATGAAACATCATTCCTGGACGCACGCCTCCGAAGGCGTGATAAACGATTGCAGCAACTTAGGAGGCGTGCTAGGGATTAGAACTGAGTCACTGGACCACACCCCAGAGACTATATAATAGAGGGTAGTGGTCAGGGATCCTTGTGACGAACAAAAGCAAACCTTGGATAGTCACTAAAGCCTCGTCCGGAACTGCTGAGAGAAAGATTTATAGTGTCGGACATTTGGACTCTTGAGTATTTATCTTTCTGTTTTACTGAGAAAATAAAGTCACTTGGCAGACGGTGTGTCTATCGCTGCCAAGTGGGAGATAAGACCTGGGTGCGTTCCAAAGTGTTTCCTTAACCCTTGGCTGGCTGTGTTTGTGTGTGTGTGGGGACGGGGACAGATCATTACCTTTGCTGCTGGTTTGCATCCACGCACCACTTCTGCGCATGCACAGAGCGTATTTGATGACGTCCGGGTAGGTAGGCGGAGCCTCCCGCTGTCGCTACCGGTTTGCCAGAACCGGGGCAAACCAGCAGCAACCCACCACTGAGAGGGGGGTCAAATTATTCTCCAAGTCACCAAAGGCCAGGACAAGGAAGAATGGATGGAAACTAATCAAGGAGAGAAGCAACCTGGAATTAAGGAGAAACTTCCTAACAGTGAGGACAATTAACCAGCTTGCCTCCAGAAATTGTGGGCGCTCCATCACTGGAGGGTTTTTAAGAAGAGACTAGACAGCCACTTGTCTAAAACGGTATAGGTCTATGATGGTAAACCTATGGCACGCATGCCAGGGGTGGCACGCAGTGCCCTCTCTGTGGGCACATGAGCCGTCGCCCCAATTCAGCTCCACAATGCATGCACATGTGCCTCCCAGCAACCAGCTGGTCTTTGGGTCTCCGCCATGCCTGCGTGGGGGGAGGGGCGTGTGTGTGGGGCACGCGCACATGCGTGGGGGACGTGGGGCATGCGGTGGCCCTGAAGGCACATGTGCGGGGAGTTGGGTGCATGTGGGGACCATACACGCATGCACAAGGGGCGGGGGGCCGCAGGTGAATGCATGGGGTGGGGGCCATGCACACATTGCATTTTGTTGGTTCGGGCGCGTGCAGCACATCCGCATGCACTTTGGGCACCCAGTCCGGAAAAGATTAGCCATCACTGTTATAGGTTCTCCTGCTTGAGCAGAGGGCTGGACTAGAAGCCTTCCCAGCTTCCTTCCAGCTCATTCATTCTATTCAATGAATGGCAATTAGTAATAAAAAAGAAGGAGACTTCCTTGATATTCTGGGAATAACTAGAATGCTACATGTACAAGGACACTGTTTTGTGGTGTATTAATGGTGTCACAATCCGCAATGGATGCCGTTCAAGCAGGCGTAACCCATCCTTCCCCAACAGGAAACCCTGTTCTCTCTCCTAATTGCTTCCTTTCTCTCCCACCCACTAGCCCTCGGCTCTCCCAGCATTGCCCTTGAGCCTTTTCAGAAAAGCATCCCCGGAGGAAAAGGCCTGTAGGCACCTCACCACTGATATAATCCCTGGCTGGGTTCATTCTTCCAAGTCTCCCCTTTTGCAAACGAGGCCAGAAAGTTTCCAAGTCAGCTCAGCCCACGAGCTAATTGGCTTGAAGAGGCTGCTGAACCCTGTTAATGGAGACCGAAATGAGGTGATGATATTATACCTCCTGTTTGGCAGAAAAGCTGCCCTCCCTTTTCCTGCCTCGAGGAGGTCCCCACTCACGACAAGGGGAAGAAAGAATGTATGAAGGGTCCTTCCCTTCCCCTCCCTTCTGCCGATCCGGTAATCTGCCTCCTCGCTCCCTAATTAGACTGTGATACAAGGAAAGAGAAGAGAAGATCAGCCATGCTTTTTCTTCCTGCGTGTAAAAAAACACCAGGCCTAAACAATCATCCTTTGGGAACGGAGACTATTTTGGAAGGCAGAGACAAAGCCGGCATTCCGAAGGGGCAAACAGAGCTGAGGGCCAGTTGGCACCCAGTGAACTCATTGGTGCCAGATTTCATGCAAAAGACAGTTCATTTGGGGAGGCAACCAGAGGGTGAGTAATGTTAGCAATCAATCAATCCAGAATAGAGCTGGAAGGGACCTTGGAGGTCTTCTAGTCCAACCCTTTGCTCAAGCAGGAGATCCTATACCCATGGTGGCGAACCTAATGGCACGCGTGGCACCAGACCACCCCAACGATGCCCTTGAAGTGATGTCCCGGTGCCTGGAGGCTGTACGGATCTGGATGGGGAGGAACAGGCTCAGGCTCAACCCATCCAAGACCGAGTGGCTGTGGTTTCCGACGTCCTGATATAGTCAGCTGGTGCCATCACTGAATATTGCGGGCGAATCATTGGCCCCCACGGAAGGGGCTCGCAACTTGGGTGTCCTCCTGGATTCACAGCTGTCTTTAGAAGAGCACTTGACGGCCATGACTGGGAGGATTTTTCATCAGGTTCGCCTGATCCGCCAGTTGCGTCCCTTTCTAGATCGGGACTCCTTACGCACGGTCACTCATGCCCTCATCACCTCAAACATGGACTGTTGTAACGCTCTCTACATGGGGCTCCCCATGAGGAGCACTCGGAGGCTCCAACTGGTGCAGAGTGCGGCCGCGCGGGTGGTGATGGGAGTGACATGGCGCTCCCATGTAACACCTCTCCTGTGCGAGCTGCACTGGCTCCCGGTGGTCTTCCGAGTGCGCTTCAAGGTTTTGGTTATCACCTTTAGAGCGCTCCATGGCTTGGGACCTGGTTATTTACGGGACCGCCTACTACCACCAATAGCCTCCCACCGACCAGTACGCTCCCATAGAGAGGGGCTCCTCCGGGTGCCGTCGGCCAAACAATGTCGACTGGCGGCCCCCAGGGGGAGAGCCTTCTCTGTGGGGGCACCTACGATCTGGAACGAGCTCCCCCCGGAGATACAGAGGATCCCGGATCTGCGCACCTTCCATCGCGCGCTCAAGACTTTCCTATTTCATCAAGCTGGCCTGACCTAAGTCTTTCCCCTTTTTAAATGGAAATTTTAAATTTGTTTTTAAATTATTGGGGTTTTAAATTTGTTCAGCCAAATTATTTAATTCGTTTTATTCTATTTTAAATTTTGTATTTATATGTTTTATTCTATGGCTGTTCACCGCCCTGAGTCCTTCGGGAGTAGGGCGGTATACAAATTCAATAAAAACAAAAAAACAAAAACAAAACAAACGCCATCCGTCGCCTCAGCCCAGCTCTATTGCACATGCGTGCGCGCCTCCCGCCAGCCAGTTGGTCTTCAGGTCTTTGCCACGCATGCGCAGGGAGCCGCTCGCATTGCATTTTGGGGGTTCACGTGCACACTTTTGGCACTCGGTGCCAGAAAGCTTAGCCATCACTGTCCTACACCATTTCAGATAGCTGGCTGTCCAGTCTCTTCTTAAAAGCCTCCAGTGATGAAGCTCCCGTGATTTCTGGTGGCAAGCTGTTCCACTGGTTAATTGTCCTCACTGTTAGGAAGTTTCTCCTTAATTCCAGCTTGCTTTTCTCCTTGATTAGTTTCCATCCATTGTTTCTTGACTTGCCTTCTGGTGCTTTGGAGAATAAGTTGACCCCTTCTCTTCTTTGTGGCAGCCCCTCAAATACTGAAATATTGCTATCATGTCCCCCCTAGTTCTTCTTTTCTCTAGAGTGGCCATACCCAGTTCCTGCAATTGTTCTTCATATGTTTTAATCTCCAGGCCTTTAATCATTTTAAGCAAGGCCTCACAATCCAGGAACAGACAAAACTGGTGCGCAACACACTGTTGTGCAAAGGTTGTCCTGACCTCATGCTCCCACCTGCTTCTTGAGTAGAAGTTGTGAGTCCGGGAGAACTCGCAAATTGTGGCCTGGGTCTACCTGGAGCAGTGTCACCCCATCCCGTACCAAAAATGGTAATGTCCCAGTTTCAGAGATGCTCAAAACCCAATCACTCGATTGTTGACTCGTTCTCCATCTTAAAGCCTCCAGCTTAATTCACCTCCATAGCATTGCTTAATTCACCAGGGGCAGAGAGAGAGAGAGAGAGATACAGGTAATTTTTTTTACTACTGGTTCTGTGGGTGTGGCGTGGTGTGGCTTGGTGGGCGTGGCTTGGTGGGCGTGGCAGGGGAAGGATACAGTAAAATCTCCATTCCCTCCCGATTAGCTGGGACTCAGGAGGCAGAGAATAGATGGGGGCGAGGCCAGTCAGAATTTTTACTACCGGTTCTCTGAACTACTCAAAATTTCCGCCAGCTATTCTCCAGAACTGGTCAGAACCTGCTGAAATCCACCTCTGCTTACTTCCTCTGTTTATGTTTATACCTATACCTGCTATCTTGTACATGTTTGACAAACTAATAAATAAATGAATAAATAAAAAGCAGCAGCATTTTCAGAAGGGATCCTCCTCATGTCATTTGAGCACATTTGATGCCCTGTGGAGAACCGCACCATATATGTCACAGGCATACGAGAGAGAGATGGGCTCTTCCCAAAGTGACGCCTACAACTGGAATTCATGCTGCCTTTGTCTGTTAATTGAACTGAATCAATTTAAAGCACTTTGAAGTGCAGAAAACACGAGCCAGTGATCGCCAGGGAGGTCATAACCTGGAAGATCTGGCCGACAGCAGCCAAAACTGTGGGCTGGGAAAAGAGGGGAGGGGGAGGGAGAAGGGTGTGTGCTTTTCTTCTTCAAGTTATTTGTTTTAAAGATCTAGAAGGATTTGGCAGAAGGATCTGTTTAAAACTTGATTTTGAGAGTGGAGGCATTATGGAAAAAGAGTTCCAAAGTTTTATTTATTTAGCGCTTTCAAGTCATTGTTGGCTCCTGGCCACTGTCTGGACAAGTCTCCGTAGTTTTCTTGACAGGTTTTCAGAAGTGGTTTACCAATGCCTGTTCCTAGGGGTGCGAGGGAGTGGCTGGCCTGAGGCCACTCAGCAGCCTTTGTGCTCATGGCAGGATTAGAACTCATGGTTTTCCCGTTTCTAGCCCAATACTTTGACCACTACAAACATTTGGCTCTAAACATTTTACATAAACGGTTAACAAAGCAAATCTTTTTTAAAACAACTTTGAACAATTGGGAGAGAAACCAAAAAACAAAAACAAAAAACAAACAAGAAATGAAAAAGGAATCTACTTTAGACTCATCATTAAGTATAATTTGGTCTTCAGCCAGCAGTGTGATACAGAGGGATACAATCAAGATCAAGTGAGGTACTAATACCACTCTATAAAGCCTTAGTAAGTCCACACCTAGAATACTGCATCCAGCTTTGGTCACCAAACTATAAAAAAAGATGTAGAGACTCTAGAAAGAGTGCAGAGAAGAGCAACCAGGATGATTAAGAGACTGGAGGCTAAAGCATATGAAGAACGGTTGCAGGAACTGGGCATGGCTTTACTTTACTTTACTTTACTTTTGTTTGATTTAAATACCGCCCTACTCCCGAAGGACTCAAGGCAGTGAACAGCCAACAATAAAATACATACATACAAAATTTAAAAAGCAGAGATAAAATCGAATTAAATAGTTTGGCCCAGACAAATTTAAAACCCCAATCAATTTAAAACAAATTTAACTTTGAATATTAAAAATACTAAAAAATATTTAAAATGTTTAAAAAGAGGGAGAAAGTTAGGCCTAGTCTAGTGAAGAGAAGGAGTAGGGGAGACATGATAGCAGTGTCCCAATATTTGAGGGGCTGCCACAGAGAGGAGGGGGTAAAGCTATTTTTCAAAGCACCCGAAGGCCAGACAAGGAGTAATGGATGGAAACTGATCAAGGAGAGATTCAACCTGGAAATAAGGAGGAATTTTCTGACAATGAGAACAATCAACCGATGGAACAGAAGTTGCCTTCGGAAGTTGTGGGAGCTTCATCCCTGGAAGCTTTCAAGAAGAGACTGGACTGCCATCTGTCAGAAACAGTGTAGGGTCTCCTGCTTGGGTGGGGGGTTGGACTAGATCAGAGGTAAAATCCAGCAGGTTCTGACAGGTTCTGGAGAACCGGTAGCGGAAATTTTGAGCAGTTCGGATAACCGGTGACATGATAGCAGTCTTCCAATATCTGAGAGGCTTCCACAGAGAAGAGGGGGTCAACTTATTCTCCAAAGTACCCGAGGGCAGATCCAGAAGTAATGGGTGGAAGATCGTTAAAGAGAGACCCAACCTAGAAGTACAAAGAAATTTCCTGTAAAGTGAGAACAATTAATCGATGGAATAGTTTTGTCTTCCAAAGTTCCATCACTGGACTTTTTTTAAGAAGAGCCATTTGTTTGAAATAATTTACTGCTTGGGCAAGAGGTTGGACTAGAAGACCTCCAAAGTCCCTTTCAAGTCTGTTATTCTGTATTTTGTTTTGCAAGTTGTCAGTGCAGAAGAATTGTGGCCTGCTATTCTTTCTTGTTTCTAAATCGACCTTTGTCTTAAAAACCTAGCTCTGATTTAAATCGCCCTTAGCTGTGCTTGTGTTAAACTGAATTTTCCGTGTTATTCTGATGCGGTCAGACAACATACTGGTGTAGGTTTTGGGGATTTTTTTGCACCAGCTCCGCAGGGGAGAAAGATACCACGAATATCTCTGGCATCAACTATAGAAACTAGTTTAATTTAAATACAGGCCTTCAGTTCTCCTCTTACTCGGAACTGACAGATAAAATTAAGTCAGAAGACAAAAAGAAACCTTGCTAATCAGCCTTGATATGTACTACACGAGTCAAATCAAGACGTTTTGTGATCTCAATTTCATCTTGGTTTTTTTTAATCAAGACCAGTGGTTAAAAGTGCTTTGAATGAACAAGGATGTCTCACAATCACAGTCGCACAGAAGTCACAACTTGCTCTGGTTGGTGTGGCAGTATGTATGCGTCTGTTAAGGAATAATTCCTGAATTCTGCAAAAAAAACCCAACAACACAGCTCCTGAATTTTCACTGAAAGCTTTGAAATTCCCCAAAGAACAGTTCTGATATTGAGCTAGACTTTTAGGCCAATGCATTGATTTCTTTTTCGTCTCCCAGCACCACAGGCCCTGTCCTGTTTTAATTGCACTTTCTCCAAACACCAAAATGTGCCCTCGTTCTCAAAGGGTGAGATGTTGAAAGAGCCCCTGGAGATAGTGGCAAGCAAGCACTGAGTGACATTGAGTGAGATTCACAAGGGTTTTCTTTCTTGACCCTCAAAATAATGCTTGATTCTACGGGCAGAATCTGTCCTGGTAGATAGATGTTCAGGTAGCAATCAATGGGTATAGGACTGTCTGAGGATGTGTCCATGGGTGTTTCAACATGATCAAGATTGTGGTTTTGAAGCCTGACGGGAGCCACCCTCTCAGTATGACCTGACCCCCCTCCTCCCCACGACATTCCTGGTAGGTGCCATTGAGTTGGTGCTGACCTTGCCATTTATTTATTTATTGGTTCAATTTATATGCCGCCCTTCTCCGGAGACTCAGGGCAGCTTACAATGCATTAAGCAATAGCCTTCATACTTTTGTATAGACCTGCTTAATAGGGCTTTTGCCCCCACCCCCCCTAAGCAATGTTCTTTTTTATACAAAGTCAGCTTATTGCCCCCACAATCCGGGTCCTCATTTTACCTACCTCGGAAGGATGGAAGGCTGAGTCAACCTTGGAACTTGTCACTAGCAATAAATATAGAATATAGAATAACAGAGTGGGAAGGGACTTTGGAGGTCTTCTAATCCAACCCCCTGCTTAGGCAGGAAACCCTACACCACTTCAGACAAAAGGTTGTCCAATCTCTTCTTAAAAACTTCCACTGTTGGAGCATTCACAACTTCTGGAGGCAAGTTGTTCCACTGATTAATTGTTCTCACTGTCAAGAAATTTCTCCTTAGTTCTAGGTTGCTTCTCTCCTTGGTTAGTTTTCACCCATTACTTCTTGTTCTACCCTCAGGTGCTTTGAAGGATAGTTTGACTGCCTCTTCTTTGTGGCAGCCCCTCAGATATTGGAAGACTGCTATCATATCTCCCCTAGTCCTTCTTTTCATTGAACTAGCCATGCCCACTTCCTGCAACCATTCTTCATATGTTTTAGCCTCCAGTCCCCTAATCATCTTTGTTGCTCTTCTCTGCACTCTTTCTAGAGTCTCAACATCTTTTTTACATCATGACGACCAAAACTGGATGCAGTATTCCAAGTGTGGCCTTACCAAGGCATTAAATTCAAAATCCTATTTCAAAAACATTCTAACAATTTATGTGATCTCCCCCATCAACCTGACTTCTTGTCTTTTTTTCCTTTTATTTCCTTCAGTCTTGACAACTGGAATGATTTTTAGGCAATTGTCTGTTTGTTACACATGCCCAAATGATGTTTCTGTTGGCTGATTATCACCTCAGGGAAACACTTGTATTGGTCCTGGACAGATTGTCTTTCTTGCAAGAAAATTATATTCTTAGTAGTCCAGCTTGGCTGATCATAGAACATAGAATAATAGCGTTGGAAGAGAGCTTGGAAGTCTCCTAATCCAACCCCCTGCTCGATCAGTAGATGCTATACCATTCCAGATAAATGGCTGTCTAGTCTCTTTTTTGATGGAGCACCCAAAACTTCTGGAGGCAAACTGTTCCATTGTTTAATTGCTCTCACCATTAGGGAATTTCTCCTTAGTTCTAAGTTGCTTCACTCCTTAGTTCCCAATCATTGTTTCTTGCCTTGCTGTTTGGTGCTTTGGAAAACAGTTTGACCACCCTCATCTTTGTAAGAGCCCCTCAAATATTGGAATAGTGCTATTATGTCCCCCTGCCAGTCTTTCTTTTCATTAAACTAGACATACCCAATTCTTGTAACCATTTTTTGTACATTTTAGTCTCCAGCTCCCGAATCATTTTTGTTGCTCTTCTCTGCACTCTTTCCAGAGTCTCAATGTTTTTTAAATAAAAATTGTGCGGACCAGAACTGGACGCAACATTCCAAGTGCAGTCTTTGTAAAGCGGTAGTATAACTTCACATGATCTGGATTCTATCCCTCTATTAGATCTTGATTCTATCCCTCTTCCTGAGACCTCTATGATCTCAGGAAGCTATGAAGAGAGGTTATACAAGGTTCTGTCCTAGGCCCAGTACTCTTCAATATCTTCATAAATGACTTAGATGAGGGAATAGAAGGGGAATTTACCAAATTTGCAGATGATACTAAGCTGACAGGAATAGCCTACACTCTAGATGATAGGCTCAAGATCCAGATGGATCTTGACAGACTTGAACACTGGGCCCTATCTAACAAAATGAAATTCAATGTAGAGAAAAGCCAAGTCTTACACTTAGGCAGTGGTGGGATTCAAATAATTTAACAACCAGTTCTCTGCCCTAATGATTTCTTTCAACAACCAGTTTGCCAAACTGCTCAGAAAGTTAACAACCGGTTCTCCCGAAGTGGTGCGAATTGGCTGAATCCCACCACTGCACTTAGGCAAGAAAAACCAAAAGGACACATATAGACTGGGTGAAACCAGGCTTAATAGCAGTAACTGTGAGAGGGAACTTGGAGTCTTAGTGGACAACCAGCTAAATATGAGCCAGCAGTGTGCATCGGCAGCTAAAAAAGGCAATGCAATCCTAAACTGCATTAACAGAGAGATACAATCAAGATCAAGGTAAAGGTAAAGGTTCCCCTCGCACATATGTGCTAGCCGTTCCTGACTCTAGGGGGCGGTGCTCATTTCCGTTTCAAAGCCGAAGAGCCAGCGCTGTCTGAAGATGTCTCCATGGTCATGTAGCTGGCATGACTAAATGCAAAAGGCGCATGGAATGCTGTTACCTTCCCACCAAAGGTGGTCCCTATTTTTCTACTTGCATTTTTTACCTGCTTTCGAACTGCTAGGCTGGCAGAAGCTGGGACAAGGAACAGGAGCTCACCCCGTTACGCGGCAATAGGGATTCAAACAGCTGAACTGCCGACCTTTCAATTGACAAGCTCAATGTCTCAGCCACTGAGCCACTGCGTCCCCTTAATCAAGATCAAGCGAGGTACTATTACCACTCTATAAAGGCTTAGTAAGACTATATCTAGAGTACTGCATCCAGTTTTGGTCACCACACAATAAAAAAGAGGTTGAGTCTCTAGAAAGAGTGCAGAGAAGAGCAACCAAGGTGATTAGGGGACTGGAGGCTAAAACATATGATGAATGGTTGCAGGAACTGGGCATGGCTAGTCTAGTGAAGAGAAGGACCCGGGGAGACATGAGGGCAGTCTTCCAATATTTGAGGGGCTGTCACAGAGAGGAGGGGGTCAAGCTATTTTCCAAGTTACCTGAAGATCAGACAAGGAATAATGAATGGAAACTGATCAAGGAAGGATTCAATCAGGAAATAAGGAGAAACTTTCTGACAGTGAGAACTATCAGCCCATGGAACAGAAGTTGCCTTCAGAAGTTGTGGAAGTTTCATCACTGGAAGCTTTCAAGAAGAAATTGGACTGCCATCTGTCAAAAATGGTGTAAAGTTTCCTACTTGGGCGGGAGGTGGGACTAGATGACCTATAAGGTCCCTTCCAATTTTGTTAATCTGTATCAGACAGGTTTGGTTAACACTTGGAGGGGAGACTAAGCCGCAAATATATCCCAAGAAGTGGCAACAGCAAAACTCTTCCACCTCATTGCCAAGAAACTTAGAAGGAATTGTCCATAAAACTCAATTCTTAAGATGCAGATCTGAAACTTCAACATGCCCTGCCAAATCACCCTCTCTCCAATTTTACTTAAACTTGATATACTTTAAACATCCCACAATGATGGAGTCAGAGCCAGACAGGCTGCTACTTATTGTACCGTGGGAGAACAGGGTTAAAGCAGTTGACTTAAACCAAAATAGGAGCAAAATAATAGACATAATTGTACCTTTTTTTAAAATGGTGGGCAATGTGAAGAAACTTCTAAAAGGCTGGGACAGGTTTGAGTGTTGTTGAGTGTTGAGTGACTGGAAATCATTAAATGTGTGGACAGGATAGAGAAAGCTTTGGGATGGCCTTTGCATTACTAATCATCTATGTAAGCCAAGAAGCAGAAACTTTTTCCTTCAAGAAATTAGGGACTTTGTTTGTATCTTTTAATCGACAAGATGCTGTTTATGGCCAGAAGAACATTATCAAATGTAAACTGCCTACTTCTTGATAAGACAGAACAATGTGGGATAGACAGTACTACTACCTGATGGATTCACAGCTGGCTGAACAGCTGCCCTCAATGGGTAATCCTTAATGGGACTACAGCTACATGGACGGAAGCATGTAGTTGTCAGGGTCCCAAGTAACACCCCCAACGAAAGAAAACTCTGAGGCTTGAGTTTCCTCAAAGTTCCGTTTTATTAGAGATGTCATATTGGCACATCTGGGAAAACCTCAATCTGAAAGCTTCCAGGTTTTCCCCACCCAAAGGAAAGTTCAAGTCCCTGTCCAGCATCCACATGTCCATCACATGGCCCAATCCAAGCACCGTCCCAACTGGAGATGCCTTCCAGTTCCAGCCTCCCAGGGGCAGGGCAAGATGGCCTTGACTGTCTGAGAAAAGAATGTTATTTTGACTACATATCATCCTGGCTCCATACAATCCCCCCTCCCAGTTTCCCACAGTAGTAAATACAGCAGGCCTGAAGGCCCAATTCAAAAGATGGCTTCCAGGCCTGACAGTAGTAGGATACCGCAAGGCTCTATCTTAGGCTCAGGACTCTTCAACAACTTCATGAATGATTTAGATGAGGGGATAGAAGAGGAACTCATCAAATTTGCAGACGACAACAAGGTGGGGAGAATAGTGAACACTTTGGAAGATGGGCTCAAGGTTTAGAAAGATCTTGAGAGACTTGAACACAGGTGGGATCCAGAGGTGGGATTCACTTACCTTCCCTATTGGCTTGCAAATGTGAGCGCGCACGGCCTTCTGTGCATGTGCAGTGTTCACACATTATGTCCGGGTGAGTGGGCCAGAGATGGGTTTCAGCAGGTTCTGATCAGTTCTGGAGAACCGGTAGCGGAAATTTTGAGTAGTTCAGAGAACCGGTAGTAAACATTCTGACTGGCTCCGCCCCCATCTATTCTCTGCTTCCCAAGTCCCAGCTGATTGGGAGGAAGTTGGGATTTTGCAATAATCTTTCCCTGGATTGGGAACGGAATGGAGATTTTGCAGTATCCTTCCCCTGGAGTTCTTTCCTAAGAACCAGATTCACAAATAAAGAATAAAGAATAGGTGGAATATATTGGTGGAAGTTTATCAAAGAGAGATCCAACCTAGAGCTGGCGCGCTGGGAGTAATGTGACTGGGTGGGCATAGCCAACTTTTTTTTTTTTTTAACTTTTAAAAGCATTTTTTTTCTACAACCTCTTCAACCGAAGAGGTTGTAAAAAAAAATTGCTTTTAAAAGGCTCTGACGATCAGGCAACTCAGCTGGGATCGTCAGAGCCTTTTAAAAGAAGAGGTTGTAGAAAAAATGCGTTTAAAAGGCTTCTGACGATCCCAGCTGAGCTGCGCGATCATCAGAGGCTTTTTTATTATTATTTTTAAAAGCATTTTTTTCAGCCGAAGAAAAAATGCTTTTAAAAGTTAAAAAAAAAAAAAACCTCTGATGATCGCACGGCTCAGCTGGGCATGGGGGTGGGGGCAGGGATTTTTGCTACCGGTTCTCCAAACCACCTGCCATCATCGCTACCGGATTGGGTGATCCGGTCTGAACCGGGAGCATTTCACCCCTGCCCCAAACCGAACCACTTCAGATGGTGGGGAGGAGGGGAGGGGAACAAAATATGTCATTGTGGCTTACCAGGCTCCCATTTATGCAATGTTATAATTAATAATTGCTAACTCGTGGGAGGAGGGGAAGAAGTTGCCCTCTGTATGATACTAGACTACAGGGTGCGTATTTTATTTCAGAGGGGGGTGTATGACTGTTGTCTTGCCCTTTTCCAGCCCAGGGGGCTTATGATGCTACTGTTTCAAAATCCCACCTGGCTTTGCATGCTACAGAAGACTCCCCCCCCTTCCCCTCCCATCATCGTTTGCTCCCTCCCCCTCCCCTGAGACAGCAGGGATTCGGGACAAGCACCTGCATAAGCTTGTTAGTTGCTTTTTTCCTTTGCCAGGAAAGCAAGCAAGCTGACTGTTGTGATAACAAGCCCCCACCCCCACTTTCCCGGTTTTAATTGTGTGCAGCAGAGGCTGACAGAGGCCATAGTAAAGTCTTTGAAAGGGAGAAGTGAACCTTTTACTCCCAGGCTCCCTCCTCAGCTAGCCAGTCCTTCAGCCTCCAGCTGTTCAGAGCTTTGGATGGAACCATTCTTGAGCGATCATCGCAGCCCAAAACTGACCTAAGACGTGGACAGGACACCTGTCCCTGGGTCAAGGGTGGGCTTCAAAAATTTTAGCAAGTGGTTCTCTGCCTGGTTGCTGGGTGGGCGTGGCCATGGTGGGTGTGGCCTAGTCGGCCTCCTGCACCATGGCGAGTGGGGGCGTTTTTGCCCTCCCCGGGCTCTGGAGGCTTTCTTTGAGCCTCCAGGAGGGCGAAAACAGCCTCCCCAGTCTCCAGAGGCCCATTTCCAGCCTTCCGAACTTCTGGTAGGCCTGTTTTTCTCCCTTCCCGAGCCTCCATGCACATCCTGCACTTACCTGCATCCAAAATGGGCCACGTGGGGAATCCTGGGAGGGGCAGGGCGGGGTAAGAGGGGCCAGCCAGGAGTGGGATTTGGGGGTTCTCCGAACTGCATAAAATCTTAGCTAGAGGTTCTCCTGAACCCCAGCGAACCCCCAGCAGCCTACCCCTGCCCTGGGTTCCTCCCCGATTCTGCCTTCTGCCCTACTCCACTAGACTGGTCTGCCAGCATGACCATTATAAACAGGTTTCAAAACAGTGAATTTTCAATGTAGATAATCCTCCAATAGAGCCCCAAATTTCTGTGGTTCAGCAAGACATGTTAAGTGAGTTTTGCCCCATTTTACGACTTTTTCTTGGCACGCTTGTTAAGTGAATCGTGGCAGGGGTTAAATCAGTCACACGGTTGTCCCCATGGGCTTTACTTATTGGAAGTCACAAAAGGGGATCACGACACTGTAACGGTCATAAATGTGAGTCAATTGTCAAGGATGTGTGGGAAGCCACTCCTCCCTCCTAGAAGAATGAAATATTTTGAGAAATATTTAAAAAGGCAGGAAAAATATTTTCCCTAAAAGGAAAATAAAAATCTTAAGGGAGACAGAAATTCTGAACCCCAGCTCCCTACTCCCAGCAGATATTTTGTGCCCATAACGAAAGACTGGGCCATCCTAGCTACAAAACAAAAGACCTCCAGCTCCAGGATGATGGGATTAAGACACGATCCTTCAGGACATAATAGGATTACCCCAACTACCATTTAGCAGAAGGCACAGTGCTCACCACATTGCACAATCTTCTAAGGGCATTGCATCACTATCCAAACTTTACCCAAACTTAGCTCAGACAACCTACAGAGCCAGCTATGACCCTACAAAAGCCAATAGAATACATGCTCTTGCACAGGAACAGAAAGCTCAAGTGCAAAGCCCAAGAGAAGGTATAAAAAACTCCATGTGGTCAGCTGCCCAGAACCCATGTGATTCTGCTTCATCATTAAACCATCTTTCCAATCAGCCTCCATGTTTCCAGCTTGGAACTGAACCAGGTGGATATTTCTTCCAACATATCCCAATTTTGATCACATGACCACGGAGATGCTGCAATGGCCGTGAGCGTGGAAAATGGTCGTGTCACTTTCCTCAACGCCATTGTAACGTCAAATGGTCACTAAATGAACTGTTGTAAAGTTGAGGACTACCTGTACAGACTCTGTTAGTCTACCTTCTCCTTACTTTCTTAGTTTTATTTCACCTCCTCACTTCTCCCTCAAGAAAAGTCGTTCGGCTTTTCCACATAAGGCTTAAAAACATGGCTTGGAGGAAGAAAATCCTTTTGAAACACCGAGTGACGATAAACAGATGCAGGTCGACATCCTTCTGGAAACTTTAATTGAATCCCAAAGGTCTTTTTCCAATGGAGGGCATGGGGCGGTTTTAGAAGATGAAAAGGTGAAAAAGAAAATGTGCTACCAACAGCAGAAGCAGCCCCTCTGCCTTTCTCAGCATTCACGTCCATCCGCAAAAACATTACCATATACTAAAAGGCATCTTCTCAAGTATCCGAAAAAGAAAGTCGAACAGCAGAAGGCTCTTTTGCGGAGGGAGAAAACTCCTGAGAAATTAAGAGATAAGATTTCAGCAAAGGGCTAGAATAAATTGTGTTAGCCTTTTTTTTCAGTAACCGTGTGTGGCAGCAGTCAAAAATGTGAACACAATCCTGGGTTGTACAAACAGAGGTATAGAATCAAAATCACGTGAAGTATTAGTAAGCCCTTTATAAAACCTTAGTAAGAACCACACCTGGAATGCTGCATCCAGTTTTGGTCACCACATTACAAAAAAAGATGTTGAGACCTTGGAAAAAGTGCAGAGAAGAGCAACTAAGATTTAATTTAATTTAATTTAATTTAATTTCCAATTTATATACCGCCCTTCTCCCTGAGGACTCAGGGCGGTGTACAGCCAAGATAAAAAACATAGAATACAAATATTAAAACATTTAAAAATATATATAGATTTGGGCCGAAAGTTAAGAATAACAAACTAATTAAAAAATTTAAAATTTAAAAATTTCTTCTAAGCCAACCCGGCTTGCTGGAAAAGATGGGTTTTCAGGGAACGACGGAAGGCATTGAGGTCATGGATTCTCCTTATCTCCGGGGGCAACTGATTCCAGAGAGTGGGAGCCCCCACAGAGAAGGCCCTCCCCCTGGGGGCCACCAGCCTACATTGTTTGGCTGATGGCACCCTGAGGAGGCCCTCTCTGTGGGAGCGCACGGGTCGATGGGAGGTCGTTGGTAGCAGCAGGCGGTCTCGGAGATAGCTAGGCCCTATGCCATGGAGCGCTTTAAAGGTGATAACCAACACCTTGAAGCGCACCCGGAAGACCACCGGGAGCCAGTGCAGCTCGCGCAGGAGCGGTGTTACATGGGAGCGCCATGTTGCTCCCATCACTACCCGCGCTGCTGCATTCTGGACCAGCTGGAGCCTCCGGGTGCTCTTCAAGGGGAGCCCCATGTAGAGAGCGTTGCAGTAGTCAAGGCGAGAGGTGACGAGGGCGTGAGTGACTGTGCACAAGGAATCCCGATCAAGAAAGGGCCGCAACTGGCGAATCAGGCGAACCTGATAAAAGGTCCCCCTGGTAACAGCCGTCAGATGTTCCTCCAAGGACAGCTGCCTATCCAGGAGGACTCCCAGATTGCGCGCCCTCTCCGAGGGGGCCAGAGACTCGCCCCCAATAGTCAGCGATGGAGTCAACTGACTATATCGGGATGCCGGGAGCCACAGCCACTCAGTCTTGGAAGGGTTGAGCTTGAGCCTGTTCCTCCCCATCCAGATCCGCACAGCCTCCAGGCACTGGGACATCACTTCAAGGGCATCGTTGGGGTGGCCTGGGGTGGAGATGTACAGCTGGGTGTCATCAGCGTACTGGTGGTATCTCACCCCAAAGCCACGGATGATCTCGCCCAGCGGCTTCACATAAATGTTGAACAGAAGGGGCGAGAGGACCGATCCCTGCGGCACTCCACAGATGAGAGGCCTCGAGGTCGACCTCTGCCCCCCTGCCAACACAAACTGCGACCGGTCGGAGAGAAAGGAGGAGAACCACCGCAACACAGTGCCTCCCACCCCCAACTCTTCCAGCCGGTGCAGCATGATACCATGGTCGATGGTATCAAAAGCCGCTGAGAGATCTAATAGGACCAGAACAGAGGAATAACCCCTGTCCCGAGCCCTCCAGAGATCATCCACCAATGCGACCAATGCCGTTTCCGTGCTGTGCCCAGACCTGAAACCCGACTGGAACGGATCTAGATAGGATGTTTCCTCCAGGAATTGCGGAAACTGTTGCGCGACCACACTCTCAACAACCTTCGCAATGAAGCGAAGGTTGGAGACAGGACGATAGTTGGCCAATATTGCTGGATCCAGGGACGGCTTCTTGAGGAGAGGCCTCACCACCGCCTCTTTCAGGGCAGCGGGGAAGTGACCCTCACTCAAAGAAGCATTAATGACGCCCTGGAGCCAGCCTCCTGTAACCTCCCGGGAAGCCAGTACCAACCAGGAGGGACACGGGTCCAGTAAACATGTGGCCCCACTAAGTCTCCCCAAAATCCTGTCCACATCATCGGGAGTCACAGCATCAAACTCCTCCCAGATAACATTCTCAAGACTGTTCCTCGTCACCCTGCCCTGATCTACCCAGTCAGAGTCCAGATCCCCCCGGATCTGAGCGATTTTGTCATACAGGTATTGTCCGAAATCCTCCGCCCTGCCTTCTAAGGGATCCTCCCGCACTCCCAGATGGAGCAGGGCGCGGGTCACCCTAAACAGGGCGGCCGGACGATTCCCTGATGACGCAATAGAGGCGGAAAAGTAGTTAGACTTTGCCGTCTTTATCGCCACTAGGTAGGCCTTAATATGCGACCTTACCAGTGTTCGATCAGATTCAGCGAGACTGGCCCTCCAACCGCTCTCCAGGCGTCTTTTCCGGCACTTCATTTCCCTCAGCTCCTCAGTAAACCAAGGAGCCGCACGGGATCGGCATCGGGTCAGAGGCCGCAAAGGCACAACTCGGTCCAAGGCCCCACCAGCCGCCCGATCCCAGGCGGCTACCAGGTCCTCGGCCGAGTCATGTGCTAGATCCTCAGGAAATGGCCCAAGCTCTGTCTGGAACCTATCAGGATCCATCAGGCGCCTGGGGCGGATCCATCTAATTGGGTCCGCCTCCCTGCGGCGAGGGGTCGCGGTTCGAAGATCTAGGCGAAGGAGTGAGTGGTCAGTCCATGACAAGGGTTCCACGTCTATATCCCCTATAACAAGACCACTCAACCACTGGCCAGAGACAAAAATCAAATCCAGAGTGTGACCTCCCCTGTGAGTAGGGCCATGAACTAACTGGGTCAGGTCCATGGCCGTCATGGAAGCCATGAACTCCTGAGCCACCTCAGACGTTTCACCGACGGATGGCAAGTTGAAATCACCCATGACTAAAAGCCTGGGTGTATCTACCGCCACCGTGGCTATCACGTCGAGTAGCTCAGGTAGGGCTGTTGCCACGCGGCAGGGAGCCACGTACGTAAGCAACAAGCCCATCTGAACCCCACGGCCCCACCTCACAAGGAGGGACTCACATCCGGCTATCTGAGGCACAGTGGTCTCCCTCGGACTCAGATCCTCGTTAATAATAACCGCCACCCCCCCGCCCCTCCCCTGGGCCCTCGGCTGATGGAATGCTCTGAAGCCTGGTGGGCACATTTCCACCAGAGGGACGCCACCCTCCGGGCCCAACCAGGTCTCCGTAATACCCGCCAGGTCCGCTCCTCCCTCTTGTATAAGATCGTGAATGAGGGGGGCCTTATTGACCACGGACCTGGCATTGCACAGCATCAGCCGAAGGCCCAGCTCCTGAATATCTAAGCCACCTAGTATCCGAGCGGAGCCTTGGGGACCGGGGCAAGCAATTGCTCTCAAACAGCAAGTGCGAGCCCCCAACACCTGATGTGGTCCCCTGCTCCCGCCATATCTGCCCCTCCCATTCACCGTGCCGATGGTACAGCCCTCATAGATATCGCCCCCCATCCCTTTTCCAATCCCTCGTCCGGTGCCTCCCGGATCATTACCCTGTGCCGGGCACGGCTCTGACCCTGGTGGATTCCCCCCCCCATCCGCCATAGTCGTCTTCCCGGTATCTTTAAAAGAATAATTACAACCCCCCCCCAGAACCCCTTAAAATCTTTAAAAATTTCCCTAAAAAGCCCCATAAATTCTTCCTTGCTCCATGCCATCTCTCCGGACTCCAAAGTCCGTCATCGAGATAGGCCCTCGATAATGTGGGGGGCCAAACCTGCGAGAGGGGAGAGTCTTGCAGGGCGAGGAGTTCCGACACCGAATACATATAGCCATCAGGGGAGACAGTCCAAGGGTGGGGGACCGCTGATGTTACAAGCGTAGGGAAAATTCCAGTCCAAGGTCAGGCTGCCAAGCTCCACTGTCCTCTCACGACAGTGGCTAAGGAGGTGCATATCATTCGGCCCCGAAAGTTTCCAGGGCGGCCGTCTCTCACCAGGCCAATCCATGGAGACTTTGATAGAAAGCTCAGGGTGAGGATAGCAATATTCCACCTCCTCAGGCCTCATGTCCATAGAACCAGAATCCCTCCTGGGATTAGCAGCATCAGGGAATCCAATATCCAGCTCAAGGGAGGTTTAAGTTCGTAAATGTTCGTCAGAGAAGTTCTACATGGTAGGGAATCCAGACAGGCCAGATGGAAGTGGGGAAAAAATTAGGAGTAGTTCAGCAGGCCAAGATGAGTGGGAAGCTATGGTCGTAATTCGCCAAAAGGCCAAACTCAGTCCGAAGGAAGGGTGGGGGGGAGATTCAAACCGCATAAATTTGTAGTCATTTTCCGGCCCCAGTAACCCTCAACCTTCCATTCTAGTGGGTGAAGCTCCCCTATTTCGCCCCCCCCATCCAGCTCACCCTGGGGGGGGGGGTCTCAGGGTCTCCCTGGAGGTAACCCTTCCCTCAAGGGTCATATACTCTCCAGTCACCCCAAAATCAGATCTAAAACCACTGCTGAAGAGTCCTGGGCCGTCTGTTTGGAAGTCTGTAGGCCCTTGGGAGCCGCCCCAACCTTAAGCGCCCCCATCACAACCACCGCCGCGGCCTCCGCAGTCCCCGCCGCCATCGTCGCCATCGGCCCCCCCACGGACGTCCCCAGCCGCCCCCTGCCTCCAAAGATCCACCTCGAGGCATCCAGGGGCGTGGGGAACCTCCGTAGGGGCCTCACAACGCCGATGTCGTCCAGGAGCTGCCGCCGCCGCCGCCGTGACCGCCCGCGACCGCCGCCGCCGGTGCCGCTCCCCTGCAGGCCGCAGACTGCCGTCGCCCACTGCCGTCCTGACGTCATCCCCCTCAGCGCTGGGATGGTCTGGGGAGCTGCCAAAGCTCCCAACGGGCTCCTTAGGTGTTGCTTCGCCCGGGCGGGGGGTCATAGATATTCGAAATGACCCCCCTGAGCCCCCCCAAGCCGAGGCATCACCCCCCAAGAAGCCGAGACTCAGCGTCGGAGCGCCATCTTGGGCATGATGATGGAGACAAAAGCATAGGAAGCATAGTTGCAGGAATTGGGATTGGCTAGTTTAATGAAAAGAAGGATCAGGGGCAGGGGTGAAACGCTACCGATTTGGACCGGTTTGCCTGAACCGGTAGTAAAAGATGCTACCAGTTCGGGCAAACTGGTATTTCTGACGATCAGGGGCTGGCACAGAGAGGAAGGGGTCAAACTATTTTCCAAAACACCTGAAGGCCAGAAAAGGATGGAAGCTGATCAAGTGAGGTACTAATACCACTCTATATAGCCTTAGTAAGACCACACTTAGAATACTCCATCCAGTTTTGGTCACCACATAATAAAAGAGATGTTGAGACTCTGGAAAAAGTGCAGAGAAGAGCAATCAGGATGATGAGGGGACTGGAGACTAAACCATATGATGAACGGTTGCAGGAACTGGGCCTGGCTAATCTAGTGAAGAGAAGGACCAGGGGAGACATGATAGCAGTCTTCCAATATTTGAGGGGCTGCCACAGAGAGGAAGGGGGTCAAGTTTTTTCCAAAGCACCCAAAGGCCAGACAAGGAATCATGGATGGAAACTGAAAAGGAGAGATTCAACCTAGAAACAAGGAGAAATTTTCTGACAGTGAGAACAATCAACCAATGGAACAGAAGTTGCCTTCAGAAGTTGTGGGAGCTCCATCACTGGAAGCTTTCAAGAAGAGACTGGACTGCCATCTGTTAGAAATGGTGTAGTAGGGTCTATTGCTTGGGCGGGGGGTTGAACTAGATGACCTACAAGATCCCTTCCAACTCTGATAAATCTGTTAAGAAAGGGCTAGCCTGGTCCACTTGCAAGCAAATACCAATCACCAAAGGCTAAATATGACAGATTCCTTGTTTGCCTGCTGAATTTGGGTGGCTTGATCGGGTGGGCTTCCTTCATGATTTGTGTATTTAAATATTCCCCCCTTTAAAAAAAATGCACTGAAATGGCTAGATTAACCAAAGAATTACAAGAAAGAGAAGAATCAGACTATTATAAAATATGGAATAATTGGTATAATTGGTTAAAAATCAGAAATATACAAAAAATATAGGGGATATATTACCGATTGATACATATATATATATATATATAATAAAAAATATTATTAGATTAAAGAGAGGTGAAGGAATATATCATAAGTAGAATTGTAGAACGTCACTCTGAAAAAATGCTTAAGAAGAAATTACACTCTTTTTGTGTATATGTTGTATAAATGTTTGTTGTGTATATGTTACGTATGTCTTTTTTAATATTTATATTCAATAAAAACTACTTTAAAAAAAAAGAATCCTGATCTTCATACAAAAACAGCAGCCAAAACAACCTACAATTACCAGTAGAAACAAGAACCCTCAGGCTCCAAGGCTATATGACATGCAAAGATAGTCACTTCTGACAGCAAGAGAAATGATTAAAAAGGAAATTAAAAAAGGCTACAATCTGATATAACCTGCTTTACCTCAGAGGGAAACCTCTGGTTTCATTCATTCAGACTCCACCTGATTTTAAATATTCCTCTGATCTCTCGGATAGGCATTCCCAAGGTTTCCGAAATCACTTTTGGCGCTGGGAGTTATTAAAAATATAATATATGTGAAAAGGCACCCTGACAGAAATTTTGGAGGCGAAGGTGTTAGAACAGCCTTCTTCTCACTGGGAATTTTTGAAGTCGTTTTTTCTCAAAGCAATCTGGATGGTGGCACGCCGGGAGCGATCATACTTGGAAGTTGACAGTTGGAGGTGTGAAGATTTTATAATGTGACAGCAAAAGTATATCGTGACGATAACAATCTCGATGCTAATAGTGCCTAGTTCAATAGAGCCATTTTGGGGGACCCTGGTTTCACTGAACTTCTTGCATGATGCAGTGCGTGGTCCCTTCTACTTCCCTCAGTGTTGTGGTTCTATTACCTCTTAATATTCAGCCAGAAACGTCTTTCTTGAAGTTTCAACCTCCTGATTGAACAGGTTCAGCAAAGAACACATGGACCCCTCCACAGTAACAGTCTTTTCAATATCCAGAGATCGCAATCTACAGTATCTATCTTCCTTCCTTCCTTCGTTCCTTCCTTCTGGAATTTATATTGCCGCCTTTTCGCACATGGCGACTCAAGGCGGATTACAGAATATAAAACTCCACATAAAAACAATACAACTACTAAAAGAAAAGTCATATAATAAATTAATATACTAAAATCACCCCCCACACTCCTGCTCGGGCGACAGCAGATCACATGAGCCATTTAAAGGGCTCCATCCCACTCTGGGTTCCCCAGGCCTGCTGGCAGAACCAGGTCTTCAGTGCCTTCCGGAAGAGTATTAGAGTGGGGGAGAGACAGTCTAATCTCTGGGGGGATGATGATCCAGAGAGAGGGGGCCACCACAGAGAAGGCCCTTCTTCTCTGGGTGCAATTCAAGGTATTGGTCACCACCTTTAAAGCGCTCCATGGCATAGGACCCGGGTACCTTCGAGACCGATTTCTGCCACAAACAGCCTCCCATCAGCCAGTTTGCTCCCACAGAAACGGTCTCCTCAGGGTGCCATCTGCCAAGTTATGTCGGCTGGCGACACCCAGGGGGAGGGCCTTCTCTGCGGGAGCCCCAGCCCTGTGGAATGAACTGCCCCCGGAAATGCGCAAGATCTCCGACCTCCGTGTATTTCGCTGTGCCCTCAAGACCCTGCTGTTCCGCCAAGCTGGGCTATCAATTTAATGATTTTTAAATTGGGTTTTAAATTTTTGGGGTTTTAAATTTCAGCCGAATTATGTAATAATTTTAATTATTTTTAACTGGTGTTTGTCTTTATGTTTTTTAATAGGCTGTACACTGCCCTGAGTCCTTCGGGAGAAGGGCGGTATAGAAATAAAATTATTTATTTATTTATTTATTTATTTATTTATTTATTTATTTATTTATTTATTTATTCTTCTGGGACCCACCAGGTGTATCTCTATAGGGGCAGTGGTGGGGTGCTGCTGGTTCAGACCAGTTTCGGGAAAACCGGTAGTTCCAACCAGCTGCTGGGCCCACCCACCCATCCTATTGCTATCCCATCCTATATAATCACTGGTTTTTCATGCACTCACATTTTCGGTTCTGGCCGAACTGGTTGTTACAGAATGTGACACCCACCTCTGCGTATGGGGATGGGGAACTGCAACATTCCCTGCCTTCCCTGTTACAACTAGTTCAGCTCTTTATATGTTCTCACAAAGCTTCCTTTCCAGACCCTCCATCTTCCTGGTACTTCTGCAGCAGCAAAGCTACTCCATGGGAAAGGTTTCCATTGTGATCCAATCGGCAGAAGTATAATAGAGCAATTGTTTTTGTAATCTACTTTGCTCATGACCCAAGGCAGATTGTACAAAGAATAACAGAGTTGGAAGGGACCTTTTGTTTTTTTTTAAAAAAAATTGATTTATATGCCGCCCTTCTCCGGAGACTCAGGGTGGCTTACAATGCGTTAAGCAATAGCAATTGCTTGGAGGTCTTGGAGGTCTTCTAGTCCAATCCCCCCCGCCCACTCAGGCAGAAGACCCTATGCGGTTTCAGATAAATAGTTGTCCAAGCTCTTCTTGAAAACTTCCAGTGTTGGAGCATTCACAACTTCTGGAGGAAAGTTGTTCCACTGATTAATTGTTTCTAACTGTCAGGAAATTTCTCCTTAGTTCTAAGTTGCTTCTCTCCTTGATTAGTTTCCACCCATTGCTTCTTGTCCTGCCCTCTGGTGCTTTGGAGAATAGGTTGACCCCCTCCTCTTTGTGGCAGCCCTTCAAATACTAGAATACTGCTCTCATGTCCCCCTACTCCTTCTTTTCTCTAGACTAGCCATACCCAAATCCTGTAACCGTTCTTCATATGTTTTTGCTTCCAGGCCTTGGATCATCTTACCCTGTTTCCCCGAAAATAAGACCCAACCGGAAAATAAGTCCTGGCATGATTTTTCAGGCTGCTCGTAATATAAGCCCTACCCCCCAAAATAAGCTCCAGTTAAGATTTGTCAGCCAGATGGATGCATTTAGTACCGTATTTCTCCCCCGCAAATAAAATCTAACCAGAAAATAAGCCCTAATGTGTCTTTTGGAGCAAAAATTAATGTTAAGAGCCTTGGTGGCACAGCAGACTAAAGTGCTATTAAGTAGCACCAGCTGCCTGCAATTACTGCAAGTTCAAATCTCACCAGGTTCAAGGTTGACTCAGCCTTCCATCCTTTCGAGGTAGGTAAAACAAGGACCCGGTTTGTGGGGGCAATAAGCTGACTTTGTATAAAAAAGAACACCACTTAGGGGCCCCCCAAAAGCCCTACTAAGGAGATATATACAAAAGTATGAAGATTATTGCTTAACGCATTGTAAGCCGCCCTGAGTCTCCGGAGAAGGGCGGCATATATAAATCGAACTAATAAATAAATAAATAAATAAATAAATAAATAAGAAAGAAAGAAAGAAAGAAAGAAAGAAAGAAAGAAAGAAAGAAAGAAAGAAAGACCTGGTCTTATTTTCAGGGAAACACAGGTAGTTGCTCTTCTTTGCACTTTTTCCTGATATCAACATCTTTTTTACATTATGGCGTCCAAAGCTGGATGCAGCATTCCGAATTATTTTCGTGCGCTGGTTGTGCTGTGATTGTGTTCCACTAAAAAAATAAAAAATAAAAAAATTCTGCACATCATCATGGCCATTCAAAATCCCTACTTGTTTTAAACAAAAAAAGTTCCAGCCCTTTGAACACATCAAGCTTCTCCCAGATGGAGCTCCACGCTGGAAGAGGTTAGAAGCTCAGCCTCTGGAGCTTCCAATCTGGAACGAATGACGGAACTGTTGATAGCTTAAGTGTACATTTGCTGTATGTGCCATTTAAGCCACTTAGCACTTCTGTTCTCCATTAAACATTCTTTCTCGAAAGCCCACTTCAGAAAAGAGACCTACCGCTGAAGGGGAGCCTCTAATGCAAGCCAGACCAGTGAAGCTGTGCTCTGCCTTTCATCAGCCCCCAAAGGAAAAAAAAAATAAAATAAAATTCAAGATCAGCACTGGGGATTGCAGCAGCTTGTAAAGCCTACAGTCTGGGGAGTGGGGAGGGGTGGGGGCAAGAAACCCTAACAAAATGGTGGACCTGAAGGCATTTCCATTGCAACTGCTTGCAGTCACAGGAGGTGGAAAAAGCACCAGGTCCAATAAGAGCCTTGGTAGTACAGTGGTCTAAAGCAGCCTGTTATTAAGACCAGCTGCATGCAATTACTAAAGGTTCGAATCTCGCCAGGCTCAAGGTCGACTCAGCCTTCCATCCTTTCTAAGGTAGGTAAATTGAGGACCCAGTTTGTGGGGGCAATAAGCTGACTTTGTATAAATATACAAAAGGATGAAGGCTATTGCTTAACGCATTGTAAGCCGCCCTGAGTCTCCGGAGAAGGGCGGCATATAAATCAAATTTTTTTTAAAAAAAGGGTTTGTTGCAGTCAAAATGCTCTGTTTAAACTTTGCAAGACTTACCACAATGTGTGAAGTTTTTTTCTATTTAATGATTGTTCCTTTTCTTTCTTTTTCGGAAGGAATAACAGAGCTGGAAAGGACTTTGGGGGTCCTTTAGTCCAGGACTTTTCGGACCTCAGGGACCACTAAATTCATAATTGTAAATCCCGCGGACTACTAATATGATCTGCCTAATGACTGGCTGGGTGGGCATAGCGAGGTGGTCATGTGACTGGGTGGGTGTGGTCAACTCAATGTTACTCATGTTGAGGGGTGCCTTGCTGAACTCTACTCGCCCCTTCCCTTCCCTCCCAGCCCCTCCTCGCCTGCCCACCTGGGCTCCTTAGGGCCCCAACAGGAAGCAGTTGTTGGAGCTAAGCAGCCACCATGAGAAAGAGTTGGCAAAACAGCTCAGTTCAAATTGGATCTGACCAAGAAGGAGGCTCAGCAGAAGCACCTCACTGAGGACTACGAGCATAGGCTTTCCAAGCAGAGGGAAAACCTGCGGGAGTCCAAGGCCAGGTACCAGTGCCTGGAGGCTCAGTGGGCTGAGATGGTCAGCCAGTTCCAGGCCATGATGCAGTCCCACTGGAACAAGGCCCTCCGGCTCTTTGCCACCAGTGGCACTTCCCTCCAGCCTTCGCCCAAAGCCCCACACCAGGAGGCTGAAGCAGACACCAAGTTGGAATTTCTGCCCCCCCTCCGACCCGCACAAAAAGACCCCAGAGGGGGAGACTCTCTGCAGCAACACAAAAGTTCATTGCGCGTATCCGGCCCAGGGGCTGTCGTTTAAGGACCCCTGATTTAATGCAATATAAAAAATGCAAATAATTTTTCTGCGGACCACCAACATTTTCTCACGGACCACCAGTGGTCCACAGACTGCTTCTCTAGTCCAACCCCCTGCTCAAGCAAGTGGCCCTATTTCAAATGGCTGTCCAGCCTATTCATAAAAACCTCCAGTGATGGAGCACTCACAACTTCTGGAGGCAAGTTGTTCCACTGATTAATTGTTCTGACTGTCAGGAAATTTCCCCTTACTTCCAGGTTGCTTCTCTCCTTGATTAGTTTCCATCCATTGCTTCTTGTCTTGCCTTATGATGCTTTGGAAAATAAGTTATGCCTCTCACTTCTTTATATATTGGGACGCTGGTATCATGTCTCCCCTAGTCCTTCTTTCGATTAAACTAGACATATCCAATTCCAGCAACCGTTCTTCATATGTTTTAGCCTCCAGTCCCCTAATCATCTATGTTGCTCTTCTCTGCATTATTTCCAGAGTCTCAACATTTTTTTTCCATTGTGGTGACCAAAGCTGGATGCAGTATTCCAAGTGTGGCTTTACCAAGGCATTGTAAAGTGGTATTAACACTTTACAATGATCTTTGAAATAAGATAAATTTCTATGCTTTATGCTTTATTTCTATTCTTTATTTTTCCTTCTAATTAAGAATTGATCACAAATCTTAACAGAGATGAACTCGCATGTTTCAACACCTAGAGTGAGATTGGTTCCAGAATGACTTACATTATAACGTTCAGCCTCTTTCAATATTTAGCACTGGCTGTAGTGAATGCTGAAGATATACTTTTCCAAAAATGCTTCAGAGAGGAAAAATGGTACTTAGAGGGTCATTTGTAAATGCTTGTTTTTCAATATTTGGGGTGGCCTATTTTTAGAGACCACCATTTAAGAGAGAGATTATCAGCTAGTAAGTATTTCTTGAACCACAAGCAGAGTACAGAGGGAGTCAAGCTATTCTCCAAAGCACATGAGGGCAGGACAAGAAGCAATGGATGGAAACCAATCAAGGAGAGAAGCAACCTAGAACTCAGGAGAAATTTCCTGACAGTTAGAACAATTAACCAGTGGAACAGCTGGCCTCCAGAAGTTGAAAATGTTCCAACACTGGAAGTTTTTAAGAAGAGATTGGACAACCATTTGTCTGAAATGGTATAGGATTTCCTTTCCCTTCCAACATTTCTATTCTATTCTATTCTATTCTATTCTATTCTATTCTATTCTATTCTATTCTATTCTATTCTATTCTATTCTATTCTATTCTATTCCATTCCATTCCATTCCATTCCATTCCATTCCATTCCATTCCATTCCATGCAAGAAAAGTCGTAAAACAAGACAAAACCCACTTAACAATTTTCTCACTTATCAACATAAATCAGTTGTGATTGTAAGTTGAGAACTACCTGTACAAAACACAAAATATAATTCTAATAAATTTCATATTTCAATAGCTCTAGGATCAGGGAGAATGGCCAATTTCTCCTCTGCAACAGACCTTAAAGACTGTACATGCTCATATGTGCTAACATGTAAATTTCTGAGTTCATACAACATCAGAATTACAAACTAAGCAAATAGACAGGGTTTAGGCCACACCTTCTTAGAAACTAACCCAAGGTTAACACAACCCAGACTTCTAGCTTGTACAAATGCAGCCAACCCCGTTAAAGATGAAGTGTGAACGCAGCCAATGAATGCTACCAGATGCTTTGTGCTGAAAAGGGAAAAAATGCAGATGAGAAAAACCTGATGACCCCAAGACTGGAATGCAGACATTTCCCATGGGTTTCTCCCAGAAATGTTGCTACCAATCTACTTTCGGAAAAGATGCAGATTGCATTAACCCATCTTTGAAAAAGTCCAGTCCAGTGGACTGCATGACCAACAGCCAAATTTTTAATTTTACATTTTAACTATGCTTTAAAAATTCCCTTTTTGAGCCTTTGGACAGGAACAACAAATTTGTCATCATAACAAAGAGAGTGCGGGGGGGGGGCGGGGGGGGGAACCACACACACACAGACACACAGAGACACACACACACAATGTTTTCAAATAGATTCCTTTCTGTTATTTTTTTAAAGGATGGCTGGGGAAGGGCAGGACACCTGTCACTTTTCCTCCGCAGGTGTTTCTCCTAGAACTCCTGGGGGAGTCATGCAAACAGCATCCATTAGAATGCAGAGGGCAGCCCCCCTGCCCCCCGTCCATCCACCCAACCATCGCAGGGGGGCGGGGGGGGTGCTTTGACTGCAACTGACACACTCGGGGTCCCCAGCAACAACATCTGTTCCCTTTCAGCCACAATGGGGAAATCAAAGCTTTTGTTGGGTCAAAAACTTGTTTAAGGAATTTTAAACAGGGGGCAGATTAGCTGGTAGAGGCCACAATCCACCTGGGAGAGTTTCCTTAGCTGCCATTGCTAATTCAAAGCTGGCTTGCGCAGTGATCCTTCGGTGAAAAGGGCAGGCCTTTGAACTCGTTCAGCAGCAGCTGATGGAAACCCAGAAAGGAAGCCCGGATCGTGAAGAAGGCTGGAGACCTGTCATAAAACTGCTGGAGCTGAGAGAACAGCTTGGCATGTGGGTCCGAAGAGCTCCGGGTGTTTTTAAAACTGACCTCATCTAGAGAGAGAAAGAGAGAGAGACATGCAAGCAGTCCCCATGAAGAGGAGAACTTGAAGGGAGGCTGTGACAGAGCTCTGGCAGATTTAACTTCTTCCTTCCTTCCTTCCTTCCTTTCTTCCTTCCTTTCTCTCTCTCTCTCTTTTCATTCCTTCCTTCATTTCTTCCTCTCTTCCTTCCTCCCTTTTTCTTTTTCTCTCTTTGTCTATGTCTCTCTTCCTCTCTGTCTCTTCCTCTCTGTCTCTTTTTTCTCTTTCTTTCTTTCATTCATTCTTTCTCTCTATTTTCTTCTTTCTTTCTTCTTTCTTTTTTTTCCTTCCTTCCTCTCTTTCTTTCTTTCTTTCTTTCATTTTCTTTTTCTCTCTATGCCTGTCTCTTTCCTTCTCTGTCTCTTTCTCTTTCTTTCTTTCATCTTTCTTTCTTTCTTTCTTTCTTTCTTTCTTTCTTTCTTTCTTTCATCTTTCTTTCTTTCTTTCTCTTTCTCTCTCTCTGTATCTTCCTTTCTCTCTCTCCCTCTCCTCTCCTCTCTCCTTCCCTTCCATCTCCCTGGGAGAAGGGCCCAGGGTGGTCAATGCTATTCACAGCACCTTCTTTAATTAGCAAAACCCAAAGAAAATGGAGTCAACCACATCATGGGGTGCAGCTGGACTGAGCCGGAGAAAAGAAGAGCCAATGGCCAATATGAAGATCCGTCATGGGTGGGCATGGGGCAGCCTGTTCAGATGCACGCCAGGACAGGAAACAATGAGCTTAGCAATAGCACTTAGACTTATATACCGCTTGACAGAGTCAGCCTCTTGCCCCCAACAATCTGGGTCCTGATTTTACCCACCTTGGAAGGATGGAAGGCTGAGTCAACCTCGAGTCTGGGGAGAATCGAACTGCCAAATTGTAGGCAGCAGAAGTAGCCTGCAGTACTGCATTCTCACCACTGCACTACCGTGGCTCTTGGTTAGATGACAAAACAGGAGATTTCCACTGGACATCAGGCAGAGCCACGAAGCAGAAATGGATCTCCACGGCCCACTTGCTTTTCCTTGCATAAGCATGAAAGGAATTGTGCAAGGAAAGTGGGAATTTGGCTTAGGTTGCTCCACTTACTCCCCTCCTGGGAGGGCACGTAAGAAGAACAAGTAGAGTCTTCTATACTTCCTGGGTCACGTGCCCACTACCGAAACAGACAGCAAAATGCAGAGACTAAAGCCAGCCCTGTCCGTCCATCTCCAAGTGGAGATAGCTGCTTTTAGTGATGGGGAGTCCATTATGCTGCTTGTGATGCATCCATGTCTCTGTCTTGTCACACTAGTACTAGTAGTGCTTTACAAAGCCTTGGTAAGACCTCACTTGGAATATTGCCTCCAGTTCTGGTCACCAAAATACCCCAAAAAAAATTTAAAAATAAAATATTGAGACTCTGGAAAGATTGCAGAAAAGAGCAACAAGGATGATTCGGAGGGGGTGGGGTTGGAGACTAAAACATTTAAAGAACGGTTGCAGGAACTGGGTATGTCTAGTTTAATGAAAAGAAGGACTAGGGGAGACATGATAGCAGTGTTCCAATATCTCAGGGGCTGCCCCAAAGACGAGGGAGTCAAGCTATTCTCCAAAGCACCTGAAGGCAGGACAAGAAGCAATGGGTGGAAACTAATCTAGGAGAGAAGCAACCTAGAATAAGGAGGAATTTCCTGACAGAACAATTAATCAGTGGAACCAGTTGACTCCAGAAGTTGTGGGTGCTCCAACACTGGAAGTTTTTGAGAAGAGATTTGACAACTATTTGTCTGAAATGGTATAAAGCCTCCTGCTTGAGCAGGGGTTGGACTAGAAGACCTCCAAGGTCCCTTCCTGGGTTATTCTGTTATTACTTATGATGTGCATCTTCTCATCTCCAGATCGCTAGCACGCACCTAGTTAATGGGGTCTCTCCATTGGTCAACTTCCCAGAAATGTTTGCCGGGTGATGCTATTATAAATTTCTCCCAAAAAAATCCCCATTAGATCACTCATTCACTGCTGGATTTATCTTGATTTCATCGGCTGTTATGCCAATGGTACATGACCAGGAGTGAATGGCAATAACTGTTGAGGTTTTAATTTTAACGGATTTGTTTTACTGCCGTGTATTAAAATTCTCAGCCCATCTGGTCATTTCAAGCAACAAAGCTCTTTGCATGTGTGTGTGTGGCCAGGGGCGATTCCCCCCACCTTATGCTTTGCTCGAAAGCCTGTACTTTCTTACCAACAAATAATAAAAACGCCCTTGTTAAATTTATATTTTAAAAAAAGGGTAATTGGGACAATTCCAGGAAGTTCAGCTTTTTACGAATCGTTATTTCCTACACTCCAGAGGGAGAAAATAGTCCTTTTTACCTCCTTTGATGTTCCCCATCCTAAATTTATCAGCGGGAGAAAACGCTTCCATGTGTTTTGGGCCCTGTTGCTCCGTTTGCGAGTTTGGCAGGGGGAAAAAAATGCTCTGTGAATAAATTACAGTCGGTGATTTGAGGAGATGCTTGTGGCTTCAGGCCTTCTTTTGGGTTACTGATGCTGGGATGGGCTCAGCCGAATTGGCCAGGAAAAGCATCTTCCCAGACAGAGCATCGAGCCAAGATAAAGAGGAATGAAGCTCTACCTCCCACAGCAGACACTGGCAAAATGGCAGTAGCCAAAAAATCCAGAATTAGAAGAAACTTCTAAAAAAACACACACTAACACAGACACAAATACACACACACACACACACGCCAGTGGTGGGTTGCTCCCAGTTCTATCCGGTTCTTGCGAACCGGTAGTAAAAGCAGCGGGAGGCTCCGCCCACCCACCCGGATGTCATAATGGACAATCTGCGCATGCGCAGAAGCGCACAAGTGCACACACACCAGTGTGGGTTGCCCCTGGTTCTGACCGGTTCACAAGAACCGGTAGTAAAACCGGCGGGAAGCTCCACCCACTGCCCCGGATGTCGTCATAGGCGATCTGCACATGCGCAGAAGTCTGACGCATGCGAGTGAAGTAAGGTTACGCGCATGATCCTGTTGCAAACCAGTAGTAAAGGTAAGTAGAACCCACCCCTGCACACACACCATGTTTGAGGCAGTGGTGGGTTTCAAATTTTTTTACTACCGGTTCTGTGGGCGTGGGTTGGTGGGCGTAGCAGGGGAAGGATACTGTAAAATCTCCATTCCCACCCCACTCCAGGGCAAGGATTCTGCAAAATCTCCATTCCGTTCCCAATCCAGGGGAAGATTATTGCAAAATCCCCATTTCCTCCCAATCAGCTGGGACTTGGGAGGCAGAAAATAGATGGTGGCGGGGCCAGTCAGAATTTTTGCTACCGGTTCTCCGAACTACTCAAAATTTCCGCTATCGGTTCTCCAGAACTGGTCAGAACCTGCTGAAACCCACCTCTGGTTTGAGGTACAGGCATCCATGACGAACAAGCAAAGCCATCGCAAGAAGCATGAAGCAACCACATGTGATGCCCGCTCTCTGGGAAAATTCATATCATTCCATTTTATTAATAGTGGAATGAGGAGGCGACCGCCAAAGATCTGGGTTTAAATCAACACTGGGGAAAAATCTGCTTTAAATCAGTCACTGAAACAAATGAAACGTATCAATATTTTTTTTTAAAAAAATAAAAATAAAAATGGAATGCAATGCAATGTATAAAAGAAGAATGCTGGGCCATGCAATGTTTTAATATATTTTTTTTTCTTCTTCCCTGGGATGACATAATTTGCATCATTCACGTGATGCTATGATATATCTGACGTCATTGGCCCCTGGACAGCCTGTCTTTACTTCCAAGCATATTTTGCAATCTGATGGGCTAGATTGCTGCCTTTTAACAAAGAAAAGCTTTAATCCTTAGGACTGTATTTCCTGTCATCTGGATTTGTATCACACAAGCCTATTTATTTGCATGTACTACATCTGTTTTCAGCCTTGCGTTGCAGGAGGGGGAAGAGATAAGGGCAGCCTTATGCCTTTTGCCAGACTCTCGTGTCTTTTGGTTACAGCGTTGCTCATGCTTTCGATCAACCCCTGGAACTCCCTCAAATCTCGCCTCCTGAATTGGGCAACCGTTGGCGGGAAAACGGAGAAATTCCTTCTCTGGGTTTATTCATTTATAAATAATCAAAAAAAGTATGCAAAATATAGAATACAGAGTAATAGAGTTGGAAGGGACCTTGGAGGTCTTCTAGGCCAGAGGTCTCCAACCTTGGCAACTTTAAGACTTGTGGACTTCAACTCTCAGAATTCCTCAGCCAGCTTTGCTGGGAGTTGAAGTCCACAAGTCTTAAAGTTGCCAAGGTTGGAGACTCCTGTTCTAAATCAACCCTCTTCTCAAGCAGAAGACCCTATACCACTCCAGACAAGGAGCTGTCCAGTGTCTTTTTGAAAGTCTCCAGTGATGGAGCACCTACAACTTTTGAAGGCAAGTTGTTCCACTGCTTAACTCTTCTCACCATTAGATAGAAACCATTAGTTTCTCCTTCGTTCTAGGTTGCTTCTCCCCTTGATGAGTTTTCATCCATTGCTTCTTCTCCTGGCTTCTGGTGCTTTGGAAAATAGGTGGACCCCCTCATCTTTGTGAAGGGGTCCACCTTCTCAAATATTGAATGCGGAAGAGCGTAGAAAAGAGCAGCAAAGGTGATTAGAGGGCTGGAGGCTAAAACATATGAAAAAGGTTTGCAGGAACTGGCTATGCCTAGTCTAGTGAAAGGAAGGACTAGGGGTGACAGGATAGCAGTGTTCTAATATTTGAGGAGCTACCACAAAGAAGAGGGAGTCAAGCTATTCTCCAAAGCACTGAGGGTAAGACAAGAAGCAACGGATGGAAACTAACCAAGGAGAGAAGCAATCTAAAACTAAAGAGAAATTTCCTAACAGTGAAAACAATCAACCAGTGGAATGGCTTTTGCCTTCAGAAGTTGTGGGTGCTCCATCACTGGAAGCTTTCAAGAAGGGACCGGATACCCACTTGTCTAGAATGGGATAGGGTCTCCTGCTTGAGCAAGGGGTTGGACTAGATCTCCAAGGTCCCTTCTAACTGTGTTAGCACTTAGCACTTATATACCGCTTCACAGGTATATAAGCAGTTGACAGAGTCAG
Source organism: Arizona elegans (assembly GCA_022577455.1). Classification (NCBI taxonomy): domain Eukaryota; kingdom Metazoa; phylum Chordata; class Lepidosauria; order Squamata; family Colubridae; genus Arizona; species Arizona elegans. The sequence continues at coordinate 5,145,005 of JAKOOJ010000022.1, read as the reverse complement.
CCTCTTGCCCCCAACAATCTGGGTCCTGATTTTACCCACCTTGGAAGGATGGAAGGCTGTGTCAACCTTGAGTCTGGGGAGAATCGAACTGCCAAATTGTAGGCAGCAGAAGTAGCCTGCAGTACTGTCTAGAATGGGATAGGGTCTCCTGCTTGAGCAAAGGGTTGGACTAGGTCTCCAAGGTCCCTTCTAACTCTGCTATTCTGTTAAATGTTAAACGAGAGCATGCCTGCTTGTGTCCTGGGACAGCAACGAGTGGGGAGAAGGAGGAGGGTAGCTCAGGACTCCTTCCTTCTTTCACAGAACAATCAGGCAACAGTCTAGTCTATTAGAGCAACAGCAGCAACGCAAGGCTGCTGGTCACACGCAGCTCACAAGACAAGCTCAATGGGCTGCTGGTTCAGCTGGCAGAAGGAGCAGCTCTGCTCATGTACCAGATAGGCATCTGCTTGAAAAAGATGCCACATGGGGTTGGCTCCAGCTCTGTGGGAAGGGAACTGCAAATGCGCAGGTCATACTCAAGAAGGATCTACTGCTTAAGCAGGGGGTTGGACTAGAAGACCTCCAAGGTCCCTTTCAGCTCTATGCTGATTGTTTGATTGCTCTGGGTGGCCTCAAGGAGCATCCTCACTTCCTCCCAGAATTGCTGTGTCCGGAAGCAACCGAAGAAGCTGCTCTTGCAAAAGATCTAACAATCTTGACATGTCAAAATCCCATCTGCTCTCCCTGAAGTAAGCAAGTGCTTTCTGGAAGGAAGACCTGCTTTGCCAGTCAGAGATGCCAATCCTGAGGAAATCTCGAATTCAATCCCCATCATTTCTAATGAGGCTGGGAAAAACTGAGGGCATGAACGATCGTTTCCTGCTTTTTTTTTTTTTTTTGCACTCTCTGGAAATGTGGGATTACAAAGCACACAATTCCCAGACAGAAATGCCAACAACGGGATTTGTAATCCTGCCTAATCTCTCTGGAGGATACCAGCCTCAGAACTGTCCCAAATAAATCCAGCCGCAAGCAGGCCAAGGCTAGTCCACAAGGCAATGGCCAATAGTCCATAAAACAATGGAAAGTTGCTCCAACAAATAAGTCCATCAAACAAACTTAATCCACCAGGTCAAACTGAAAGACACCCCCAAGAGCTGACTTGGCAAGAGAAGTTCAGAGTCTTCAAAGTCCGGCAGGAAGCATGAGGAACAAACACACACCGCCAGAAACCAAAAAACGTTGTTTCTAGCAATGCCTCCCGCTGCCTGCTATGATAAATAGCTTTCCGGTGCAGCCCATCAAGATGGTTTGGGCCTTTTCCTATGTAATCTGGCAGATCTCCATTGCTCTTGTCTTTTCTCTGCCCTGCATGCTTTCGGATCCATCATGGAAGGCAGTTCCCTCTCCTCCTGCTCTTCACTGATTGTCCTCTCCTGAGAGCTGTCCCCAGTTGAAGCCCCCTTAGATTTCTTTCGGCAGGCTGTTCAGAGTCATTAATTAACCCAGTTTCTGATGTGCCAGGGATAAGCTCATCCTCCCTTGAGCCGACCTCAAGGAGTCATCCAAGGAAGACATCACATCCAAGAAGCTTCTTCAGTTCAAACATCTTCAAGCGAAAACAAGAAGTCCAACTACCTTTTGAAAAAGCACCTTTGGGACGACGGTGACCTGGATGACGGAGAATCTCCAAGACTGGACACACGTCATCTCTTGAATCTACTTTTGTTGATTAAGCTGTCCTCTCCCCAAATAAGGAAATGCACAATGTTAGAATTCAGAAACACCATGCAGGGCCTCCCACCTTCCCAATTGTCCTGGGTGCAATCCAGGGGTAAAATTCAAAATTTTTCCCTACCAGTTCTGTGTGCGTGGCTTGGTGGGTGTGGCAGGGGAAGGATACTGCAAAATCTTTATTCCCTTCCCACTCCTGGGGGAAGGATATTGCAAAATCCCATTCCCACCCTACTCCAGGGGAAGGATATTGCAAAATCCCCATTCCCTCCCCACTCCAGGGGGAAGGATACTGCAAAATCCCCATTCCCACCCTACTCCAGGGGAAGGATACTGCAAAATCCCCATTCCCTCCCCACTCCAGGGGGAAGGATACTGCAAAATCCCCATTCCCTCCCCACTCCTGGAGGAAGGATATTGCAAAATCCCCATTCCCACCCCACTCCAGGGGAAGGATACTGAAAAATCTCTATTCCCTTCCCACTCCTGGGGGAAGGATATTGCAAAATCCCCATTCCCACCCTACTCCAGGGGAAGGATACTGCAAAATCCCCATTCCCTCCCCACTCCAGGGGACGGATACTGCAAAATCCCCATTTCCTCCCCACTCCAGGGGGAAGGATACTGCAAAATCCCCATTCCCACCCTATCCAGGGGAAGGATACTGCAAAATCCCCATTCCCTCCCCACTCCTGGAGGAAGGATATTGCAAAATCTCCATTCCCACCCCACTCCAGGGGAAGGATACTGCAAAATCCCCATTCACACCCCACTCTGGGACCAGCCAGAGGTGGCATTTGCCGATTGTCCGAACTACTCAAAATTCCTGCTACCGGTTCTTCAGAACCTGTCAGAAACTGCTGGATTCCATCCCTGGTGCAATCTGAAAGCCCCCTCAGTTTATAACTTTTATGCAATACATAAATTATAACTTTTATGCAACACAGAAGGAAAATGATTGTATAAAGGGAGGTGATCACACTCTATTAATTACACTTTAAGTGAGTTAAACTGAATCAAATCAGATTTTGTCCTGGCTTGATGGTCAAGAGTGTGACCTCAATTACCAAGTACGGACCATAGTTGGCTAAAAGGTTGTGCCCTTTGCAATGCAGCTGCAGAGCTGTGGTTCATCAGCTGGGACTCGGGAGGAAGAGAATAGATGGTGGTGGGGCCAGTCAGAATTTTTACTGCCAGTTCTCTGAACTACTCAAAATTTCCGCTACCGGTTCTCCAGAACTGGTCAGAAGCTGCTGAAGCCCATCTCTGCTTTGAACTCAGAAAGTCAGCCCCTACACACACACACACACACACACACACACACACACACACGGGCCTTTTCATTCCACATAACATTTTCATTTTAGGAAGATGCCCATGAGACGAACTGGAGAGGTTCGTGCTGGAAAAGGGAAGGGTTTTGGCTCCAGAGCTGAGTTTCCTGCATTCCGAAGCAAGAAAGCGAGTTGGCTGCAGGGACAGGAGTTCTGTCAGCAAATTGGTCGACCTGAAGTTGGAACTGAGCATCTGTCCCCGAGACTGGCAGGCAGCCTGGAGCCAAGTGGGGAAGCCAGGATCAAGGGGAAGAAAAGACAAACTGCAATCACTTTAGTGGGACTGAAATGCAAACAAGCCTTTTTTCCGCTCGCAGTAGCCTCACTGTGATATCCATCTGTTCTCATAAGGAATTTAGCCACTGCTTTTTACAGGGAGGCTTCATCCAAGCACTAACCAACTCTCATTCTTCTTACCCTGTTTCCCTGAAAATAAGACCCAACCGGAAAAATAAGCCCTAGCATCAGGGGTGAAATCCAGCAGGTTCTGACAGGGCCTGGAGAACCAGCAGTGGAAATTTTGAATAGTTCAGAGAACTGGCAAATACCACTTCTGGCTGACCCCAGAGTGGGGTGGGAATGGGGTTTTGCAATATCCTTCCACCAGGAATGGAGAGGGAATGGGGATTTTGTAGTATCCTTCCCCTGCCATGCCCACCAAGCCACACCCACAGAACCAATAGTAAAAAAAAATTGAATTTCACCCACTGCCTAGCATGATTTTTTCAGGATGCTGGTAATAGAAGCCCTACCCCAAAAATAAGCCCCAGTTAAGATCATCAGCCAGATGGACACAATTAGTACTGTATTTTCCCCCAAAATAAGACCTAACCAGAAAATAAGCCCTAATGCAACTTTGGGAGAGAAAACAATAATATAAAACCCGGTCTTATTTTCAGGGAAACACAGTAGTTTTGTGGAATCAGTAACACTACGTTACATAGAATAGAATAGAATAGAATAGAATAGAATAGAATAGAATAGAATAGAATAGAATAGAATCTGGAAGGGACCTTGGAGGTCTTCTAGTCCAGCTCCCTGCTCAAGCAGGAGAATCTATACCATTTCAGATACGTGACTGTGTAGTCTCTTCAGTGATGGAGCACCCATGATTTCTGGAGGCAAGCTGTTCCATTGGTCCTCACTGTTAGAAAGTTTCTCATTAATTTCAGATTGCTTTTCTTTTTAATTAGTTTCCATCCATTGTTTCTTGTCTTGCCCTCTGGCGATTTGGAGAATAATTTGACGCCCCCCCTCTTCTTTGTGGCAGCCCCTCAAGTACATGCTATCATGTCGCCCCTGATTCTTCTTTTCTCTAGACTGGCCAAACCCAAATCCTGCAGCCATTCTTTATATGTTTTAGTCTCCAGGCCTTTGATCATCTGAGTTGCTCTTCTCTGAACTTTTTCCAAAGTCTCAACCTCTGAGTTGATCTGTTTTTAACGCTGATCACTCTACATGAGTTCAGATTGTCAGGGTGGCAATTAATCCCATTCTGCTTTTGGGTAATTGCACCTTGATTAGAGAATGGATCGTGACCTTCCCTTGAAGTATACTTTAAGAAAATAAAAGCGAGATATATTCTAATAAACAGATTTTATTATAAAGAAGTAAAAACATCTTACTAGCTAATTAATTACATCTTGGCAGGGTTCCTGCCGGACCTCTCTTGGCTGGAGAACAAAGAAAAGATAGAAGAAAATGAAAGAATGTGGACATGCGCAGTTAGCTTAAAGATAAGAACTTGGCAAGCTACGGTAAGTCTGAAAGTTCAAAAATAAGAGCTCATCTGGTAAATACAAAAACGCAGTGACAAAGATCACCAGGACTAGATGGGTGCATCCCAGAATTCTGAAGAAGCTGGCAGACACGATCTTGAAAAACCACTTGAAGAGATCTTTCAGAACTGCTGGAGCGTGAGGGAATTGTTAAAGGACTGAAAAAGAGCTGATGTGGTTCCAATTTACACAAAGGGGGGGGGGGAAATGTGGATCCAGGAAACTACCGACCAATCAGCCTGAAATCTATACCTGGGAAAAGATACCCAAGCAGCACATCTGTTGAACATGAATAAGATAATTATTAGAAGTTTGGCAAAAACAGAACATGCCAGACAAACCTTAATGCCTTCTTTGACAAAGTGACTAAATTAGTGGATAAGGGAAATGCTGTGGACATTGTTTACTTAGACTTCAGTAAGGTATCTGACAAAGTAGACCACAGCCTACTTCTTAGTAGGCTCAGATAGAACAACGCATCACCACCAGATGGATTCAAAACTGGCTGATCAACCACGCTCAACGTGTAGTCCTCAGTGGAGCTACATCTACATAGAGGAAAGCATGTAGTGGAGTAGCTCAAGGTTCTGTCTTGCACCCACTACTCTTCAATATCTTCATAAATGATTTCGGCGAGGAGATAGAAGGGGAATTCATCAAATTTGCAGACGGCACCAAACTGGCTTGAATAGTCAGCACCCCAGAAGACAGGTTTAAGATCCAGAAGGCTCTTGACAGACTTGAACACTGGGCCCTATCCAGGGGTAAAATGCTCCCGGTTCGGACCTGATTGCCCGATCTGGTAGCGATGGTGGCGGGTGGTTCAGAGAACCGGTAGCAAAAATCCCTGCCCACTCCCCCATGTCCAGCAGAGCCGCGCGATCATCAGAGGCTTTTTTTTTTTAAGCATATTTTCTACAACCTCTTCGGCTGAAAAAATGCTTTTAAAAGTTTTTTTTTAAAAAAGCCTCTGATGATCGTGCGGCTCAGCTGGGATCATCAGAAGCTTTTAAAAGCATTTTTAATATCGAAAAAAATGTTTTTAAAAGGCTCTGACGATCCCAGCTGAGTTGCCTGATCGTCAGAGGCTTTTAAAAGCATTTTTTTTACAACCTATTCGGCCGAAGAGGTTGTAGAAAAAATAATTTTAAAAGTTAAAACAAAAAATGTTGGCCACACCCACTCAATTACATTACCCCCCCCCTACCAAGCCACACCCACAGAAACAGAACCGGTAGTAAGAAATTTTACATTTCATCACTGGCCCTATCCAACAAAGTGCAACTCAATGATGAGAAAAGTAAGGTCCTTCATTTAACCTCATATTGCTTCCATTCTTTCTGAGGTGGGTAAAATGAGGACCCAGATTGCTGGGGGCAATAGGCTGATTCTGTAGCACTAGGAAGCGGTATATAAGTCTAAGTGCCATTGCTATTGCTATTGTATTGTAGTCCAATCCAGTTCACTGCCAGGAGTTCAATCCTGATTGGTTCAGGGTTGACTTAGCCTTCCATCCTTTCCAAGATTGGTAAAATGAAGACTCAGATTGTAATCCGATATGTTGGAAATACAGACAATCACCAGGAACCTTTTATCATCTTTGGTGGCTTTGCCCAAAAATTTTTAAAAAATTTGGATGAAAATTAGAATATGGATAACAGAAATAACAGAAGAAGAGATTGACCTAAAACCTGAAATTTTTTTATTAGGCATACTTAAAAAAAGTAGTAGAAAAGAAATAAAATACACCACATTACATATAATTACGGCGGCGAGATTAACCCTAGCCCAATCCTGGAAATTAGAACAGTTGCCAACAGAACAACAAATAATCCAAAAAATATTTATATGTGCAGAAATGGATAGATTAACTTTAAAATTAAACAAGGAAGACTCACAGTATTACAAAATATGGGACAGATGGTATGAATGGATCAATCGATGGGAAAAAAAAACTAAAGTCAAATACAGTAAGAAATTAAGGGTAACAAATTTACACCATCATTCAGAAATCAAGGTTAATGTATATATATATTTACATGTTCAAATATAGATAGATAATCCTGTTTGTTAGTTTTAGTATATATGTAATTTAGAATTGTACTTTCTTTTTTAGAGTTAAGAACGTTTTGTACAATCTTTTATCTTTTTATATTGAATAAAGTTTGTTTTTAAAATTAAAAAAAAAAAGAAGACTCAGATTGTTGGGGAAAACAGGCTGACTCTGTTAGAAATAGGCTGACTCACTTAGAGAGGGCTGTAAAGCCCTGTGAAGCGGCATATAAATCTAAGGCAGGGGTCTGCAACCTTAAATACTCAAAGAGCCACTTGGACCCGTTTCCCACAGAAAAGAAAACACCGGGAGCCACAAAACCTGGGTGGGCGTGGCCAACTCGATGTCACTCACTTCCACCAGTCACATGATACCGCCCCAGCCATGCCTACCCAATCAGTCATTAGAGCAGAGAACCAGTTGTTAAAAAACACCAGGAACCACAAAATCCTTTTGACATCTCTCTCTCTCCCCTCCCTCCCACCCTCCCTCTCTCTCTGTATCTCTCTATGTCTCTCTCTCTTCCCCTCTCTCTGTATCTCTCTGTCTCTGCCCTGGCCGCTTCTCCATCCCCCACTGTCACTCTTACCTTCTCAGGCCAGGCGAGAAGTGACTGGGAGGGGAGGGCAAGGGGCGGGGCCAGCCAGTGGTGGGATCACCTGACAGGGAGCCACAGCAGAGGGCTGAAAGAGCCGCATGCGGCTCCGGAGCCACAGGTTGCTGACCCGTGGGCTAAGGGCTAGTGCTATTGCTATTCATGGGTGTGCCTCCCTTTAGATTTCTGGGCACCGATATTCTCTTCCTACTATTCCTAAGCAACAAGTTGCAAGCCAGAAACAATGCGGGTATTTCTTTCCAAATTCTGCCATGCCTTTCAAGAAGGCAACCTCAACGGCCTTTGCTGAGTCACCCATCCGTCTCCCATAAGGGCAAGTTAGGACCCAGCTCGTTTCTGATCCAGGCTGCTCCCACTCTGCTGGAATGAGTCCTCAGGGAGAAGGGCGGTATACAAGTTCAAAAATAAAATAAAATAAAATAAAATAAATAAAATGCAGGCCGTGTGCCAAGAGGGCATTTATGGTCTCGGAGTTATAAATCAATAGGAGCCAGGTCAAGCTTCCCCTCACGTGCAGGGAGGCTTCACAAGGAGATTACTGGTAGGTTGCGAGTGACAACTGAAAACATTAATGTCATTCTTTTCCATTTGTAATCAATCAATCCATCAGAATAGAGCTGGAAGGGATCTCGGAGGTCTTCTAGTCCAACCCTCTGCTCGAGCAGGAGATCCTATACCCGTGATGGCGAACCTATGGCACGCGTGCCACAGTAGGCATGAGGAGCCATATTGGTGGGCATGTGAGCTGAGCTCTGGCACGCATGTGTGCGCCAGCCAGCTGATTTTTGGGCCTTCTGGGCCCACCGGAAGTCAGGAAAATGCTGTTTCTGGCCTCCAGAGAGCCTCCAGGGGTGGGGAAAGCCTGTTTTTCACTCTCCCCAGGCTCCAGAGGAGGAGGAGGAGGAGAAGAAGAGGAGGAGGAAGAAGAAGAGAGGAGGAGGAGGAGGAGGAGGAGGAGGAGAAGAGGAGGAGGAAGAGGAGGAGGAAGAGGAGGAGGAGGAGGAGAAGGAGAAGAGGAGGAGGAAGAAGAAGAGGAGGAGGAGGAGGAGGAGGAGGAGAAGGAGAAGAGGAGGAGGAAGAAGAAGAGGAGGAGAAGAGGAGGAGGAGGAGGAGAAGGAGAAGAGGAGGAGGAAGAAGAAGAGGAGGAGGAGGAGGAGGAGGAGAGGAGGAGGAAGAGGAGGAGGAGGAGGAGAAGGAGAAGAGGAGGAGGAAGAAGAAGAGGAGGAGGAGGAGGAGGAGGAGGAAGAAGAAGAAGAAGAAGAAGAAGAAGAAGAAGAAAAAGAAGAAGAAGAAGAAGAAGAAGAAGAAGAAGAAGAAGAAGAAGAAGAAGAAGATGATCTTGGAAAATCATTTTTAATGGCTGACAACACAGGAGGCAAAGTGGGAGGGAAGAATATCAGGTCACAGAAACTTCATACTTTGGGCACCTAAATAACTTGTAGGCAGATCAAATTTAAATGATAACATTTCACAGAATGAATCTTGCTTTTCACTAGCAAAAAGCCACTGTACCTTTACCATTTGGTAGCTTGCATTTAGTTATGTTTGGCTTCACCAACTACAACTGCCCAGACAGCAATGGGATTATATCCAAAGTTTGCAGAACGTTGGCATAGGTTATAATTGGCCTGGGGTTAATTAGGCAATGAATAAGCCTAATTGTATTAATGACTGGAATAAATAGATTCTATGAATATTTGGAAAAGTAATCTACAGCGAGATCAAATGGAAGAACTGGAATGCAATGACTGCTGAAAAGAGAGAACAGCTGACTTTTTATCTACCCAAGGAAAGACCAATTCACTGGTATGCTTTAACAACTTCTTCCTCTTTCCTCCTCCTCCTCCTCTCTTCCTCCTCCTTCTTCTCCTCCTCCTCCTCCTCTTCCTCCTTCCCCTCCTCCTCCTCCTTCCCCTCCTCCTCCTCCTCCTCCTCTTCCTCCTCCTCCTCCATCTGAATGAGGCTTTTTCGTATGAAGCAGAAATTTTGCAAACAGGTTTAAGGGCAGAAGTGAAGAGTGGAAATATGCTTCAAGAGTGCTATGCTTCCAGTCATGTGATTCTTTTTCCACGCAAAAAAATTGAGGGGCTGCCCCAAAGAAGAGGGGGTCAGTTTATTTTCCAAAGCACCAAAGGGCAAGACAAGAGACAATGAATGGAAACTCATTAAGGAGAAAAGCAATCTGGAATTAAGGAGAAACTTCCTGATAGTGAAAACAATTAACAGTAAAACAGCTTGTCTTTAAGAAGTTGTGAATTCTGCATCACTGGAGGCTTTTAAGAAGAGCCTGGACACACTTGTCTGAGAGGGTACAGAGTCTCCTGCTTGAGCAGGAGGCTGGACTAGAAGACCTCCAAGGTCCCTTCCAGCTCTATTCTGATTGATTGATCAAAACCATTGTGGACTTTGCTGCTTTAGTTGAGACAGGCCTTTACTGTTATTTAAGATAGCTTTTAAAAGAGATGATCTCTGAAGAAAGTGTGTGATAGTACTAGTACTAGGGGCATAGTACTTAGGGGAAAGCACCAACAGCAAGTAGTTACCTCTACTAGGAGTATTTTTTGTATGCTTACGGTTTTTCCAATTCAGTTGACAAATCTGGAAACTGAATACCACGAGGGCACCACTTGAAATTGGCATATCACCCTTGACAAAACTCCGAGACTCTTCTTAGTTTTTTTTCCTGAACTTAAAACATTTTGCACCATCCTATCACCAAACAGAATAAGAATAAAGGCTGCAATGCAATATGGAAGGGATCATTCAGATGCATTGATGCAAATTGGGTAATCATTACCTTAACTTTCAAATCATTAAACAGAATGTAGTGCCCCCTAGTGGGGAATCAGGTATTCCACCTGGCTGGCCCGAGGTCCAGATGCTAAACCTGAACCAGCAACTTTCAGATTTTCAGATTAACAGAGTTGGAAGGGACCTTGTAGGTCATCTACAAGGCTATTGCTTAATGTATTGTAAGCCGCCCTGAGTCTCCGGAGAAGGGCGGCATATAAATCGAACTAATAAATAAATAAATAATAATAAATCTAGTCCAACCCCTGGAGACCCTACACCATTTCTGACAGAGGGCAGTCCAGTCTCTTCTTGGAAGCTTCTAGTGATAAAGCTCCCACAACTTCTGAAGGCAACTTTTGTTCCATGGGTTGATTCTTCTCACTGTCAGAAAATTCCTCCTTATTTCCAGGTCGAATCTCTCCTTGTTCAGTTTCCATCCATTATTCCTTGTCTGGCCTTCAGGTGCTTTGGAAAATAGCTTGACCTTCTCCTCTCTGGAGCAGCCCCTCAAATATTGGAAGACTGCTATCCTGTATCCCCTGGTCTTTCTCTTCTCTTCACTAGACTAGCCATGCCCAGTTCCTGCAACCGTTCATCGTATGTTTTAGCCTCCAGTTAACTTAACTTAACTTAACTTAACTTAACTTAACTTAACTTAACTTAACTTAACTTAACTTAACTTAACTTAACTTAACTTAACTTAACTTAACTTAACTTAACTTAACTAACTTCAAACGTAACTCTTTGTTTTCTCTGTTTGAGTTCCTTCTTTTTAAACCCCATGTGGATTAAATACAGCTGAGTGAGGATCCTTTTTGGCATTTTCGGAGGTTGCGATACTCCCCAAATGGTTACTATGAGTGATGGAAGTTACCAATTCACATAAGGGCTACCATATCAAGCAGAGGCAAAAAAAAACATCAAATAATGACAAGGCCATCAGTCAAGGCCTTTTTGAACTGCCAATAATGTGCCCAGATGATGCTTTCATTCTGTGTTGGGGGGGGGGGGGGGGGACATTTCCCAAGCGATGGTAATTCTCTGTCGTTTTTATCTTCTCAGAAAGTCTTTTGGGCACCAGGGAATTCTTGGAAATAAAGATGAAACATAATGAGGGGTGCAGTAATCCCAGCTAGCACTAGAGAGCGAGCAAGAGGGACATGGCTGTGTCTCTCGACTGACCCCTGCTGGCCATCCAGAGTGAGCAGTCTAGATGTGGGAGCCATGCAATCCTCTAATTTTTTTTTGCAATAAATCCAATTCCAAGAATAAAAAAAATGTGAACGTGACAATGACTAATAATAATGGCCCTCAGAGTCAAGGGTCCTGGACTCCTGGGGTTGCCAAGATAAGATATTTCTCTCTGCTATCTTTGTCAATCCATCAGATATATTGAGAAAAGCTTTCTGACCAAGGCCTGTCCTTTGTAAAGCAAGATAAGCCACCACCACCCCTTGTAACCAATAAGGCTCCCCCAATCCTTCCACTTCCAAACTTTGCAATTAGCTCTGAAAACAGATCCTTGCTTCCATCTCTCTTGTTCTTAAAAGTGAGAGAACAAGGAGGTGATGTGTCTTCTGGGTAGCAGTTCCAGCTTTTGGAAGAGACCTCTATTTTTTTAATTGGGAAAAAAGGAAGGAAGGAAGGAAGGGAAGGGGAGGGACACAGAGAGAAAAAGACAGAAAGAGAGAGAAAGAGAGAGAAAGAAATAAATGATAAAGAGAAAGAAAGAGACATATAGAAAGAAAGAGACACAGAGAAAGAGAGAGAAAGAAAGAGAGGGAGGGAGGGAGGGACAGAGAGAGAAAAAGACAGAGAGAGAAAGAGAAAGAAAAGAAATGACAGAGATAAGAGAAAGAAAGAGAGAATGAAAGAAAAAACAGAGAAAGAGACAGAGAAAGAAAAAGACAGAGACAGAGAGAGAAAGAGAGAGAAAGAAAGAGAGAAAGAAAGAAAGAAATAGAAAGAAGGGGAAGGACACATAGAGAAAGAGAGAGAAAGAGAAAGAAAAGAAATGACAGAGACAGAAAAGAATGACAGAGACAGAAAGAAAGAGACAGAAAGAGACAGAAAGAAAGAAAGAAAGAAAGAAAGAAAGAAAGAAAGAAAGAAAGAAAGGGAGAGAGACACACAGAGAAAGAAAGAGACAGAGAGAAAGAGAGATGAAAGAAAGATACAGAGAGAGAAAAAGAGAAAGACAGAGAAAGAAAGAAAAATAAAAGAAAGAGACAGAGAGAAAGAAAGAAAAGAGACAGAGAAAGAAAGGCAGAGAGAAAGAGACAGAGACAAAGAGAGAGAAAGAGAGAAAGAGAGACAGAAAGAAAGAAAGACCGAGAGAAAGAGAAAGAGAAAGCGAGAGAAAAGAAAGAAAGAAAGAAAGAAAGAAAGAAAGAAAGAAAGAAAGAAAGAAAGAAAGAAAGAAAGAAAGAAAGAAAGCTCTAACTTAGGGCTGATGGATCTCTTTTGCCTGACACTGGAAGTGCTTTGAAAAGCCACTTAGGAGCTTAAATCCTGGTATTAACGCGAGGCTTTCATTAGCTCACTTTGCAATCCCCATCCAGTTTACGACTGTGAAAACGTTCGGGCTCCCCTTCCCCACTTTACAAAAGGGTCAGCCGTAAGCTTTTAAGCCTGCTCTCCAAACAACCTGAATGCCTCCCTCCCTCGCTCGCTTGCCCACTTCCCCCTTGGAGCAGCTTCCTTCTCAGGGCGACTGTTACTGTTGGGGTTAGAAACACCGGCGGAGACTTTGGGGCAAAACAGCTGCTTCCCTTTCGCTCAGCCACAACCTGCCGCATTTAGCTTTGCTCTCGGCCCTCCTTTCTTGCCCCCCTTCCTCAAAGCTGTAGAATGGGGTGGGGGTGGGGGAGGGCAGACAGAGAGAAGAACCCTTCCCGGATTGCAACCATTGGGCTGCGTTTGCCAGGGAGATGACGGGATTCCCCCATGTCTGTCAATGCTGAAATCACACTGGTATTTCATCCGTAGTTTTATAAACCCCCACCAGTTTCAGTTTGTAAATTAGTTCCGGTTGTTAATTCACTACAATAAAACCCAGAATACAAACTGAGGCTCACGAGGACCAGATTCAGATAGGATGCCGGTGCTTAATGTAGTTTCTGGGGCTTTTTATTTATTAATTCAATTTATTTATTAATTCAGTTTATATGCTGCCTTTCTCCAGAGACTCAGGGTAGCTTACAATGCATTTAAAAAAAAAAACCATTATAAAAACATTTAAACATTAAAACATTAAAAGCCTATGCACACCATTCATGGCCGGATCTCACAAGATCACAACAGCAAGATCAAGGGCCCCAGGCCTGCCGGAAAAGCCAGGTCTTCACTGCTTTCTGGAAGGCCAATAGGGTGGGGGTGGTCCGGATCTCAGGAGGTAACTGGTTCCAGAGAGCTGGGGGAGCCACAGAGAAGGCCCTCCCCCGCGGGCCCACCAGCCAGCATTGTTTAGCTGATAGGACCCGGAGGAGACCAACTCTGTGGGATCTTACTGGTCCCTTTAACTTAGTGCAGCAGTGTTTAGATCTGGCCCATGGGGCAGCCCTGAAAACAGTGAAGGATTTACCCATAGTGGCTCTGCCAGCGAAAATGGAGCTCAGGAGGGCCAAGCACAGCTCCCCAAGACTCCGTTTTCAGACGCAGTGGCCTCCTGCAGCCCTCTGCCAGTGAAAACGGAGCTCAGGCAGGACTGCCCAAGGTCCGTTTTCGCTGGCAAAGGGCTGCAGAGGCCGTTACAACCAAAATTGGGGACTCCCCACCCCCCGAGCTCCGTTTTCGCTGGCAGAGGGCTAGCAAAACAAAGTAAAAGCAAAACAAAACAAAAGGAGAAATGTTTTACCTTTTGCAGGTTCCTCCGGACCCAAGTTTAGAGTTTAGAGTTTATTGGATTTCTATACCGCCCTTCTCCCAGGGGACTCAGAGCGGTGTACAGCCACATTAAAACACATGAATTTATAAAATTTAAAACCAAATTAAAACAAATATATACAATTTTGCCCTCAAATTAAAACACACATACACCCACTTAAAATTCATATTAGGCCAGTCCTGCTGAAACAGGAAGGTCTTTAGGGCATGGCAAAAAGTACGCAAGTCGGGGCTAAGACGAAGCTCTAGGGGCAGCTCATTCCAAAGGGCTGGTGCCCCAACAGAGAAGGCTCTCCCCCTGGGTGTCGCCAGTCAGCATTGTTTGGCCGACGGCACCCTGAGGAGCCCCTCTCTATGGGAGCGTATTGGCCGGTGGGAGGTTGTTGATGGCAGAAGGCGGTCTCGTATGTATCTCAGTCCTAAGCCATGGAGCGCTTTAAAGGTGGTGACCAACACCTTGAATCGCACTCGGAAGACCAACGGGAGCCAGTGCAGCTCGCGCAGGAGGGGTGTTACATGGGCGTACCAAGTCGCACCCATAACCACCCGTGCGGCCGCATTCTGGACCAGCTGGAGCCTCGGAGTGCTCTTCAAGGGGAGCCCCATGTAGAGTGTTGCAGTAGTCCAGACGGGATGTGATGAGGGCATGAGTGACTGTGCGACATGAGTGGGACATCGAGCTGGCCATGCTCCCCCAGCCATCCCCCACCCCTCCAACGTCAAACACAACCCTGATGTGGCCCTCAATGAAATTGAGTTTGACACCCCTGATTTAGTGTGTTGTGTGAATCCTGTCATTACGGCTAGAACCTGGGCTTTATGCTTTAGTATGCGACCGCAAACTACAGCGCAAAAATCAAGGCTCTCATTCACTCATGGATTATTTTATCTTCTTTACTAGCGTAATTTGGGAAATGTTAGAAGCTGTGGCAATGGACTGCAACTTCTCAAACCTCTTTGAAATGCCTTCCGCATTTCACATTTGGTAAAATTACAATGGGGCGCCATGGCTCAGGGGTTAAAGACACTGAACTTGTCAGCTGGAGAGCTGACAGTCCGGGTTCGAGACCCGAGCTCTGCACAACGGGGTGAGCTCCTGTTACTTGCTCCAGCTCCTGCCCACTTAGCAGTTCGAAGGCATGCAAATGCGAGTAGATTAATAGGTACCACTTTGGTGGGAAGATAGTAGTGTTCCGTGAGCCATGCTGGCAACATGACCATGGAAATGGTCTTTGGACAATGCTGGATCCCTTGGCCAAGAAACGGAGACCCTAGAGTAGGACACAACTGATAGGGAAATCTTTACCTTTTTAAAATTTCAGCAGCATCCCTGGAGGATGGGCGGACACAGAGGCCTTGCTCACCCTCACCCCAGGCCTTGCTCATTTCTCAGTTGGACTATGGCCATGCACTCTATAAATGGGATGGCCAGAAATTATACTGGTTCAGAATGTGGTGGTGCACACAGTGTTGGGCATCCCTTGGCTTGCCCATGTGACACCACTGTTGCTTGAGCTGCACCGGCTCCCAATTTCCTTCTGGGTGCAATTTAAGGTGCTGCCATCACCTAGAGAGCTCTACAATAGAATAGAATAGAATAGAATAGAATAGAATAGAATAGAATAGAATAGAATAGAATAGAAAATATGGAATGGAACGGAACGGAACAAAACAGAACAGAATAGAATGGAATAGAAAATATGGAATGGAATGGAATGGAATGGAATAGAATAGAATAGAATAGAATAGAATAGAATAGAATAGAATAGAATAGAATAGAATAGAATAGAATAGAATAGAATAGAATAGAATAGAAAATATGGAATGGAACGGAATGGAACGGAACAGAACAGAACAGAACAGAATGGAATAGAAAATATGGAATGGAATGGAATGGAATGGAATGGAATGGAATGGAATGGAATAGAATAGAATAGAATAGAATAGAAAATATGGAATGAAATGGAACAGAACAGAACAGAACAGAATAGAAAATATGGAATGGAATGGAATGGAATGGAATGGAATGGAATGGAATAGAATAGAATAGAACAGAACAGAATAGAATAGAATAGAATAGAAAATATGGAATGGAATGGAACAGAACAGAGAACAGAACAGAATAGAAAATATGGAATGGAATGGAATGGAATGGAATGGAATGGAATAGAATAGAATAGAATAGAATAGAATAGAATAGAATAGAATAGAATAGAACAGAATAGAAAATATGGAATGGAACGGAACGGAACAGAACAGAAAATATAGAATAGAATAGAATAGAATAGAATAGAATAGAATAGAATAGAAAATATGGAATGGAATGGAACAGAACAGAACAGAACAGAAAATATGGAATAGAATAGAATAGAATAGAATAGAATAGAATAGAATAGAATAGAAAATATGGAATGGAACGGAACGGAACGGAACAGAACAGAACAGAATCAAATTCTTTATTGGCCAAGTCTGATTGGACACACAAGGAATTTGTCTTTGGTGCATACGCTCTCAGTGTACATAAAGAATAAATAAAATATATTCATCAAGAATCATAAGATACAACACTTAATGATAGTCATAGGATAATAATAAGCAATCAAATCATGGTAGAAAACAATGAAAACAAGATAAGTTGTAAAGATACAAGCAATGTATAGCCATAAGTGGGAAGCTGCCCAGCTGGTCTTTGGGTTTCCTGTGCACCTGCGCATGCGTTCCAGTCTGGGCACTCAGTGCCGAAAAGGTTCGCCATCACTGGCATAGGGTCTCTTGCTTGAGCAGGGGGCTGGACTAGAAGACCTCCAAGGTCCCTTCCAGCTCTATTCTATTTGGACAACTGCTTTGAACCTTATTGGACACTAACAAGATGACCAAGGGATGGGGGAGGGCCTGGGAGAGGAGAAAATTACCCGGTTTACACAGGAATCCTCAGATCTGGTTTTGCTTAGGCTGTAACCTCTTGGCTTTAGTAAAAGTATATCTTGCACCAGGGGTGAAATGTAAAATTTGTTACTACCGGTTCTGTGGGCGTGGCTTGGTGGTGGTGGGGTAATGTGACTGGGTGGGCGTGGCCAACTTTTTTTTTTTTTACTTTTAAAACCATTTTTTCTACAACCGAAGAGGTTGTAAAAAAATGCTTTTAAAAGCCTCTGACGATCCCAGCTGAGCCGTGCGATCATCAGAGGCTTTTTTTTTTTAACTTTTAAAAGGATTTTTTTGGCCGAAGAGGTTGTAGAAAAAATGCTTTTAAAAATAATTTTTAAAAAAGCCTCTGATGATTGCGCGGCTCAGCTGGGCATGGGTGGGGGCAGGGATTTTTGTTACCTGTTCTCCGAACCACCCGCCGCCATTGCTACCGGATCGGGTGATCCGGTCTGAACCAGGAGCATTTCACCCCTGTCTTGCACTGCAAATGGAGTCCAGGGTCTGTCTTTCTTAAAAGCCCAAGCTGGCACAGGAAAAAGGATGACCAAGCTTTCTTAAAAAATAATAATAATAAATACGTTTCTCTGAGAAGGGAACCAGACATTCTGAGGTTGAAACGTTGAAATTCTGAAGTGTTTGCTCTGACCCTGAAAAGCTTCTCCAAAAATCAGAACCTGACATTTCAGAGTTGGGGTGTTTTTCCCTCAAAGACTTTTTTGTTGTTGTTGTTTTTTTTGCACCCTCCTTATCTTTGTCCTTGCCTGGGAACACAAACCTGTTTGCCAGGTTGAGTCAATTTGCTTTGACTAGAATTACCTTGGCTGCATTTGGGAGAGTTTGCACACAAAGAACCTGGCTTGGATTTCGCTGTAACGCAGATAACGGTTTGATTGCAAGAATATCGGCTCTGGAAATCTCATATGCTGGCATAGCCGGAATACCATATCATGAACATTTGTTACCGGGAAAACGACACAGAAAACCGACTTTTTAATCATCTTCCCATAACTCACTGGTTACTTCAATTCTCAAACAAAGTTTAAACCAGGGAGAGTTACAGATAGATACTATCTTGGCTGTCCCAAAGGATGCCAGGCAATGTTATCTTTGTTTGCAAAAGTTGGGCAAGATGTGGGCTCTTCCTCCAAATCTCCTTTGACACACAAAACTTCAGATGCTCAGTCCAGACACGTTCTGCACTTTTGCACACTTCCCAGGGAGTCACACATATCCTCTACCAGCAAGATACTCTAGAACCGTGATAGCGAACCTATGGCACGTCTGCCACAGGTGGCACGTCGTGGAACCATATCTGTGGGCACGTGAGCCGTTGCCCTAGCTCAGCCCCAGCATGCATGAGTGTGCCGGCCAGCTGATTTTTGGCTGGCTCTGCCCATGCCGCCCCTCCCCTCCCAGGAGTCTCCACGCAGCCCGTTTTGGATGCCTGGTAAGTATCCGGAGTATCGTGTAGAGGCACTGGGAGGGTGTTTCTGGCCTCCGGAGGGCCTCCAAGGGGGCTGGGGAGGCAATTTTCGCCCTTCCCAGGCTCCAAGAAAACCTCTGGAGCCTGGGGAGGGCAAAAAAGGGGCCTACCGGGCCCACCAGAAGTTGGGAAATGGACCATTTCCAGCTTCCAGAGGCTTCACGGAGGTCTGCTAGGCCCAAAACGGGGTGCGGGGGGAGGGTTGTCGTGTGTACATGTACAGGGGCCAGGGCACAGGGGGCACCGAATTATGAGTGTGGGCATGCATGCGTGTGACACCCCCCCCCCCCCGCACCCTGCAGCTTTTGGCATGTGACAGCAAAAAGGTTAACCATTGCTGCTCTAGAAGAACACACTTGCACCACACTGTAACCTATTGTTTGCTTAATCAAGGTTTATTTTGTAAATACACACAATTTTCTGGCACGTTAAACCAACTCTAACTTAGCACAAGATTATGTTATGTTAACTCTGTGACTGGGGTTGTGTGGCCCAACATGTTGCATGAACCCAGGCAACTGAGGCTTATTCAACAAGCCATAATTAAAACCACCCAGGGCTTAATATACCAACTGAACCTAGCCAGTGTATTTGGCTTGAAGGACTATGTTAGCTAGGATATTCTGGGAGTTGAAGTCCACACATCTTAAAACTGTCAAGATTGATAAAGTAGCACCTCTTTGATTTTAGACAATCTCATCTCAAAACCGAAAACTAAGCAGGCTTGGACTTGGTTAGCATTTGGATGGGAGACCCAAGTCTTGTATCCCAGATTGGAAAGATGAACAAGCAACGTTTGGAGGACAAAGGCAAACCGTTTCTGCATGATTGCCAAGGAAACTATATGAAATTTCGAAATTTTATTTTATTGGAAGTTTATTTATTCGGTCAATGACCAGCAATTTCAAACAACGAAATAAGTGATAAGAAACAGGAAGCACAACCAGGATCAAGAAAGAGTAGCAAGTGCAACTACACACCAGCAATGACAGAACAATATGGTACACTCCAAACAGCCTCCACAACAATACCCTGTCCACCCATCCAACACAAATAAGACTAATACTATAAAAGTATACAAAAACAAAACAAATGACAAGTAAAAAAGCATATATATATATATATATATATATATATGGGTCTTTGGTTATTCGGGTCTTCTCCCGCGTAAAATTGGAAGTGTCTTGGCGACGTTTCGACGAAGTCTCATTCGTCATCTTCAGGCTGGTGTTCTCGGCTTCGTGCTTCCAGGAGCAATCCGAATTTGCTCCTGGAAGCACGAAGCCGAGAACACCAGCCTGAAGATGACGAATGAGACTTCGTTGAAACGTCGCCAAGACACTTCCAATTTTACGTGGGAGAAGACCCGAATAACCAAAGACCTACATATATACATATATATATATATATATATATATATATATATATATATATATATATATGTATGTATGTATATATATATATGTATACATATATATGTAAGTATTTGCACCACTGAACCGAAAATGTATCGAGTGTACTATTATTTGTTATAATAAAATCTTTTTAAAAAAAAGTATACATCAAAATCAGGGGTGGGTTCTACTTACCTTTACTACCGGTTTGCAGCGGGGCCATGGCACGCGTTTGCTTCGCGAGCATGCACCCTCTTCTGCGCATGCGCAGAAGTATTTTTATGACGTCGGGGTCAGTGGGGAGAGCCTCCCGTCGGTTTTACTACTGATTCTATAGAACCGGTGCGAACCGGGGGCAACCCACCACTGATCAAAATATATGTTCTCTAAAAATTATTAGTAAATAACTAAGCAAAGTATTAATACAAAGAAGGATCTTTAGTTCTTTAACTGGTTTTTCCTTAATATCATGGCAGTAGCACAACATTTTGCTCTGGCACAAGTGGTGGCTGGATGGAAACTATATGGATCCAGAAGGACATGAAAGTCAAACTCAACACAAAATAAATTTTATTAGGCCTTGAGAGATACTTTAAAGCAGAGGTGGGGAACTACGGCCCACTTTATGACTCGTGGACTTCAACTCCCAGAATTCCCAAGTTAGCTGGCTCAGGAAAACGTATTGTCAGGGTTCCAAGTAATACACCCATAGCAAGCAAAACTCCGAGGCAGGTAGATTCCTCAAAGAATAGCTTTATTGAATATATCATATTGGCACAGATCTGGTGCAAACCGACTCTGAAGGTTCCCGCGGTTTTCACCTAATTAAAAGTAAAAGGTTTGTCACTTTCTCAAAACAATCAGTCACATGGTCCAATCAGGATACTGTCCAGTTGCTAGGTGACCCCAGTCCCCTCCTTCCGAGCACCTGCAGGAATAATAAAGGTGGGACTCTGTTAAATAATTAAGTAAAATGGCTTTGTTCAGGTCAGCTTCAGGGCTGACAACTGGGAGTGGAAGGCCACAAGTCATAAAGGGGGGCGAAGTTCCCCCACCTTTGCCCTAAAGGAACAGAGGGATGAGTAGGGCCCCACCCAAATCTGTTGCATGCTCCCTATGAATTAGAGGGGATCCGTAGGAAGGTAAATATGGCACCTATGATTGTGTGAGCAAAGCCCTTTCCCGACTTGACATGCATTGCAAACTCAGCAAAAAAAAAAAAAAAAAAGGAGTGGCACTCCAATTGTGTGATCATACTTGCCATCTTGATTTTTCTGACTCGCCCCATTTGTGAACATCCTAAACTGGGAAAAAATGTCAAGTATCCGCAGTTTCAATTCTCAAAATTAACCCCCAGCCGGTTCTATCCGTTCGGGTAAACCGGTAAGCGGTGGTGGCAGGAGGCTCCGCCCACCACCCGGACATCATCATGTCCCGTTTTTGACACTCTGCGCATGCGCGGAAGTTATTTGCGAACCGGTAGCGAAGGTACCATCCCTGCCCTCCTCCACCCACCATGACTCATGAGATTGCCAAGATCAAAAGGTTTTGGTGTCCCGAAGCGAGATCAGATGAGCTCGCGTGGGAAAATGTGCGAGGTTTCAGCAATGAGTCTGGGTCTCTTCAAGAGACTGTGATACTCAGAGCAATCTGTCATGTTTTGATGGGGGAAGAGCTTGGCAGTTCCTGGTGCGTGACATGTTACCGAACCTTGTGCTACACCCATATGCGTGTAAAGTTCTCCGAAAACCCTGAAGCAATCCGGCACGCCTGCTTGTTCAGAAAGAGTTGTAAATACACACTGCTTGTTTGCAGACAGAATGAATAAACACTTTCTTCTAATCTCACCCGGGCTACACTTTCGAAAGGTTTCGTGATGATGGGGTGGGGAGGTCATTAAAATACAGAATGGGACAAGGGAAAGGAAAAAGGACCGGGTAGTCTTGGCAAAGGCCAGGCAAGTGCCATAAATCATTTATCAACCACCAACCACGAAATGTTTTTCTGAGCCACTTTTCTGCATAAAGAGGAATCATCCATAAGCCACTTTAAGCTATTACTATTATTAGCCGTAGAAATATAGCATGAAGAAGAGCAAACAAACCGCTGATTGAATCTGGAGAGCGTTGCAGATGTCCTGATGGCTGCATGATTTGAGTTTTAAGGCTATGCTTAGATCCCAATTATCTGCTGGTCTCCCTCCTCAAAGTCTAACCAACTCAGAAAAATGCAAGAGAAAATAGAAAGGAAGGACAGCTAACCAGGAATCGGCCAAGCCAGCCAAGATTATTTCTCCAACCCATAAAACTGACTCTGTTAACTACGATTAAAACGCACCAGGGCTCAGTATGAGTATGAAAACAGCATATCATTTACTAAACAAAATACAGAAAAAAAATAAACAAAATTGAAAATGAACAAAACTGCTTCATGTATAACTTTTTGGAGTGCTTTCCCTCAAAGAGCAGGGTGGGAACAAGGGTTCCACCAGAGGTGAGCAGCACATGAATTACTGTATTTTTCAGAGTATAAGATTCACCTTTCCCTCCCAAAAGAGAGGGTGAAAATCTGGGTGTGTCTTCGAATGTAACTCCGCCCAGCTTCTCAAACGGAAGTTTCAGAGGCTGAAAAAAGCATCAGAAACGAAGCATCAGAAAAGAAGCCCCCAAACAAACAGAGCTTCAGAAAAGAAACCTCCAAACAGAGCTTCAGAGGCTTTTTTTCTGAAGCTCTGTTTCAGAGGCTTTCAGAGACAGGAAAAAAAGTTTTTTCTGAAACAAAGTTTCAGAGGAAGAAAAAAAAAAGCAAGGCACAGAGCTCACAACCAAGGACCTTGTTGCTAAAATTCATCTCTGGGAACAGCTGATTGGGGGTATTCCAGGAGGCCGATCCACCCGCCAATCAGCTTTTTTCTTATTTTCCTCCCCAAAAACTAAGGTGCGTTTCATCCTCCAAAAAATATGGTAACAACCGGTTCATTGAGCACCGAAAATGTGAGTGCGCATAGCCTTGCTCTCACACGCAGCTTGTACGCATGTGTGCAGCTTAAAAACGCAGCTAAATAGGATGGCATAGCGCTGGGGTGCAACTACCGGTTCGCCCGAACTGATCTGAACCGGCAGCGGCCCACCACTGGGTTCCACCCAGCACACAGAAAATTAATATTAAATTAAAAGGGCAGCATAACCACCCAACATGAATACAGGTAGTCCTTGACTTACGACCACAATCGAGTCCAACATTTCCATTGTTAAGCGAGACATTTAAGTGAGTTTTGCCCCATTTTACAACCTTCCTTGCCACAGTCGTTAAGGGAATCACTGCAGTTGATGAATTAGTCACCTGGTTGTTAAGTGAATCTCGTTCCCCCCATGCTCGTCAGAATCAACTGACCCTGGGATACATCAACTGTCATAAGTATGAACCAGTTGCCTAGCATCTGAATTTTGATATACACGGGGATGCTGCAGAGGCCATAACTGTGAAAAACAATCGTAAGGCACTTTTTTTTTAACAGTCTCTAAATGAATTGTAAATCAAGGACTACCTGTACATATTAATCCCATGACCGAGAGAAGATTGGCTTGTGCTATCTGATTAAGCAAGCAGATGACCAAGACCTATATGATCTGAACACGGGAATAAATTCAGGAGGTAAAGGAATTTTGGGCTGCTCTCAGAAAACATTAAATGAATTTAGTCTCCACGTTGCCAAGAAAAGTGTCTTCCTTGACTGAGCTGAAACATGTTTTGAAACCACATTTTGCCCCTTTGCTGAATTTAATTGCTGCAAAAAATCATTAAGAGGGATGGTTGTTGCTTGCTTAGCTGTTGCAACCTCACCCCTTTTCCACCGAAGCTAGAATTCATCAGTCTCTCCGTGCCCGGACAGGTGAGGTTTGCAAAAACTCCCCTGCGCTTGTCTGAATTTAGCCTGTTGCACAGCTGTTTACTGCCGCAGGAGTAACTAAAATTCCTTTTTCTAAACTTGAGGTTTAGCCTAGGCCTAGGGCAATACTTATTTATTCATTTATTTGTCAACAAGTATAAAGAAACAAGTAACATTATAAACATAGACATGGACACACGAAAAAAAAAAATTGGCACAAATAAAAGGATATAAATAGGCAAAACATAGCCATAAACACATAGAATGATTACATATAAATGGGGGCAGTAGGACAGGGACGGAAGGCACCCTGGTGCACCTTATGCACGCCCCCTTAGGGACCTCTTAAGAATCATGAAAGGTCCACGGTAGACAGTTTAAGGTCAAAGGTATGGGGATTAGCGAGACTAACAACAGGATCAGGTAGAGTGTTACAGACATTTACTACTCTATTGCAGAAGTCATATCTCCTACAATCAAGATTAGAGTGAATTACATTGAGTTTGACTCTATTGATAGCCCTAAGTCCTAAGCTTAGTTCGTAAGATTATTTACCAACACTTAAAAAGTTTGGTTTATATTCTAAGATCTAAGTCCCAGGGCTCACTGTAACATCATTGCAAAAAAGGCATTAAGAGTTGTCAATCTTATTTTGCGAAGTTTTCTCTCTGGTAACGCTATACTTCAAACGAGGGCAGACCTATCCTTGAAGACTGCTCACCTGCCTGGAACCCTGACTGTATTTCAGACATCCATACATTAGAGAGGGTCCGGAGGTATTTTACTAGAAGAGTATTCAAATCTTCTGCTCGAAATAAAATTCCCTATCCCACCAGGCTTGAAATTTTACATCTGTATAGCCTCGAACTACACTGTCTATGTAGGACAGACTTAGGAACATAGACAGTGTAGTTCGAGGCTATACAGATGTAAAATTTCAAGCCTGGTGGGATAGGGAATTTTATTTCGAGCAGTGAGCTCTGGGACTTAGATCTTAGAATATAAACCAAACTTTTTAAGTGTTTAGATTAAGGGCATCGGCAGTGTCTTGTGTGTGTTTGTAGCAAACAAAAACAACAACATGACAGTCACACCGGAACCAGATGATGCATATAGAAAAGGGAAGGCTTCAGAGGCGTTTTTGCAGCTGCAATCTCTGCCCTACTTTAGGCCTCTCTGCAAATGCCGCTGGTTTGAATTAATGATTTCCTTAAGTCCTGGACGGTCATAAACGTATTTGTGCCAGCAAGGAAAGCTGTTCTCCTTCTTGTTTTATTCATTGACTGATTCAATTTGCATCCTGCCCTTTCTATTGAATCCGGACAGTTTTCTGCTGTCCTGCACTCAAGGGTTAAAAGGGTTTAGGCAATCTGGGGAATTACTCATGGCTTTTTAACTGAAGGTTTCTTTTGTTATTAACAAAGGACCCAAGTTGCAGAAAGAGGTAGGGCCAAGAAAAGCATCCAAAAAACACTCCAGGAAAAGACTTACCCCTTACCCCTTTGCCTTTTGTTGAGTTGCATAATATATTTACAAAGCAAAAGAGCTTCTTTCTTTAAGAAATGCCAAATGCTGATCAGAGGCCATCTATGAAATATACAAGCTGGATCCATAGACCTGCATTAAGGATTAAACACTGCGTGGGAAAATAGAAAGAAACTTGGGTATTGCAGAAGGACTCGGTGGCTCAAAATATTGCCATCTTCTTTTTTTAAAAAAAAACATTTAAATCGAACAATTCCACAGGTGCAGGGGGCGGGGCCAACTTGCTGGCAATTAAAAGCTTTTGGCACAATTTGGAATTTCTCGGCTTAAGTCAACTATTTCAGCAATGTTGACATGACTTTAAAAGATTCCCCAGGAGCAAGAAAGCTCAACTTTTAAAATTCTTTCTCCAACCCCCAAGCGCAGATCCACACCCAGATTTAAATATCTCCATTCCCTCCTGCAACCGTAGGCAATCTTAAATACAGCTGAACCAACTTTCTCTGCCAAAAGGAAAAAAAAAATGAGAAAAAGAGACATAAGTTTAACAAGCTTACAAACAAGAAAGGGAGGGGAACGAAAGATATCGTTAAAGCCAGTAGGTTTAGTTCCTACTTTTTACACAGATCAAGAGATTATGATGGAGCTGCAGTTAAAGGCTGAGAACTGAGCAGGTGTTTAACTCTTCTCTTGAAAACCACGGGGAGGTGGTACCATGTAATCTTCAGCACAGTTGGACTGTGGTAAACCTTGCCAGGATTTTGACCGGGTCTCTCAGCAGATGACAACACTTCGTTAAATCTGTCTAATTCTAAAGCCGAGCAGGATTTACTCTGGGTTGGTCCTGAGGAACAACCAGGAAATTTCAGGGCCTTGGAATAGAGTAGTAACCCTAACTCAGGGATCAGCAACCTGCGGCTCTGGACCCACATGCGGCTCTTTGGACCCTCTGCTGTGGCTCCCTGTCAGGTGATCCCACCACTGACTGGCCCTCTCCTCCAAGTCACTCCTCGCCTGGCCTGAGAAGGTAAGGGCGACGGCGGGGGATGGAGAAGCGGCCAGGGCAGAGACAGAGAGATACAGAGAGAGGGGAAGAGAGAGACATAGAGAGATACAGAGGGAGACGGAGGGAGGAGAGAGAGATATGTCAAAAGGATTTTGTGGTTCCCGGTGTTTTTTGACAACTGGTTCTCTACCCTAATGACCGGCTGGGTAAGCGTGACTGGGGGGGGGGGGGTCATGTGACTGGTGGAAGTGAGTGACATCGAGTTGGCCACGCCCACTCAGGTTTTGAGGCTCCCGGTGTTTTCTTTTTTGTGGGAAACGGGTCCAAATGGCTCTTTGAGTATTTAAGGTTGCAGACTCCTGCCCTAACCCTAACCTTGGCATCTTGTAGCTGTGTGGACTTCAATCCCATTAATTTTCCAGCAACCAAAAACTACTTGTATAATGTTGACAACAAGATTACTTGTTCTTTTTACTTATTACTGGAGGCTAAAACATACAATGAACGGTTGCAGGAACTGGGCATGGCTAGTCTAGAGAAGAGAAGGACCAGGGGAGACAGGATTGCAGTCTTCCAATATTTGAGGGGCTGCCACAGAGAGGAGGGGGTCAAGCTATTCTCCAAAGCACCTGAAGGCCAGACAAGGAATAATGGATGGAAACTGAACAAGGAGAGATTCAACCTGGAAATAAGGAGGAATTTCCTGACAGTGAGAACAATCAACCAGTGGAACAGAAGTTGCCTTCAGAAGTTCTGGGAGCTTCATCACTGGAAGCTTTCAAGAAGAGACTGGGCTGCCAACTGTCAGAAATAGTGAAGAGTCTCCTGCTTGGGTGGGGAATTGGACTAGTTCAGGGGTCAGCAACCTGCGGCTCTGGAGCTGCATGTGGCTCTTTCACCCCTCTGCTGCGGCTCCGTCACTCAAAATATGTATCACAACCGTCAATGTGCATCACCCGCTGGCACACAATTTATTGAGCTTTTCAACCCCTGGTAGGCGAACCATGGATAAATCCAAGAAAAGAAAAGTTTCAGAAGAAAAAATAACATTTAATTCAACTATATATGCTAGTTATGTGGCCACTGAAGAAATAGTCAGGCACGGGAAAGGTTTTGTGGCTCCCAGTGTTTTCTTTTTTGTGATAAACGGGTCCAAATGGCTCTTTGAGTGTTTAAGGTTGCAGACCCCTAGACTACATGACCTACAAGGTCCCTTCCAACTCTGTTAATCTGTTAATTACATCAATGAATCTACGTTACTACTTGTTGAATTTAACTGAAATGACAAGTTTAAGATTAGGTTCACACATGATATGAGCATTGTTAAAATACATGTTATGTTGACATGACATGGAATTAACCCGCTTCATAAAGCATTTTGACTTCCTGTTAAGGCAATGCCTGGATACCAGCGATGTGTTGAACCTAAATGATTCGGCTTCTTTTTATCTACTTCAGATAAAAACACATCTGAGATGTAGTTGAAAAAGGGAGGAGCTTTGATCACATGATCATGGGCTGCCATCTTGGCTTTCTTTATTAACCCGTTGCATGGACATCCCTACTTGTTCCCACAGAGTTTCAAAGTATAATGGTACTGTTTGGAATTACAATGGAGAGAAGTAAACTAGAACTGAGGAGAAATTTCCTAACAGTAAAAACAATTAACCAGTGGATAAGCTCGCCTTCAGAAGTTGTGGGTGCTCCATCACTGGAGTCTTTCAAGAAGAGACTGGACAGCCACCTATCTCGAATGGTAGAGGGTCTCCTGCTCGCACAGGGGGTTGGACTAGAAGACCTCCAGGGTCCTTTCCAAATCTGTTATTCTGATAAGGGCCCAGATTGAAGAGACCCAAGGCAAAATCTATGTGTAGTTTGGAAGGTGACTTTTTCTTAGCTTACCCTAAGAGTTATGATGGGCCTAAACTGAAAGAACCTACCACATACTCCATCTGAATAACTCATGGAAGGTGGGATAGAGCTGCAGCACATAGAATAGAATAGAATAGAATAGAATAGAATAGAATAGAATAGAACAGAACAGAACAGAACAGAACAGAACAGAACAGAACAGAACAGAACAGAACAGAATAGAATTCTTTATTGGCCAAGTGTGATTGGACACACAAGGAATTTATCTTGGTGCGTACGCTGTCAGTGTACATAAAAGAAAAGATACATTTGTCAAGAATCATAAGGTACAACACTTAATGATAGTCATAGGGAAACAGTCAATATAAATCATAAGGATACCAGCAACAAAGTTACAGTCATACAGTCATAAGTGGGAGGAGATGGGTGATAGGAATAACGAGAAGATTAATAGCAATGCAGACTTAGTAACTAGTTTGACAGTGTTGAGGAAATTATTTGTTTAGCAGAGTGACAGACAGAAAAGATGTTTTACAGATGGCACTTTACACCAGCGAGGTTGGCAAAGATGTTTAAAGATAAGTCAGCTAAATGTTGGAAATGCCACCCGATACCTGGGTCTTATTATCATATGGGGTGGACATGTGTAGAAGCAAAAAATACTGGACAAAAATACATACATGGCTGGAAAAGATGATAAAACAGTACATTGATTGAAAACCAGAAATATTTTTGTTGGGGATTTTACCTGAAACTTATAGTAATGGGAATGCATATTTAATTATTCATGTATTAACTGCAGCTAGAATTGTATTTGCACAAAACTGGAAAAATGAAGAGATCCCAACTGATGAGAATATGATTAGGAAAATATTAGAATGTGCAGAAATGAATAGATTAATGCTCGCAATTATAGAGAAAGAACAAACTGCATATTATATGACATGGAAATTATTTTATCGATATATAGAGAATAAAAATGGAAGTTAGAAACAAAAGAATGAGATTAGTGAAATGTAGAAAATGTGTTAAGATAGAGATGTAAACAATATGATGGTTGTTATTATTACAACTGTTAGGATTATTACATTTAATATTATTATTATATTCTTATCAGAAGATATGTAAAGAGGGAAAAAGGAACATATTTATTATGCTCAATATAACTACTGTAAGATCAGAGAATTAATACCAATGTAATGAATACTGTTGTAAATTTTGATGGCTATTGCACAGAGATACTTGTACCCAGAAGACACACTGTTGAATGGAAAATGGAATGTTTATATTTAAAAAACAAAACAAAACATTTTTTAAAAGAACCCATCAGAGACACCATTTCTGATCTCCAACATTAAGACAATATTTACTAGGGACTAAGTTTTCCACCCCATCACAATTTTCAGAATTTAGACACAGCAGACTTTACTGAGAAACGATGTGTTTTAAGAAACCCAACAAAACTAAGTCAACCTCTTCCCGCAGACACTTGATTAGTGCCATGAAAATCAACTGCTCTCATCCATTTCTTTTTTAAAAAGGGATAGCAGTAGAGCATATGGACTAGCTACATGAAATTCCCTTAGAATGACCGTGTTAAAATATGAGCAATTGGCCGCACATCCCACTGAAGATAATGGCGTGTACTTAATGGCTAATTTTGATCTATTCCATTATTCTTATTGGAACTACTTATTTACTTGTAGAAGAAGACCGGGCTAAACCCCAAGGGAGGAGTCAAATGTGTCATAAGTCATGAGTCCCTGTACACCCACAAGGCACCTTCAATGCCTTTCATATCTCCTGCTCATTTCCCTTAATGGCCAGTTGGTCAGATTCTTGTAGAGAGCTGAAGCTTGTAATGAATCTTTATACACATTTGAACTGCCTGGATCTCCTGATTTTCCCGGCATTTGACACTTCTTTACTTAATTATTTAATATACTCTCACCTTTATTATTTCTTTAAATAACTCAAGGTGGTAAACATATGTAACATTCCTTCCTCCTATTTTTCCCACAACAACAACCTTATGTGGTAGGTTGGGCCGAGAGAGCGCATCTGGCCCAAAATCACCCAACTGGCTCTCATGTCTAAGGCAGGATTAGAACTCACCAACCAAACCAACTTAATGAAAGTGGATTTTCTTTAAAATAAACAGATTGTCTACAAAAAAATTGGTTCCAAAAAAAAATAAATAAATAAAAGTTTCCCATCAAGAGATGACATTAAACAGTAAACAGTAGAAAGTAAAATAATAAAACAAAGTGTTCAAAGCTAACAAATAATTAACGATAAGTGTCAACCCTGAAGCTCACCTGACTGAAGCCATCTTGGATGCTTCAGTGTTGCAACACTGGAGCTGAGGGATAGGGAGGGGGGATCTGAGATAGCTGGGATTTTGTAGCCAAAACAAAATACTTTCTCGTGGGATCCAAGGACATTCTCACCCCTGGTCAGAAGAAGGTGGAGTGATGTCACCAGGCAACCAGAAAGCGCCATGATTGGACCATGTGACTGTTTTGAGAAAATGACAAACTTTTACTTTTAATTAGGTGAAAACTGCGGGAACCTTCAGAGTCGGTTTTCACCTGATCTGTGCCAATATGATACTGTGCTGTATATCCAAGAAAGCTATTCTTTGAGGAATACACCTGCCTCAAAGTTTTGCTATCGGTATATTACTTGGAACCCTGACATTAAGTTTTCCTGGACAAGCGAACAGTAGTCCTGAAAAGTCTGTGTGATTGTAAAATTCCCAAGAATCTCAGAAATTAAAAAGCCATTTTAAAACCCTCACTTTTTCTACCAGATAAAAAGAAAGGCACCGCTAAGAAAAATCAGCTCCATTTAATCACATGACCAAGATGGATTGATTAGGTGCCATCATCCAGTTGGCATTGACTCTTACTGACCAAATTGTGGATCTTCTCCGGAAGGCTTTGTTATCAACCTGGTCCTTCAGGGCTCTGGCTATGTCCACCTCATCACGCGATTGAGTTCATCCCCTTGCCGCTGGTCATCCTCTTCTCTTTTACCTTTTCCAACATTCTACAGGTAGTCCTCAACCACAACGGAGCCCAAAATTTATGTTGCTAAGTGAGACTTTGGTTAAGTGAGTTTTGCCCCATTTTCTTGCAACGTTTGTTAAGGGAATCACTGCAGGTGTTAAGTTAGCAACATCGTTGTTAAAGTGAATCTGGCTTTGCTCATGAGAAGGTCGCAAAAGGGGATCACATAACCCTGGGACACGCAAGGGTCATAAATATGAGTCAGTTTGTCAAGTTTGTAAATCACGTGACCATGGCGGATGCTGCAACGGTCATAAGTGGGAAAAATGGTCATAAGTCACTTTTTTAAGTGTTGTTGTGACCTTGAACGATACTGTTTCAACAACTGTTGTTAAGTCGAGGACTACCTGTAGAGATTGGTCAAGATACAACGTTTACTATTAGGCACATATATTGTGGTTGGGCTCCTTCAAATTCAGGCCACCCAGAGTGCATTTATATTAAAAAAATATCTCACCCCCCAGAATGAATTCTCACTGCACTACAGTTATATAGGGATTCTGATCAATTTTAATCCTACATTTTCTGTACTCACAGTGCCATAATATTCAATACTAGAAGTACTACGAAAATGGCTATTCAAAGATTCTCCTGGGAGATAATTTTTTAAAAAAACACACACACATACAAAAATAGATATTTATATCCAGGTGCAAATCATCTTCAATCGACAAAACCTTTCCCCTAATCTGCACATTGATAAGAATAGAAGAGTGGATTTATACTTGGTAGTACAAAGAAATGGAAAGGAAACATGTTTTGCAAGTTTAGGTGGTCAAATATTTTAAAGAGGAAGAAAGTTTCAATGTTGCAAATAATTTCTATAATTCTATCCTCCAGATTTTGGGCACTCAATCTATACAGGGAATGCCAACCTATCATATATACATAATTTTTTTTCTGCACTGCAATCTTGATTTCATGGGGGATGCATTCCACTGCATTTTATATCTCAGAATAATAATGATAATAATAAATGCAATGATTGTGCCCACATGCCCTATAATACCAAACAAATACACTGGGATATTCATTTATGAAACAACCTCGATCATTGCATGCGCTTAGAAGCTGATGTGTTCCTGTAACACAATAAGCCATAAACTTTTCAATTTTAGCCTCGTTGTGGGGACCTGGTCCTTGTCGCCCCTCCAGAAATGAGCCTCCCCAGAGTTGTGATCACATAACAGGAAATTAGCCCCCCCCCCCCCCCGCCTCTCTCTCTCTCTCTCTCTTTTTTTTTTTTGCAAAAAGTGATTTTACGCAGAGGCCAATTTGCATACATTTACATTGAACTTTAAAAAAAAAATAAAAAGGGAAACAAGAAAGTTGCAAACAGTTCCAACGTTTTGCTCAGATCCCTCATAGGCATCGGATGGGATCTGATAGGATCAACTGCTTCGGAGGGCTCTGGCAGCAGGATTCAAACAGTGAAACAGGGCTATGCCTCCCCTCCATTCTGAAACTAGAGGAGGATTGCAACAACCCCAAAAAGGCTCTCGTGCCATTATGAGACGGGATCTGGGTCTTTTTCAGTGCTGCTCTCCACGAAACTCTTTGTCCAGTCAATTAAGAATGCACAAAGGTCTGGTTGCATAAAGGAGCAGGCCTTCTGCAATTCTTCCAACCGTCCCATCCTCCCCCTTTTTTTTGTTTTGGTTTATATATTTTGCTCAAACTTAAGAAGTAGCACAATGTCTTGCGGGTGGGGGCAAGGGAACAGAAGCTATTTTATCCCGCTGTTATGCCAGGGATAATGCATATCAAATGGATTGAAATGAAGGATCCCCAGGTCCTTAACTCTAAATGGTTTTATTGATTTTTCGGAAGCATTCATCACAAGGAGCTCGGAGGCCCATCCATCGTGATCCCAGGAGCGACAAAACAAAACCCAAATCCTCAAGAGAGGCTCTTGAGACCAATATAAAAAAAAAAAACAAAAACCCGAGAAGGTTTTTTTATTATTCTGTTCAAATCGAGTTTGCAATAGACTTGAGGCCATCGTTTATGGCAAACACTCATGTACATATATATATATATATATATATATATATATATATATATATATATATATATATATATATATATATATATATATATATATACCTTGCTGTACAATGCTGTACAATGTACAGCAAGGTATATATATACCCCTGATATCAAGAATGACTACTAGTCGGTTCACAAACCATGAATCCAATGAGTTGTAAAAATAGCTAATTGGGGAAGAAACTTGCAGAAAGGCAACCGAGAAGAAATTGAAGATGGAAGGCAAACTTTCTCTTCCATACAGTATTTATTTCTGCCCCACCCCACATAAAAGCAGCACTTTTGATTTAGCTAATAAACGCTAACGTACAATGTTCTGCCTGTTTATTGTCCAGACATTTGCAAGGATCTGATTCTGAAATGATCCTTTTTTTTTTGAGGGCTGCTCAAAAGGGGAAGGAACCCCCCCAAGAGGTTTACTTTAGACCCCTGATTTCAAATCTCACTGCTGTCTTCTGAGATTGCATTCAGGAGAGCCCAAATTTGCAGGAAATTATTATTCATACGAGAGGAGAGAAGAAATGAAGGTGGCGGGGTGGGGGGGGGGGCGGAAGGATGAGAAAATAAGGACAGCTAGAAGGCTGAAATGGGATTATAGCATCAACTGCCCCTGACTTCACTTTCAACATTATTTTTTATTTTTATTTATTTATTTTGTCAAGGACGTATTAGATAACAGATATAGGTATAAACATGGTTATTAATATATGAAATGGATACGAATAAAAGGGGGATATTACGACAGGGACGTTAGGCACTTACAGACCTCTTAGGAATGGGGTGAGGTCAACAGTAGATAGTCTAAGGTTAAAGTTTTGGGGGTTTTGGGAAGAAACCTCTGAGTCAGGTAGTGCATTCCAGGCATTGACCTCTCTGTTGCTGAAGTCGTATTTTCTGCAATCAAGTTTGGAGCGATTTACCTTAAGTTTGTATCTATTGTAACATAGTGGAAGTGAACCCAAATTTGCAGGAAATTATTATTCACATGAGAGAAGAGAAGAGGAAAAAAAAGGATGGAGAAATAAGGATGACTAGAAGGCTGAAAATGGGATCAGAGCATCAACTGACTTCACTTTCAACACAGTGGGTTTGTTATCTGGGAGAGGAAGGGGCTATAAGAACAGAAACTTTCTGCAGAGGGACAGAAGGGGCTCAGACAGAACCAGAGGCCACAAAGCAAGACACCGAGGGGGAAATACCTGAACCTCAATTCATCATTTGGGTTTTTATTTTATTTTTTTCTCCAAGGGTTTTTTTTCATAGCCGGTCAGCTTTTGTTCACTTTTTGCCTTTGTGAAATCTAGACCCCCTTTGAAGTCACAAAAGCAGACACGCCGCCATGGACTTCAAAAGCAGAAAAGCTTTCAGCCCTTGGAAAGTCAAAATTTCTTTCTTACCCAATTCCCATAATAGAAACTATTATTAAAAAGTAGGGCGGTGGGGAAGGCAGGAAAAAAGCAGCGTGAACTGGGGCCCAGGCTTTTCAATCCATTGTGAAACAGAGCTGGGCTCATCTTCCAGAGTCACCGGTATCTAGCAAAAAAAAAGTATTGTCTGAACTAAGGCTGAAGCCAGCCGGAAAGAAACTTTAAAACTCCTGGCTGCTGTCAGCCTTTGCCATTTAAAAATCAGAACATTAGGATCTCTTAACAGGGAAGGAAGGGAAGGGACTGGCGAAGAGAAATACACCGAATAATTATGATTAAAACCTCCCAGGTTGTAGCAAGGCTGCTGAATTTCAAAAGAGAAGCCAGCAGTTCCCCACGCAAGTGATTTGTGCCTGTTCAAAGCAAAACTTTACTGAAGGGGAAAAAAAAAAAAGCACCAGGAAGGCCCAAGGAAGCAACCAGGGAAAGCAGAGAGACAACTCCAATGGAGAAAGGGATGGGGTGGAAGTGGGGGGCTGTTTCCAGCTCAAATGATTCCGGGCAACGTTTATTCTCAGCAGAGCCTGGGTAGGCAGGCAGGCAGGCAGGCAGCGGCACAAAGTTAGTTTATTTATTGAGCATATGGCAGCGGGCGAGATTCAGGGCAGTTTACAAGGCGTTAAGCAATAGCCTTCATACTTTTGTATATTTTATACAAAATCAGCTTATTGCCCCCACAAACCGGGTCCTCATTTACCTACCTTAGAAAGGATGGAAGGCTGAGTCAACCTTGAGCCTGGTGAGAATTGAACTCGCAGTAATTGCAGGCTGCTGGAAGCTAAATACTACCTTTAGTCTGCTGCGCCACTCAGGCTCTTCAGCCCTCTGCGGGGTGGCCGGGTGAATAATTAGGCTTTGGACCAGGTGGATCGGGTGGAAGGAAGGAATCTTCCTCCTGGCTTGGCTAACTGGATCCATTTTTACTAACCACGCAACCTTTCTACCAAATTTCATCCCTCCTCTCCTCTCCTCTCCTCTCCTCTCCTCTCCTTTTCTCTCCTCTCCTCTCCTCTCGAGGATTTCCCACTTTCATCCCATCCCAAGCAAGTTGGGAAAGGCCGGCCGGGATGGGGGCTCCCTAGGTGGCTCAGTGGCTCAAGACGCTGAGCTTGTCGATCAGAAAGTTCGGCGGTTCGAATCCCTACCATAGGTCTCCTGCGTGAGCAAGGGGATTGGACTAGATGACCTCCAAGGTCCCTTCCAACTCTGTTATTGTTACTTCGAGAGGGATCGGGTCTGTTCGGGGATGGGAAACTAATTTTCCTGCCATCAGAACCGAAGGAGCTTCTTGGATGAGAAGCGAGACGTCTTCAAGCAAAACACACACACACACACACCCAAAAAGAGCCCAGTTGCCTTTGGAGAAAAAAAATGCACATTTGGGGGGGGGGGGGGGATATCTATTTCCAACCAGCAGCTGCGACGGAGACGGGGCGGAGGGGAGAAGGGGCTCCACGCGAGCGCAGCGCAGGGATCCAAGCGGGGCCGCGGAGCAGGTGGAGCGCCACCTCCTTGGCCCCCGGGACGGAGCCCCTCTTACCTGTACCAGAGCAGCCCCTTCTCGTAGTAGCGGTCGAAGAAGTGCGGCTCTGCCCCGACGGCTCGCACGTCCGGGTGGACGCGCAGGAACTCGAGCAGTGCGCGAGTCCCGCCCTTCTTCACGCCGACGATGATGGCCTGCGGGAACTTCTTCTGGCCGAAGCCGCTGGCTACGGGCAGAGCCCCGGCCGGAGCATCGGGGAGCGAAGGGTCCTCCTCGGGGCCGGCGGCGGCTTCGTCTTCCTCCTCCTCCTCTTCCTCCCCGGGGGGCTCGGGAGGGCTGTGGGGGAAGAGAGGCGCCCGGGGGGCCGGCCGGGCTTGGGGGTGCCACCCGGGCGGGCCTGGCCGTCGGAGGGGCTGGCAGGGGCCGGTCAGGCAGTAGAAGAAGTAGGTGCAGAGCAGCAGCATGGCCAGGGCGAGCGGGGCGCGCGGAAGCCCCCCCAGAGGCCCGCCGCGGCTACATCCCATGGGCGGTGGGCGCCCCCGGGCAAGGCGAGGGCATCGCTCCTCCGGCAGGTCCCCTCGCCGCTCCCTAGGCAGCCGAGCCGGCCAGGCGTCTTCCCCCCGCGCTCCGGTCCTTGGTGCCCCGGGCGCCTTTCAGCGCCTCTGCTGCTCCCCAAGACCGGTCCTTCCTCCGGCGCCGCCCCCACTTGCCCTCCCGGCGCGGAGGCGGGAGCCCCGACCGGCTTCTTCGGCTTCTTCGCTCGCCAGCCCAGCATTCAAGACCAGGCGAGGCGGGGCGCGGCGAGGCGGGGCTGGAGAGACGCACCTTCCTGCCCCCGCGGCCGGGGTCCCGGGCCGGCTCCGGCTGGCCATCTGGCAGGCGCCCCGCTTTCCCACGGAGCTTCCCCTGGAAAGGCAGAGAGAGTCCCCCCTCCCCACGCCGGCGCCACCCCGGGGCACATGCCTTGGGGAGCAGCGCGGAGAGGAGGCTGCCATCCGAGGAGACGCGCAGCGGGGCTGCCGGCTTCGTTTCACTCTCTCCCCCCGCCCCCAGCCGGGTGCAACCTCCTTCTCCTTCGAGGGTCTCCAGCCCAAGGCCGTGCGCTCCCAGGATGCGGGGATGGGGGCTTCTCCTGTGGACGGGGGGAGCGGTCGCGAGCGATCCACTAAAGGCGGCGGACGTGCACTGCGCCCCTTCCCACCACCCGGCTCGATCCTCGACGGCCGCCGCTTCTGAACGCGTTCACGCAGCCTCTCCCGAGAGGGGGAAAAAATCTCCCCGTCTTTGCCGCTGATCGGAGTTGAAAAATTAACCTGCCCTTAAAATGACGTTGATTCATAAAGGTATCTTTTCTTCTAAAGAAAACCAGGAAAACCAACTGTCTTCTTCACACAACTTGCAAACCTTCGACCCCATTTATTTTTTTAGCACGATTGCGGAGTTCGCATAATGTGCACGACCCAAATGGAGCCCAGAGGTTGAGCTAGATGATGGATGGATGGATGATAGATAGATAGTTAGATAGATAGATAGATAGATAGATAGATAGATAGATAGATAGATAGATAGATAGATAGATGGATGATAGAATTCTTTATTGGCCAAGTGTGATTGGACACACAAGGAATTTGTCTTTGGTGCATATGGTCTCAGTGTACATAAAAGAAAATATACATTTCTTATCTTAATGATTGTCATAGGGTACAAATGATTGTCATAGGGTACAAATAAGCAATCAAATCATACTAGGAAACAATATCAATATAAATCATAAGGATACAAGCAACAAAGTTACAGTCATACAGTCATGAGTGGGAGGTGATGGGGATGATGAGAAGATTAATAGTAATGCAGACTTATTGAATAGTTTGACAGTGTTGAGGGAATTATCTGCTTAGCAGAGTGATGGCATTCAGGAAAAAACTGTCCTTGTGTCTAGTTGTTCTGGTGTGCAGTGCTCTATAGCATCGTTTTGAGGGTCGGAGTTGAAATAGTTTATGTCCAGGATGTGAGGGGTCTATAGATATTTTCCCAGCCCTCTTTTTGACTCGTGCCGTATACAGGTCCTCAATGGAAGGCAGGTTGGTAGCCATTATTTTTTTCTGCAGTTCTAATTATCCTCTGAAGTCTGTGTCCGTCTTGTTGGGTTGCAGAACCAAACCAAATTAAGGACTCTATCCCAGAATCTTATGGCCTGCTGTTGTGCTGAGCTACTTTTGATAGATTTCTTCATATTCTTTGTGGTGTGATTCCCTCACTTATGTGGCTGCTCCCTTTCCTGCTTCACAATTAATTTGTTTTTAAAAAACTAATTTCACTCGTCTAGAAAACGCCAATTCTTGTGCCGGCTTCAAAGTTAATGAAGGTGAGAAGCAGACAAAGGAGGTGGGTGTGTATATAGTTATACACGTTGAAAGTATAATTCTGAAGATACTTATCGGATGAAAAAAAATCCCATTGCAGTCAGTGAACACAAATTAATATTCACGGACACGCAAAGCGTTTCTTAAGAATTAACGTTCAATTTATACACTTGCATCAGATATTAGGATGGGAAAAGATTATGACATCATTGCAGTTTGGCCTATAGACTTTGGAAATGAGAGTGTTATGATGCAATTGCTAAAAAGCTTCTATTCTTGAGTAGCATAAGGCCAAATTCAGCCAAATAATTGTCTCATTGCTTCTTTCCTGCTAGTCAAACTGCAGCTGGAATATTTGCTCTGTTGTGAGTCCCACATTTAAAAGGCGAGCCCCTCAAACCTGGGACACTTCCTGGGGGGAGGAGGAGGAAGAGGGGAGGGTAAAACCCGGAGAGCCCAGTCAGGCAGGGTTTGGTAGATCTGAGGCTGGGAAAGGAATAGCAATTAAATTCAATGTAGAGAAAAGTAAAGTCTTACACTTAGGCAAGAAAAACCACAAGTACACATATAGACTGGGTGAAACCAGGCTTAATAGCAGTAACTGTGAGAGGGATCTTGGCGTCTTAGTGGACAACCAATGAAATATGAATTAACAGTGTGCAGCAGCAGCCAAAAAAGCCAATGCAATCATATGCTGCATTAACAGAGGGATACAATCAAGGGAGGAACTAATACCACTCTATAAAGCCTTAGTAAGACCACATCTAGAGTACTGTATCCAGTTTTAGTCACCACACTATAAAAAAGATGTTGAGACTCAAGAAAGAGTGCAGAGAAAAGCAACCAGGATGATTATGGGACTGGAGGCTAAAACATATGATGAATGATTGCAGGAACTGGGCATGGCTAGTCTAGTGAAGAGAAGGACCAGGGAGACAGGATAGCAGTCTTCCAATATTTGAGGGGCTGCCACAGAGAGGAGAGGGTCAAGCTATTTTCCAAAGCACCCGAAGGCCAAACAAGGAATCATGGATGGAAACTAAACAAGGAGAGGTTCAACCTGGAAATAGGGAGAAATTTTCTGATAGTGAGAGCAAACCCAAAACCTGCAGCCCTTCTTCGTACGGTTTAGCCTCCAGGCCTTTGATCATCTTAATTGCTCTTCTCTGAACTTTTTCCAAAGTCTCAACTTCTTTTTTGTAGTGTGATGACCAAAATTGGTTGCAGTATTCCAAGTGTGGTCTTACTAGGGTTTTATAAAGTGGTGCTAATACTTCATGTGATCTTGATTCTATGCCTCTGTGTATACAACCCAGGATTGAATAAATGGAAATACTGTTGTTCATTGTGGGTAAGGTTATATTATGAATCTGTCAAGAAGAAGTCAGATTGGAGACGGAGAATCAGTGCCTGGATTCTCCTCGGACAACAAAGGGGCACAACAAAGAGATACTTTTCAGTTGCTGTGACTTTCACCTGTAATATCATCACTGTCCCTTCACTTGTCCACTGTAAGGATGCAGCAACTACTGGTTCTCATTTGATGGTGACGGAGGTAATTTTGCTGTTTTTAATCAATATATGAAGCAAAACTCACTTGCCAATTACAGTTGAAAGTTGAACGCTCAACTATCTGAACTTCACAGTCCTCTGAGTTTGTTGCTTCTTTTTATAAAAAAAAAGCAAGTTTATTGGAACAACGTCTGTGCAAAAGACTGCATATAATTATATTGATATTGTTTCCTGATTGCTTATTTGTTCCCTATGACCAGTGTTTCTCAACCTTGGTAGCCGGAAGATGGGTGGACTTCAACTCCCAGAATCCCCCAGCCAGCTGGGGAATTCTGGGAGTTGAAGTCCACCCATCTTCCGGCTACCAAGGTTGAGAAACACTGCCTATGACTATCATTAAGTGTTGTATCTTACAATTCTTGATGAACATATCTTTTCTTTTATGTACACTGAGAGCGTATGCACCAAAGACAAATTCCTTGTGTGTCCAATCACACTTGGCCAATAAAGAATTTTATTCTATTCTATTCTATTCTATTCTATTCTATTCTATTCTATTCTATTCTATTCTATTCTATTCTATTCTATTCTATTCTATTCTATTCTATTCATATTTATCAAAACAATGCAGACAAATGCATTACTTTAGGAAAAATTGATGGGAAAACTGTCAATGGAGCAAACTGACAATCAAAAGACGTAGATGTTTGGGGAAGCTGAATTGAAGGTGCCACAACACCAATTAATGAATGGAAAAATGAGAAAAAAGAACAACAAATGAAACGGAAACAGATGCTTTTAGCTTTTTCATCTACCTCGCCTCCCCTCCAAGGTTCACCCAAGTCTTACCAAATACTTTTCACAGAAATACGGTATAGTAACAAAGAAAAGTATTACAACGTCTCAGAATCTACAGCAATGCTTTCAACAGTCTTGGAAGAAAACAGAATAAAGGGTTTGATTTCTGCATTTCTGAGACATCTGGGAAAAGTGGAGGAGAAAGGAGAAAGAAAAAAAAGGAGAAATGAGAGGAAGAGAAAGAGGAGGAGGAGGAGATAAAGAAGGAGGAGAAGAAGCAGAAGGAGGAGGAGGAGGAGGAGGAGGAGGAGGAGGACGAGGAGAAGAAGAAGAAGAAGAAGAAGAAGAAGAAGAAGAAGAAGAAGAAGAAGAAGAAGAAGAAGAAGAAGAAGAAGAAGAAGAAGAAGGAGGGCAGGAGGAGGAGAAAGAAAAAAGGAAAAATGAGAGGAAGAGAAGGAGGAGGAGGAGGACGAAAAGAAGAAGAAGAGGAGGGGGGAGGAGGAAGTAACACTATAAGAATAAAAGTGTCACCATGCCAAAAATAAACACACCATCTGTGAGTAAACTTAAAAGATATACAAAAGTTTGGACCAGCCAAGGGAGATCTTCTTTTTTTCCCATGGCAAGAGCAACAAAACAAATGTTTTGATGAGGTATATACTGCATGTTTATAATTTATAATCTCCCTTGAACTTTCAAGATACTGGCAGGATACAAATCAAAGGCAAATGCGCAAATGTGTCTCTGCCAGGTTTTTTTCAATATATATTATATGACTTTCCTGTCCCCAACCCAGGACTGGAATTAAAGAAAGATCAAACAGTATTTGGGAACGGAAGTGTTAGGTTAAGTGAGTGGGAGGGGAGGAGATGATGTTTGACAGCACACATTCAATTAATATTTTTGCAACTGAATTTCCTCTCCCCTGTAATTTTTCAAGCCTTAATTACTGTTTGCAAACATTTCTATCATGAGAAGGGATTTGCAGGGAAAACTCACTTCTTTTCTGCTGAATTTTTAAAATAAAAAAGGGAAACATGTTATAAATAAACAGCAATTAGTTTGGTGATAGCCACATGCCAAGCAATTAACACTTGCAA
Organism: Arizona elegans; assembly: GCA_022577455.1. Taxonomy (NCBI): domain Eukaryota; kingdom Metazoa; phylum Chordata; class Lepidosauria; order Squamata; family Colubridae; genus Arizona; species Arizona elegans. Next base: position 5,102,970 of record JAKOOJ010000022.1, on the reverse strand, counting down.
TTGTCAATTTTAATTAAAGAACTACAGATTTTTATGTAAGTGAGTTGTTATGTGCCCATGTTCACGAAGAACATCGATATATGTTGTTTCTTTCTCTTAACTTCATCAGACAGAAATGAAGTTTAGAAAGATGTTCTGGTTCACACAACATGTTGATCCATAATGTTTTTTAAATGCAGTTTGTTAAGCAAGCCATAATTGGCTGCATTCAAATGTTGTGCTGAAGTATGAATCATAGTTTGCAAATCTAAGGGGCTGTAACATAGAACCCAGCCAAGAAATCTTGATTATCAGGAATAATTTTACATCTAGTTGGAGAATAATTAGCAAACCAGGACAAAACCCTTTGCAAAGTATTCCTCTATAAACCTCAAACACTCATGAGAGGACGAACTAGCTCATATGACTGCAAGGAACATACCATATTTTTCAGAGTATAAGATGCACCTTCCCCCCCCCTAAAAGGGGGTGAAAATTTAGGTGCGTCTTATACACCGAATGTAGCCCTGCCCACCCACTGGCCCCCATCCTTTGGCCTCTGCCTCGCAGCAGTTACCTCCTTGCAAGCAAACAGCAAGAAAAATAGCTCCTTTCAGCTTCAGCACAGACTAATTAGCACAAGTTGATTGGAGCGGCCTCCCGACTCTCAGCTGATTTGCTCTCAGCTGTTTTGTGCAGGGCTCTGCTGCTTGCTGCAAGGAGGTAAATTGCTGGAGCAGATTTTTTTCTCCCTTGTGCTAATCAAGCTATGCTGAAAACGAAAATGAAAGTAAAGCAGGCTGTTTGCTGTTTGCTGCAACGAGGCGAAATTGCTCAGAGGCAGAGGGAGATTTCTTTTTCTTCTTTTCCTCACCAAAAATGGTAGGTGTGTTTTATACTCTGAAAAATACGGTAAATCCTTCCATTCTCCACCATTCAGTCAGCACTGAAGAAGCTTGTTGGATGAGAAGCAAAACGTCTTCAAGCAAAACAAGGAAGTCCAGTTGCCTTTTGAAAGAAAGCATCTTTGGGACTATAGTGGCTATATATTCCAAAAAAAACCCTCTTAAACATGATTTCTGAATTAAACCATTTTGAAGAGTGTCCATAAAATAGGGCAAGCTAAGAAAAAAAAATAAGGATAAGAATGAATGGAGATAGCACGTTGGCTGAAAGCACCCAGAGAGTCACTTGGTGCCTCCCCTACAAGCTAAATTCTAAGCCCCCCTAATAAAATATCATAGGGGTATGCAATACCCAAGAAATATATAGTATGTCACAGTGAAATCCTACCGGTTCGCACCGGTTCAAGTGAACCGGTAGTGATAAAATCTATCGGTTCAGCGAACCGGTAGTAAAAAAAAAAAGCTACCAGTTGGTCCAAACTGGTATTTCTAATGATCAGCTGTGCCATGTGATTTATATTCGCTAGAAAGTAGGAAATCCTGCTTTCTAGGGAATCTAAATGGCGTGGCACAGCTGTTCCCCCCTCGCTGTTCTACTTACCTTCAAATGGCTCCTATTTATTTATTGATTGATTGATTGATTGATTGATTGATTGGTTCGATTTATATATGCCGCCCTTCTCCGGAGACTCAGGGCGGCTTACAATGCGTTAAGCAATAGCCTTCATACTTTTGTATAGACCTGCTTAGTAGGGCTTTCGGGGCCCCCCTAAGCAGTGTTCTTTTTTATACAAAGTCAGCTTATTGCCCCCACAATCCGGGTCCTCATTTTACCTACTTCGGAAGGATGGAAGGCTGAGTCAACCTTGAGCCTGGTGAGATTTGAACTCACAGTAATTGCAGGCAGCTGGCAGCTAAGTGCTACTTAACAGCACTTTAGTCCGGTGCGCCACCAAGGCTCCTCTTTTTCCTCATGAAGAGCGTGTATTGTGAGCACTATACATGCACGCACACAGTGTGTTGTGGCCCGCCAGCAGCCTGCGCGGATCGTGGCTGATCCCGACGACGAGGAGGCTGGTGTGGTGTCGCGCCAGCAGCCTGGGCAGCCGGCGCTCGAGTCGGACAGCGAGGAGGACGAAGAGGATGTGATGCCAGAGGCAGAGACTCAGCCAGTGCCTTCAGAACCTCCAAAGGCTCCTTCAAGTGAAGAGAGTGAAGTGGAGGAGCCTCTTCTCAATGCTCGAGCACGCAGGGCTGCCAAAAGGCAGGAGTGGCTACTCAGGAGGAGGAGGTCTCCTTGAGAGTAAGGCTTGGGGCTAATTGGCCACTCCCTTAGCCTATTTAAGTTCACTCACAGATAGCACACGCTGCTGGAAACAACGTTTAATTACTACGCAGAGCATTTTGAGAGTGAGTTTCTTGTTATATCTTGGTTTCTGGGCTGGTTGCCAACCCTTGTCGGACTTTGTTTATTCTCTGTAATCCATAGCAGGCTGATAAGGACATTTGCGTTGGAAGCCTGCATTTTGGAAGGATTCTGTTTGTATTAAATGGAGTTTTTGGAGCTTTGTGTGTGTCACACTCCTTGGGATCCAGAGCTGGGGCAGAACACAGTGCACATTTGGCTCATACTGCACAGGCGCGCAGACAGTTTGCACACAGCATGTGTCTAGCACGCACTGCTCATGGGTTGCCACCAGCAAACTGGTGGCAACCCATGGAGGATTTCACTGCTGGTATGTCTGCTTGGTATGCTAGCCAGTTTGATATTACAGGCTTGGATAATTGCTCAACCACAAAACGGCGAAAACTGCTTTAACATAGATTAGCAGGAGGTAGCATCTGTCTAAAAAGTTTTATAGAGCCAGCCCTTGTGAGTACTTGGATGGGAGAGCACTAGAAAACTCCAGACTAAATGTCTGGTTAGACTACTCTAGGAACATCTTGGAAGAAGATTGATAAAGTTGCTTCCATCCTGTTTGCCAAAGAAAAAAAAAGCTTGAGAGCTGCCCAGAATCGACTTGTAGTGAGGTGGACATCAATCAATTAATCATCCTTATGTGGAAACATAAGGAAGCATATTATTTATTTATTTTACACCATTTTTCCCCCATGTACGACTCAAGGTAATAATGGTTATATGAATTGGGTATATCTAGACTAGTGAAAAGAAGGACTAGGACATGATAGCATATTCTATTATTTGAGGGACTCCTACAAAGATGAGGTGATCAGACCGTTTTCCAAAGCAGCAAAAGGCCAGACGAGAAGCAATGGGTGGAAACTTAAGCAAGGAGAGAAGCAGCCTAGAACAAAGGAGAAACTTCCTAACGGTGAGAACAATTAACCAGTGGGACAGCTCACCTTCAGAAGTTGTGGGTGATCCATCACTGGAGGCTTTAAGAAGAAACTGGATTGCCACTTGTCTGGGATGGTAGAGGATCTTCTGCTCGAGCAGGGGGTTTTTGCTCGAGCAAGAAGACCTCCAAATTCCCTTCCAACTCTATTATTCTAGGTTCTATTATGAGCACACCTAATACTCCTTCCTCATCCTCTTTTCCCCACAACACCAGTGAGGTGAGTTGGACTGAAAGAGAGGGAATGCCACCTATCTTCAGGTACTGTTCTTTTTCCATTGACAGGTCCCTGCGGCCTCCCTGAGGTTGCTCCAGTTCGCATAAGGCCTTCGTTCTTGAAGCAGCTTCAGTTAACTTTTCTACAGCCTCTGCAACAGAGGTGGTATTTAGCCGGTTCGCACCGGTTCGCACGAACCGTTGGTGAAAATTTGGCCAAGGTCGCCGAACTGGTAGTGATGGCTGGCTGGCCACGCCCCCGAACTGGTCCCCTGGTCGCCGTGCGCTCGCCCCGCCCACCGTTCATCGTTGCCATGTTCTTCGCGCACACGGATCCCTTTACCTTGCAAGTCCAATAGGATGCGCATACGCGAAGAACATGACAGTGATGGCAGCAGCTTTTTCCGCAACCTTTGATACTTCTCGGTGGCCTGGGTGGCTTCTTTGCCAGCCGCTTTCCAGCAGCAGCGGCTGGTTGGGGGCTGCTGAAAACTCCAGTCAGCTTGCCTTCTGGACTCTGGACCAGCCGCCGTGGAAGGTAAGCAGCCCAAACAAAGAGATGGTGGGGGGCAGGAGGAAGTAGGGCTAGGGCCGGGGCAGCTAAAGGAGGGGAAATGGGGGTGACTGGCGAAGGGACATGCCCACCGAACTGGTAGCGAAAATTTTTGAAACCCACCACTGCTCTGCAGCCTTCAAAAGCCACATGAGAACAGGGCTTGCTTTCCAGAATATTCTTGTCGGATGTCAGTGAACCCTGGTGTGTCAACCAAAATGTTACGGCATGTCACCTTTGGCACCTATGACATAGGTTTGTCATCACTGGACTAGAAGTTACTGTTTCCTAGTTTCTAGGCCAGCATCTTTACCACAACATCACACTGGCTCTAATAAATATTATTATTTTATTTATTTACACAGCCAGATGTTCAGACTGGATTTGGCATTTTTGTCCACCTATCAAGTCCTTTCCAAGGACCTGGGACAGGCAGATGTGGATGTTTTGAGTTGTTAGAAGTATCGTCGCAGGATGTAAGCTGTTCCGAGTAATGCTGCTTTCTGCAATTGACTGAGGCTGAATTTGTCAATGGCAATGATGTTCAAATGGTGCTCCAGTTGTTTTGGGATTGCACCCAAGGTAATTACCATATTTTTCAGAGTATAAAATGCACCCTTTTCCCCCCAAAAAGAGGGTGAAAATCTGGGTGCGTCTTATACTCCGAATGTAGCCCCGTCCAGCTTCTCAAACGGAGGTTTCAGAGGCTGAAAAAAGCATCAGAAAAGAAGCTTCAGAAAAGAAGCTCCCAAACAGAGCTTCAGAGGCTTTTTTTCTGAAGCTCTGTTTTGGAGGCTTTCAGAGGCAGGAAAAAAAGTTTTTTTCTGAAACAGAATTTCAGAAATTTCATAGGCAGAAAATAAAGGCAAGGCACAGAACTCACAACCAAGGAACCTGTTGCTAAAATTCACCTCTGGGAATAGCTGATTGGGGGTATTCAGGGAGGCCAATCCACCTGCCAATCAGCTTTTTTCTTATTTTCTTCCCCAAAAACTAAGGTGCGTCTTATACTCTGAAAAATATGGTACTATTACCTTTATTTGCTTTTGCCACATTCATTCTATTTCTATTTGTAGGTCTTTGTCTTTTGTTAGCTTCCCCAGTTCTCTCTCTTCTATTCTGCTGTTTCCAGGCACTGCCACATCCACTATCCAGACTTTTTGTATTACTATTATTATAACAATTATTATGGTAGATCCCTCAGTCAACCAGACGTTTAGATGGGATTTGGCATTTTTGTCCAAATATAGAGGTCTTCACCTTTGCAAAGAGCCATGGAAAGATCCATGCCTGGCATCACAAGACAAGATAGAATAGATCCGCAGGTGGATTAGAGAACCAACGAAAGCATACAATTCTGTCAAGAGAGTAAAAGAATGGAGATGGAAATGGGCTGGTCGCCTAGCAAGAATTGATGGCAAGTGGACCAAGGTGGTCATAGAATGGATCCCACTTGATAAAAAGTGTCCACAAAACAGACCTAAAACAAGATGGATCAACAACATCACCAAGTATTGCGGGTCCAATTGGCAACAGGAAGCTCAGGACCGCATGGGTTGGATCCTGCAGAGGATAGACAATGGCTAAAATGATGGCGATGGTGATGATGATGGTGATGATGATAAATGATGGTGATAGAGTCCTTCTAAAGAATCTTGAGCTTGTTAGTCAAAAGGTTGGCAGTTCAGCGGTTCGAATCCCTAGTTCCGCATAACGGGGTGAGCTCCCGTGACTTGTCCCAGCTTCTGCCAACCTAGCAGTTCGAAAGCAGGTAAAAAATGCAAGTAGAAAAATAGGGACCATCTTTGGTGGGAAGGGAACAGCATTCTGTGCACCTTTGGCATTGAGTCATGCCGGCCACATGACCACGGAGACGTCTTCGGACAGTGCTGGCTCTTCGGCTTAGAAACGGAGATGATCCCCGCCCCCTAGAGTCGGGAACAACTAGCATCTATGTGCGAGGGGAACCTTTACCTTTTTAAAGAACCTGGAATAGACAGATGCTGTTGTTTAATAAATTTAAAGGTATTATTGCAGGATGTTCCGATTATTATTAGTAAATACACAACAATGTGAAATCATAGCTGCCAGTTCTTTAGCTACTCTTGGCCTTCACATGCATCAAGTTCTTCCCAAGAACTCAGGAGGTTTTAATGTATCAATGTAATATATGTGTGCATCCAAGCATGTGTCTTTTTGTAATTGACAGATGGAAATTTTTGCCACTGCACAGATTTTCTAAGCATCATCCAAGATTTTTTGGCATGGCACCCAGTATGTGGATAACTCCTGGAATCACCGTGGATGGTTTATGCCATAATATGTCAGGGTTGATTTTCAGATCTTGATACTTAATGATCTTCTCCAATTATTTATCTTCTATATTACTATCCCGTGGTACTTTTTCAAGTATATGTTCTCACCAGCTGGTCATTTACATCCTTTTTGAGGGTCCTTGAAGCACTTGGATGTTTATCTGTGACTTCAGGGTCATCTGTGTAGTGCTAATGTTTCCTGTAGTCTGCATTTCAAGTGGCCTCAACAACTCTCTAAAAAAATGCAAATGACTAGCTGTCTGTAAGGACTACTCCCACACCATTTGAAGGGTGCTCATCCCAAATTGTACAGCTAAAAGCATGTACAGATGCTCAGTCATCCAGGTCATAAACATCCCAGTGTTTCAACGACCCTCAAAATGGATGCAAATGACCAGCTGTCTGCAAGGAATATAAATCCTTCCATTCCCCACCATCCAATCAGAGCTGAAGAAACTTCTTGGATGAGAAGAGAGATGTCTTCAAAGAAAAACCAGAAAGTGCAGTTGCTGTTTGAAAAAAGTACCTTTGGGACACCCATGACCTGGATGACTGAGAATCTCCATTGACATTTATCTCCCATTTCCCATCCCTGGTCAGCCAATGAGCTTCAGGCAAGATGTTTTCATAATGGATAATTCATGCACACTTTGGTATGCAGCTGATATGCTGGGTGACCTTGAAGCAGCATCTCGAGGAAATACAGCACTTACTTTTGTTTTCCCCTTTACATTCCTGCCCCTCCCCAGAGTCCATGGCAGTCTGTCACCAAATAGTAGCAAAGCTCAAGCAAGCTGATATTGGCTACAGTTTCAATGATCAAAGTAGCAAAAGTGTCTATGCAGATTCTCAGTCATCCAAGTCATGGTTGTCCCAAAGGTGCTTTTTTTTCAAAAGGCAACTGGACTTTGTTTTTCCTTGAAGATGTTTCACTTCTCATTCAGGAAGCTTCTTCAGTTCTAGTGGAATTCCCCACCATTCAGTCAGAACCAAAGAAGCTTCTTAGATGAGAAGCGAAACGTCTTCAAGGAAAAACAAAGGAAGTCCAGTTGCCTCTTGAAAAAGCACCTTTGGGTTAGCAAAAGAGTGCCTAACCAGATAACGGAGGCCAAATCCAACCCAATCCAACCATTATTTGCTTGTTTAGAGAATATGTTGCAAGATTTGGCTCTTTTGCTTCTTCCGTGCTTCTCCACCCTTGCCAGAAAAGTCTTCCTTTCCTGCTGCCAGGATTTTTATAAAGGCAACAATTCTGGTTCTGGGGATCTTAGTGTCAAGGGTTCCAAGTAATACACCCATAGCAAACAGAACTCCAAGGCAGGTAGATTCCTTACAGAACGGTTTTACTGGGTACATCATATTGGCACAAACTGGTGGAAATCGACTCTAACGGTTCCAGTGGTTTAACCCAGTGGTGGGATTCAATTTTTTTAACAACCGGTTCTGTGGGCGTGGCTTAGTTGGGGGTGTGGCTTGGTGTTCATGTGACTGGGTGGGCATGGCTAACTGGTCATGTGACTGAGTGGGTGTGGCTATCTGGTCATGTGACCGGTGGGCATGGCTATCTGCATAGGGATTATAGAGGGCTGAAAAAAGTCATTTCTGACTGGTCCTCGCACTTTTGACCAGTCTTCGCACTTATGACTGGTCATCATTTATGCCCATTGTAGCATTCTTAACAACCGTGTCACTCATTTCACAACTGCTTCTCTTCACCATGGTGACAAGATAGGGCAAAAACGTAAAATGTGAGGACAGTTGTAAGTTCGAGGACTGGTCAAAAGTGCGAGGACTAGTCAGAAATAACTTTTTCAACCCTCTGAGTAGTCCATATGCATAAAAGGATACAGCAATAGAGAGGGATGAAGGAAGGGAAGGGAAATTAGAGTAGGAGTGAGGGTAAGAGTGGGAGGAAGAAAGGAGGAGAAGGAGAAAGGAAGAGGAAGTAGGGAGGAGAAGAAGAGGGTGAGGAAGAGAAAGTAAGAAGGAAAGAAAAGAGAGAGGTGGTAGGTTTGAGGAGAAAAATTGCTGTACAATAAAAAAGATGAAAGGGAAGAAAGCCAACTCCAAACAAATATAAAGATATTAAGATAAAGAATGAATTGTTAAACTTTAAAGAATAAAAGAGAACAAATATGAATAAATAACAATAATTAGAAACACACATACAAACATACAATGTATTTTCTTTGAACAGAGTATTTGGCCGGTTCACAAATTTAAACAGTGTTTAGTCATTTCAATTAAATTTACAATTTCTATATTTCCTTTTTGCCATATTTATTCCTCATCTATTTTTGTAAAAAACCAATATTACCCTTCATCCTCATCTCTAATCTTAATCAAATTCAATTTTTCCCTTCTATTCTATATTATACCCCTTCCCATTGTCATCTATTTTTATATCCATCCTCACATTGGTTAATTATGTAATATTACAGTTGTTTAATATAAATTCAACATTTTAATATAAATCAATTAGTTATATAACTACCTTTTTGTATATTAATCAATATGAACATGAATATTCCAATTATTTCCATGCAATCCAATTTCTTACAAATCAATTAATTATATTTACCAATAATAATAAACCAAATAATTTCCCCCATATATTCCTCCAAACCACAACTTAATCATTTCTGCTTTCAACACAATATACAATTAATAGTATCTCAATTATTACAATTCCCTAGTTAAATAGAGCTTTTTTTTCTTTTGTGTTTTAAAATCTTGAACTCTCCTCTTTTCCCCTAAATTTCCCATTGTTTGCACCTACCTTTTTTGGTGAGCAAAAAGAAAAAGAAATCTCTCCCTGCCTAATTTTCCAACGTTGCAACAACAGCAAAGCCAACAGCCTGCTTTACTTTCTGTTTCGTTTTTCAGCATAGATAGGGGGAAAAAAATCAGCACTCTTTGTAAGCAAGCAGCAGAGCCCTGAACAAAACAGCTGAGAGCAAATCAGCTGAGATTCGGGAGCCGATCTAAGCAAGGGCTAATTTGCCTATGCTGAAGCTCCGCAGGCCAATAAAATTACAAAAAAACACCGAACCCTTTGTTAAATTGCTGGCTCGCCCGCCCCTCGCCCACCACTATTTATTGGCAATAAATAGTGGTGTGGAGGGGCGGGGCAAGGGGCGGGGTGAGCCAGCAATTTAACAAAGGATTCGGCCGAACCCCCTAGAACCGGCAGAATCCCACCACTGGTTTAACCTAATTAAAAGTGAAAGTATCAGTCACATGGTCCAATCAACATGCTGTCTGGTTGCTTGGCAACTTCACTCCTCCTCTCTTCAGCCACCTGTGAGTATGTCCTTGGTTCCCAGAGGAAACCATTTTGTTTTGGCTATGAACCCTCCCATCAGCTATCTCTATTCCCCCCTCCCTAACCCTCATCTCCATTGTGGCAACCCTGAAGCCTCAAAGATGGCCTCAATCAGGCCAGCTTCAGAGTTGACACTTAGAAGACCGAAAGGCCTTGCTTTTTTTCTCCTCCGTTGACTTGAGTTGGCTTGCTCCAGCTTGGTTGATATTCCTGATTCTCACTGCATGACTTTACATGCCAGTAGCTACTTCAGGTTAAGAATGTGGGATCCAAAAAAAAAAATGTAAGAGATGATATTAATATGATTTATAATAACAGCAATCAGGATTAAGAAACATGTGTTGGCCAATCCATCCTAGGGCATTTCCAGAGCTTCTTTTTGGTTTTGAATTCTGAGGAGAGAGAAGCCACCGGCTCCCTCCAGTGGGCAAGTTGAAGCTTGAAAGCCATCTGGGATTTGCTGAAGTTGCCTCTGCAGAAGAGACCTTCCTTGCAGGTTCTCAATTTAACTGGAATCCCAAAGCTTTGGAAAGATCACAAGGGAGATTATTTCACAGATCCCCCGATAAGCCAAATTCCAACCGAAAGACTCGTCAAGATCTCTAGCAGCATCCAGGAGTGCTAATCGGAAATAACTGCTACGGATCTCGTTTAGGAGAACCCCGAGTAGATTTTTTTTCATTCTTTTTTTTTTTTTCAAACTGAAAGACATGTTATGAAATACAAACGCTGCAGTCGAATCATGCTGCCCAGATTCAGATTTCTGTCTCCTGGTGACCCTCCAGTTAATTTTCTCTTGAATTGAGATCGCGTGAAGTTCTAGTACTGCTTTGCAAAGACCATCCTTGGAATACTGCATCCAGTTAGCAATAGCACTAGCAATAGCATTTAGATTTATATGCTGCTTCACGGTGCTTTACAGCCCCCTCTAAGTGGTTTACAGAGTCAGCCTATGCCCCTCCCCAACAATCTGGGTCCTCATTTTACCGACCTCAGAAGGATAGAAGGATGAGTCAACCTTGAGCCGGTCAGGATTGAACTCCTGGCTGTGGGCAGAGTCAGCCTGCAATACTGCACTTTAAAACCATTGTGCCACAATGGAAAGAAGGAAGGGAGGGAGGGAGGGAGGAAGGAGGAAAGGAAGAGCCATAGCAATAGCACTTATACACATCTTCACAGTGCTTTACAGCCCAGTCTAAGCAGTTTGCAGAGTCAGCGTATTGCCCCCAACAATCTGGGTCCTCATTTTACCAACCTCAGAAGGATGGAAGGCTGAGTCAACCTTGAGCCGGTGAGATTTGATCTGCTGAACTTCAGCTAGCAGTACTATAGTACTGCACTACTGCACTCTAACTAGGGGTGAAATCCAGCAGGTTCTGACAGGTTCTGGAGAACCGGTAGCAGAAATTTTGAGTAGTTCGGAGAATTGGCAAATACCACCTCTGGCTGGCCCCAGAGTGGGGCGGGAATGGAGATTGGAGATTCTGCAATATCCTTCTCCCAGGAGTGGGGTGGGAATGGAGATTTTGCAGTATCCTTCCCCTGCCATGCCCACCAAGCCACACCATGCCCACCAAGCCAGGCCCGCAGAACCGGTAGTAAAAAAAATTGGATTTCACCACTGCCTCTAACCACTGCACCACCTTGGTTCATATGTAGTAGTATTAGATTTTTGGGTGAGTGAGGAGGACCTGGAGGAAGTGAGTGAGTGAGTACATTTTATACACCAAGAAGACAAAGATGGAGACATCCCTGGGGAAGAGGGTTCTTCATAATTGAAGTTTTTCCTTATTCTCCTGCTGATCAACAGCAGCTCTTTCCAAACAATCCATTGAAACAATGGATACAGGAGATACATCCCAGATTACTGGGATGGATGGAGAATGCAGTATGCAATGAACAATCCTCACGATCTACAATAGGCAATTTCCTTCTGTGCAAATAAAATAAAGCATAAAATGCAATGAAATCCCTTGCCTTCTCTGTGGACTTCAAAAATTTTAGCAAGAGGTTCTCTGCCCTGTTGCTGGGTGGGTGTGGCCATGGTGGCCGTGGCGTAGTCGGCCTCCTGCACCACAGTGTGGGGGGGGCATTTTTGCCCTCCCCGGGCTCCAGAGGCTTTTCTTGAGCCTCTGGGAGGGCAAAAATGGCCTCCCCAGGCTCCGGAGGCCCTCCTGAACTTCTCGTAGGCCTACTTTTCTCCCCCAGTAGAAGTTCTGCCTTGGTATCTGTGAGCTATGGAAGTTTGAATGGGAAAGAGCAGCTCGACCCTAGCAAAAGTGAGTGGCTGTGGGTATTAGCAAAATACCCAATTTTGGGGATTTCCCGCCTTCCCTCCTGGATGGGACTACATTTTCCCAAACAGAACCAGTACACAAATTGGGTGTTCTCTTGCATTCAGAGACATCTATCTATCTATCTATCTATCTATCTATCTATCTATCTATCACATTTAGTTGCTGGTCACCTCACAGTTGAAGGCGACTCTGAGCAGCTTTGTGCTGTTTGAGGAACAGATGATAAAGGTAAAGGTTCCCCTCGCACATATGTGCTAGTCGTTCCCAACTCTAGGGGGCGGTGCTCATCTCCGTTTCAAAGCCGAAGAGCCAGCGCTGTCTGAAGACGTCTCCGTGGTCATGTGGCCAGCATGACTCAAAGCCAAAGGTGCACGGAATGCTGTTACCTTCCCACCAAAGGTGGTCCCTATTTTTCTACTTGCATTTTTTGCGTGCTTTCGAACTGCTAGGTTGGCAGAAGCTGGGACAAGTCACGGGAGCTCACCCCGTTAAGCGGCACTCGGGATTCAAATCGCTGAACTGCTGACCTTTCAATTGACAAGCTCAGCATCTTAGATAGCCATGCCTATTGGGGAAGTATCCCAAAATTTAAGATGATGGTCACAACTCCCATAAAAAAAGATGCAGGGCTTTGATCAGGGATGCTATTTTTTTTCCCCCCACACCATTTCCCCAGATGTTCTTGACTGAGTCAGTGAAAGGTACCGTTCAAAGACTTTTAAAATCACCTCTCTGCTGGATTTCGGGGAGAGATAAAGCTCTGTGTCTTTATTCAATTATATCTTCCAGCAGTCACAAGGACTGGTTTAAATAACTGTAACTTCAGCCATGACGGGCAAGAACTCGCAACAGAAGATAACAGATAACAGAATAACGAAGTTGGAAGGGATCGTGGAGCTCATTTAGCCCAGTGGCCTCCAAGCTTTAAGGCACCAGGGACCGGTTCTGTGGAGAGAGGTTTTTCTGTGGACCAGAGGGGGCATGGTTTTATATGCTACCTACATCCCACGGATGGGGCTTTGCTTGTTTGCGTGGCCCGGTTTCTGGCATGCCACGGACTGGTGTCAGTCTCCGGACCAGGGGTTGGGTACCCCCTGATTTAGTCCAATACATTACTGTTCAAGTCTGTCAAGGGCCATCTGGATCTTAAGCCTATTACCTATGGCAGGGGTGTCACACTCAAGGATGGTGGGCTAGAGGGTGCTTAAATCCAGCCTGCGGGGCCTGCCTGGAAATATCAAAGGACTGGCCCGCGATGCCTCCGGCAGCTAAAACGGGCTGTGTGCCCCCCCACGCACCACATTTTCATCCTCCATGGCCTCCTGCAGCACTCTGCTGGCCGGAAACAACCCCCACGCACCTCCCACTCTGCCGGCCCCCCATGCCCCCCATCTACCAACCCGCAGAGAACTACAGCCCATGAAAAAATCCAATTTGACACCCCTGATCTATGGTGTTGGCGCTATTCCAGCCAGTTTAGTATCATCCACAAATTTGGTAAGTTCCCCTTTTATTCCCTCATCTAAGGCGGGTTGCTGGAGGACTTCACTAAAGAGAAATGTTTGGCTCATGTCAGAGCATGCCATCCCCAAAGATACTCCTTTGAACCAGGGGGTGAAATCTAAAATTTGTTACTACTGGTTCTGTGGGCGTGGCTTGGTGGTGGTGGGGTAATGTGACCGGGTGGGTGTGGCCAATTTTTTTTTTTTTTTTACTTTTAAAACCATTTTTTTACATGTAAAACCATGTAAAAAAATGCTTTCAAAAGGCTCTGGCGATCCCAGCTGAGTTGCCTGATCGGCAGGCAACTCAGCTGGGATCGTCAGAGCCATTTAAAAGAAAAAAAAGGCTCTGATGATCGCACGGCTCAGCTGGGCATGAAGGGCGGGGGCAGGGATTTTTGCTACCGGTTCTCCGAACTGCCCACCGCCATCGCTACCTACTTGCCCGAGCCGGTCCGAACCGGGAGCATTTCACCCCTGCTTTGGACTCTGGTGAGTAAATCTGTTGCATTTCAGTTTTGGGTGTGGGGAGAGGGGACAGCTTCCAGGGGTGCTTCCTTTGAAGTGCTGGTGCAAATGAGAAGCCGTCCTCTGACGGGACAGTTCAAATCTGTTTCTGGAAGGTGATTTCTCCCCTCCCCTCCTTCTCTTTGATCTTTATTAACAATGCAGGAATTTGAAATCAAGGATAAGGAAAGGTTATTCCGCCTTTCTAGTTAAGTAAACATCGTCTGCTGTGGTTTCTGTCTGGCTTGGAAAGTTTCTGTTCAGGATAGTTGGAATTGTCCAGATTGCCACATTCTAAAGAAGCCGTTTTGTTTAATCGGAAACACATTTCTATGAGCTTGTAGCTTCTGCTCGTTTTGTGGGCAAAGTTTCTCATTTCCCAAAGCGGAGGCCCCATGAAATTAGCCATTCAAAGCCAAACTACCACCAGTCACAGACTGTCGGTTAGAGGAGGGTGCTCGCACGGTCTCTGCGTGAGTTGCCGCTGAAGAAAACAGGCAAATCAAAGCAATTCTTGGCCTGCCAAGGTCAACACAGCCTATGATATTTCTTTTTGTAGAGAAACAGAGACAGGGAGTTGACAGGTGAACAAACAGGCTAATGGAGAAGAATGCAGGAATTAAACCCACCAAATTAAAACTATAGGCTCAGTCTACCTGCTTTCAGGCTTTTTAAAAAATTATTATTTTATGCTGTGCCGAATAATCATAAAAGAATCTTCTTCATATGTCATGCAAAAAACAATAGCTGGGTTTACTTAACTACTAGGATATCTGCATTCATTTCTTACTCAGAGTTTTCCCTAGCGTGGAAAGCTCTTAAATACAAACTTTTAAAAAACAATAAAAGGCATGGGTATTTAACAAATGAACATAACTTTAGCAACTATCGCTGGATGTTTCACAAATCAGTGAATGTTGTGAGCATTTTGGACTGAATCATGAAATGCTGAAGGATACTATTCGTTGCTGATTCCATTTGGCCAATCTACATTAGTGGCATTTGAATAACAGAATTAACAGAGTCGGAAGGAACCTTGGAGGTCTTCTAGTCCAACCACCTGCTCAAGCAGGAGACCCTGGACCAATTCAGACAGTCTCTTCTTGAAAGCCTCCAGTGATGGAGCATCCACAACTTCTGAAGGCAAGCTGTTCCATTGGTTGATTGCTTTAACCGTTAGGAATTTTCTCCTTAGTTCTAGATTGCTTCTCTCCTTGGTTAGCTTCCATCCATTGTTTTTCATCTGGCCTTTTGGTGCTTCGGAAAATAGTTTGACTCCCTCGTCTTTGTAGAAGCCCTTCAAACATTGGAAGACAGCTATCATGTCTCCCCTAGTCCTTCTTTTCATTAAACTAGACAAACCCAATCCAGTGGTGGGTTTCAAAATTTTTTACTACCAGTTCTGAGGGTGTAGCTTGGTGGGTATGGCCTGGCTTGGTGGGTGTGGCTTGGTGGGTGTGGCAGGGGAAGGATACTGTAAAATCTCCATTCCCTCCCCACTCCAGAGAAAGGATACTGTAAAATCTCCATTCTCTCCCCATTCCAGATAAAGGATACTGTAAAATCTCCATTCCCTCCCCACTCCAGGGGAAAGATACTGCAAAATCCCCATTTCCTCCTGATTAGGTGGGACTCAGGAGGCAGAGAATAGATGGGGGTGGGGCCAGTCAGAATTTTTACTACCGGTTCTCCGAACTACTCAAAATTTCCACTACCGGTTCTCCAGAACTGGTCAGAACCTGCTGAAACCCACCTCTGACCCAATCCCTGCAACCGTTCTTCATATGTTTTAGCCTCCAGTCCCCTAATCATCTTTGTTGCTTTTCTCTGCACTCTTTCTAGAGTCTCCACATCTTTTTTATACGGTGATGACCAGAACTGGATGTAGTAGGCAGTATTCTGCATACACCATTTCTTCAGACTTAGCTGCAGTGGCCGTTGCTGTATCAGGTTATGTAAGATCGTAAGCCATTTTATGTACGCAAGGTGTGTTAACTTGCATTTGGTACACTGTATGAATGCAGGCAAGGAAGAACGGCGACAGGAGAAGCTGTACAGAGAACGAGACCGTTCCTGCCTTTTGTTCCTCTTGAAATATGGCTCAGCATGAACAATGTTGTGCAGCTGTGATGGCTCTACACACAGACACACGCATTTATAATCCCTGACCTCCTTCTTTGAGGTTCTCCCTGTTGGTCGACTTCCATGTACGTGTTCTTATTCTGTCCTCTGAACCCACCAAGCACTGAGGCAACTTTTCAAAGGCAACAGTTCAAACCATCCCCAGCTCCGAATGGCTGGGAGACTGTCTGCCCCCTTTATGAGTTTTTGTGGTACAGTAATAATATTTCACCCAGCAAGACAGTCTGGCTACACTTTATTAGGCAGATTTCTTTGGGGAGGATGCTTTCTCAGCTGGTAACCAACCTTTGATACATCTTGGGAGCCAGTTGATCTAGGAGACATTTCCAGAAGTGGTATATATTTCTGGAGGGATGGAGGGATGGAGGGAAAGATAGATGGATGGATGGATGGATGGATAGATAGATAGATGATAACAAATAGATAGATGGATGATAACAGATAGATAGATGGATGATAATAGATAGATAGATAGATAGATAGATAGATAGATAGATAGATGGATGATAACAGATAGATGGATGATAACAGATAGATAGATGGATGATAACAGATAGATAGATGGATGATAACAGATAGATAGATAGATAGATAGATAGATAGATGGATGATAACAGATAGATAGATAGATGATAATAGATAGATAGATAGATAGATAGATAGATAGATAGATAGATGGATGATAACAGATAGATAGATAGATAGATGATAATAGATAGATAGATAGATAGATAGATAGATAGATAGATAGATGGATGATAACAGATAGATGGATGGATGGATGATAACAGATAGATAGATGATAACAGAAAGATAGATGATAACAAATAGAGAGATAGACAGGTAGGTAGGTAGGTAGGTAGGTAGGTAGAGAGATAGATAGATAGATAGATAGATAGATAGATAGATAGATAGATAGATAGAGCTTCTGGAAATGTCTCCAGGATCAACTGGTTCCCAAGATGTATCAAAGGTTGGTTTCCAAAAATGCACAAGAATCAGTATTAATATTTGTTAGCACTTTCCCTTAAAACATACATTTTTGTACACTATTTTCTACAAATGAGCATTGTAAGCTTTTCTTCAGCCAAGGTTTGCACCCCAAAACTTTGAAAAGATTGCAGTCTGAAGATTAACAGTGTTTCAATACAGCATATGTGTTAATCTAGGACTAGGTCAATTTACTTTAAAGTGGAAATTGAAAAAAAAAGTTATTTTCCATTTCAGAGGAAATAAAAAAAGCTGCATTCTTTAAGGAGAAAAATATTTCTTCAGTGAGGCCACTGAATCTCCAATAGCTGTTCACCCATCTGGGTTTTCAAGTATTTCTCTCACTATCTTTGTTAAATTAAATCAGGAATTAGTCTTTGTTCTCAAAGCTTCCCCTCTTGTCACACAGTTTTAAAAAATTATTTTGTTAGAATTTTACGATAGAAGTCTAAAAATGAAAAAGATAGAAAACAAGGAAAAAAAATATAATATAGAATTTGACTTCCACTTCTTTTTATTAATTCCCTTCCCTCTTTCACCATTTTTAATCTCCAAATCCATGAATCTTCATTTCCATTTTTTCTTCTTTCAACAAAAAGTCCATAAAAGGCTTTTAAGAAAGTCTTCAGTGTTTTTTCCTAGTCAGCTTTGCTGTGAGTTCTGACCATGTTATAATCTTCAACTCTGTGTATTTCATTATTTTTCCATCTTTGCGCAAATGGTTGTCTTGGTGCAGTTACCGTATACAATATAGCAGTGGTGAAATGTAAAATATGTTACTACCGGTTCCGTGGGCGTGGCTTCGTGGTGGTGGGGTAATATGACTGAGTGGGCGTGGCCAACTTTTTTTTTTTTTTTACTTTTAAAGCCATTTTTTTCTACAACCTCCTCGGCCGAAGAGGTTGCAGAAAAAAATGCTTTTAAAAGCCTCTGACGATCCCAGCTGACTTGCCTGATCGGCAGAGGCTTTTTTTTAACTTTTAAAAGCATTTTTTTGGCCGAAGCGGTTGTAGAAAAAATAAAATAAATTAAATTAAAAATAAAATAAAAAGCCTCTGATGATTGCGCGGCTCAGTTGGGCATGGGGGTGGGGAGGGATTTTTGCTACCGGTTCTCCGAACCACCCGCCTCCATTGCTACCTGATTGGGCAATCCAGTCCGAACCGGGAGCATTTCACCCCTGCAATACAGGTAGTTAACAGATAATAGAATAACAGACCTGGAAGGGATCTTGGAGGTCTTCTAATCCAACTCCTTCCTCAAGAAGAAGATCCTAGACTGTACTTGAGCCTGGAATTATGGTTGTAAGAGTGAAAGTTTATTCTCCGAGCTTGTGGTTTCTGAATATTTCGTTACCAGGCTAGGTAAAATCTTCAGTGGAGTTTAGGGGATGTCAGTGTCAGTGTGTTGTGGCTCCGTTACCGGAGCCTGTGTCATCATCAGGGGAGGACTCCGAGAGTGAAGGGGAGGAGTTGGCAAGGCCTCCCTCTCCAGGACCCTCCTCTCTGGCAATGCCTTCGGTGTCCGCCGAAGGGCAAGAGATAGGGCCAGGGCCAAGCACGTCCACGCAGCCACAGATGGAGAGTGATGAGGGTAATGAGTCTTGGCTGGACCCACGCCAGCGTCGCAGAGATAAGCGCGTGCAACAGAAGAAAAGGCGTGCCCGAGATTAGGCTGAGTCACTGGACCACACCCCACAGGGTATAAAAGGGAGCGTGGTGGCCAGTCAAACCTTGTGATGAACAAAGCTGAAAGCTTCCACGCCATTCTGCATTGCCGGACTTTTTGCTATAGACTTTGCTGGATTATCTCTGGACTTGATTGACTCCGTAATTATTAGCTGTTTCCTTTGATGTACCAGGAGTGGGGAGAAGTTATCTCTCCTCTTTGTAAATAATAAACTCTTGGCAGGCAGCCACTAGGTTGTTGCCAAGTTCCGTTATCATAAGGAAAAGGATTTTGCCAGCTGGTTTGGTCTTTAACTCCTGAACGGCTGTTGGTGTGTGTGTGGGGGGGTTGGGGACAGAACACAGTGTTGTTCTGTTTATAAGGGCTTCAGCAGGGGTGAAATCCAGCAGGTTCTGACAGGTTCTGGTGAACCGGTAGCAGAAATTTTGAGTAGTTCAGAGAATCGGCAAATACCGCCTCTGGCTGGCTGCAGAGTGGGGTGGGAATGGGGATTTTGCAGTATCCTTCCCCCAGGAGTGGAGAGGGAATGAAGATTTTGCAATATCCTACCCCCAGGAGTGGGGAGGGAATGGGGATTTTGCAGTATCCTTCCCATGGAGTGGAGAGGGAATGGAGATTTTGCAATATCCTTCCCCCAGGAGTGGAGAGGGAATGGAGGTTTTGAAATATCCTACCCCCAGGAGTGGGGAGGGAATGGAGATTTTGCAATATCCTTCCCCCAGGAGTGGGGAGGGAATGAGGATTTTTCAGTATCCTTCCCCTGCCACACCCACCAAGCCACACCATGCCCAGCAAGCCATGCCCACAGAACCGGTAGTAAAAATTTTTTAATTTTGCCACTGGGCTTCAGGTAGGGTT
This sequence comes from Arizona elegans, assembly GCA_022577455.1. NCBI lineage: Eukaryota > Metazoa > Chordata > Lepidosauria > Squamata > Colubridae > Arizona > Arizona elegans. The sequence goes on along the minus strand of JAKOOJ010000022.1, from coordinate 5,083,335 downwards.
GTATCAAGTGAGGATTTTGTAATTGGTCTTGTGATGGGTCAGGTGTGAGTCATCAGTGAGATAATAATTTCAATATTACAATTCAACAAAATATTTACCCTGTGAGATACAGTGATACTTGGAACTCAACTGCTTTGAAACTCATTGAATTTGTTACTCGGTGCATTTTGACATGGAAATCTTGACCCCGTATTCATCATTGGTTTGGTACTCAATGCACAAGCTAGAACTTATTGGTGTCAGCTGCCTTGGGACTCACTACATTATTCCTTATGGGAAAAATATTGTTTGGTACTCACCGTTTTTGGTACTCATTGCTCCTCCCCACCCACTACACACCCCTGGAACCAATTAACGTTGAGGTGCCATTGTAGAGTAAATAGGATTTGTCTCTATCACTTGGTTAGCCTGTGAAGTGTTTGGTAACACCCATTATTTCAAAGGCTATGCCCTGTGGCTAGGAATAAATACATAAATAAATCAACCTGGACTCGGAACATTAGCAAAGTGCATGCAAATTATGTTTGGCTTTTAATTTCACCCTCATGGTGAAGAATTCCTAAATCAGAGAGAAATGGGGGATAGTTCTAATTCCTTTCTTGTTGCTCAAGGTAGACATGAAAAGAAGCTTCATGTCTTAATTTTGGAGTAAAATCCGAAATTAATTTACTAGGACTACATAAGAGGGTGCAAAAAGGCCCTTTTAGTAACTTCAGAGAAATAAAGACACTCCAGATGGGCCTTTTAATGTACAACGCAAATAATTAATTGTAGAAATCTTACAGAGCTTCAAATCATTCCATTCTCCAACAATAAACAGGACATATTCAAGCTTCAGTCCAGCCATGTTGCCAACTCGCAAAGCATCCCTTGCCTGCTCTCGAGTTGCAATAGGCCAGGGGGGATGGGAAACCGGCAAAACGGCACAGCAGCCAAAGACAGATGCACATTCCACGCTTATCTCTCTCAAGGCTGTATCTCAGGGTTACCTACAGCAGCCGAGGGGAGTAACTTCTACAACCCTTGAAATTGCTCCATTGGCGAATGTGATTGATGACACACCCTGGGGGGGGGGGGGGGAAACACGGTCATAATTGGAGTGTAAATTATGTAGGGTCAGAACTGGCTTCACTTGGGAACATGCTGACATGAAACTCCTAATAAATAACTGGATTTCTTTTGAAGCTTGCCTCCAGACTCATGATTTAATTAGAGCCTTGACACTTTATCTGAATGGAGAACTTCCTCTGAAAGCAAAGCATCATTCATGATAGTTATGGGTGATCTAGGAGCCTCCATTGTATGAGGTGTGGTAGAGGTATTTCCACATCCAAAGAGATCGACATTCCTCAGTCTCTCACCTATCCTTCCATATTGCTCATAACCATGCACAAACGTTTTGCATACATTGAACATTTCACAAAATTTCTGAGTTCCAAGAACCCATGTAAAAAGCAAAGAAGTGAAATAACATAAACCAATCAATTAGCTGTTGCCTGTTAAACTGCTAAAAGATCAAGGGAAGGAGAATGAGCAGTATTTAGAATGGAAATATTTGTTAAAGGTCTACTTATTTGGGAAGGAAGGAAGGCTTTGTCCTGCCCTGCCCATTTGTGGATGGGGACAAAATGGTGGCCATCAGACAATTGCTTTTGGTTTGCTGGCTTAAGGAGGTCTGCAGAACGCTGCACCTGTTTGAAAAGCACCTTTGGGACAACCATGACCTGGATGATGGAGAATCTCAGAGAAAGCATTGGAATGTTGTGGCTACAGTAGTGGAACAGGAAACTACTAATCAGCACCCAATAAATGAAGGCCAGAAGGTAAGATATTATGTGGGTTTGACTTGGGAAATAGTACTAGTGTTAGCAACTATTTCTTTGATGCCATTCTTGATTCTCCAATCTTCTTTCTGGTTTAGTGCAAGACAATCATTCCCTGTTAGGCCACAGGTAGATTTCTATGTGATGGTTTCACAAAGGGCATAATTAGGACAATGTGTCAGGGCTCAGACGGATGCCCTAATTAAATCATGAGCCTCAAGCCAAGCTTCAAAAGAAATCCAGTTATTTATTAGAAGCTTCATGTCAGCACGTTCCCAAATAAAGCCAACTCTGACCCTATGTAATTTACGGCCCCAATCATGACCCTGTTCCCCCCACCCCCAGAGTGTGTCATCAATCACATTCACCAACAGAGCAGTTTTGCGGGTTGTAGAGATCACTCCCCTCCAGCCGCTGTGGGTAACCCTGAGAGACAGCCTTGAGAAAGGTATGTCTGGAATGTGCTCCTGTCTTTGGCTGCCATGCTGTTTTGTCGGTTTGCCATCCCCCTTGCGTATGGCAAATCAAGACCAGGGATGCTTTGCGAGTTGACACAATGTTTTATTCTCCAAGAAGTGCCACTGGAAAAAAAAAGGGAGCCGAGATTTCAGGATGCAAAACCCAGGACTATTGCAGAGTTCATGAAATAAAATTGCATCCTCAACTCATTTTTACCTTTCTAAAAAACAAAAACAAACAAACAAACAAAAAAACAAAAAACAGCTGCAGCTTATTGATTTCAAGCCTTTAAGTTCCCAAGAACTTTTAGTCATCCAAAATGGTTAACATTTAAGAAGAGGAAAAACCTGGTAAACCTTCTTATATAGAGTAACATCTGGAATGTATATTTCCTAAACTGAATGAGGGGGGCATATATCTATGTTTGCATGTTTCTTCTTCCCAGAAGGCTTGGGAACAGTTCCTCATGTAACATGACACCTCTCTGCATCCAATAAGGCACAATTTGCCTAAGAGCAGAGACTTCCAACTAGGAATGTAACTTGGAACTAGGGTAGTTCCCAGTTCAGCCATAATGCTTCTCCCTGCCCTTTTCTGGAAAGCATGCTGGAGTCTGGGACTGTTCAGTTTAGATTTAAAGTGGGAAAGATAATGATAATGGCACATGCAATTAAACACAGAATAACATAAAGGGCCAGGAGTGAAATTTAAAATTTGTTACTACCAGTTCTGTGGGCGTGGCTTGGTGGTGGTGGTGTAATGTGACTGGGTGGGTGTGGCCAACTTTAAAAAAAAACTTTTTTAAAGCATTTTTTTACAATCTATTCGGGCAAATAGGTTGTAAAAAAATGCTTTTAAAAGGTAAAATAAGGCTCTAACGATCGCAGCTGTGGCACGCAATTGTCAGAGCCTTTTTTTTTTTACCTTTTAAAAGCAGGAAGTAATGACACCCGGGTGGGTGGGCGGAGCCTTGCACCGCCATCGCTACCTGTTCTCCGAACACCCCGCCACAATCGCTACCGGATTGCCCAAACCGGGACCATTTCACCCCTGTAAAGGGCCATAAATGCACAGGGACAGAAAAAGGGAAAGAGTGAGGACAAAGATATTTGTCACAAATGAATGCAAATATACCTGTCCCAGGTACCAAAGGTGCTTTTTCAGAAGGCAACTGGACTTTCTTGTTTTTTCTTTTGAAGACGTTTCGCTTCTCATCCAAGAAGCTTCTTCAGCTCTGACAGGATACTGAGGAATGGAAGGATTTATATTCCTTGCAGACAGCTGGTCATTTGCATCCTTTTAGAGGGTCGTTGAGGCTACTTGGAGGTTTATCTGAGTCCTCAGGATCACCTGAGTTAGTGCTCCTGGTTCCTGTTGTCTGCAGTTGTCCTCAGGATCATCTTCAAAAGAAAAAACAAGAAAGTCCAGTTGCCTCTTAAAAAGGCACCTTTGGGACAACCATGACCTGGATGACTGAGAATCTCCACAGACTTTTACCTGTCCCAGGATAATGTTGCAGGATCCAATCTGGGTCCATCACTGGGACCAGATAGTCATCCAAGCATTCGGACTCGTGCTGGAGCCAATTCACAGGGAACTTCTCTCTACCAGAATCAGGGGTGGGTTCTAAAATTTTTTACTACTGGTTCTGTGACCGTGGCTTATTTTGTGGGCGTGGCTTGATGGTCATGTGACAATTCTTTAGGATTTAGCAGAGGTACTGGTCTACCAGGCTTTTAACTGCTTGCAGAGCTGTACCGATCTACCCATTTATTTTTGCAGGCACTGGTCTACCCATTTATTTTTGCAGGCACTGATCTACTCATGTATTTTTGCAGGTACCAGTCTACCACCAAACTGCCTTTTACCACTGATCAGCTGTAGGGCGGCCCTTTGAAGCCCCGTGGCAAGAGTTTAAACAGTTTTTTTCCTTATAGCCCATCAGCTGGGACTCAGGAGGCAGCAATAGATTGGGGGTGGGGCCAAATAAAAGGTAAGAATAATGCAGGGGGTGGGTGGGGAGGCAGGGGGGTGGGTGGGCAAAACCGATTCAGTGATGTCATATCGTCACTGCTATCGGCTCGGCAGAACCGGGCGGAACCCACCACTAACCAAAATGCGTCCTTTGAGCTACTCTGTATGTTACCAGATTGCAAGAACATAAGCAAGTGGTCAGATGAGGAGACCCAAACTCATTGGTAGCTCCACATTGCAGTGAACAAGGACATACATTCTATTTCGTAGCTATTAAGATTGTTGGTTGAGCAGGTGCAAAAACAGCCAGGGAAATGATTGAAGCCTGGGAAACAGGCCCTTTGTCAGTCAACAGCAGTGCTGATTTACCACCAGCTTATCAAATATTTAGGAGCCAAAGACTTGGCAGCACAAGGATACAACAGTCAATGACTTAATAGTCGGCCATCAACACCCCAATCAACATCTAAAAGGCCACACACAACCAGGCACCACATAAATACAATGCATAGGATATCTCAAAGCACACATTCCAGTTGAGAGAAGTTCCCTGAGGATGGGCTCCAGCAAGCTCGGAAGATTAAACCCGTAATCCCGGTAACCAACTCAGATTGGATCCTCCAAAGATATTTTCCGCTCTTGCAATTCTAAAGTTAGGAATTGGCCGCTAAAATTAAATACAAGGACATTCGGGATCAGTCGCAAGTATCATCATCATCATCTCATTGGCCAGTTGTCACTGGACATTGCAATGTTGGAGAAGAATGAATGACCGAGGGAGCACCTTGTAACAATACAGTGAAGCTGTTGTGCCTTTTCTGACTGGCCTGTCATGTGATTCCCAAGAAGAGTTGCAGACGATGATGAGATGCTAAGTCTGCCTCCTGGCATCTCCAAACATCTTTGGTCACAGGTAGAAGCATTGCAGGACTTCCAGACTATTCCTTGTTGCCAGGGGAGGGATGGAAAAATCTTAGCAACCAGTTCTCTGTCCGGTTGCTGGGTGGGCGTGGCCATGGGGGCATGGCCTAGTTGGCTTCCTGCACCACGACAAGCGGGGGGGGGGGGCATTTTCATACTCCCCAGGCTCCGGAGGCTTTTCTTGAGGCTCCAAGAGGGTGAAAACGGCCTCCCCTGGGCTCCGGAGGCCCTCCAGAGACCGGAAACAAGCCTATTTCCAGACTTCCAGTACTTCCGGTAGGCCCATTTTTCACCGTCCCAGAGCTTCTACATGGGCCCTGCACTTACCTTGCATCCAAAACAGGCCGCGTGGAGATTTCTGGGAGGGGGTGGGAGGGGTCAGCCAGTCCTTAAAACTACCTGTTCGGCGAATCAGATTAAAATTAACATCCGGTTTTCCCGAACCGGTCTGAACCTGATGAATCCCACCCCTGCTTGTTGCTCACTGTCTGATCCAAGGACCAGGGCTCCTCAGGAATACAAGGTCAAGATGGCAGGCTTCAGTCTCTGAGTTGCATCTGCCAACTTGCTCTTTGGGATCACCCTGTGGTGCCCCTCTCAAGGGGGCTCTTCCTGGGTGCTGAAGTTCCCCGCTTTTGGGGTTTGAACTGCGTTTAATTTGCCCGTAATAATCTGATCTTCTGCACAGCATGAGGAACCAGAAGATCTGGGCTGTTTGTTTAATTCCAAAAGGAATGATGAGTTACTTACAAGCCATTAGGGCTTTTGCCAAAATCTTAATTCAAACCGCCTGGTTTTCCCATATTTCCCCAACAACTCATCACTTTTTATTGATTTGCCTTTGAAAGGGGTTTTGGCTTACTTAATGGGAAATCATCCCGTTCATTAATTCCTAGGAAAAAAGACAGAAACCATGGGGGGAGGGAAGCAAAACCCTGGACTTATGAAACCTAAGTGGTGGCTCTGGCTCTAAAGTTACACACACACACACACACACACACACACACACACGCACGTACACACACACACACACACACAAAAATGGCAGGTTCAAAAAACATCTGTTAAGGTTATATATGGAAAGAAAACGATGGAAACCAAACCATTTCTGCCATCAGCTTGAAGACAGTATTCAAGATGTAAGTTTATTAACGATTTGCCCAGGCCTTTTCCAAGGGGAGAAGAGAAAGAATAACCATAGGTTTTATATCAACAGTGGCAGACTTGATACAAAAACCTCAGCTCTCAGGCCACTTACTGTCAGGGTTCCAAGTAATACACCCATAACGAACAGAACTCAGAGCCAGGTAGATTCCTCAAAGAACAGCTTTATTGGATGTATCATATTGGCACAGGCGGGTAAAAACCAACTCTGAAGGTTTCTGCAGTTTTCACCTAATTAAAAGTAAACGTTTTCTTCCTTCTCCAAACAATCACTCACATGGTCCAATCAAGGTGCCGTCCGGTTGCCTGGTAACTTCACTTCTCCCCTCTCCAACCACCTGTGGGAATGTCCTTGGTTCTCAGGAGAACGTATTTTGTTTTGGCTACAAAACCCCAGCTATGTCTATTCTCCCCTCCATATCCCTTACTGAAGCATCCAAGATGGCCTTGGTCAGGTCAGCTTCAGGGTTGACACTTATTGCTTTGCTGAAATCCCATCTGAAGCAGGGGTGAAATCCAGCAGGTTCTGACAGGTTCTGGAGAACCGGTAGCGGAAATGTTGAACAGTTGGGAGAACCAGCCAATACCACCTCTGGCTGGCCCCAGAGCGGGGTGGGAATGGAGATTTTGCAGTATCCTTCCCCTGCCATGCCCACCGAGCCACACCATGTCCAACAAGCCACGCCCAAATAATCGGTAATAAAAATGTTTGGATTTCACCACTGATCTGAAGTCTTTCCCTTAGCCTTCACTTGTGTTAGCATGAGGAGTTCTGCCTTCCATTCCTTGTGGGAGAAGCCAGTTTTCCCTTCTGCTTTGCTCTGGAAAAACCACAGGGAAGGGTTAGTTCCTTTATATTGAGGGGGGGGGGGAGACTTGCAACGGATGCAGGAAAAGCTGCAGGAAAGAGTTAAAACAGATGATGGTTGCATCAGGGCAATTAAAGCCCCACCTTTTAGCGTGTGTGCTTTATTTGAAACAGATGAAAACAAGGGAGAGGGTTGACTGCACCGTATCCAGCTTCCAGCTTCACTTTGTGCCCTCTGCAGACATCCCACCCCTGAAGGAAGGGCCTAAAGATGTTCCCAAGGCTGTGAGACCCCAACCTTGAAAGCACTTCATGTAAAATCAGGTTCGCCTGATACGCCAGTTGCGCCCCTTTCTGGATTGGGACTCCCTATGCACGGTCACTCATGCCCTCGTTACTTCCCGCCTCGACTACTGCAACGCTCTCTACATGGGGCTCCCCTTGAGGAGCACTCGGAGGCTCCAACTGGTGCAGAATGCGGCCGCGCGGGTACTTATGGGGGCAACATGGCGCTCCCACGTGACACCTCTCCTGCGCGAGCTGCATTGGCTTCCGGTGGTCTTCCAAGTGCACTTCAAGGTGTTGGTTCTCATCTTCAAAGCGCTCCATGGCTTAGGACCCGGTTATTTACGAGACCACCTTCTGCCTCCGATAACCTCCCACCGGCCAACACGCTCCCACAGAGAGGGTCTCCTCAGGGTGCCGTCTGTCAGGCAGTGTCGGCTGGCGACCCCCCGGGGAAGAGCCTTCTCTGTGGGGGCACCCGCCCTCTGGAATGAGCTACCGCCAGGGATACGACTAATCCCGGACCTCCGGACCTTCCGCCGGGCCCTGAAGACTTTTTTATTTCAGCAAGCCGGGCTGGGTTAAAAAATTTTAATTGGGTGAATTTTATGGGTAAGGGGTTTTAAATTGGAGAAGCCTAAGATAATTTAATTTTGTTTTAATGTATTTTAATATTTGTATTGTGTGTTTTTAATTCTGGCTGTTCACCGCCCCGAGTCCTTCGGGAGAGGGGGCGGTATAAAAATTTAATAAATAATAATAATAATAATAATAATAATAATAATAATAATAATAATAATAATAAAAAAAAAAAATGGAACATTTTCTTTTTGATTCTTTTCAATCTGCTTTCGTCTTGTCTACATAGAAACTCAGAACGGGCAGCCGCCAGCAACTGAGCTAGATCAGAACAAAAGATCTGCATGCTGAAAGCAAACCCTACAGAGGCTGGATGCACAGTTATGTCATTACAACAGTATTTAGAAGCTGGTTGCAGCTTGGGTTGAGGGCAAGAAAAAGTCTAGGTGGTATAGCTCATGCGAAGAACACCTGAACAGCATGGCATTTGTAGAAAGTCAGCACCAGGGGTGGGTTCTACTTATCTTTACTACCGGTTCGCAATGGGATTGCACGTGTGAGTGCTTTGCTTCTACACGTGCCTCGCTTCTGCGCATGCGCAGATCGCCGATGATGACATCCGGGGCAGTGGGTGGAGCCTCCCGCCGGTTTTACTACTGGTTCTTGCGAACCGGTCTGAACCGGGGGCAACCCGCCACTGGTGAGTACCCACCCATCCTCCTAGAGAATGAAATATTTGGGGGAATATTAAAAAAGGCAGGATAGAATATTTCCCCTAAAAGAGAAATGGGGGAGAAAAAAATCTTAAAACTAGCCCCAGTCTCCCTGCCCCAAGCCGAAACTGAGCAATCAACCAATGGAATGGCTTTGCCTTCATGAAATGTGGATGCTCCGTCATCAAGAGCATCTCTTCAAAAAGAGATTGGACAGTCACTTGTCTGGAATGATATAGGGCCATGATGGCGAACCTATGACACGCGTGCCAGAGGTGGCACGCAGAGACCTCTCTGCTGGCACACGCGCCGTTGTCCCAGGTCAGATCTCCGTGGCGTTTCTTTCATGAGCTTCTATTTCCCTGCAGTAGTCGCACATTACATCCAGGCGGGTGAGCAGCTACCAGTTCGCACGATCCGGACAGAACCGGCTGAATCCCACCACTGGCTGTTGCAGGATATGTAGGAAAACAGGAAGAGGTTAATAAGTGAATAAATGACCCACCCATCTCCACAGGAATGCCAGAATCACGAGCTGTTTGGGGAATAATGTCCTGACCTAGCCCCAAAACTGGTAGATGCTTCAAGGAGAAACAAGACGGTGAGGTCTTGAGAACTGAGAAACTGCAGTAATATAATTTGCCTGAGTGCCAAGGCAAAGAAAGTTCACCCGATGTGATTGTAGCCTCTCAGAAGGAAGGATGTATTGATTTCCCCCCTCTCTAATGCCAGGATGTGGCTAGCCTCAGATGCCTTTTATCTGACCATTGTCTTGGTTGTGTGTTTCTTCTTCCTCAAGGTTATTCCTCCTGCCCATTATGTGGGTTGATGCAGTAATTGGTTTAGGCATTTCGAGCAAAGATATCAATTTGTGTTCAGCAACCAGAAAGCAAAGTGGATACATTTTTAGTTCCGCGTTTGCATGGAGACAATATCATCCAACTTTCCAAGGTTATATAGATCAGGGGTCCCCAACTCCTGGGCCGTTGACTGGCATGCCAGAAACCGGGCCAGGCAAACAAGAGAAGCCCCCTCTGTGGGATGCAGGCAGCATGTGAAACCACACACCGTCTGGTCCACGGAAAAATCTCTCTCCACGGAAGCTGTCCCTGGTGCCCAAAAAGTTAGGGGCCTCTGGTATGGAGAACAGAAGAGGAGGTGATAAATGCAAGAACTCCTTGGAATAAATTAGCTGAAAAGGCTGCTAATTTTCATACTCATTCTTGGAAAACCACCCCCAAACCACCCTCAAAATATGTGACAGAGACTCTGATCTGCTGTCCCATATTTTGACAAAGCAGAGCAAAATGAGAGGATGTTGGAAGAAGTGTTGACCAGAGGTGGGTTTCAGCAGGTTCTGACCAGTTCTAGAAATTTTGAGTAGTTCGGAGAACCGGTAGTTAAAATTTTGACTGCCCCCTCCCCCCACCATCTATTCTCTGCCTCCCAAGTCCCAGCTGATTGGGAGGAAATGGGGATTTTGCAGTAACCTTCCCTGGATTGGGGTGGGAATGGAGATTTTACAGTATCCTTCCCCTGCCACGCCCACCAAGAACCGGTAGTAAAAAAAATTGAAACCCACCACTGGTTCACAGATACCGTACTTGTGATGTGTGACTTAACATAGTCTGGTAAATAATAATAAATAATAAATAAAATAATAAAATAAAAGTAGGACAGAAGCACCTACTTCTGTCCTACTATCGTAGCACCATTTATTTATTTATTTATTATTGAATTTCTATACCGCCCTTCTCCCTGAGGACTCAGGGTGGTGTACAGCCAGAATTAAAAAGACATGCAGGACAAATATTAAAAAACAATTAAAAGATATATAAATTTGGCCCAATTAAAACTCATTACCAATTAAAACATTTAAAACATTTAAAACAGTTAAAAATTTCATTTTAAGCCAGCCCGGCTTGTTTAAATAAATGGGTTTTAAGGGCACGACGGAAGGCATTCCGTGTTTGGGGACACCATTGAGAGTGTCCTGACATATGGCATTCTTGCATGGTATGGGAGCAGCTCTGTAGCGGACAAAAAAGCTCTACAGAGAACCATTAAAACTGCCCAGAATATCATCGGGCTCCAGCTACCAGCCCTGGACGACATCTTCGAATCTCGCTGTTTGAGAAAGTTGCATAACATTCTCAGAGACTCTCCCCATCCTGCTTACAATCTTTTTGGACTGTTGCCTTCTGGCAGAAGATACAGAACAATGAAAACTCGGACCACATGTTTTCTGAATAGTTTTTATCCCAGAGCTATAATTGCACTCAACAATGAACTAAAGGGCCACCGTCCGTGAGCTGTTGGACAGTATTACTTGGTCTGTTGTGTGGATGTTTGGGTGGTTTAGGGGTGGGGAATTGTGATGGGTGGGATTGTGTTTGGGGATTGTTATGTGTGTTGGATCTGGTCTTTGGGTGTTAAGTGAATTTTGTTGTATGGGTATACTGTGTATTCACATACAATTACAATATTATTATTATTATTAAAATAATATTTTAATTTTATTTTATAGAACATAGAATAATAAGAGTTGGAAAGGACCTCAGAGGTCTTCTAGTCCAACCCCCCGCTTGAGCAGGAGGCCCAACAAATGGTTGCCCAGTCTCATTTTGAAAGCCTGCATTTGAAAGCCTGTATTTGGATCCAGAGGTGGTATTCAGCCGGTTTAGGCAAACCGGTAGCGGTGATTGTGGATGGGCCCACCCACCTGCCCCGGCTCCAAGTTGTGCTATTTAGGCAGGTGTTTGAGACTGGGCGCATGCGCGAAGGCGCGTGAGCAATCAAAGTGCATGCATGGAAGGCCGGTCACATGCGCGGACAGCGCACACGTGTGCGAAGTGAGCGTGCGCGTGCAACGGTGAACGGGTGGTAAAGGTAAGTGAAAGACACCCCTGCTTGGATCCCACTTGATAAAAAGTGTCCATGAAAGAGACCTAGAACAAGATGGGTTGACGACATCAGCAAGCATGATGAGCCCAATTGGCAAAGGAAAGCTCAGAACCGTACAGGGTTGGAAACATGCGGAAGAGGTCTTCATCCTGCAGTGGATAGACAATGGCTAGGATGATGATGATAGTTAAATGTATTATATACCGTATTTTTCAGAGTATAAGACGCACCGGACTATAAGATGCACCTACCTTTTTTGGTGAGGAAAACAAGAAAAAGAAATCTGCCTCTGCCTCCCAGCAATTTTGCCTCGTTGCAGCAAACAGCAAACAGCCTGCTTTACTTTCATTTTTGTTTTCAGCATAGCTTGATTAGCACAAGGAAAAAAAAATCTGCTCCAGCAATTTACCTCCTTGCAGCAAGCAGCAGAGCCCTGCGCAAAACAGCTGAGAGCAAAACAGCTGTGAGCCGGGAGGCAGATCCAATCAACTCGTGCTAATTAGGCTGTGCCGAAGCTGAAAGGAGCTGCTTTTTCTTGCTGTTTGCTTGCAAGGAGGTAAACTGCTGGGAGGCAGAGGCCAAAGGGTGGGGGCCAGTGGGTGGGTGGGGCTACATTCGGTGTATAAGATGCACCTAAGGTTTCACCCCTTTTAGGAGGGAAAAAGGTGCATCTTATACTCCGAAAAATTCGGTATGTATATGTATATAGATGTGTGTGTGTGTGTGCATGTGCATATGTATATGTATATGTATATGTATATGTGCATATGTTTCTGTGTATGTATATAATTAATTATATTTATATAATTAATATTGGAGGGGTATCAATACTGTACTTTTGGCTGTGTCTGTATGCCCACAAATTTGCAGCACATTTGTCCTATGAGTCAGAGGTCAACACCAGTGCTGGGTTTCAAATTCTTTTACTATCGATTCTGTGGGGGTGGCTTGGTGGGGGTGGCTTGGTAGGGCATGGCAGGGGAAGGATACTGTAAAATCCCCATTTCCTCCCGATCAGCTGGGACTTGGGAGGCAGAGAATAGATGGGGACAGGGCCAGTCTGAATTTTTACTACCGGTTCTCCGAACTACTCAAAATTTCTGCTACCAGTTCTCCAAAACTGGTCAGAACCTGCTGAAACCCACCTCTGCTGTGAACGGTGGAATCCAGAAGATTGGGTGCCATTTAGTTGTGTCCCCAACTTAGTTGACAGCAAATTGGGATTCTTTGGAGAAAAGTTGAAGGATATCTATATTTTCTGTCATATCTGTAGAGGATTTCTTTTCATCCTCCTCCCTCAATGTGTTTTATTACGCTCCTTAAAAGCCCTGAGAGTCAGAAAAACAGTCAAACAGAAGCTTGATAAGAGTAAACCACAATTGGTTACTTCACTTTCCTTAGGAAATCAAGAGAATATTTCAGGCAGAGACCCAAATCTTCTTTTTTTTTTTATTGAAAAAGTTTTCAAATACAAGTTTTTCCCCCTTTCCCCCCCCCCTCTTCCCTAACCCACCCTTTCCACCCAACCCCCCCCTGTGACTTCTTCACAACAATAGGCTATTTCATAACTAGTTACATACATAATATCTTTCCTTTCCCTTAATCCCTTCTCGAAATACTGACCCTTAACATGTTAAGCTTATTGAGTATTATTACAATTTAACCTTTAGTCTTTTATATATATTAATATAACATTTTAAATCGACCTTCTCCCTGCATCCAAATTTAACATTTATTCAATTCTGTCCAATTCCTCCACTCCTCTAAATATATGACTTAAAATCATACAGTACAATACAATTCTAGATATAATCCACTACCCACTTTACTAAAATATACACATATCTATATATGCATCCCATTTTATAAAAAGAAGAAAAAAAAAAGAGAAAAAAATATATCTTCTTTAGTATCTTTCCACTGAATTATTAGGTCCTCCACTCCCCTAAATATATGACTTAAGAATCCTTTTTCTTAGACTAATCAATCAGTAAGCTAACCTATTTCAACCCTTCAATTCCTACAAAATCATGCAGTACAATTCTAGATATAATCCACTGCCCACATTGCTAAGATATACACATATCTATATATGCATTCCATTTTGTAAAAAAGGAAAAAACAATAACTTTAAATTTATAATCCATATAGTATCCTCTTTGATGTCTTTCCTCTAGATTGTTAAATCCATCACCCATAATAGGGTAAAATAACATGCTAGTGCAACAGTTTGTTCAAAATCTCCAGTCATCTTCTGCCCCCATCACTAGTAAATATCCTCGCATCTGTATAAAAGCAAAAACAACCACCCGAGTGACATTATAATTATAATTATATCCATATGGTATAGTTGTGGTATTCATCAGGATTATTAATTCCCATCATCCTACTGAGTAACATCCAGATCTTCTGCATGCCCTGGCGAAACTCTCCTGCCTTATAACTCAAAATAGTTATAATATATTTACCAAAAAAAAAAAAAAATTTTTTTTAGATGATTCAAATCCAACAAAGTGAGGCTCTTTTCACATCCCAAAACCATGGCCTTGCAGAGATCTGCCACAATCCTCAGGATAGTATCAAACAATTGTTCGCCTCCACTATCTTTTCAAATATTCATTCATTTTTTAAAGTCCCTGGCATCACTGTTGCATAGTTTAGAAATTGCTGTTTCTATGCGATCTATTTCTTTTCTTTTTCTTTTCCGGGTTGAATTTCCATCCTCGTTTCTTGCCTACCAATTGTGTGTCTGCTAGTTGATTTTCATTCTGCTTTATGTAATGTTCTTGTTGGGTTAGTTTTATCATCTCATCTTTCTTCTCTGTCACTTGTATATCAACTGATTGATTTGCGCACTTGTCTGTGACTTGATGGTTCATCACATTGGAGTCGGATGACACTGCTCTCTTATTTATAGACAGTCCAGCTGAGGTATCCAGGGAGTCCAAAGACAATTTATCCATCACAACCTCTGTAATTTGATGTTTTCCTTTTGTTTCCAACTCCTTTTGCTTATCCTGTATTATGCCTAAAGGTGTTAAATTCATTTTTAAAATTTTTTGATAAAAATCTTCCGCTTTTTCAACGGTATGCAATTGATATCTTATTCCTTGATATCTCAATATTAGGCCAACTGGGGTGTCCCACCTGAATAGGATATTTCTTTTTTTTAATTCAGTCACTAGAAAGCCAAATTTCTTCCTCTCCATTAACATCTTGGGCGGGAGCTCCTTAAAAATCCAAATCTTTCTTCCATGAAATTGCAAGGTAGAATTAAAAGAGTTCTGCACAATATTATTCCTAATTTCTTTATCTGTAAAATAGATCACCACATCTCTAGGCAATTGCCTTTGCTTTGCCAACCAGGAGTTTATTCTGTAAATTCTATCAATCCTGCAATACACTTCATCAGGTTGAACCTTTAAGATCCCAGCCAGAATTTCAGAAGATATTTTCCTTAAATCATCTCTATTATTTTCCTGCAAACCTCTCAGTCTAATTGCATATTCTGTAAAATTATATTGAATCATTAAAACTTCTCTTTCAATCCTCTGTTGTACATTTTCTTCATTACCAATCTTTTGGTCAGTCTCCATTTTAGATTTGTCTTCCGAGCTATTATCCTGAGTGTTTATCAAATCCTTTTTAATTTTTTGAGTCATGTCATCCAAATTCTCCTCAATTTCCTTCATTTTAGACTCTAATAATTTAGTCTTTGCATCCACCCGAATCAGAAAGCCTGATAAACCATTAGTAGCTTTTAAAATCTTTTGATTCAAAAAGTCAAACTTTGATTTCACCAATTCACCAATTTCTTTAATTTCCTGCTTAAATTTTTCAAGTTGCTGGTTCACAATCTCATCCCTTCTTACAATCTCTTCAAGGATAAATTCTAATATATTAAAATCGGGTTTCTGACGCTGGAGAGTTGAAATTTGTTGGCGTAATTTCTTGAGAGGGGAAGTTCCCCCCCCCATTTGTCCAGCTGTATAAGTCCCGATGCCATTTCCCACACAGACAAGATTTAGCAAAAAAGAGAGAATAGAAAACGAAAGGACTTTCCCTTAGAAAGAGAAAAAAAAACTTCTTTTCAATCAACAGCACAGGAGCGAGGTTTTATCTACAAATGTAGCCAGTGATATTTATTCCGCTACATTGTAGTAAGGAGAAACGGAAGGACTTTCCCTTTTAGCCCTTCTCCAGCCACAGCAGACGCCATTTTAAAAGGTTCTTTTTCCCTCTTTTCCTCTCCTCTTTTCTCTTAAATAGATTTTGGAAGGATGAAATACTTGCAGTTCAGTATTAAGGGTCCAGCTCGTCATTTCTTTAATTATTCTGTTGAATTCGCAGGCTTGCTCTTGACGCCTGGCTCTGCATAAGCAGAGGTCTCCCAAAGCCCGGAGCAGCGGCAGGGGATATGGGGCTTCTCATCCGCTCCGTCCCAAAAGTAAAAAAAAAACTTTTGGGACACTGCGGAGAGTTCTACCGACCCCTGCCGGCTCTATCTCCGTTTCCTCTTGGGAACGGAGTTTTTTCGAGCCGCCATCCGCTGTAACGGCAAAGGAAGCTGACTATACAGGCAAAGGAAGCTGATGATCCCAAAGGAACGTCTGGCGGCGGCCAGCAGCAAACCGGAAGCCCTAGACCCAAATCTTCTTGTCTGATTCGTGGTATCTCAGGGTTTTTAAAACTCTCCTTGATAGGTACTGTAAAGATTAAGGTGACCAGACGTCCCACTTTTGGCGGGACAGTCCCGCTTTTGAGCAATTTGTCCCGCGTCCCGCGGCGTTTTAAAAAAGTCCTGATTTTTCATTCTGCCTCCTGAATCCCCGCTGATGGCTAGAGGGAAAAAAAACTCTTTAAACTCTTGCCGCGGGGCTTCAAAGGGCCGACCTACAGCTGATCAGTGTTAAAAAAAAAAATGAATAGACCCATGCCTGCAAAAATAGAAAAAACAGCCCCTGTTAACAGCTTCCGCTAGGTTAATTAGCTGCAAAAAGCTGCAAAAAGTTCCTGGAGCAGATTTCCCCCCCCTAGCTATACTGAAAACAAAGGCGAAAGTGAAACTAAACCTGCAACATGACAAAATGAGGCAGAGAGAGATTTCTTTCTTTTTCTTTTTCTTTTTCCTCACCAAAAAAGGTAGGTACAAAACTGCAAACAATGGGAAATTTTGGGCAAAAGAGGAGAGTTCAAGATTTTAAAACACAAAAGAAAAAAAGCTCTATTTAACTAGGGAATTGTAATAATTGAGATACTATTAATAATTGTATATTGTGTTGAAAGCAGAAATGGTTAAGTTGTGGTTTGGAGGAATATATGGGGGAAATTATTTGGTTTATTATTATTGGTAAATATAATTATTTGATTTGTAAGAAATTGGATTGCATGGAAATAATTGGAATATTCATGTTCATATTGATTAATATACAAAAAAGATAGTTATATAACTAATTGATTTATATTAAAATGTTGAATTTGTATTAAACAACTGTATTACATAATTACATAATTAACCAATGTGAGGATGGATATAAAAATAGATGACAATGGGAAGGGGTATAATATAGAATAGAAGGGAAAAATTGAATTTGATTAAGATTAGAGATGAGGATGAAGGGTAATATTGTTTTTTTAAAAAAATAGATGAGGAATAAATATGGCAAAAAGGAAATATAGAAATTGTAAATTTAATTGAAATGACTAAACGCTGTTTAAATTTGTGAACCAGCCAAATATTCTGTTCAAAGAAAATATATTGCATGTTTGTATGTGTGTTTCTAATTATTGCTATTTATTCATATTTGTTCTCTTTTATTCTTTAAAGTTTAACAATTCATTCTTAATCTTAATATCTTTATATTTGCTTGGGGTTGGCTTTCTTCCCTTTCATCTTTTTTATTGTACAGCAATATTTCTCCTCAAACCTACCACCACTCTCTTTTCTTTCCTTCTTACTTTCTCTTCCTCCCACCCTCTTTTTCTCCTCCCTACTTCCTCTTCCTTTCTCCTTCTCCTCCTCTCTTCCTCCCTCTCTTACCCTCACTCCTACTCTAATTTCCATTCCTTCATCCCTCTCTATTGCTGTATCCTTTAATGCATATGGACTACTCAGAGGGCTGAAAAAGTTATTTTTGACTGGTCCTCACACTTTTGACCAGTCCTCGAACTTACGACTGTCCTCACATTTTACGTTTTTGCCCTATCTTGTCACCATGGTGAAGAGAAGCAGTTGTGAAATGAGTGACATGGTTGTTAAGAATACTGCACGGGCATAAATGTGAGGATGGTCATAAGTGTGAGGACCAGTCAAAAGTGTGAGGACCTGTCAGAAATGACTTTTCAGCCCTCTGAGTAGTCCCTATACACATAGCCATGGCCACCCAGTCACATGACTAGCTAGCCACGCCCACCCAGTCACATGGCCTCCAAGCCACGCCCACACAATAAGTCACGCCCACAATGGTGTCCTTCTTACCAATGTTAAAATCTGTTCACCTTACCCTATACGCATAGCCATGGCCACCCGGTCACATGACCAGCTAGCCACACCCACCCAGTCACATGACCAGCTAGCCACGCCCACCCAGTCACATGACCAGCTAGCCACGCCCACAAAATAAGCCACGCCCACAATGTCCCTCTTTACCAATGTTAAAATCTGGTCACCTTAGTAAAAATAAATGGATAAATTACCAGGAAATGCAGCCATTCTAATGTTTCTGCTGAGGGTTTTTTCCCCCAACTCTCTGGACATTTGGTGGAAATTATTATTTTAGTTGAAGCATTTACATTTTGCCTTTTGCTTTTGTTCGTTTTTTTTTCTTTCTCTTTCTCTTTCCAACTCTATACCTTCGGAGTGCATTGACACACAAATTTATATTCTGCAAGAAACTAAACAATCCAGCTGAAGTAGAAACAGCCTTTCAGAGTCTTATCTAATCTTCATGGGACTGAGATCACTGAGGGTAGATAATTTAGAATCAGGGGAGTCTCGGGCTAAATCTTCAGTCAAGGTTAAATCTGACAATAGGCCAATTTGGTTTTTTTTTACTATCCCTTTTTTCCTTTGACCCAGATTCCCCACACTCTGAAGCCAAGTTCACGCAACATGTTTCACTGCTGACAAGTCATTTTCTTGGTTTGCCCAATACATTTGTCAAGCCGTGCATAACAGGGGCCCAATCAGGGAAGGAAAGACAGTGCAGATGGGTTATTTGTACTTACAATATAAGTATTACACAATACTTGTAATGTATTTTCATGCAAAGTTTAGGAGTAAAGTACAGAATCTCAGAAGCTGCATCCTGTGTCCTCTTGTCTTATGTTCATGCAGGTGGAGTCCTACAGACACGGATTAACAGAGTTGGAAGGGACCTTGGAGGTCATCTAGTCCAACCCCCCCAAGCAGGAGACCCTACACCAATTTTGACAAATGGCAGTCCAGTCTCTTCTTGAAAGCTCCAGTGATGAAGCTCCCACAACTTCCGAAGGCACCTTCTGTTCCATGGGTTGATTGTTCTCATTGTCAGAAAATTTCTCCTTATTTCCAGGTTGAATCTCTTCTTGTTCAGTTTCCATCCATGATTCCTTGTCTGGCCTTCAGGGGCTTTGGAAAATAGCTTGACCCCCTCCTCTCTGTGGCAGCCCCTCAAATATTGGAAGACTGCTATCATGTCTCCCCTGGTTCTTCTCTTCTCTAGACTAGCTATGCCCAATTCCTGCAACCCTACATCGTATGGTTTAGCCTCCAGTCCCCTCATCATCCTGGTTGCTCTTCTCTGCACTTTTTCTACAGTCTCAACATCTTTTTTATAGTGTGGTGACCAAAACTGGATGCAGTATTTTAAGTGTGGTCTTACTAAGGCTTTATACAATGGTATGAGTACCTCACTTGATCTTGATTGCATCCCTCTGTTAATGCAACTTATGATTGTGTTGGCTTTTTTGGCTGCTGCCAACACTACTGGCTCTTCTCAAGAGACTTTCCAGAGTCTCCACATCAAAAAATAAAAAATGTTGAGACTCTGGAAAGAGTGCAGAGAAGAGCAACCAAAATGATTAGGGGGCTGGAGGCTAAAACTTATGAAGAATGGTTTCAGGAATTGGGTTTCTCTAGTCTAGTGAAAAGAAAGGGGTACATGATAGTACTGTTCCAATATTTGAGGAGCTCCTACAAAGATCAGTGGCTCAACTTATTTTCCAAAGCACCAGAAAGCAAGACAAGAAACAATGGATGGAAACTAACCAAGGAGAGAAGAAACCTAGAACTAAGGAGAAATTTCCTAACAGTAACAGCAATCAACCAATGGAATAACTTGCCTTCAGAAGTTGTAGGTGCTCCATCACTGAAGGCTTTCAAAAAGATACTGGACATCCACTTGTCTGAAATGGTATAGTGTTGAGCAGGGGGCTAGACCAGAAGACCTCCAAGGTCCCTTCCAACTCCATTATTCTATGTTTTTCCTGAGTTTTATACAGCCCAGGTTGAGCTGCTGTCTTTGAGATAAGCTACCAATAATTCCTCTTTGATTTTTACCTGATTAGAACCAGGGTTGTTCTATTACTTTCTTTCACAAGACTGAACCCTAAACTTTTCAAAGTGATGAGTTATCATGAAAAGCCTGCCCAAGGTTGAAACTAACCAAGTTTAGCAAGTTGGTGAATGGAGATATACCTTAAATGTCTCTGATGAGTATGCTATACTAATAAGTACAGTAGTGGCCAAAATTGTGGAATTGTGTATTTTCTAAAACTAGCTAATAACACCACTTTTTTTTGAATAGTACCATGAAATTATATATCAATGGAAAGATAATTTAATCAAGAATGTAATGCAATAACTTTTAGGAAGGATTTGCTATGAGAATAGCAGTTACAGTATAAAGAAGAAAAGTGAAACACGTAGAAAAAATGAGATATACAAAAATTATCAACATAGAAAAAATGAGATATACAAAAATTATCCTTATGTCAGTTAATCCTTAGTTGGTAACCTTTAGCATGAATGGCGGCCTTATAACGTCTTCCCATGGAGTGAACCAAGTCATTTAGTTCTGCAACTATTATCATGTGAAACCAAGATTGAAGGGTTGCTTCTAATAACTGGGTTTTATTGCTGGGTCGCTTTTGACTAACCAGTTTCTTTAGTCAGCTCCATAGATTTTCAATTGGGTTAAGGTCTGGGCTATTCCATTCCATTCCAGGCCATTCCAGCAGTGGAATAGGATTATCTTGAAACTCCACAAAAAAGTGGTGTTATTAGTGGTGCGATCCCATTGCGAACCGGTAGTAAAGGTAAGTAGAACCCACCCCTGGGTGAGGTCAACAGTTGACAGGATAAGGTTAAAGTTTTGGGGGTTTGGGGAAGTAACCACAGAGTCGGGTAGTGCATTGACCTCTCTGTTGCTGAAGTCGTATTTTCTGCAATTGAGTTTGTAGCTTGAGTTGTATATCTAGTTTATATCTAGATATAAGTTTATATCTTATATAACTGTATATCTAGTTTATATCTAGATATGAGTTTGTATCTATTGTTCGCTCGTGTATTATTGCAGTTGAAGCTGAAGAAGTCATTGACAGGTAGGACATTGTGGCAGATAATTTTGTGTACTCCGCTTAGGTCAGACCGAAGGTGGCATAATTCTAAGTTGTCTAAGGCCAAAATTTCAAGCCTGGTGGCAGAAGGTATTCTATTGCGAGCAGAGGCGTGAAGGACTCTTCTTGTGGAATACATTCTTCTTTATACCTGGAAGCCATCTGAACTAAGGGCCTACATGTTGGTGGTGTGAAAAAGAAGTGCAAATGTGAAGAGAGATGGAGAGCTTGGATTTATTTCCAGTTCAGTTTTTGGGCAACCTGTGCAGAACAGATGCTGTACATGCTTCCCATCACCTTCACAGCCTTTAACATCCCAAAATATCCCTCAAGACAGTGGCTACCCCAACCTCAGTATTAGCAGGACATGGGTTCGCTGACATTTTTTAAAAATATGATTTTATTAATGGAGCTGACCTTTAGTAAAACAGGGAAGCTGTGTTAAGGCTAAACTTGAAACCCAGCATACAGAAAAACTCTGATCTGTAGCATTATCTATACAGAGATGATGTCACAGGCCTCCCATATGCCCTCCTGGTGTTCTTCCAACCTAAAACAGATGATTGGCTACAGACCAATAGTTTGATTTAATGGACCTATCTGGCCACTTAAAAAGGCAAATGTAAACTGGCCTACTGGAGAGAATTTGGGAGAAGATTAACAGAGAAGGTAGGATTGATTTTAACTCTTTGCCTTCTGGAAGGAAGGATCAAAAAGTCACTTTGACTGCCTAGTCATGGTCACCATCTGGACTCCCATTCAAACACCACTGCATATTATGGATACACCTATGCCTGGCTACATCTCCGATGGTAGACATTTGTGACTGTGTGCAAGACTTTTCAGATGAAAACCATTTTGTGAGAGTGCCATTTGTCCCCTCATGCTATCACTCAGCTGAACTCCTACTTCCTACAGCACTGCCTTAGGCCTAAGGATGTTTACCCATGTAGTAGGGCATTATTATTATTATTATTATTGTTGTTGTTGTTGTTGTCGTCATCATTGTCGTCATCATCATTCCTATTGGTATCTTATGATTATATTATTTTGTTGTTTGTATGTACAGTGAGAGTTTATGCACCAGAGACAAATTTCTTCTATGTCTAATCACACTTGGCCAATAAAGAATTCTCTTCTCTTCTCTTCTCTTCTCTTCTCTTCTCTTCTCTTCTCTTCTCTTCTCTTCTCTTCTCTTCTCTTCTCTTCTCTCTCAACTCCACTCCACTCCACTCCACTCCACTCCACTCCACTCCACTCCAATGTTTTGTTCTGTCCCGTCCCATCCCGTCCCATCCCGTCCCGACCCATCATCCCATCCCATCCCATCCCATCCCATATATTTGCAATATTTCCCGTATACCTACCACCATCTTCAAAACATACTAGCTACCTGATGTTGTGGTCCACCAGCAGCCTGCGGAGCTGGCAGCAGAGTTGGACAGTGAGGAGGCTGGGGAGGACAATGGGCCAGTCCTGGAGTCAGGGGAAGGCCCGGAAGAGAGCTTTGCGTTGGAGGCAGAGATGCGGCCAGGGCCATCTGGGAGCGATGTGCGGACTCTGGAGCCTCCAGAGGCGGACAGCAGAGAGGCAGAGGAACAGGAGGAGCCTGTTCCTAGTGTGCACATGCGCAGAGCTGCCAGAAGGCAAGAGCAGGTAAAGCAAAAAAGATGACTCAGGAGTAAGGCCAGGAGATGATTGGCCCCTCCCATAAGGCTTAAAAGAGCAGCAACGGCTCTTGGGCTCTTTGTAGGAAAGCAAGATTGCTACATTTGTTTCTTGTTGGCGTCTCTTGTTTCTGAACTTTGTGGGGCTTTGCCAAGAAAAGCCTTTGGTAGGGTGCCAAAGAAGACAAAGGTTTGTGATAAGGCTGAAGGGCTTTTTATGAAGAATTTGTTTTGGAATTTTTTTGGACTAAGTTGAGAATGAAGTAATTCACAGCTCTTCTAATAAAATATGTTTGTTTAGGACTGATTGTGTCTACTTGGGCCTAAGTTGCAACACCCGGCACAAGACTAAATGAAGGCCACCAAGTCTCCCAGGAGTAGCGAAGCACCTCCACGAAGAGCTGAGAGCAAAATAATGAAAAAATTCAAACGTTCCTTGTACCTTCAGGAAAGTAAAGCAAGTTTTGCTATCAAGAAAAAAAAAAAACCAACTAAGAGAGATAATCTCATCTTACAACTGCTTGTCCTACAGTAGGCAAAAATGGGTTGACCAACAGGAGGAGTGCTTTTGTAAGAAGCCAGATTCAACCCCAGACAATTTACTAGGATATCTGTAAAAGAACAAAAGGGATGGAAGCCATCTCTAATTGGGTAAAGCCAATTAGCAAACATTAAGGTGTCATTTGTCCTAAGAATTTAAGGCCCAAGAGGAGGGATTTTATTGAGTTGCCTGCAGGCCAGTGGTGGGTTGCCCCCACTTCGAACCGGTTTGCAAGAACCAGAAGTAAAACCAGCGGGAGAACCCACCCCTGCCCCAGATGTCATCATCGGCGATCTGCGCATGCGCAGAAGTGCGATCCCTTTGCGTTAGTAAAGGTAAGTAGAACCCACCCCTGCTGCAGGCCATTCCCTAACATGGAAACTTTTGCATAATGACACAAGCATATGCACATGGAAAACACACTCAGTTCCCCAGTCGGGAATCATCTGTTGGGATATTATTGTCATTGCTCCGCTTTGTATGAAGATGAAGGGCCCAGCCTGTTCTTCTCTCTCCTGTTTTTAATTGCTGTCGGTTTGAGAGGGATATTTTTTTTAATTAAATCCAGGTCCAAAGCTTACACTCATGACATCTGCTACGATCAAAAACCATTCCACATTGTTTAATAGACCCAGCAGAAGACACGGTCTTGTTTCATAACTCTGCGGCCACGGAATTGCTCCAAGTAGAATCGGAGTTTTATCATCCATTGTAGAAAGGAGGTTGGCCGGAGGCAGAGGAAGAGAAAACCCACAGTGTTCAACCAAAAATACTTTTGAGCAGAAGCGTTGGACAAAGAACCAAAGCTTGCAATTTTGAATCTGTGCTTGTGTTCACACATTGCTCTGATTATGGTTTTGGGGTTTTTTTTAACAATGGATCTTTATTTATTTATTTTTTGCACCAGAATGGCTGCTGGTTCCATCCTAAGCAAACCTCACTGGTCACCACACTATGAAAAAAGATGTTGAGACTCTAGAAAGAGTGTAGAGAAAGCAACCAGGATGATGAAAGAACTGGAGGCTAAAACATACGAAGAACAGTTGCAGGAACTGGGCATGGCTAGTCTAGTGAAGAGAAGGACCAGGGGAGACATGATAACAGTCTTCCAATATTTGAGGGGCTGCCACAGAGAGGAGGAAGGGGTCAAGCTATTTTCCAAAGCACCAGAAGGCCAGACAAGGAATAATGGATGGAAACTGATCAAGGAGAGATTCCACCTGGAAATAAGGAGGAATTTTCTGACAGTGAGAACAATCAACCAATGGAACAGAAGTTGCCTTCAGAAGTTGTGGGAGCTTCATCATTGGAGGCTTTCAAGAAGAGACTGGACAGCCACTTATCTGGAATGGTATAGGGTGGTTGGATTAGAATACCTCCAAGGTCCCTTCCAAGTCTATTATTCTGTGTTCTAACATCTGATACAGATCCATAATTTATGCCATTTGCATGCTGATGTCATCATGAACATGTTGACATTTGTTTCCTGTAGATACCCAAGAGAGCAGAGCATGTACCAGGCCTACTTGCCTATGCAGGGTTGACCCTTGGTCCTTCTTGTTACTATGCGGGTTATCAGATAACTGAGTTAACAGATTTAGGAAACAACTCGAGGGATTGTTGTGTTCAGAGCCAAACCTTTGCTGCTTTTAACTTTGACCAACTGCCCTTCCCTTTCTCAATCCATTGACTGTGATATCCATCATTCCTCAGGGAAGCAAGACCATTAAGAGATTATGGTCTGAGACAGTGTTGGGAAACCTTTTTGGCACCGTGTGCTGGGAAGATGATCTTCTGGTTTCTGGCACGCATGCGCGAGCGAAGACCAGCAACTGCACACGCGAGCACCGGAAACCAGAACTTCATCTTCCCAGCAGGCACATGCACATCCGGTAGCTGCTGTTCCGGTTTCCGATACTCCTACATGCATGAAGACCGGCTAGCTGGTGCACCAGAACCCAGAAGAGCAATGGGAGACGGCTTGCATGCTCAGAGAGATGGCTCTGCATGCCACTTCCGACACGCATGCCATAGGTTCATGGGTTTAAGAGAGTTGGAGTCACTAGATCAGTGACTCCAACTGGGCCGCTAGGATGGAAGTTCAGCAGAAAATGCCAGTGAGCAAAGTCTGCCTCTGACAAACAAATCAAGTGCTGAAATTTTTGTCTCTTTCTCTTTCCTGTGACTGTGGCTAGCTGCTCCCAATTTTTTTTTCCTGCTGTTTCTTGCAGTGGATACTTGGAAAGGGCAGCAAAAGAACTTGGGTGAGTATTTCCTTTGAAGAATTCTTTAGCTTCCTGTAGTTGATTCATGGAATAACAGAGTTGGAAGGGATCTTGAAGGTCTTCTAGTCCAGCGGTCACCAACTGGTGCTCCGTGGACCACTGGTGGTCCACGAGAAAATTTTGGTGGTCCGCAGAAAAATTATTTGCATTTTTTATTATTGCACTAAATCAGGGGTCCTCAAACTGCAGCCCCTGGGCCAGATACGTGCAATGAATGTTTGTGTTGCTGCAGAGAATCTCCCCCTTCAGGTCTTTTTGTGTGGATTGGAGGGGGGCCGGAAATTCTGACTTGGGGTCTGCTTCAGCCTCCTAGTGCAGGGCTTTGGGCAAAGGCTGGAGGGAAGCATCGCTGGTGGCGAAGAGCCAGAGGGCTTTTGTTGTGACCCAGGCTGTTAAGTTGGGTGAATGAGGATGCAGCAAGCCAGAGTAGTGAGTGACAACAGCTCTTTATTATAGGGTGAGACTCCAGCAACTGACCTGGGGAGCCAGCTCCCTTTATATACCTTGCAGCTGTGGTGGTCAGCCAATCAGCTGAGGGTCAGTTAATTCGAACTTCCCGCCAAACAAATCTATTTACATAACACTCCTCCCCTCCCAGAAGTCACTTGGGGTGTTATTTGCATACAAAGTCTCTCAGGTGACTAGGGCGTGTGCGAGTCCTAGCTGACCTGCGCAGTTCAGTCGGAGGGGCGGCGTTGAGCAGGTCGGAGGGACTTTCTGTTTCTCCCTGCTCCGCCAATGAGGCCTCCGGGACCTCCTCGTGGGCGGCGACTTCTCCTGCTGTTGGGACTACCTCGACGGGGCGGCGCTGGATACCAGAGTCCTCAGCTAAGTCCTCCGCTCTACTCAGGCTAGTGGTTTGTGCTTCTGGTTGGTAGTCGTGGTCGGAGATGGGGTCGTCTTGTGTCTTCGGTGTCTGTGGTTACTCTTTTTCTTAATTGGTCAATGTGCCTGCGCCAAACTCTCCCGTCCCCCATGTCTACCCTGTATGACTTGGGGCCTGTGATTTCTGTGATTGTTCCGGCCTCCCAGAGTGGGCCCTGTCCATAGTTTCTAGCGTGTACTGGTGTTCCTATGGTGAACTCTCTAAGTTTCCTCTCCCCCCCCTTGAAGACCTCTGGGGAGTAGTTGGGGTTTAGTCTGTCTAGTATTCCCCGGAGTTTCCGCCCCATTAGTAGTTCGGCCGGACTTCGACCTGTGGCTGTACAGGGTGTGGAGTGCTGGGCTATTAAGAATTTGTCTACCCTTTCCTGCCAGTCTCCGGGGCTTAAGCGTGAGAGGGCCTCCTTTGCTGACCTCACAAATCTCTCCGCCTGTCCGTTACTAGCCGGGTGAAACGGGGCAGAAAGGACATGTCTGATCCCAAGTCCCGCTAAGTACCCCTCGAACTGTGTTGCGGTGAACTGTGGCCCGTTATCCGACACTAGGATGTCCGGTAACCCATGTGTGGCGAATAATTGTCTTAGCTCTCTGATGGTTGCGTTGGTGGTAGTGGCCTTCATTAGCTTGATCTCCAGCCATTTGGAGAATGCGTCTACGACGACCATGAAGGTCTGTCCATGGAATGGGCCTGCAAAGTCAATATGTATTCTGGACCAGGGTCCCTGGGGCCTTTCCCACTCCCTCACGGGTGCCGTTGGTGGGTCTCATCTGGACTCTTGGCAGGGCTGACATCTCCCCACCCACTCTGTAATGTCTGCATCCATGCTGGGCCACCAGACGTAGCTCCTGGCTAGCCCCTTCATTCTCACAATCCCAGGGTGCCCCTCATGCAACATCGTTAAAACTTTTTCCCTTAAGCGTGAGGGAATAACAACCCAATCGTCCCATAGTAAACAACCCCCTTGCATTGTCAATTCGTCTCGTTTTCCCGCGAACGGTTTAAATTCCCCGCTCCCAATCTTTTCCGGCCACCCCCTCATGACCCAACTTGCTACTGTCCGGATCACGTGGTCCTTGGTTGAGGCTCTTGCAACCTCGGCTGATGTTATGGGCCCAGAGTCCAAAACGTCTATCAGCAGGATGGGGATGCCGGGTGTGGGGTCTTCTAGGCTGTCGGGTAGTGGGCATCGGCTGAGTGCATCCGCGTTGCCCATGTTCGCCCCTGGTCGATGTACCAGGCGATAGGAGTATGCTGCGAGGAAGATGGCCCAGCGTGTCATCCTGGGCGACAGTGCTGCCGGGGTTGGTCGATCTCCCGCGAGGAGACCCAGGAGTGGTCGATGGTCTGTGATTAGCTCAAAATCCCTCCCGAACAAGTACTCGTGGAATTTCTTTACTCCCGAAACGGCGGCGAGGGCCTCCTTGTCGAGCTGGCTGTAATTTTGCTCGGCACTTGATAGAGTTCGGGAGTAATATGCGATGGGCGCTTCCAGGCCATTCGGGAGTCTATGGCTCAGGACGGCTCCCACCCCGAACGGGGACGCGTCACATGCTAGGACAAGGGGGAGCGTTGCGTTGTATTGAATTAAGAAGCTTTCAGCTGATAGTAGTTTTTTAATGCCGGCAAATGCCCTGTCTTCAGCCTTCCCCCATTTCCAAATGGCTTTCTTGGTTAACAGTCTATGTAGGGGTTCTGCCACTGTTGCCTTGTCTTTGAGGAAGATGGCATAAAAATTTAATAGTCCCAGGAAGGCCTGTAACTCTGCCTTGTCCTTGGGGGTGGGTGCTTCTCTGATTGCCCTGATCTTGCTCTCTGTGGGGTGCATGCCGGTGCCATCTACCCTGTATCCCAGGAATTCGACTGAGGGGACTGCGATCATGCATTTATTGCGTTTTACTCTGAGTCCCGCATCCCAGAATTTCCTTAGGACCTCCCTCAGCCTTTCTCTTAGCTGCTGCTCATTGTCCGCGGTGATGAGCACGTCATCAAAATAGGGCACCACCCCGGGGATCCCTTGTAGAAGCTGCTCCATGGTACTTTGGAACAGTCCGGGGGCCACGCTTACTCCGAATTGCAAACGGGTGCACTTGAAGGCCCCTCTGTGGGTTACGATAGTCTGTGCCTCTGCGGTAGCGCCATCTACTGGCAGCTGCTGGTACGCCTGCGCAAGATCGAGTTTTGCGAATATCTTGCCGGGGCCCAGGGAATGCAATAAGTGGTGAACGACTGGCACTGGATAGGCGCTCTGCTGCAGGGCCTTATTAATTGTGCATTTATAATCAGCGCATATGCGCACTGATCCGTCCGGCTTGACCGGTGTCACAATTGGGGTCTCCCATTTGGCGTGGTCGACTGGAACGAGCACCCCTTGTTTGATCAATTTATCCAGCTCAATGTCTATTTTGGGCTTCAGGGCAAATGGTACACGCCTGGGCTTTAAGCGGATGGGTGCGATGTTGGGGGTCTAGATTAAATGAAATCGGGGTCCCCACATACTTGCCAAGCCTTTCGTCGAACACGTCCTGGAACTCCTGCATCAGGTCTTCCTTCAGGGTGCTTCGAACGTTCCTTACCCCGGTGAATCCCATGCCTAGGGCTCTAAACCAGTCCATGCCCAGTAGGCTGGGAAGGTTGTCTCTGACGATGGTGAGGGGCAGTTTCTCGGTAAACTCCCCGTACTGGACTTGGAACTCGCCTCTGCCTTCGACGGGTATGCGGTTCCCCTGGTAATCCTTCAGTCTGCGAAGCTGTGGCTGGAGCTGTCGCTTGTGTGCGCTGGGGATGACTCTCTTTAGGGTTTCCCAAGACATGATGGATATCGGCAATCCCGTGTCGATCTCCATCTGGCACTCCCGTCCCTCGATCTCGACCGTGGTGTAGGTCTTTTCTCTGGGCGAGATGCAGGTCCGTGCAATGCGAATGGTGTAGGCCCCAGCGTCTTCAAATTTCGCGCCCTTCCGGTTTCCGCCATCCCTGTTGGGCCTTCGGTGTGGCGCCGTCTCGGATTGGGCCATTTGGCCACGTGGTCTGTAGCTCTGGTGTGTTTTCGACCTACAGACTCTAGCGATGTGGCCCCTCTTCTCACAGGAACGGCAAACGGCGTCCCTGAACTTACAGTTTTGTCGTGAGTGGGACCCTCCGCAGCTGGTGCATCCGTCTCTGGGCTCTCTGCGGGCTGTGCGGGGCTGCTCGGTGCGGTAGACCTCTTCTTCAGACTCCCCCTCGCTGGCGGTGCTTACGGCCTCTCGGTGCACAGGCGCCGTCTTCTGCGTCGTTCTGGTGAGGCGGGAGCTCTTTAGTTTCTCTGCGGCCTTTACTGACGACTCTTGCGCCCTGGCCTCGTCTAGCTCGATGTGTAGGGTCAGGTTTGACCTCGCAAGCAGTCTTCTCTGGAGCCGGCTATCTCTCACTCCGCAAATTAGTTGCTCTAGGAGCATCTCATCCAGGTCTCGGTACTCACATTGGGTTGCGGCCTTACGCAGGGCGGCGACGTACTCGCTGATCGATTCGCCCTCCTGCTGTAGCCGTTGCCTGAAGTCGTAGCGCTGGACGTACTTCGATGGCGTTGGCGCATAGTGGTCTTTCAGCAGGGTCTGCAGCGTCGACCAGGAGATGTTGTGGACCGAATTCGGCTCCGACAATGCCTCGGCTGTGTCGAAGACCCTTGGCCCGCAGTGACTCAGGAACAGGGCTTTCTTCCGAACGTCCGGTAGCCCTTGCATGTCGTTGGCCACCATGAAGCACTCGAACCGGGACATGTAGGATCCCCACTTCTCTTCCTTGGGGTCGAAAGGCGCTGGCGGGGTGTAGGCAGACATCGTTTCGGGATTCTCCTGTGTTCCGCTCGCTCGCCTGGCTGGATTCAGATGCGGTCTCGGGTCCCCTTCTCTGAACGTGGCTTCAGCCCCTTTGAGTGTGGCTTCAGCTCTTTTGCGTGTGGCTTCAGCTCTCCTCTGCTTCTGGCCTCAAAATCCCACCTTCGTCGCCAATGTTAAGTTGGGTGAATGAGGACGCAGCAAGCCAGAGTAGTGAGTGACAACAGCTCTTTATTATAGGGTGAGACTCCAGCAACTGACCTGGGGAGCCAGCTCCCTTTATATACCTTGCAGCTGTGGTGGTCAGCCAATCAGCTGAGGGTCAGTTAATTTGAACTTCCCGCCAAACAAATCTATTTACATAACACAGGCCCAAGTAGTTAGTATTAAATACAAACAGTTCGAAAACAGACTTTATTAGAACAGCTGAGAATTAACTCATTCTCAGAGTAGCCTAAACTAAATTAAAGCAAATTCTTCAAACACTATTCCTCAGTTTATCTCTGACCTTGAGATAATTAGACAAACTGCCAAAGGCTTTTCTTGGCAAAAGTTCAGAAGCAGAAGACGCCAACAAGAAATGAATACAGTGAAATAAGAAGCAATTCTCTCAACGTTCTTTTCCGGCAAAGAGGCCAAGAGCCATTGCTGGTCTTTTAAGCCTTATGGGAGGGGCCAATTATCTCTTGGCCCTACTCCCAAGTCGTCCTCTCTGCTTTATTTGCTCCTGCCTTCTGGCAGCTCTTCTCATACGTGCACTTGGGAACAGGCTCCTCTGCCTCTCTACTGTCAGCCTCTGGAGGCTCTGGAGTCTGCACATCACTCCCAGATGGCCCTGGCCCCATCTCTGCATCTGACGCAAAGCACTCATCTGGGCCTTCCCCTGACTCCAGGACTGGCCCATGTTCTTCCTCAGCCTCATCGCTGTCTGACTCTGCTGCCAGCTCCGCAGGCTGCTGGCGGACTTCAACAGCCTTGTTCCAGTGGGACTGCATGATGGCCTGGAACTGGCTGACATTGAGTTAGCCACACCCACCAAGTCACATGACCACCTAGCCACGCCCACCCATCTGGTCATTAGGCAGAGCATATTAGTGGTCTGCGGGATTTAAAATTATGAATTTAGTGGTCCCTGAGTTCCGAAAGATTGGGGACCCCGGTTCTAGTCCAACCCCCTGCATTAGCAGGAGTTCCTATTTCATTTCATTTCAAATAAATGGTTGTCCAGTCTCTTCTTAAAAGCCTCCAGTGATGGAGCAGCCACAACTTCTGAAGGCAACTCCTGTTCCACTGGTTGATTGCCCTCACTGTAAGGAAGTTTCTCCTTAGTTCTAGATTGTTCCTCTCCTTGGTTAATTTCCATTCATTGGTTCGTGTCTTGACTTCTGATGCTTTGGTTGTTTGCTTTGCACCAGCCTGGTGCTCGTTGTTTTAATGAACTCCCTGAACCTCACGCAAAAATTGTCTCCCGATTGCATCTCCCCATGGCTGAGCTCACCGGAAGCACTTTAGGCTTGGGACAGTTTCTATCAGGAAGCAAACTTTGTCCCTTTCCACTCAATTCTGCCCATTGTCTCTTTTCTGAAGTCAACAAAGCATTGCCGAGGAGGAGAGAGGACATAAAAAGACAAAGCAGAGAAACAAACAAACAAACAAAAAAAAAAAAAAACCCAAACCCCAAAGCAGAGAAACATGAACACTGAAGCAATTAAAAAGAATCTGCTTCCGATCAATCCAGCTTCTTCTCTGTGGCTTGACTCATCCCGGTGGTTAACCCAGATCCAAGCTCTAAATGCTTTTAAGAGGAACTTGGGGTTTTTTAAAAAGCTTTTTAAATTTTTATTTCTTATAAACATACCCAAATGTACAATCTCTTAGCCATTATTAATCATACATATTATCTTTTGATTTTCATATTTGTTCAGTCTTCCTCCTCAAATTTTAAAGTATACTCAGATTGCTCTTCTACCATTCCATGTCTTCCTTATTTCACTAACAACCCTTCCTCTCCTTCTCACCTTCTTTCCCTTCCCTCCCTTCTTCTATTCTTTTCCACTTTCTTCTTTCCTCCTCTCCAGTGGTGACATCCAATTTTTTTTATTACCGGTTCTGTGGGTGTGGTTTGGTGGGCGTGGCAGGGGAAGGATACTGCAAAATCCCCATTCCCTCCCCGCTCTTGGGGGAAGGATACTGCAAAATCCCCATTCCCTCCCCACTCCCTCCTTTCTTCCATCTACTCTTCTACTTTCTTCTTTCCTCCTCTCCTCTCCTTCGCCTTCTCTCCTTCCCCTTCCTTTCCCCCACTCCTCCCCTCTTCCTCCCTTTCTAACCTGCTCTCCTACTCTTGTTTCCCCTCCCTTTCTTCCTCTCCTTTTCCCTTTCTTCTGTCCAAGAGGAACTTGGTTTGAGGGTGGGGGGAAGTGCAAAGGAGCCATTCACATTCAGTCGGATTTCCGTAGCTCTCCTAAATTCATACCATCAACATTCGGATACTTAAAAGCTAGATGCTTAAGCACCGGAGCCCTGCAGGGATTGATAATGGGGATCGTGTGAAAGATTAATCTCTGATCTATAAAAGGAAAAAGGGGGCTGGAGAAAAACATTCAATTCAATTCAGAAGAGAGCTGGAAGGGACCTTGGAGGTCTTCTAGTCCAACCCCCTGCTCAAACCCAATACCATTTCAGACAAGTGGGTGTCCAGTCTCTTCTTAAAAACCTCCAGTGATGAACTTTTTCAAGAGGCTACTGGACTTTCTGGTTTTTCTTTGAAGACGTTTCCCTTCTCATCCAAGAAGCTGCTTCAGCTCTGGAGATGAAATGGATGAAAAGCAAAACGTCTTCGAAGAAAAAACAGAAAGTCCAGTGGCCTCTTGAAAAAGCACCTTTGGGACAACCAGGAGCTGGATGACTGAGAATCTCCATAGACCTCCAGTGATGAAACACCATTTCTGAAGGAAACTTCTGAAAGAAAACCATTTCATTGATTAATTGTTCTCACTGTTAGGAAGTTTCTCCTTAATTTAGGTTGGTTCTCTCCTTGGTTAGTTTCCATCCATTCTTCCTTGTCCTGCCCTCTGGTGCTTTTGAGAATAAGTTGACCCCCTTTTCTTTGTTGCTGTCCTTCAAATACTGGAATACTGCTATCATGTCACCCTAAAGGTAAAGGTAAAGGTTCCCCTCGCACATTCATGCTAGTCATTCCCGACTCTAGGGGGTGGTGCTCATCTCCATTTCAAAGCCAAGGAGCCAGCGCTGTCCGAAGACCTCTCCGTGGTCATGTGGCCGGCATGACTCAACACCAAAGGTGCACGGAACGCTGTTCCCTTCCCACCAAAGGTGGTCCCTATTTTTCTACTTGCACTTTTTACCTGCTTTCGAACTGCTAGGTTGGCAGAAGCTGGGACAAGTAAAGGGAGCTCACCCCATTACGCGGCACTAGGGATTCGAACCACTGAATTGCTGACCTTTTGATTGACAAGCTCAGTGTCTTAGCCACTCAGCCACCGCGTGTTTTCACTACTTGTTTTCTCTAGATTAGCCAAACCCAAATCCTGCAACCATTTGTCATTTAGTCTCCAGGCCTTTAATCATCTTAGTTGCTCTTCTCTGTGCTTTTTGCACCTTCTGGAGAAGGCTATGACTTCTGCCCAGAAATCTCCATCGAGGGAAATTAATGCCATACAGATTGTCCTCAAATATCTGCCCAGGGTTTGTGCTGCTCATGTGCAAGAGCTGTTGGCTTTGAAGTCTATTTTTTAGAGGAAAAGCTGGATGTTCTTTTGTTGTCAAGTGAAACATGATAAGACATGAAACCAAGAGGTGGAACTGCAATGAATCACTACGGTTTTACAAGCAACAAATCACAGATTTCAAGAGGACAACTTTCTAGTGGACAACTTAAAAGGGTTTTTTCCCCAGTCTCCTTCCATCTTTTGTGCAGCATCCCCAAAAGTCTCTGTGTGTGTGTGTTTGTGAGGAGGGTCAGTGGTGGGTTCCTCCCGGTTCAGCCCGATTCGGCTGAGCCGGTAGCGGTGACGATATGATGTCACCGAACCGGTTCTCTTTGTTCGGAAGCTGGGCCGCCCACCCCCCCTGCCCCCCGTGTTATTCTTATCTTTTATTTGGCCCCACCCCCAATCTATTGCTGCCTCCCGAGTCCCAGTTTATCGTTTAGAAGGTAAAAAACTGTTTAAACTCTTGCGGGGCTTCAAAGGGCCGCCCTACAGCTGATCAGTGTTTTTTTTTTTATTGCAAAAGTTTTACAATTACATTTTCACCCCTTTTCCACCCCCCTCAACCCACCCCAAACTTCCCAACCTCCCTAACCCTCCCCCAGACTTCCAATATACTCACATCAGGTAAAAAAAAAACCCTTAATATAAAACTTATATATAACTTGAACCCCTCCCTCCCCCTTATAATTTTTTAACTTCATTATATTAAAATGTTTCTATCTTAATATATCATTTTCAAATAAAAGCTATTTGATACTTCCTAGTTTGATATTTGTTCTGCACATAATCTATCCACTTTTTCCATTCCCATTCATAAGTCTCTTGTGAACAGTCTTTTAAATATGCTGAAATCTTCGCCATCTCTGCAAAACTGGCCATCTTCAGAGTCCATTCCTCGATCGTGGGCAAAACTTCATTCTTCCAGTATTTACCTATCAGTAATCTCGCAGCTGTTATCATGTACAATATCAACTTTGTTTCACCCGAAGTAAAACCCTTAACTATACCCAATAAAAACAATTGTGGAGAAAATTGAATTTTTTTCTTCAAAACATTCTGCATGACCCACCAAATTTTTATCCAGAAGGCCTTAACTTTCCTACAGGTCCACCAAACATGATAATATGTAGCATCTAAACAATCACATCTCCAACATTTTGGCTGAACATTAGGGTACATACACGACAATTTTTTGGGGTCTAAATGCCATCTATAAAACATTTTATAAAAATTTTCCCTCAAATTCTGCAACTGTGTAAATTTAACGTTCTGAACCCAAATTTTTTCCCAAGTTTCCAACATCACTGGCTCCTCAAAATTTTGTGCCCACTTAATCATACAATCTTTAACCAATTCAGTTTCTGAATCCCTTTCTAACAAAACATTATAAAGCCTTTTAATATGCATTGGACCTTTCTCTTTTATATGTCTAACCAATTCTTCCTCATGCAACATAATACCAATTTTTTGGTCCTCTTTCCATCTCAATTGTAGTTGATTATATTGTAAACAAGTTAAGTTAATCCCTTCATCCAACAGTGTCTGTAGTGTCTTCAACTGCCATCTGCCCGCATCTGCAAAAAGAACTTCTTTATATAAACCCCCCCCGAGTGACATTATATTTGTATTTCACATAATACGACCAAGATCCAGCCATAACGGTATTTTATAATCCCATTTGAGTCAGTGCTTCTTCCAAACTCTCTAAGTGCCGGATTCAACTCCATCTTCCCCAGTTGTTTGCATAATTGCAGCAGAGGGAGTCTTTCTGGAAGGAAACCCCCAAACCAGGGGTGAAATCTTCTTACCTTCCTTACCAGTTCGCTCACAGGTGTGCACGCCCAGAGGGTAAAAAACACATTACTTCTTGGTTAAAACCAGGAAGTAATGACACCCAGGCGGGTGGGCATGCTTTGCTCCACCATTGCTAATGGATTGCCAAACCACCGGCCAAGATCACTACCGGATCGGGCGATCCAGTCCGATCCAGGAGCATTTCACTCTGCCCCTAACAGCTAGGACAATTAACCAGTGAAACAGCTTGCCTTTGGAAATCATGGGCGCTCCATCATTGGAGGTTTTTAAGAAGAGACTGGACAGTCACTTGTCTGAAATGATATAGGTTCTCCTGCTTGAACAGGGGGCTGGATTAGAAGACCTCCAAGGTCCCTTCCAGCTCTGCTCTGCTCTGCTCTGCTCTGCTCTAGCATTATCTGTATTCTACACTTTGTTTTTGTCATCCGTCCCAACTTGTTGAGTTAAAAAAGAAAGACTCACAGGTCCTTGTTTAGCCAAAGGTATACTTTACTAAAGCCAAGTAGTTACTGAACAAGCAAAGCTGGATCTGGAGTTTTCATGCCAAAAACATATGGTTAAGTTTCCCTTGTTCCCATCCACTTTCCTGGTTATTGAAGAGCATCCCATTAGATGCTACAAATTGTTTGGGTAACAGCCCCTGTCTTTGCGGGCTGGATGGTTCTGCATTTGTTTGCTTGACCTTGGAACGGTGCGTCTTATACTCCGAAAAATACGGGTAATCTCATCAGTGCTAGAAGGGAGGGGGAGTTACAGAAAGGAGGAGGAGGAGGAGGAGGAGGAGGAGGAGGAGGAGGAGGAGGAGGAGGATGATCACTGTGGGGTCCTTGAGCTTGCTTGTTTCATTACCCAACTAGGTAACATCATCAGTGCTACTAAGGAGTGCTGTTTGCTGTCATTTTATATTCTGGTGTCTTGCCTGTCTGTGTGAGTGGGGGGCGGTCTTAGAGATTCTTTGGTTGGGCTGTTTGCTTGGCAGTTTCTTAATTGGGGTATTGTTTACTTGATTGTTGGTCTACAGCAGGGGTGTCAAACTTGATTTCATTGAGGGCCGCATCAGGGTTGTGTTTGACCTTGGGGTGGAGGGGGTGCAGTGGGTGTGGCCAAGGTGGGCACAGCCAACTCGACATCACTTGTGTTGGGGGGCACCTGTGGTGGCCAGAGCACTCTGCCAGTGAAAACGGGCTCCCAAGGATAGCTGAGACAAGCATGTAGTGTTGGATGAGAAATATATATGTTATGATGGATAAATATGTATGTACCGTATTTTCCGGCATATAAAACGACTGGGCATATAAGACGACCCCCAAATTTTCCTGTTAAAATATAGGGTTTGGGCTATACTCGCTGTATAAGACTACCCCTCTTCCAACGCACACCAAATAAAAATTAAAAAAACATCAACTGGCTCATCCACAATGTAAAGCAGCTGTGCTAGACCCAAAATGGCCCCTGCAACAAGCAGGAACCTCACACAGCCACAAAAAGCCCAAAAAAACAACTTTCACACTTTACACACACAAAATTCCACATACAGCTTTGTGAGATTTTGTGTGTTTGTGTAGTTGAAACACTACAGAAACACACTAAATCTCAGAAAGCTGCACAAATATTATTTTATTTTATTTTTATTTTTATATGAAAGCTAACTTTAAAACTTCCTAAACTTTAAATGGCTAGGTCTAAAAAAGAACAACTAAAAAAAAAACCCAATTAACTATTTTTTTTAAAGATCCCAAAGGGGAAAAAAACTTACCCAATAGAACAGGGGTCTCCAACCTTGGCAACGTTAAGACTTGTAGACTTCAACTCCCCAAATTCCTCAGCCAGCTTTGTTTTGCTGGCTGAGGAATTCTGGGAGTTGAAGTCCACAATTCCCTGCCTGCTTGATTGCAGGCAGGGAGTTGCTTGCTGATGGAATGGATTCAGGCAAGCGAAGCAAGGCAAGCAGCTAAGGCAGTGGTTCTCAACCTTCCTAATGCCGCGACCCTTTAATACAGTTCCTCATGTTGTGGTGACCCCCAACGATAAAGTTATTCCTAAAACCATCAAAAATATGTGTTTTTCGATGGTCTTAGGCCAGGGGTCCCCAACCTTTTGGACCTCAGGGACCACCAACTTCATAATTTTAAATTTCGCGGACCACTAATACGAATCCAGTGCGCCGCTTGCTAAAGCACCTGGACTCCCAGTACAGGATGGGTCCTTCAGGCACTCTCCCTCCTGTCTGTCTCTCTCTCTCTGTCTCCCACTCTTTCTCTCTCATTCTCTCTTTCTCTCTCTCTCATTTTCGCTTTCTCTCTCTCTCTCCCTCTCTTTCTTTCTCACCCACTCTTTCTCATTCTCTCTCCCCCTCTCTTTCTCTTTCTCTCTCCCCCTCTCTTTCCCATTCTTTCTTTCCCCCACTCTTTCTCTTTCTCTCCCCTCTCTCATTCTCTTTCTCCCCCTCTTTCTCATTCTCTTTCTCTCTCTTTCCCACTCTTTCTCTCTCATTCTCTTTCTCCCCCCTTTCTCTCTCTTTCTCCCACTCTCTCTTTCTCTCTTTCTCTCTCCCCCCTCTCTCATTCTCTCTTTCTCTCTGTCCCCCTTTCTCTCTCCCTCTTTCTCTCTTTCTCCCTCCCCCTCTTTCTCTTTCTCTCTCTCCCACTTTCTCTCTCATTCTTTCTCTTTCCCCCTCTTTCTCTCTCTCTCCCCACTCTCTCCCTCTCATTCTGATTCTCTCTCTCTCATTCTCTCTTTCATTCTTTGTCTCTTTCTCTCTCTGTCTCATTCTGATTCTCTCTCTTTCTCTCTCATTCTTTCTCTCTCTCATCTCATGGGCCAGCCAGTGTCTTGGGGCTGAGAGGAAGTCAAGCATCTCCCTGAGAGACTGAGGGCCGGAAGAAGTGTGGGAGCGAAGCACTACTTGAACTTGTGCGGCATGAGCATTCGCCTTGGTATATTTGCGCCAGCCGATGGCCAAGGCAGCCCTCATCTGTCTGCTGAAAGTGCAGCATCAGGATTCTGCCTTGCTATATTTGCGGCGCAAGGCAGCCTTCATTTCCTGCTGCTTGGGACTCAGAGCGGTAAATGGGCGTCTGATCCAGAGAGCAGCTGGATTTTGCTCTCTAATCCGGATGCCAGATCGGCCCCCTGCAAACTCTCGTCTCTCGAGGAGCGCTCCCTGAAGCGGGGCTGGAAACTTTGGTTGGACTGCTTGAGAGAGGAGAGCTTGCAGGGGGGCGATCTGGTGTCTGCAATGGAGAGCGGCATCCAGCTTTTTCTCTCCGCTGTAAGAGCGCTGTAAGAGCGGCAGCCCTCATCTCCTAATGCTTGGGACTGCAAAATCCAGCTGCTCCCCAGACCAGTCACCATTTACCGCTCCGAGTCCCAAGCATTAGGAGATGAGGGCTGCCGCTCTTACAGCGCTCTTACAGTGGAGAGAAAAAGCTGGATGCCGCTCTTCATTGCAGACACCAAATCGCCCTCCTGCAAGCTCTCCTCTCTCAAGCAGTCCAACCAAAGTTTCCAGCCCCGCTTCAGGGAGCGCTCCTCGAGAGACGAGACTTTGCAGGGGGCCGATCTGGCATCCGGATTAGAGAGCAAAATCCAGCTGCTCTCCAGATCAGACGCCATTTACTACTCTGAGTCCCAGGCAGCAGGAGAGGAGGGCTGCCTTGCGCCACTCCTGACACAAATATACCAAGGCGGAATGCTGTTGCCATACAAATGAAAGTAGTGCTTCACTCCCACAGCTTCCAGCCATCGCAAACGCCGCTTCTTCCCCCTTCTGCCGCCCCCTCCCCCACCGCCACAACAGCACCATTCATTCCAGATGGCAAGGGCTGCGCTCGTTTTTCTGTATTGCACCACCTGCAAAACCCTGTGAAAGGGTTGTTTGACCACCAACCACTGAGCTAAGGTAAGCAAGCTGGAGGGGAAAAAGTTTTTCCCTTCTCCATGGCTCTGGCGATCCCAGCTGAATTGCCTGATTAGCAGGCAAAGCTGGGATTGTCAGAGCTTGGATCGCCAGAGCCATTTAAGGCTCGTCAGAGCCTTTCGGGCTGGTCTGCCTGGTTACAGGAGATTGACACCCGGCATATAAGACGACCCCCGACTTTTGAGAAGATTTTCATGTGTTAAAAAGTCATCTTATACGCCGGAAAATACGGTAAATTGCATAAATAGGTACAGGTATAGATTAATAGACAAGTATGTATAATTGTGCAGAAATATAATATAGATTGTTAGTATGATGTTATGTATAAATAATGTATAAGGTTAAAGAATTATATTATAATATTAACTTTAACATAATTTGTATTAGTTTAAATTGTTGGAAGATATTCAGAACCAGTGATGTCATAACTATGTCTGTTCTGCCCCAGCTACAGACCCCAAAGAACGCAGCACACACAAACTCTATACAAAGCTTATTTTACTCAAATAACTCAGTCTTTATCAACCAAAGGCTGTTAATAAACTGTCTTAACAGCCTACAAGAATTCTGAGATAAGGTAATCACAGTCTTACTAGAGTTGGCAGAAAGCCCAGAAGCAATTTTGCAGAGAATCCAGACACGAAGGAGAGTGAACTAAAGTTGTTCCCTACAGCTTGTTGCAAGCGGCGTTCCTTCTTAAATAGGCTAAGGGAGTGGCCAATTAGCCCCAAGCTTTACTCTCGAGGAGACCTCCTCCTGAGGAGCCACTCCTGCCTTTTGGCAGCTCTGCGCGCCCGTGCATTGAGAAGAGGCTCCTCCTCTTCGTCCTCTTCACTTATGGGAACTTCTGGAGGTTCTGAAGGCCCTGGCTGAATCCCCGCCTCTGGCACCACCTCTCCAGCCTCCTCACTGTCCGACTCGAGCGCCAGCTGCACAGGCTACTGGTGCAGCACCACACCAGCCTCCTCGCTGTTGGAATCAACTACAATCTGCACAGGCCGCTGACAGGCCACAACAATGTCCAATGTTTTGAATGATTAATAAAATAATTAATAAAAAACTTTTTAAAAAGAAAAAAAAGAAGAAGAAAAAGAAAACGGGCTCCCAAGCTCCATTATTGCTGGCAGAGGGACTGTGGGCTTGTCCTTCGCTGTTTCCAGGGCGGCCCCGTGAGCCACATCTAAGCACTCTGTGTGCCGGATCTGGCCCCCGGGCCTTAAGTTTGACACCCCTAGTCTAGAGTTAATCTATGCTGATCTGGGTGCTGATTTACTGGCGCTTGGGACTTTTTGTTCCTTTTTGGGCTGGTTGATTGTCTCTTTTGCAGGGGTGAAATTCAATTCCTTTTACTACCGGTTCTGTGGACGTGGCTTGGTGGGTGTGGCAGGGGAAGAATACTGCAAAATCCCCATTCCCTCCCCACTCTGGGGACAGCCAGAGGTGGTATTTGCCAGTTCTCCGAACTACTCAAAATTTCCGCTGCTGGTTCTCCAGAACCTGTCAGAACCTGCTGGATTTCACCCCTGGTCTTTAGATGTTGTTAATGTCTATGTGTCTATTGATAGCTAATTTGTCAGAATGCCAGGCTTCTTGAAATTCTCTGGTATTTTTGGACTTGGCTGGGAATTCTGGGAGTTGAAGTCCACACATCGTCCAGCGCCCAAGGTTGAGAAACACTGAGTTAAAGGATTTTCATCATGTCTTTTGATTGCAGTTGGTGTTCATAGATACGTTCGGCCAGCCTTCTGCTTATTTCTCCTACATAGCAGTTGTTGCAATCCTTACATTGTATGTTGTAGACAACTCCTGTTTCTTCTTTTGGGGTTGTTGGGTCGTTTGGTCTGCTTAGGATGTTTTGAAGTCTTTAGTTGGCTTCTGTGCTACACTATCCCATGTAGTAGTCTGTTGGTGGTTTCTGAGATATTCTTGATGTAAAGGTAAAGGTTCCCCTCACACATACGTGCTAGTCGTTCCCGACTCTATGGGGAGGTGCTCATTTCCATTTCTAAACCAAGAAGCCAGCGCTGTCCGAAGACGTCTCCGCGGTCATGTGGCCGGCATGACTCAATGCCAAAGGCGCACAGAATGCTGTTACCTTCCCACCAAAGGTGGTCCCTATTTTTCTACTTGCATTTTTTATGTGCTTTCGAACTGCTAGGTTGGCAGAAGCTGGAACAAGGAACGGGAGCTCACCCCATTATGTGGCACTAGGAATTTGAAGTGCTGAACTGCTAACCTTTCGATTGGCAAGCTCAGTGTCTTAGCCACTGAGCCATCACGTCTCCCATACATTCCCATACATTCTTGATGTATGACAGTGTAATTCTTTTTAGGGTTTGTGTTGGTTGTGTGGTATTGGATTGATTGGTCAGGGGCTTTTTGATAAAGTTGCGTGGGTATCCATTTTGTTGGAGACTGTCTGTGACTCAGCAGACCTTGGTCTGGATCAGAGGGGACATAGTACAATAAATGCGGCTCAATTAATGCACGGATTCTGAATGAGAGGTAGCTTCAACTCTTCCAGATATTTACTCTTCAAGAAAACATCCATGGCCTGAGTTAAATACTGCAGCTGGGATCATCAGCTAACTATCCACCTGAAGTCTTTTTCTTTAAGTATGACAGATGAACAAATACGTTTTTCTAACGATCTCATAAAGTCAAATTTCTGCAGCCCCCCAGGGCCAGGTGAAAAACGCCACTGATCCATCTTCCTCAGGCAAATATTTTTTCCAAGCAGGCCTGGGCTCGTTGGAACCACGCTAGTCATTATCTCCCTAATTAACACGCACAGTGTGGGATAAAAACAAATCTCACTGCCTTGAACACCACTTCAAGTAGGTTTTTCTCTGATTAAGCGAAACTCTGGTGAGATGGACCGGCCATTCAGCCCCGTTTGGTGAGGCAAATCCTTTTGGGTGTGCTTGAGCTTGGAAACAAGATAGATGAAGTTATTAAAGAGAGTATGCAGAGACAAGCAGAGATGTTAAAGTCATCCAGATGTTTGGGGGCTTTCCTGATCCACTCTTGACAGGTGGGAGCTCAGGGGGAGAGGAGGAAAGTACTAATGGAAGGACGATTTTTGCTTTAATTGTCCTTTTCAGTCCATCAGTCAGGCTATGTGATGATTTTATGGCGGTATTGATAAATGGACTGCCGGTTGCTTCAGACACCACTGAAATTGGTGGTCTTCCCAGGAAAATACAGGAGAAGAGCTGTTGTTGTGTTTGGGGTTGTTACTTGGGGTCCTTCAGGCAGTTGGGAGTGACTTACCATATTTTTTGGCATATAAGACACATCCTTCTCCCTCCCCTAAAAGTGGGTGAAAATTTAGGTGCATTTTATAGACCGAATAAAGTCATTTTTGGGCTCCCAAGCCCTCTATGCATCATGTTTTCACTCTCCCAGGTCCCCAGAAGCACTCTGCAGTACGCTGCACAGCCTGTTTTTGCCAAAAATGGGCCCGTTTTTGGGCTCCCAAGGCCTCCATGCATTGCGTTTTCAGCCTCCTCAGCCTTCAGAAGCACTCTGCAGGCCAAAAACAGGTGCATTTTTGGTAAAAACGGCCCATTTTTGGCAAAAACAGGCCAA
The DNA here is from genome assembly GCA_022577455.1 of Arizona elegans. NCBI lineage: Eukaryota > Metazoa > Chordata > Lepidosauria > Squamata > Colubridae > Arizona > Arizona elegans. The sequence goes on along the minus strand of JAKOOJ010000022.1, from coordinate 5,039,858 downwards.
GCGGAGTACTGCAGAGTGCTTCTGGGTGCCTGGGAGGGTGAAAAATCCAATGCACGGAAGCCAAAAACTATTTTTTTTCTTGTTTTCCTCCTGTAAATTTAGGTGCTTCTTATAATCCGAAAAATACGGTACTTCATTCTGCTCAAATCTCCCTGTTCCCCCCCCCTCCTCCAGAAGACCCCTGTGCAATTGTTCTCTTTTGTCCTCTGGGGATAAGACTGAATTCACGTACAAAATAGAGAAGAGGACACATCTCTATTCTTAATATATTTTGAGTAATGGAAAAAAACCCACAGAGTTGAGGAGGAGTAGAAGTGCTGCTTCTCTGTGGTGGCAACACAAAAAAAAGCCAACACAATCCTAGGTTGCATTAACAGGGATAGAATCAAGATCATGTGAAGGACTAATACCGCTCTACAAAGCCTTGGTAGGACCGCACTTGGAATGCTTCATCCAGCTTTGGTCACCACGATATAAAAAAAGATATTGAGACCCTGGAAAGAGTGAGGAGGACTGTAACAGGGGTGGGTTCTACTTACCTTTACTACTGGTTTGCAATGGGGTTGCGTGCGCACGCTTACTTTGCTCGTGCACGTGTGCACTCTTCTGCGCATGCGCAGAAGTGTTCTGATGACGTCGAGATCGGTGGGCGGAGCCTCCCACCGGTTTTACTACTGGTTCTATAGAACCAGTGCGAACTGGGGGCAACCCACCACTGGACTGTAAGCTGCCCAAGAGTTTCTTTATGGTAAGATGGGCAGTCAATACATTCAATCAATCAATCAATCAATCAATCAATCAATCTCTCCTCTCTTGATCACCGTGGTCCTCCAGAATATTTACCCATCTGTCTGGGTTAAGGTGGATTGTAATTAAGCCTCCCAGACGTCTCCTGTCTGGAAGTTCTTGCAATGAATGAATGAATGAATGAATGAATGAATGAATGAATCATGTTAGGGCTAAGTTGTCTATTAAAGAAAGAATGAGCCGTGGTGGCGCAGTGGTTAGAGTGCAGTCCTGCAGGTTGCTTCTGCTGACTGACTGCTGCCAGCAGTTTGGCAGATCGAATCTCACCAGGCTCAAGGTTGACTCAGCCTTCCATCCTTCCGAGGTGGGTAAAATGAGGACCCAGATTGTTGGGGGCAAGAGGCTGACTCTGTAAACCACCTACAGAGGGCTGTAAAAGCACTGTGAAGCAGTATATAAGTGCTATCGCTAGTGCTAGTGCTATCTTTGATCTAGAAGGTCAGGGAGATAATGGGAAGCTACCAGTGTTCCTCAGAGTGGCTCAAATATTTAGTGGCTCCTGAGAAGGATTTGGAAACATCGAGACACAGAAAAGCTTTTACTCTGCTGGGTGCTGAACACCATCCTATCTCGTGCCAAGGGGCAAGTATAAAAGGCAGCCGATGGCTTTGCCCCTGTGATACAGGAGAGATAGAAACACGTCATCTTCCACTGCCTATCCTATAGAGGCCTGAGGTCTAGGCTTAGTTTTCCCCGATCGATGGGTGCTCTCATGGAGCTGATTACGGCCAGGGTCTATTCACGGATGATGGTCCCTGCATCACAGCTAATGTGGAAAGATTTTGTGCAGCTGCTTGTAAACTTCAACAGGCATGTTCTGACCATTGTTTTTTTGTTTTTTGTTTTTTAAATTTGATTTATATGCCGCCCTTCTCCGAAGACTCAGGGCGGCTTACAATGTGCTCAGCAATAGCCTTCATCCTTTTGTATATTTATACAAAGTCAGCTTATTGCCCCCACAACTGGGTCCTCATTTCACCTACCTTAGAAAGGATGGAAGGCTGAGTCAACCTTGAGCCTTGGCGAGATTCGAACCCTGCAGTAATTGCAGGCAGCTGGTCTTAATAACCAGCTTAATAACAGGGTGCCTTAAACCCCTGTACTACCAAGGCTCTTGTTGTTGTTGTTAGTTGCGAAGCTGTGTCTGACCCATCATGACCCCATGGATCATGTTCCTCCAGGCCTTCCTGTCCTCTACCATCCTCTGGAGTCCATTTAAGCTCACGCCGACTGCTTCAGTGACTCCATCCAGCCACCTCGTTCTCTGCCGTCCCCTTCTTCTTTTGCCCTCCATTGTTCCCAGCATTAGGCTCTTCTCCAGGGAGTCCTTCCTCCTCATTAGGTGGCCAAAGGATTTGAGTTTCTTCTTCAGGATCTGGCCTTCTAAAGAGCAGTCAGGGTTGATCTCCTCTAGGACTGACCGGTTGGATCGCCTTGCAGTCCAAGGGACTCGCAGGAGTCTTCTCCAGCACCAGAGTTCAAAGGCCTCCATTCTTTGACGCTCAGCCTTCCTTATGGTCCAACTTTCACAGCCGTACATTGCAACTGGGAAAACCATAGGCTTGACTATACGCACTTTTGTTGGCAGGGTGATGTCTCTGCTTTTTAGTATGCTGTCTAGATTTGCCACAGCTTTCCTCCTCATGAGCAAGCGTCTTTTAATTTCTAGTCCCCATCTCCGGTGATCTTGAAGCCCAGGAAAATAAAATATGGTTCTGACCATAGCATCAGTTAAATAGAGTACATTAATTTGATGTTTGCTTTTCTTTTATGGACTGTATCAGTTTTAGCCTTGTTATTTTTTTAAAAAAACTTTGATAGAACCCATCCAATTCTGATTTTATTTTTATTGCTATTTGTATTTTGGTCCACAATTGGGTACACATGCCTTCTACTTTCAACCCATTTTAACTCTGCACAGATGGACAAATTGGAGCCATCATTCTGATTGTTTTGACTGTTTCTATTGCTTTTACTGTCCATTTGTACTGGTCGATGACCATAATCATTAACTTTGGACTATCTTGTAAAGTTAAGTTCGCCTAGTTCTGCTGGTTTACCTCTGTGAAGTGACGAATAATTTCTGAAAGAAATTAGAAAGAAAGAAAGGGCGGCATTTCTGAGAGCAGGATGTTCTTTCAAAATATTTCAAAGTAATGACAGTCAGGCATCTCTTGCCATAATCAAAAGCTTCAACGTGTGCAAATTCCTGTCAGCAGTCAGAAGTCTTAGCAAAAAGATGTCAGCATTTAGTATCAAAGATGGCATTGATTTTCCTGCCCCTAACATGTATATATTCTATGAAATCAACTGTGGCATACAATGTAGGCTGAATTTGCAAAAAAAAACAAAACAAAACTCCATAGCTGTCAGACCTGCCCCAGTTTGATCCCTTAGGAAAGAAAAACCCTCGACTCCATTCGGTTGAAATGAAAGGCACTGTTACTAAGAGAGGCTTGTTGCAGTAAAATCAGATGGAATCTGAGTTCCTGTGCTAAAAGACAAAAACTATTCCCTACAGTTTTGTCCTCCCCCACACCCCTTTGACCAGTCCAAAGCCAGCCAATGTGATGTCACCTGGATGTTTTGGGGACTCCAAGGTGTTTCAACTGGTAACTTTCCACACTCAGGCCTTGAAGATGCATTGGTATGAACCAGTCCCATGGTGATCTGCCTTTCCTCAGCTATCCTCCCCCCTCCCAAATTCCCACACAAGAATGCATGCGAGTTTATTGCGGCCCATTTGGTTCTCCTTCATGCTTCCTCCCCGCCCAGCCTTTTGATGGCAGAACGCCAGCGTGGCGCCAAACTGAAGATGATGGATGTGTCAATCGGTTACTAGCCTCAGGGTGTCCAATTTTTACCAGGTGGGAAATGTAGATACCAGAACTTATTTAAAACCGGTTTATCAGCCAGTGCTATGACTGTGTGCTAGCCCGTACAGGTAGTCCTTGATTTACAACAATTCATTTAGTCATGGTGCAAAGTTACAACGGCATTGGAAAAAGTGACTTATGTAAGTTTTTTGCACTTACAACCATTGCGACAACCCCATGGTCATCTGACCCAAATTCAGACATTCAGGCAACTAGCTCGGATTTATGACGGTTGCTGTGTTCCTGGGGTCACATGATTCCCTTTTGCAACCTTCTGACAAGCAAAGTCAATGGTGAAGCCAGATTACTCATTACAGTTTAACAGAGTTGGAAGGGACCTTGTAGGTCATCTAGTCTAACCCCCCCACCTAAGCAAGAAACCCTACACAATTTCTGACAGATGGCAGTTCAGTCTCTTCTTGAAAGCTTCCAGGGATGAAGCTCCCACAACTTCTGCAGGCAGCTTCTGTTCCAGTGGTGGGTGGCCCCTGATTCGGATCGGTTCTATAGAACTGATAGTAAAACCAGAGGGAGGCTCTGCCCACCGACCCCGACGTCATCAGAATGCTTCTGCGCATGTGCACGGCCCCCTTGTGAACTGATAGTAAAGGTAAGTAGAACCACCCACCCCTGTACCACGCCCACCAAGCAATGCCCCGCCCACCAAGCCACGCCCACAGAACCAGTAGTAAAAAAATTTGAAACCCACCACTGCTTCAGGTGCCTTGGAAAATAGCTTGACCCCTTTGTCTCTGTGATTCTAAATGATTCGCTTAACAAATGTATCACTTAGCAACAGAAATTTGGGGCTCAACTGGGGTCATACATTAAAGACTACCTGTCTTGACTGCAAGCTCTTCCTTTGTCGTAACCGATTTCAGTGCCCACCTTGCTGGGGGTCACCCAAGCCTTTGCTTCAAAGAGCCTCCTTTCCCTCGTGATAAGAGCAAACATCTGCCAACCCCAGGACTGAACAAGTCTTAGCAGCCCCAGAGATGGAGGTTTATCTGTTGAATGATGGCCTTTTTTAAGAGATCTCCCTGAGCACCTGGAGACTGAGAAGGACTTGGCTACGGAAGCAGGTGAAGATTGAAGAGAGGAGCTTTGATCTCTCCCACAGGTGCATGAAGGGGAGGAGGGAGAGGTGAGTCAGGGAGCAACTCCTCAAGAGCAGAATTTCCCAAACTTTGGAGACAAACTTTCAATGGGACGCATAGCGACAGCAACAGCACTTATACTGCATCACAGCCCTCTCTAAGCAGTTTACAGAGTCAACCGACCACCTGGGTCCTCATTTTACCGACCTTGGAAAGTTGGAAGGCTGAGTCAACCCCGAGCCGGTCAGGATTGAACTCCTGGCAGTGAGCTGGATTAGATTGCAATACTGCATCCTAACCACTGGGAAGGAAGGAAGGAAGGAAGGAAGGAAGGAAGGAAGGAAGGAAGGAAGGAAGGAAGGAAGGAAGGAAGGGGAAGGGAAGGGAAGGGAAGGAGAAGGAGAAGGAGAAGGAGAAGGAGAAGGAGAAGGAGAAGGAGAAGGAGAAGGAGAAGGAGAAGGAGAAGGAGAAGGAGAAGGAAGGAAGGAAGGGGAAGGGGAAGGGAAGGGAAGGGAAGGAGAAGGAGAAGGAGAAGGAGAAGGAGAAGGAGAAGGAAGGGAAGGAAGGAAGGAAGGAAGGAAGGAAGGAAGGAAGGAAGGAAGGAAGGGGAAGGGAAGGGAAGGGAAGGGAAGGGGAAGGGAAGGAGAAGGAGAAGGAAGGGAAGGAAGGAAGGAAGGAAGGAAGGGGAAGGGAAGGGAAGGAGAAGGAGAAGGAGAAGGAGAAGGAGAAGGAAGGGAAGGAAGGAAGGAAGGAAGGAAGGAAGGAAGGAAGGAAGGAAGGAAGGAAGGAAGGAAGGAAGGAAGGAAGGAAGGAAGGGCAATTAGCCCAAACACCACTCCACAGTGATTTACAGCTCTCTAACCAATTTACAGAGTCAGCCTATTGCCCACAACAATCTGGGTCCTCATTTTACCGACCTTGGAAGGTTGGAAGGCTGAGTCAACCTTGAGCCCATCAGGAACTCCTGGCAGTCAGCAGAATTAGTCTGCAATACTGCATTCTAACAGGAAGGAAGGAAGGAAGGAAGGAAGGAAGGAAGGAAGGAAGGAAGGAAGGAAGGAAGGAAGGAAGGAAGGAAGGAAGGAAGGAGAAAGGGAAGAACAATAGCAATGGCATTTAGACTTATATACTGCTTTACAGTGCTTTACAGCTCTCTCTAAGCGGTTTACAGAGTCAGCCTCTTGCCCCCAACTATCTGGGTCCTCATTTTACCAACCTCGGAAGGATGAAAGGCTGAGTCAACCTTGAGCCGGTCAGGATTGAACTCCTGGCAGTGGGCAGTGAGTTAGGTTGCAAGTACTGCCTTCTAGTTTATTTTAAATTTCGTAGAAAATTTAAAGGTAGGCTAAGGGTGGGCAAATCAACTAAGATCTGATTCAAATCACCATTGTGATTTGGTTTGAATAGCCAATTGCCTTTGATCAATAGGTGTGTAGAGAGACATAAAAAAGCCCCTCAGATTTTTGGATCAATTTAAAGACACCTGGCTCAATTAAAGAATGCAATGGAAGCAGCAATTTGGATCAAATCACTTTAAATTAAAGCTTTGCACAACTCCGGTAAAGACAAACCACTTTTATAAGCACCAATTTGGTGACTCTTCCAGGGTGAATCTTTGAAACGAAGAGCTGAGCAGCTTCTCTTATAAAAGTGTTTGATTCCTTTTTTGGCTTAAAAAACCCCAAAGAAATTTAATAGAATTGGAAGGGACCTTGGAGGTCTTCTAGTCCAACCTCCCACTTATGCAGGAGACTATGCCCATGAAGGTGAACCTATGGCACGTGTGCCACCAGTGGCATTCAGCGCCCTCTCTGTGGGCATGCAAGCCATCGCCCCAGTTCAGTTTCGCCATGCCCACGTGCGCGCCTCACGCCAGCCATTTGGTCATCGGCTTTCTGTCATGCATGCATGAGGGAGTGGGGTGCATATGCACACGCATTGCATTTTGGGGGTTTGGTCGGGCATGCGCTTGCTTGCTTTGGGCACTCGGTCTGGAAAAGTTTAGCCATTACTGCCCTATGCCATTTCAGATAAATTTATTCTATTCTATTCTATTCTGTTCTGTTCTGTTCTGTTCTGTTCTGTTCTGTTCTGTTCTGTTCTGTTCTATTCTATTCTATTCTATTCATGTCTCCCTTAGTCCTTCTTTCAATTAGACTCAGGACACATTCTAAAAATCTGGTTGAAGGAGAAGGAATTCAGGCTGAGCTTGAATTAAGTGAGCAAATAAGCACTAACCTTGAATGAGTTCAGCTTTCCAAGGATTGATGAAACTCCATCCTGAAATACTGATCAAATCTGATGATGTTCAGGCTGAATTTTGGTATTTCGTTGTTGAGTGGTCTGGTTGTTTCAGATAGTGGAAGAAGGAAAATATTTTCAAATACGATGTTGAGACTCTAGAAAGAGTGTAGAGAAGGGCAACCAAGATGATTAGGGGACTGGAGGCTAAAACATACAAAGAACGGTTGCAGGAACTGGGCCTGGCTAGTCTAGTGAAGAAAAGGACCAGGGGAGACATGATAGCAGTCTTCCAATATTTGAGGGGCTGCCACAGAGAGGCGGGGGGTCAAGCTATTTTCCAAAGCACCCCAAGGCCAGACAAGGAACAATGGATGGAAATTGATCAAGGCGAGATTCAACCTGGAAATAAGGAGAAATTTCCTGACAGTGAGAATGATCAACCAGTGGAAAAGAAGTTGTGGGAGCTTCATCACTTGAGACTTTCAAGAAGAGATTGGACTGCCATTTGTCAGAAATGGTGTAAGGTCTCCTGCTTGTGGGGGGGGGGGGGGGTTGGACTAGATGACCTACAAGGTCCCTTCCAATTCTATTAATCTGTAAAGAAAAAATGGAAGGAACACAGAATTCCAGGTCAGTGAGATGGATAACTGGGAAGGTTATAGAGCTGATCATAAAGTGATCGATACTCACTCCTTGAAAACATTGGATCAATGACCTGAAATCAGCATGGATTTGTCAAGAAGTCCTACTTGATTAAACTTGATTGTGTTTAAGAAAAACCCATCTCTAGTCTCATGTTAGATGTTATTCCTGATGATACCTGCATCATCATGGTGTTTGCAGAAGCCTGAATGCACATATCCTTAACTGACAACATTTTGAGGTAGAGTAGACCAAGGAAGAGACTGCACAATAACTATCATAATTCCGCTTTGTTGTGTTGGGTTTAATAATAGAACCTTGAAACTGTCAGAGATTCTCTTCCTTCACTCTTAAATGAAAAAGAATTGAGGTGGGGCTGTCTGAACTCTTTCTTATACCTCCCTTTCAGATCTAAGCTGGTGTTTACTTAATGGCTGTTGAATTCCTACTTCAAAGCTATCTCCATCCTCCTCTGCATTATCGCTGCATATAAGCCCGGTCTTACAATTTGATTCAAATGGAAGCCTCATGACAGCTTACAATTTGATTCAAATGGAAGCCTCATGACAGGCCAAGACAGGTAGCGAGATACGGGCAACTGCCTTTGAGAAGAAGAAGAAGAAGGAGAAGGAGAAGGAGAAGGAGAAGGAGAAGGAGAAGGAGAAGGAGAAGGAGAAGGAGAAGAAGAAGACCAAACTTGACTATAGATCTGTTGCAAAAAATGAAAAAGCAGCTGAGAGATAGTCACACACACACACACAGACACACACACCCTGTTGTGCAGCTGTTAAAACTTTGTTGGTGGTGACGATGGAATGGAAGCACCGATTGTTCAGGGTTGTTATTCATTCTGTCACTGTGAGCGTGTTTATGAAAAAATGTAGCAGAACTGGAGAATTTAAATTGACGATAAGAATGCAATTCCTTACATCCTGGAAGGATTGCTACATATAATATCAAAAACAAGGTTCCCCTTTCTACAGTGGTGAAATCTAAAATTTGTGACTACCGGTTCTGTGGGCGTGGCTTGGTGGCGGGGGGGGGGGGTAATGTGACTGGGTAGGCGTGGCCATTAAAAATAAAACTTTTAAAACCATTTTTTCTACAACCTCTTCGGTGAAGAGGTTGTAAAAAAATGCTTTCAAAAGGCTCTGACAATCCCAGCTGAGTTGCCTGATCGGCAGAAGCTTTTTTTTTCTTTTAAATGCCTCTGACGATCAGGCAACTCAGCTGGGATCGTCAGAGGCATTTAAAAGAAAAAAAGGGTTCTTTTCTTTTAAAAGCCTTTGATGATCCCAGCTGAGCCGCGCGATCATCAGAGGCTATTTTTTTTTAACTTTTAAAAGCATTTTTTCGGCAGAAGAGGTTGTAGAAAAAATGCTTTTAAAAGTAAAAAAAAAAGCCTCTGATGATTGTGCGGCTCAGCTGGGCAATGGGCGGTGCAGGGACTTTTGCTACCGGTTCTCCGAACCACCCGCCTCCATCGCTACCGGATTGGGCGATCCGGTCCGAACCGAGAGCATTTCACCCCTGCCTTTCTATGATAAGATGATGCAGGTGGAAAGGTTTTGAGAGATCATATAATCGGTGTAGAATCTATAATATTTAAGAATAATAACAGAGTTGAAGGGACCTTGGAGGTCTTCTAGTCCAACCCCCTGCTCAAGCAGGAGACCCTATACCATTCCAGACAAGTGGCTGTCCATTCTCTTCTTGAAAGCCTCCAGTGATGGAGCATCCATAACTTCTTAAAACAAGCTGTTCCACTGGTTAATTGTTCTCACCATAACAAAACTTCTGGTTGATGTCTGTTAATGCCAGGAAGTTTCTTAATATTTAGTCTGAATCTACTTCCTTATATTTTCAGCCCTTTGATTCCGATGTTCCCCTCTGTTGAAAGAATGGACAAGTTCCACTTCTATTTGATAATGACCTGAAGATGTTCTCCTATTTCCCCAAGTTCCTTCCCCTGCACTCACATGTCCATCACATGGTCCAATTAAAGCACCGTCCCAACTGGAGATGACAGTTCCAGTCCTCCAGGTGCAGGGCAAGATGTCCTTGACTGTGAGAAAGGAATGTTGTTATGACTATATATCACCCTGGTGTTGTGATCTAGGCTTCCTGAGTCATTAAAACACACGAGTAGTCCCAAAAACCTCTTTTATTGCAACAGCTGTGAATTATGTTCATTCACAGCTGAGTCCCAATTAGTTGGGATAATCACCAACCTTTATCTCCCTTGACACTCTGCCAAAGACCTATTTGGCAAAGCCACACGGATTCCAGAATCAAACAGAGATGCCGACTGGGAACAGAATTAACAATGTTGCTTTCCTGCAAAGGGCCCACGTGCCTTTGCTCCTCTTTTAAGCCTTATGGGAAGGGCCAATCATCTCCAGGCCTTACTCCTAATCATCCCTTTTGTTTTAACTGTTTGTGCCTTCTGGCAGCTCTGCACATGCACCCACTGGGAACAGGCTCCCCCTGTTCCTCTACCTCTCTGAAGTCCGACTCTGGAGGCTCCGGAGTCCGCGCATCGCTCCCAGATGGCCCTGGCCCCATCTCTGCCTTCAGCGCAGAGCCCTCGTCCGGGCCTTCCCCAGACGCCAGGACTGGCCCATGGTCCTCCCCAGCCTCCTCACTGTCCAACTCCACTGCCACCTCCGCAGGCTGCTGGCAGACCACAACACCTGGCTTCACACAATCCTCTCTCCCAGTTTCCCACAGTAGTAAATGTGGCAGGCCTGAAGATCCAACAAAAAAGATGGCTTCCAGGCTAGCTCAGGTTGCTTCTCTCCTTGATTAGTTTCCATCCGTTGTTTCTTGTCCTGCCTTGAAGGTGCTTTGGAGAATCATTTGACCCCCCTCTCTTCTTTGTGGCAGCCCCTCAAGTACTGGAATGCTGCCATCATGTCACCCCTAATTCTTCTTTTCTTTAGACTAGCCAAACCCAAATCCTGCAGTCGTTCTTCATATGTTTTACTCTCCAGGCCTTTGATCATCTTAGTGATGAAATGATCATCATCATTTCTCTAGGCCCTGGTTATTTACGGGACCGCCTGCTACCACCAATAGCCTCCCACCGGCCAGTACGCTCCCATAGAGAGGGGCTCCTCCGGGTGCCATCGGCCAAACAATGTCGGCTGTCGGCCCCTAGGGGGAGAGCCTTCTCTGTGGGGGCACCTACGATTTGGAACGAGCTCCCCCCGGAGATACGTAGGATCCCGGATCTGCGCACCTTCCGCCGCGCGCTGAAGACTTTTCTATTTTATCAAGCTGGCCTGGCCTAAATCTTCCCCCTTTTTAAATGTGGAAATTTTAAATTTTAAATTCGTCTTATTTATAGGGTCATGGGTAAGGCGTTTTAAATTGGGGAGCCATTTTGGATTTAATTCTGTTTTAAACGTATTTTAATGTTAATATTGTATGTTTTTTAATTTTGGCTGTTCACCGCTCTGAGTCCTTCGGGAGAGGGGGCGGTATAAAAATCAAATAAATAAATAAATAAATAAATAAATAAATAAATAAATAAATAAATAAATAGGCCAAATTCAAAGCTGGTTGAAAAATTGCACCTGAGTGTACGTCAATGGCTCTGCATTAAAACAGAGAGAGGTGTAAAGTGGTATGAGAAAGCCCCCATGCTGTTCAAATGTTTGGCTTTAAATTTGAGCATGTATTCCGATTGGTTGTCAGACTCCCATGGGGCCATGCAGGGGTAACTTTGTAGGTTGTCTTTTGAGTCCCAGTCTTGGTTGAACCTTGCTGGGTGATGCAATCTGCCCAGATGCCATGTGGTGAGTTCTGTTGCTGGATGGGTAGAGGGCTAATCCTATCTTTGTTGGATCTTGGGTGAGGGCATTTGCCTATGGATAGACCTAGCTATTTCTTTATCTTTTAAGTGCTGGCATCTGCTGAGGGCTATTGAGGAGGGTGGGGGCTATTAAGGGTGAGTCTGCTTCCTGCCTTCAAAAAACACGTTTCTCCATTTCTCATCCAGGGAAATATAATATTCTGCCTTTTTAATATTTCCTAGACTATTTCATTCTTCTAGGAGAGGGGTGAGTGCTAACATCCTACATCATTTAGCAAGATAAATTTTGAGTTCAGTTGTGGTCGTACGTTGAGGACTATCTGTATTGAGAAGCTGGATCAATGGGTCCAGAAACAAGGCAAATGAATTTCAATTGGACAAATTCAAACTTCTGGTTTGGATAGGAAAAATCCAACCACACCCAGATTATTACATCCAGCTCTCAGCAGTCATTTTAGCAACGGCATTGACCTGATGGAAAGTCTCATGAGCTGAGCTGCCCAGATGGGAGGAAAAATGAACAAATATCAGATGGAGGGAATTGCGTTTGTTTAGCCTGGAAAAGACTGTAGGGAGACATGGTAGCTCTCTCCAAATATCTGAAGGGCTATTGACGGGCCAGAGTTGTTCAAGACTGTTCCCAAAAAGGAAAATAATAATGGATTTAGAACGCTGGGACAGAGTACCAGGAAGGAGATTTTGGCAGGACTCTATGAAGAATCTCCTAATGATAAAAGCTGTTCAGCAGTGAAACAGGCTGCCTTGGGAGAGGGTGGACTCTTCTTCCCCAGTGATGTTTCAAGACAGGATTACAGATTACAGTTTGGATTACAGATTAGGAAGGGATCTTGTAGTCCAACCCCCTGCCCAAGCAGACCCTACACCATTTTTGACAAATGGCCATCCAGTCTCTTCTTGAAAGCTTCCAGTGATGAAGCTCCCACAACTTCCAAAGGCAACTTCTGTTCCATTGGTGGATTGTTCTCCCTGTCAGGAAATTTCTCCTTATTTCCAGGTTGAATCTCTCCTTGTTCAGTTTCCATCCATTATTCCCTGTCTGGCTTTCAGGGGCTTTGGAAAATAACTTGACCCCCTCCTCTCTGTGGCAGCCCCTCAAATATTGGAAGACTGCTATCCTGTCTCCCCTGCTCCTTCTCTTCTCTTCTCTTCACTAGAATTGAATAGAATAGAATTTTTTATTGGCCAAGTATGATTGGACACACAAGGAATTTGTTTTTGATGCATACGCTCTCAGTTACATAAAAGAAAAGATACGTTCATCAAGAATCATAAGGTACAACACTTAATGATAGTCATAGGGTACAAATAAGCAATCAGGAAACAATATCAATATAAATCTTAAGGATACAAGCAACAAAATTACAGTCATACAATCATAAGTGGAAGGAGATGGGTGGTGGGAACGATGAGAAGATTAATAGTATTGCTTAGTAAATAGTTTGACAGTGTTGAGGGAATTATTTGTTTAGCAGAATAATGGCGTTCAGAAAAAAAACTGTCCTTGTGTCTAATTATTCTGGTGTGCAGTGCTCTATAATGTCGTTTTGAGGGTGGGAGTTGAAATAGTTTATGTCCAGGATGTGAGGGGTCTGTAGACAAGCCATGCCCAGTTCCTGCAACAGCTCATCGTATGTTTTAGCCTCCAGTCCCCTAATCCTCTCAGTTGCTCTTCTCTGCACTCTTTCTAGAGTCTCAACATCTTTTTTTATAGTGTGGTGACCAAAACTGAATGCAGCATTCTAGGTGTGGTCTTTTGCCGCTATCATACACTCCAGCGCTGGTCAAGAGGTTGGACTGGATGTCTTGAACATCATTTCCAATTCTTGTGTTCCGTGATTCAGATTATGTAATAAATGCATTGTAGACCATTCTGCGTATCAACACGGATAAGGCCTTGAATTTTATTCCAAAAGGACATTGGGGTCTCTGCCAGCAGAACCAGTTTGGCATTCTAGTTTCATTATAGAATCCTGGACATATTAGCAGCAATAATTTGGCCAGGGAAAAAAGAAAAATGCAGGGCAGGGTTGTCTTAAGGTGTAGCTAAAAGTGGATTAAGTTCTGGTAACTTCCAAGACAAGGAAGGATAGCAAGTTTGGAGACGGGTTTAGGAGGAACTATGAGAATCTGGGATCAATTAAAGCATTGCTCCGTACGAAATTGCCAAGACAGAAAAATGACTTGGAGTCAAAAATGAAGATGGATGCAAAACCACTTAACTGCAATTCCTTTTTACAGGGGAAAGCAATACTGGAGCTGCTTGGATAGGTCTTGCATTTGGGGGTTTCTTTGGAAGATTTTTTTGCAATGGTTTTTGCTAATCGTTTAGAATGTAGAATGGGGGCAGGGGGGAATCTCTAGCCCAACTCTGCAGGAAGAAACAACAAACCTTATGTCCTGCTCACTGAGCCGAATCCAAAAAGAAAAAGAAAAAGAAAAAGAAAACTTTCTGTGTTCGAAGGCCAGCTCCAACGTTGACTATAAAATTTACAGATTACAGATTAACAGAGTTGGAAGGGACCTTGTATTGTAGGTCATCTAGTCCAACCCCCCATCCAAGCAGGAGACCCTACACCATTTCTGACAGATGGCAGTCCAGTCTCTTCTTGAAAGCTTCCAGTGATGAAGCTCCCACAACTTCTGAAGGCAACTTCTGTTCCATGGGTTGATTGCTCTCACTGAAAATTCTTCCTTATTTCCAGATTGAACCTCTCTTTGCTTAGTTTCCATCTATGATTCCTTGTTTGGCCTTCAGGTGCTTTGGAAAATAGCTTTACCCCCTCCTCTCTGTGGCAGCCCCTCAAATATTGGAACACTGCTATCCTGTCTCCCCTGGTCCTTCTCTTCATTAGACTAGCTATGCCCAGTTCCTCAACCGTTCTTTGTATGTTTTAGTCTCCAGTCCCCTCATCATCCTGGTTGCTCTCCTCTGCACTTTTTCTAGAGTCTCAACATCTTTTTTATAGTGTGGTGACCAAAACTGAATGCAGTACTCCAGGTGCGGTCTTACTAAGGCTTTATAGAGTGGTAATAGTACCTCCCTTGATCTTGATTGTATCCCTCTGTTAATGCAGTTTAGGATTGCATTGGCTTTTTTGGCTGCCACCGCACACTGCTGGCTCATATTTAGCTGGTTGTCCACTAAGACTCCAAGATTCCTCTCTCACAGTCACTGCTATTCAGCCTGGTTTCACCCAGTTTAAATGTGTACTTTTGGTTTTTCTTGCCTAAGTGTAAGACTTTATTTTTCTCTACATTGAATTTCATTTTGTTAGATAGGGCCCAGGGTTCAAGTCTGTCGAGATCCATCTGGATCTTGAGCCAATCTTCTAGGGCGTTGGCTATTCCTGCCAGTTTAGTATCATCTGCAAATTTGGTAAGTTCCCCTTCTATCTAAGTCGTTTATGAAGATATTGAAGAGTATTGGGCCTAAGACGGAACCTTGTGGTACCCCATTGCTTACTTCCCTCCATGTACTCATAGACCCATTAAGGACTACTTGTTGGTTATGGTCTGTCAGCCAGTTACATACCCCACAGGTCAGAACAGGGAAATCCACAACATATATTCACACCTTTATACACAGACATGCATGCTACCAAAGTACTGATGCTAGTATCCCAAACAAGCTAACATCCCCCTCTAGTGGAGATTTTGATTCAATTCTTGTTAAACTGTCTTGGCTTCTTTCTGGACAAACTGTTTCTTGGGGACGGGCGCTGGTGATGCCTGAGCAGTCCCTGCATAATCAGCAACCGACCCACAATTGACTGTGGAAAATGAATAATAGAAAAGAGTGGTAGAAATTCTCTCTGTGTGGATACAAGCTTGTATTGAGGATGGGGTAGCAAATGTTAGCATAAATGCTTCAGTTCCACTCTTGATAAAACCTGAAACTTAAATTTTATATCTTTTTTGGGGGCAATTGTAAAAAAAAAGGAAAGGAAAGGAAAAAAAGGAAGGGAAGGGAAGGAAAGGAAAGGAAAGGAAAGGAGAAAGAAAGACAGAAGGACAGTAAGACAGAAAGAAAGAAGACAGAAGGAAAGACAGAAAGAAAGAAGAGAGAGAGAGAGAGAGAGAGAGAGAGCCAGGCATTCTTCAAAAGGGAAGGTAAAAGGGTTTCTCCCAGCTTATTACATTTTTTATTCTGTTTTAATAAGCAAAGTTGCACATAAACATCAGGGATGGGTTCTACTTACTTCCGCTACAAGTTCGCAACGGAAGCATGTGCGCTTTTGCGCATGCGCAGATCATTCATGATGACATCTGGGTGGGTGGGTGGAGCCTCCCGCCGCCATTACAAGAACCGGACCGAACCGGGAGCAACCCACCACTGATAAGCATGCATTCACTATTACAGAAAGATGTAAAGAAGACAGAATAACAGAGTTGGAAGGGACCTTGGAGGTCTTCTAGTCCAACCCCCTGCTTAGGCAGCAAACCCTACACCACTTCAGACAAATGGTTATCCAACATCTTCTTAAAAACTTCCAGTGTTGGAGCATTCACAACTTCTGGAGGCAAGTTATTCCACTGATTTAATTGTTCTCACTGTCAGGAAATTTCTCTTTAGTTCTAGGTTGCATGTCTCCCTGATTAGTTTCCACATATTGCTTCTTGTCCTGCCTTCAGGTGCTTTGGAGAATAGGTTGACCCCCTCCTCTCTGTGGCAGCCCCTCAAATATTAGAAGACTGCTATCATGTCTCCCCTGGTCCTTCTCTTCTCTAGACTAGCCGGGCCCAGTTCCTGCAACCGTTCTTCATATGTGCCCTGCTCTTTTTATATGTTTCATCTATAACCACTTAAAAAGGGACAGTACATAACAAGTAAGGGACCTTAAAGGTCATCTAGTCCAACCCCCTGCTCATGCATGGTTTATGTGGCTGTGATTCCCATCCTGAGTTTTTTTTCACTCCCCTCCAAAGACGCCCTTAATCCAGCAATATAAAAATACTTAAAATATATAATAATAAAAAACAAAAGGGGGCAATAAATAAAATGTACCCCTGGAACGGTGAGGAAGAGTTGTCTAAGTTCCACAAATTGATGTAAATTCTTGAATGCGTCAAAGAAATGAAATAGTGGTGAGGGAGCATCCAATTTTAGTCGCTTTCTATTGAGCAGGTGTTGAAAAGATGTTTTCCATTGCAAAAATTGCTTGGAGGCAGGAGATACTTCTAATGTAATCTCCTGGATCCCCTGCATAGATTACCTGTGACCATGTAGGACAGACAGAAAGAAAGCTAACCACCAGATTGCAAGAACACAAGAGAGTGGTCAGACAGATAACAGATTAACAGAGTTGGAAGGGACCTTGTAGCAGAGGTGGGTTTCAGCAGGTTCTGACCAGTTCTGGAGAACCGGTAGCGGAAATTTTGAGTAGTTTGGCGAACCGGTAGTAAAAATTCTGACTGGCCCTGCCCCCATCTATTCTCTGCCTCCTGAGTCCCAGCTGATCGGGAGGAAATGGGGATTTTGCAGTAACCTTCCCCTGGAGTGGGGAGGGAATGGAGATTTTACAGTATCTTTCCCCTGCCACGCCCACCAAGCCACGCCCACCAAGCCATGTCATGCCCACCAAGTCACACCCACAGAACCGGTAGTAAAAAATTTTGAAACCCACCACTGCCTTGTAGGTCATCTAGTCCAACCCCCCCACCCAAACAGGAAAATCATTTCTGAGAGATGGCAGTCCATTGAACAAGGACACACATTCAATTGTGCAGCTACTAAGATTGTTGGACGAGCAGGCACAAAAACAGCCGGGGAAGTGCTTAAAGCCTGAGAAACACGCCCCTCGTCCAGAGGTGGGCGGCACATGAATTAACAACCGGTTCACCCCAGCACCGAAAATGTGAGTGTGTGTGCTTCTGCGCATGCACTTTGCTCTTGCATATGTTTGCACGCATGTGCACAGCTTAAAAAACATTGCTAAATAATTAAAGAGTCCCTCGGGAGTTGGGCAGCATAGAAATGCGACAAAATACATAAATAAAAAATAAATAAGATCTTCCGGTGGCTCCGCGAAACGCCGACAGAGCTCCTTTTAGGAGCTCCAGCCCCGTGACTCCGTATAGCCGCTAGAACAGCGAAAATCAGCTGTCTAGTGGCTTTAAAACTCTCCCCCAGGGAAAAGGGGGAGAGAAGAGCAGAAGGGTCTGGGTAGAGCTCCCCTAGACCCCCAGGCTTTTTTTTTTTTTTAAGCCTGGGGCTTGCAGAGTGAGAGCTTCCTGAAAGCCCTTCAAAGCTCCGGAGCCGGGACGAGTCTGCTTAAAGCAGACCGAGGCGTTGCGACCACACCAGCAAGCAACTAAAAGGATTATAAAGAAATTGGATTTTGGATTTTGGATGCTGGCAGAATTAATCTAGGAGACTAAAAATGCAAGTATGGTACGTTAACTCCGCTTAAAAAAAAGATGGCGCCTTAGGGTGTGAAAATGAAACTTATAAGTGAAAGTCCTTGTTAACATCAGTAACATTGTTAAAGCTATCGGGTTATTCAAGAAAAAGATTTAAAGTGGAACTGGAATGGAAAAGACTGTGGTATTGACTTTAACTAACTTATATCTCTAATTTGCTTGGAAATAACTGGAGTTAATGACCTGATAGCTAAATTAATACAAACATAAAGAGACAATTGAAAAATGGCTGAAATTAAAGATGGATTATATGAGTCAGCAAATTTACAAGCAGTGACTGCGAAGGACTTAAAAGACTTTTTAAAATCTTTTACTGCTGAGATAAGACAGATAATTAAAAGAACTATTCAAGATTTTAAATTGGGGAATAATAATGATTTGCTGGCTGGAGAAGAGGAAGAAATTAATCAGGACAATGCGCCTTTGGAGGATAGAAGAGACATTGCTGGGGCTAAAATGGAGGTTATTATATCGAAAACACAGGTTCTGGAAGAGGCTTCCATTCAATTAACTGAGAAACAGCAATAAGACTCTTTACTGCAGGTTGATAAATATTTTGACAAATTTTGGCTCTACAGACAGAATCAATATGTAAAGAATGAACTGATGGATTACAAATGCAGGAAGAGTCGAAATGGGGGCTTCAAATTAAAGGAAACAATCCCAAGAAGAGAACGAACTCCCAAGACATACCAACTACAATTTCAAACCCAAAATTTTTTGAAAATAAAAGCAGGGGGAGGAGCAATGCTGAAGAAGAAAGTATTATTGAAGAAGGACTGGAAAAAATATAGAAAGAAAGAAGGACTGGTCATATTTTGGAGATTGTCTCATGATGTTAAAAGATTTAATTAAAGTTGGATAACCTTTGAATTTTATGGTAGTTTTAAAGAATTGAAGTTTAAACGTAAAAAAAATATAGAAAGAAAGAAGGACTCGTCATATTTTGGAGATTGTCTTATGATGTTAAAAGATTTAATTAAAGTTGGATAACTTTTGAATTTTATGGTAGTTTTAAAGTATTGAAGTTTAAAGATGGATAACTTAAAATTTAATGGATAACTCTTTGAAAGTCTTGAAACTTATATTTTGGACAATGTTCTGCTAATGTATTAAGAAATTTTAAAATGTTTAAAATAAGATTATGGGTTTGTTTGTTTTTTTACAAATGTGAAATGTGATAAGAGAATTTATAAAAGGAAGGTTGAAGTATAATTTTTAAAAGGGGAGTTAACAAGTGTGAGAGAGTTTTGAATTCTGTAATAGTTAGCATATTTTATCTTACGTTTGTTAAATGCTATATCCTGTTTTTGCTCTGGTAAGTCGGGGGGGAATTGGGGAGGGGGGGTTGGGTGGGGATAAAATGATGTATGATAATTGATTGTGTAATGTTTGGTTGTTTGAATATAAAAAATACAAAACTTCTGTTTCAAAAAATAATAATAATAAATAAATAAATAGGATGGCATAGTGCCGGGGCAGATGGGAAGGGGCGGGGGCGAGGGCCCACCCACAGGTCACAACTACTGGTTCGCCTGAACCGTTCTGAACCAGTAGCAGCCCACCACTGCAGGGGTAGGTTCTACTTACCTTTACTACTGATTTGCATCGTGAGCGTCCGCTCTTCTGCGCATGTGCAGATCACCTATGATGACGTCCGGATCAGCGGGCGGAGCCTCCCACCAGTTTTACTACCGGTTCTTGCGAACCAGTCCGAACTGGGGGCAACCCACCACTGCACCATTGCCCTTGTCAGTCAACAGGATTGCTGATTTACCATCAGTTTATAGGGTACTTAGGAGCCAAGGACTTGGCGGTATAAGGAGCAAAAGCCAATCACTGGCCATCAACACACCAATCAACCAATAGGAAGGCACCACATAAATGCTACATATAGAATAGTCCAAAGCACATAAACTGGTAAAGAAAGTTTCCTGAGAATGGGCTCCAGCATGAGTCCGAAAGCTCTGGTTCTGGTGACGCACCGAGATTGGATCCTGCAGAAAAGATGCTGAATTTTGATAATTTTAACAGAAAAAAACACACATGAGAAAGCTCATCACCCTTGACAAGCCCTTATTTACTTTACAAGCACTAGAGGGTAGCACAGCCTCAGCCTAACTTTCACGGCAAACCAAAAGAAACGTAGAACTACCACAATGCTCCTCAAAATCCTGGCACAAATCCAGAAGGATCCCCCCCCCCTTTTCTATTTCAGCACAAGGGTGTGGAGACATAAAAATTTATGTTTGCCTCTTCTCAAATTAATTACCAGCTGGGATAATTAATTATCGAGGGGAACACAAGCCTCTCCACGGAGGAGGGAGCAAGATATGCGTTGCAATATTATAAGGTGAACTCCACTCACCTTGTCTGCATTGCAACACTGCACAGAAATACTCAAGAGTTTGTCGCAGAGTTTGCATCAGGATGGAAGATCCATCATTCTGACAAAAAGCTTGGCCTGCTGAAGACACCTTTGTTGGGAAATCAGTGGTAGGTTCTCATAGTAGTGATCCCACCAGAGCCGGAGGGAAACAAACACCACATTGAAAATATTTTTGTGGGACCTTAATTGGGTTTGTCTCTTATGCCAGGTAAAGTTTAGATCCTGCAAGTTACAGATTAACAGAGTTGGAAGGGACTTTGTAGGTCATCTAGTCCAGCGGTCACCAACTGGTGGTCTGTGGACTACCAGTGGTCCACGAGAAAATTTTGGTGGTCCACAGAAAAATTATTTGCATTTTTTATATTGCACTAAATCAGGGGTCCTCAAACTATACCCCCTGGGACAGATACGTGCAATTAACATTTGTGTTGCTGCAGAGAGTCTCCCCCTTTGGGGTCTTTTTGTGTGGGTCAGAGGGGGGCAGAAATTCTGACTCGTGGTCTGTTTCAGCCTCCTGGTATGGGGCTTTGGGCGAAGGCTGGAGGGAAGTGCCGCTGGTGGCGAAGAGCCGAAGGGCCTCATTCCAGTGGGACTGCATCATGGCCTGGAACTGGCTGACCATCTCAGTCCGCTGAGTCTCCAGGCACTAGTACCTGGCCTTGCACTCCTGCTGGTCTTCCCTCTGCTTGGAAAGCCTATGCTCGTAGTCCTCAGTGAGTTGCTTCTACTGAGCCTCCTTCTCGGCCGGATCCAATTTGAACTGAGCTGTTTTACAGACTCTTTCTTATGGTGACTGCTTAGATCCAACAACTGCTTCCTATTGGGGCCCTAAGGAGCCTGGGTGGGCAGGCGAGGAGTGACTGGGAGGGGAGGGGTGAGTAGAGGCTGATGAGGCGCCCCTTGATGTGAGTGACATTGAGTTGGCCATGCCCACCCAGTCACATGACCACCTAGCCACATCCACCCAGCAGGTCATTAGGCAGATCATATTAGTGGTCCTCAGGACTTAAAATTATGAATTTAATGGTCCCCGAAGTCCGAAAGATTGGTGACCCCTAATCTAGTCCAACCCCTCTCCCAAGCAGGAGACCTTACACCATTTCTGACAGTCCATTTCTTTTGTTTTTATTGAAAAAGTTTTTCAAATACAAATTTTTCCCCCTTCCCCCCCCTCCCTAACCCCCCCTCGCCCTCCCCTCCCCCGTGGCTTCTTCATAATAAAACCCAAATTCATAACAGATTATATAATACTTTACCATCCCCTTACTCCATCCCAATATGCTGACCCTTTCTTTCTAATAATATTATTATATCCCCCTTATACTATACATTTCAAAATAACATTCTACTATAACATTATATAATAACTCCTAATTTAGCATAATAATATTATTATATCTCCCAGTTTAGCGATTTCTGCTCATAATCTACCCTTTTTCTACCCCCCCATACATATATCTCTTAAATCAAATCTTTTATGTATATTAATATAACATTTCAAAGCAACCTTCCGCTATAAAACTATATAATAAATCCTAATTTAACATTTATTCAATTCATAGTCTACCCATTTCCTTCACCCCCATCGTTATATCTCTTAACTCAAATCTTTTACATATATTCATATCTAAACATAATAGCCCTTTTCTTAAACTAAACAATCAACAAACTAACCTGTCTCCACCCACTTTCCTACAAGACTACCATACTTAATAATTCATAATATCTTTATTCTTCTGCCCAAACCACTAAAAAATATTCCCTTATGTAGATAAAATCCTCTTAAAAAAGACTTTAAGCTTGTAATCCATATATCTTCTGTAATGTCTTTCAGCTGGATTGTTAACTCCATCACCCATGTTAGGGTAACATCACATCCTAATTCCAACAGTATGTTCGGTATCTTCAATTACCATCTGCCCCCATCAATAGCAAATATCTTCATAAAATAAAACAACAACAACAACCACCTGAGTGACTTTATATTTGTATTCCATATAGTGTCTATAGAGGTGTCTTTTATCCAAATTATTAATTCCAACCACCGTAATAGGGTAATAGCCAGATCATCTGCGTGCCCCAATTCCATAGCTCTCTCGCCTTGTAGCTCACCATCAACGTAGTACATTTGTCAAAGAATCCAAAAAAAGATAGTTCCAATCCATTCAGTTTAAGGCCCTTTTCACATCCCAAAAGTACAGCACTGCAGAAGTCTGTCACTCTCCTCAGGATAATATAAACCAATACTTTGCCTCAACTATCTTTTCATGTGTTCAATCATCTCTTAAATACCTAGCATTACACTGTTGTTTGGTTTAAAAGTTTTTGTTTTTGTGTGACCTGCTTCTTCTTTTCTTGACTTTTTGTGGGTTAGATCTCCATCCTGATTTCCTTTCTGTAAATTGTATATCAACTGTTTGGTTTTCATGCTGATCTATAACTTGATCTTGTTGGTTCTGCTTTTGTGGCTTAAATCTCCATTCTGGTTCTATGAGTTTTATATCAACTGATTGATTTCCATGCTGGTCTGTAACTTGATAAGTCATCACTTTAGAATCCAGAGCCGCCTCTCTTGTATTTATAAATAGTCCAGCTGAGACCTCTGAAGGAGAATCCAGAAGCAGCTCATCTACAAGGACCTCTGTAACTTGTTGTTTTTCCATTACTTCCACCTCCTTTTGCTTATCTTGAATTTCTATCTCTTGTTGATTTTGCTTTTGGAGAACCTTGTAGTAAAATTCTTCCGCTTTTTCAACAGTATTTAGCTGATATCTTTCTCCTTGATATCTCAATATTATACCAACTGGAACGTCCCACCTGAATAAGATATTTTGTTTCTTTAGCTCAGTCACCAAAAATCCAAATTTCTTTCTATCTTTTAGAATCTTAGGCGGCAACTCTTTATATATCCAGATCTTTCTTCCATACAATTGTAGACAGTCCATTTCTGATAGCAGTCCAGTCTCTGCTTGAAAGCTTCCAGTGATGAAGCTCCCACAACTTCTGAAGGCAACTTCTGTTCCATTGGTTGATTGCTCTCACTGTTAGGAAAGTCCTCCTTATGTCCAGGTTGAACCTCTCCCTGTTCAGTTTCCATTCATTATTCCTTGTCTGCTCTCACTGAAAATTCTTCCTTATTTCCAGATTGAACCTCTCTTTGCTTAGTTTCCATCTAGGATTCCTTGTCTGGCCTTCAGGTGCCTTGGAAAACAGGTTGACCCCCTCCTCTCTGTGGCAGCCCCTCAAATATTGGAAGACTGCTATCCTGTCTCCCCTGGTCCTTCTCTTCACTAGATTAGCCAGGCCCAGTTCCTGCAACCGTTCATTCTATGTTTTAGTCTCCAGTCGCTAAAGGTGTCAGGGTTCTAAGTAATACATCCATAGCAAACAAAACTTCGAGGCAGGTAGATTCCTCAAAGAATAGTTTTATTGGATATACCATATTGACACAGTACTGGTGAAAACCAACTCTAACTGTTCCCGTGGTTTTCACCTAATTAAAACTTTTCCCTCGACCCCAAACAATCAGTCACATGGCCCAAACAATCAGGCACAGTCTGATTGCCTGTTGACATCACTCCTCCTTCCTCTGACCAGGTGTGAGAATATCCTTGGTTCCAAGAGAAAGTATTTTATTTTGGCTACAGAACCCCAGCTATCTCTAATCCCATCCCCTCCCTATCCCTCAGCTCCAGTGTGGCAACACTGAAGCTCCAAGATGGCTTTGCTCATGTCATCTTCATGGTTGACCCAAGGTTTGGTACAGTCCAAGAACTCAGTTTAGTTAACTGAAATTAAGAAAAGGCACTGGCCATTGTTGATATCCACTCTGTTGCCATGTTATGTGTGTGGGTAATGTGTGAAGGGGCTTGTTTGAATGGGTTTTCGTGGCTTTTGATGGAGGCTTGTCTAGTTCAATGTTATTGTGAAAGACTCATCTGTTTATCCCAAAGGTGCTTTTTCAAAAGACAACTGGACTTTGTTTTTCCTTGAAGATGTTTCATTTCTCATCCAAGAAGCTTCTTCAGTTCTGACTGAATGGCAGAGAATGGAAGGATTTATATTCCTTGCAGTCATCTGGTCATTAGTGCTCTTTCTGAGAGTCGTTGAGGCCACTTGGAGATTTACTTGTGCCCTCAGAGTCACTTGAATAGTGGAAAATGGGTGTGGAACCTTCTTGGGATTGTTGAAAGGATGTGTTGTAAACAGGAGACATAGATGGTTTGAAAGAGGAGTCAAAGAGGCCATCTACATTAAAATTGAACAGCCCTCTCAAGCAGGAGAATCTATATCATCTCAGACAAGAGACTGTCCAATCTCCTCTTAAAAACCCGTTGGAATGCCCGTTGTTATGTACTGAATGTATCAGGGGTGAAATCCAGCAGGTTCTGACAGGTTCTGGAGAACTGGTAGCGGAAATTTTGAGCAGTTCAGAGAACCGGCAAATGCCACCTCTGGCTGGCCCCAGAGTGGGGTGGGAATGGAGATTTTGCAATATCCTCCCCCCCCAGTGGGGAGGGAATGGGGATTTTGTAAAATCCTTCCCCCATGAGTGGGGTGGGAATGGGAATTTTACAGTATCCTTCCCCTGGAGTGGGGTGGGAATGGGGATTTTGCAGTATCCTTCCCCTGCCACACCCACCAAGCCACACCATGCCCGCCAAACCAGGCCCACACAACCAGTAGTAAAAAAAATTGGATTTCACCACTGAGTGATGCCTTTTCCTCTGGGCTCTGATTCCAAGTTCTGCACTCTGGGCTGGATCCAGAACCGTTTTCTTCTTGGCAGCCCCCCACACACCCCCTCCTCTCTCCTTGCCAAGCACATGTCCTTGCCCGTTATGATCCCAATTTCATGCTGCTAATGGGCCTGACGCACAAACAGCCGGCAGGAAATATCAGGTGGCAGTTCTGGGGTGCCTGGGGAGAAGGATGGGGTGGGGTCGAGGGGGCCCTGCTGGACAAGAGCCCCTGAAACGAAGCAGTGCCATCACGATGGGTCAGAGGGCGCCTCGCACGCCCCGCGCGGTCTGGGTGGAGAAGCAGAGCTCGGCTATGTCAGCAGGGGGCGCTCTTGGAAAGCCGGTCAACGGAGAGGATCCTCGGGAAAAGAGCGAGACCTTCTCCCCACTTGCTATGGCCAGGTTGTTCTTCCCCCCTCCCCCCCCCAGTTTCTCTTCCTCCGTGTAGGGAAAATTGCAGAAATATTTGGGGAGCGGGGGAAAGGGGGTGGGAGAGGAGAATCTCCAGGAATTTTTCAAATTCTTTCAATCTCTCTCTCCTCTCTCTTTTCTCTCTCTCTCAAACTCTAATTCAATCTCTCCCTCTCTCTGTTTGTTTCTCCCTTTCTCTCTCTCTCTCTCTCTCTCTCTCGGTTTTTCTCTCTCAATCTCTTTCAATTTCTCTCTCTCAATCTCTCTATTTCTCTTTCAGTTTCTCTCTCAATCTCTCTTCTCTCTTTTCTCTCTCTTTTTTTCCTCTTTTTCCTCTCTATTTCTCTCTCTCTTGATTTTTTCTTTTTTCTCTCTCTATTCTCTCTTCCCTCTCTTTTCTCTCTCTTGATTTTTCTTTTTTCTCTCTATTCTCTCTCTTTTTTCTCTCTATTTTCCTCTATTTTGTCTCTCTCTATTTCTCTCTTGATTTTTTCTTTTATCTCTCTCTATTCTCTCTTCCCTCTCTCTTTTTTCTCTCTCTCTTTTCTCTCTCTCGATTTTTCTTTTTTCTCTTTTCTCTCTCTCTTTTCCTCTATTTTGTCTATTTCTCTCTTGATTTTTTCTTTTTTCTCTCTCTATTCTCTCTTCCCTCTCTCTCTTCTCTCTCTCTTTTCTCTCTCAATCTATTTCAATCTCTCCCTCTTTCTGTTTGTTTCTCCCTTTCTCTCTCTCTGTTTTTCTTCTCAATCTCTCAATTTCTCTTTCAGTTTCTCTCTCAATCTCTCTCTCTATTTTTCTCTCTCTATTTTTCTCTATTTTGTCTCTCTCTATTTCTCTCTCTTGATTTTTTCTTTTTTCTCTCTCTATTCTCTTCCCTCTCTCTCTTCCCTCTCTCTTTTCTCTCTCTTGATTGTTCTTTTTTCTCTCTATTCTCTCTCTCTTTTTTCTCTCTTTTCCTCTATTTTGTCTCTCTCTATTTCTCTCTTGATTTTTTCTTTTTTCTCTCTCTATTCTCTCTTCCCTCTCTCTTTTCTCTCTCTCTTTTTCTCTCTTGATTTTTTCTTTTTCCTCTCTATTCTCTCTCTCTTTTCTCTCTCTCTCAATCTATTTCAATCTGTCCCTCTTTCTGTTTGTTTCTCCCCCCCCCCTCTCTCGGTTTTTCTCTCTCAATCTCTTTCAATTTCTCTCTCTCAATCTCTCTATGTCTCTTTCAGTTTCTCTCTCAATCTCTCTTCTCTCTTTTTTCTCTTTTTTTCTCTATTTTGTCTCTCTCTATTTCTCTCTCTCTTGATCTTTTCTTTTTTCTCTCTCTATTCTCTCTTCCCCCTCTCTTCTCTCTCTCTCTCTTTTCTCTCTCTTGATTTTTCTTTTTTCTCTCTATTCTCTCTCTCTCTTTTCTATTTTGTCTCTCTCTATTTCTCTCTTGATTTTTTCTTTTTTCTCTCTATTCTCTCTTCCATCTCTCTCTTTTCTCTCTATTTTCCTCTCTTGATTTTTTCTTTTTTCTCTCTATTCTCTCTCTCTTTTCTCTCTATCTCAATCTATTTCAATCTGTCCCTCTTTCTGTTTGTTTCTCCCTTTCTCTCTCTCTCTCTGTTTTTCTTCTCAATCTCTCAATTTCTTTCAGTTTCTCTCTCAATCTCTCTTCTCTCTCTCTCTATTTTTCTCTCTCTATTTTTTCCTCTCTCTATTTCTCTCTTGATTTTTTCTTTTCTCTCTCTCTTCCCCTTCTCTATTTTCTCTCTCAATCTCGATTTCTCTATCTCTTTTCTCTCTTTCTTCCCTCTCTTGATTTTTTCTTTTTTCTCTCTCTATTCTCTTCCCCCTCTCTCTTTTTTCTCTATTTTTTCTTTCTCTTTATTTTCTCTCTATTTTTCTCTCTCCTTTCTCCCTTTACTCTCTCTTTTCTCTCTATTCCTTCACTCTCTTTCTCTTTTCTCGCTCTCTCCCCCCCCTCTCTATTTTTTTTTCTCTCTCTCTCTAATTTTCTCTAGTTTTTTCTCTCTCTCTCTCGCCTCTCTCTCTCATTTCTTTCCCCTAAGAGGTAAAAATAACATTCCCCTTCCCTTTCCAAGTGTTCTTATGAAAAGCACTCTTGGTACTGCCTTGAGAGCATAGTGGAAACAACATGTGGTACATAAATAGAGAAGGGAGAAAAAACCTTCCTCCCCGTTTTATATTGTACCCACCCCCAAATTTCACAAACTTTGGGGCAATGCCTGTCCTGTTAGGACTCTTTCATAGTCAACTTCAGAAATCCCTAGAAGATCAATCCCAGGCCACCCGAGTCTTCTGTTCCAGACTGAGCCGCTTTGGGAGAGAGAAAAGCACATAGAGAATGGGGGCAGGGGGCTATGGGGGAGGGGCACCCTGTGATGGAAGAGCAGGATGTGGTCGTGATTGTGGCTCTGAGTGCCTGAGCGGCTGCACTTCCCCTGGGGCGCTTTCCATGTTCCCACCTCAGAGCATACCAGAAGGAATGACCAATGGAGTCATACATGCTTGTGGTTCAGGATTGGCCTTCGGTCAGTGGAGGAGCGGTTGGCTAGCATTGTGTTTGGACACAAGGAAAGGCTCGCCAAAATACCACACAACTCCAGGTAGACTCCTTTCTGCAAAGGCCAACCCAACCAGGGAGACCCACCTCACGTAAACCAGGCCTGTTTTATCCTCCGTGAATGTTTCTTAACAGGGATTTACCCAGTGGTGGAATTCAATTTTTTTTTATTGAAAAAGTTTTCAAATACAAGTTTTTCCCCCTTTTTCCCCCCTCTTCCCTAA
This sequence comes from Arizona elegans, assembly GCA_022577455.1. NCBI lineage: Eukaryota > Metazoa > Chordata > Lepidosauria > Squamata > Colubridae > Arizona > Arizona elegans. The sequence continues at coordinate 5,011,611 of JAKOOJ010000022.1, read as the reverse complement.
CCCCCCCTCACCACCCATCCCCCCCTGTGACTTCTTCACAACAATAGGCTATTTCATAACTAATTACACACATAATATCTTTCCTTTCCCTTACTCCCTCCTCAGAATACTGACCCTTAGCATATTATTCTTATAACTCCCATTTTTACGATAATCTGCCCTTTTTCTCCTCCCCTAAACTTATAGTGTATTATTACAATTTAACATTTAATCTTTTATATATATTAATATAACATTTTAAAGCGGCCTTCTCCCTACATCCAAATTTAACATTTATTCAGTTCTATCCAATTCCTCCACTCCCCTAAATATATGACTTAAAGATCCTTTTTCTTAGACTAATCAATCAGTAAACTAACCTATTTCAACCTTTCAATTCCTACAAAATCATGCAATACAATTCTAAATATAATCCACTGCCCACTTTACTAAGATATACACATATCTATATATACATTCCATTTTGTAAAAAGAAAAAAGACAATAACTTTAAATTTATAATCCATATAATATCTTCTTTGGTGTTTTTCCACTGGATTGTTAAATCCATCACCCATAATAGGGTAAAATAACATGCTGGTGCAACAGTTTGTTCAAAATCTTCAATCATCTTCTGCCCCCATCAGTAGTAGATATCCTCGTATATATATAAAAGTAAAAACAACCACCCGAGTGACATTATAATTATATCCATATAGTTATAGTTGTGGTATTCATCAGGATTGTTGATTCCCATCATCCTAATGGGTAACATCCAGATCTTCTGCATGCCCCAGCGTGACTCTCTTGCCTTGTAACTCAAAATAATTATAATATATTTACCAGTAAAAGAAATCCAGAGTAGATAATTCAAATCCAACAAGGTAAGGCTCTTTTCACATCCCAAAATCACGGCATTACAGAGATCTGCCACAATCCTCAGGATAGTATTAAACAATTGTTCGCGTCCACTATCTTTTCAGATATTCATTCATTTTTTAAAGTCCCTGGCTTCACTGTTGCTTGGTTTAGAAACTGCTGTTTCTATGAGATCTATTTCTTTTCTTTTTCTTTTGCGGGTTGAATTTCCATCCTCGTTTCGTGCCTACCAATTGTGTGTCAGCTGATCGATTTTCATTCTGCTTTATGAGTTGATCTTGTTGGGTTAGTTTTGTCATCTCATCTTTCTTCTCCATCACTTGTATATCAACTGGTTGATTTGCGCACTTGTCTGTGACTTGATGGTTCATCACATTGGAGTCGGATGACACTGCTCTCTTATTTATAGACAGTCCAGCTGGGGTATCCAGGGAGTCCAAAGACAATTTATCCACCACAGCCTCTGTAATTTGATGTTTTCCTTTTGTTTCCAACTCCTTTTGCTTATCCTGTATTGTGCCTAAAGATGTTAAGTTCATTTAAGTTCACTTCCGGTTTGCTGTTTGTCCCCGCTGGACGCCCCTTTGGGATCGTCGCACCCACTGCCTGTAAAGAGCCGCCTTTATAGCCTTTATGAGGAAATGGAGATAGAGCAGGCTGGGGTGGGTTGAGTCCTCTGCCTAACCCCAAAAGTTTTTTTTTTTACTTTTGGGACGGAGCGGAAGAGACTCCCCGTATCCCCAGCCGATGCTCCGGGCTCTGGGAGATCTCTGCTACACGCAGAGCTAGGTGGCAAAAGCAAGCCTGTAAACTTGTTAAACTAATTAAAGAAGACGTGAGCTGGACCGCTGACCCTGAGGCGCAAGTATTTTTTTTTCTTATTTTAGAAAAGTTACTGAAGTTGTTTAAGAAGTGAAAGGAAAAAAGATTTTTAAAATGGCGATTGCTGAGGCTTGAAGAGAGGCTGAAAAGGGAAAGTCCTTCCGTTTTCTATTACAAAGTAGCGGAATGAATACTTCTGGTCGTAATTGAGGCAAAACCTCACACTCACTCTTGCTTTTTTTTTCTTTTTTCTTTTTTCCTGGGGATCTGATATTGATCTTGGTTGGAAACAAGCCTTTTTTTTTCTCTTTTCCACTAAATCTTGTCTGTGTGGGAAATGGCATCGGGACTCACACAGCTAGACAAACGGGGGGGGGGGAATTTCCCCCATTAATAAATTACACCAACAAGTTGTAACTCTCCAGTGTCAGAAACCTGATTTTAATATAATAGAATTTCTTCTTGAAGAGATTGTAAGAAGGGATGAGATTGTGAACCAGCAACTCGAAAAATTTAAGCAGGAAATTAAAGAAATTGGTGAATTGGTGAAATCAAAGTTTGACTTTTTGAATCGAAAGATTTTAAATACAGCTAATGGTTTATCAGACTTTCTGATTCGGGTGGATGCAAAGACTAAATTATTAGAGTCTAAACTGAAGGAAACTGAGGAGAATTTGGATGACAAGATTCTAAAAATTAAAAAGGATTTGATAAACATTCAGGATAATAGCTCAGAAGACAAACCTAAAATGGAGGATGACCAAAAGACTGGTAATGAAGAAAATGTGCAACAGAGGATTGAAAGAGAAGTTTTAATGATTCAATATAATTTTACAGAATATGCAATTAGACTGAGAGGTTTGCAGGAAAATAATAGAGATGACTTAAGGAAAATATCTTCTGAAATTCTGGCTGGGATTTTAAAGGTTCAACCTGATGAAGTGTATTGCAGGATTGATAGAATTTACAGAATAAACTCCTGGTTGGCAAAGCAAAGGCAATTGCCTAGAGATGTGGTGATCTATTTTACAGATAAAGAAATTAGGAATAATATTGTGCAGAACTCTTTTAATTCTACTTTGCAATTTCATGGAAGAAAGATTTGGATTTTTAAGGAGCTCCCGACTAAGATGCTAATGGAGAGGAAGAAATTTGGCTTTCTAGTGACTGAGTTAAAAAAAAGAAATATCCTATTTAGGTGGGATGCCCCAGTTGGTTTAATATTGAGACACCAAGGAGTAAGATATCAACTGAACACTGTTGAAAAAGCGGAAGAATTTTATCAAAAATTTTCAATTTTTTTTTTCTATCGGTTCTGTGGGATGGCTTGGTGGCTGTGGTGTGGCTTGGTGGGCGTGGCTTGGTGGGCGTGGCAGGGGAAGGAGACTGCAAAATCTCCATTCCCTTCCCCCTCCTGGGAGAAGGATACTGCAAAATCCCCATTCCCACCCCACTCTGGGGCCAGCCAGAGGTGGTATTTGCTGGTTCTCCAAACAACTCAAAATTTCTGCTACTGGTTCTCCAGAACTTGTCAGAACCTGCTGAATTTCACCCCTTTATAAAACCCTAGTAAGGCCACCCCTGGAATACTGCAACCAATTTTGGTCACCACACTACAAAAAAGATGTTGAGAGGCTTTGGAAAAAGTTCAGAGAAGAGCAACTAAGAAGATCAAGGGCCTGGAGACTAAAACATATTTTATTTATTTATTTATTTTTAAATTTGTATACCGCTCTTCTCCCTGAGGACTCCGGGCGGTGAACAGCCAAGTAAAAGCATAAACTACAAACATTAAAATACAATTAAAAAGATATATATAAATTTGGCCCCATGATTAAAAACAATAACAAACAATTAAAAACATTTTAAAAAGTGTTAGGCCAGCCCGGCTTGCTGGAAAAAGAAGGTTTTAAGGGCAGGGCGGAAGGCACCGAGGTCTTGGATTCTCCTTATCTCTGGGGGCAGCTGATTCCAGAGGGTAGGTGCCCCCACAGAGAAGGCCCTCCCCCTGGGGGTCACCAGCCTACATTGTTTGGCTGATGGCACCCCGAGGAGGCCCTCTCTGTGGGAGCGCACAGGACGATGGGAGGTCGTCAGTAGCAGCAGGCGGTCTCAAAGATAACTAGGCCCTATGCCATGGAGCGCTTTAAAGGTGATAACCAATACCTTGAAGTGCACCCGGAAGACCACTGGGAGCCAGTGCAGCTCACGCAGGAGAGGTGTTGTATGGGAGCGCCATGCAGCTCCCGTGATTACCCGCGCGGCCGCATTCTGGAGCAGTTGGAGCCTCCGGGTGCTCTTCAAGGGGAGCCCCATATAGAGAGTGTTGCAGTAGTCAAGGCGAGAGGTGATGAGGGCATGAGTGACTGCGCACAGGGAATCCCGATCAAGAAAGGGCCACAACTGGCGGATCAGGCGAACCTGACCAAAAGTCCCCCTGGCAACAGCTGTCAGATGTTCCTCCAAGGACAGCTGCCTATCCAGGAGGACTCCCAGATTGCGAGCCCTTTCAGTGGGGGCCAAAGACTCGCCCCCCAATAGTCAGTGATGGAGTCAACTGACTATATCGGGATGCTGGGAGCCACAGCCACTCAGTCTTGGAAGGGTTGAGCTTAAGCCTGTGTCTCCCCATCCAGATCCGCACAGCCTCCAGGCACTGGGACATCACTTCAAGGGCATCGTTGGGGTGGCCTGGGATGGAGATGTACAGCTGGGTGTCATCAGCGTACTGGTGGTATCTCACCCCAAAGCCACGGATGATCTCGCCCAGCGGCTTCATATATATGTTGAACAGAAGGGGCGAGAGGACCGATCCCTGAGGCACTCCATATGAAGAACGGCTGCTGGAATTGGGTATGGCTAGTCTAGAGAAGAATTAGGAGTGACATGATAGCAGTATTCCAGTATTTGAGGGGCTGCCACAAAGAAGAGGAGAGGGTCAACTTATTCTCCAAAGCACCAGAAGGCAAAACAAGAAACAATGGATGGAAACTGATCAAAGAGTGAAGCTACCTGGAATTAAGGAGAAATTTTTTGACAGTGAGAGCAATCAACTAGTGGAACAGAAGTTGCCTTTGGAAGTCGTGGGAGCTTCATCCCTGGAGGCTTTTAAGGGGAGATTGGACTGCCATTTGTTGAGGATGGTGTAGGGTCTCCTGCTTGGGCGGGGAGTTGGACTAGATGACCTACAAGGTCCCTTCCAACTCTGTTAATCTATGTAGATCTCTCATGGAGCCTTAGGAGAACTCCTATCAGTTGTCCTAGTAAGTCTTAACCCTCAATGGATCAAATTTCTGGCTTGACTGGGGAAGTTTGGAAGGACAGGCATTGAACTGGGATGATGGGTGAACCTACTACATGTTGCGTATTGAGGGTCTGTTTTCCCCCAGGACAATTGTTTTTATTGTTGTGATTCTTCTAGATTATTTTTTTTTAACTCTTTGATGTTGTATAAGTCACCCAGAGTCTCTGTTTGGATTGCTTGAGTTCAGTTATGATTGTTATGAATGGTTGTTACTCACTTTTGGATTAATCACTTGACCAGTTTTCCTTCGATCCAAGAATCGTACTAGGTTTCCTGCTGTCAGCCCTGAAGCTGACCTGGCTGAAGGCCAGACAAGGAATAATGGATGGAAACTGAACAAGGAGAGATTCAACCTGGAAATAAGGAATTAATTCCTAACAGTGAGAACAATCAACCTGTGGAACGGCTCGCCTTAAGACATTGTGGGGGCTCCATCGCTGGAGACTTTAAAGAAGAAACTGGACAGCCACTTATTTGTCTGAACCAGTATAGGGTCTCCTACTTGTGCAGGGGGTTGGACTAGAAGGCCTCTAAGGTCCCTTCCAACTCTTTTTTTCTGTTAATTCCTGCCCCAGCCCCTTCCAGGCCTCCCTTGAAGAGGCAGAGGAAAGCAGCTGCCAAAAAGCCAACATAGTTCTGGGCTGCATAAACAGAGGGATAGAATTAAGATCACGTGAAGGGTTAATACCACTTTATAATGCCTTGGTAAGGCCACACTTGGAATACTGCACTCAGTTTTGGTCGCCACGATGTCAAAAAATGTGGACACTCTAGAAAGAGTGCAGAGAAGAGCAATGAAGATGATGAGGGGACTGGAGGCTAAAACATATAAAGAACGGTTGCAGGAACTGGGTATATCTAGTTTAATGAAGAGAAGGACTAGGGGAGACATGATAGCAGTCTTCCAATATCTCAGGGGCTGCCCCAAAGAAGAGGGAGTCAAACTATTCTCCAAAGCACCTGAGGGTAGAACAAGAAGCAATGGGTGGAAGCTAATCACGGAGAGAAGCAACCTAGAACTAAGGAGAAATTTCCTGACAATGAGAACAATTAATCAGCGGAACAACTTGCCTCCAGAAGTTGTGACTGCTCCAACACCGGAAGTTTTTAAGAAGAGGTTGGAAAACCATTTGTCTGAAGTGGTGTAGGACTTCCTGCCTAAGCAGGGGGTTGGACTAGAAGACCTCCAAGTTCCCTTCCGACTCTGTTATTCTAAAGTTCTCCTGTGTCTCATGACTTCCTGCCGACCTCGTGGGCCAACCCTGCCAAATCTTGCAGGGCAACCCTTGCAAGTTCCATGCGGAAGATCTATCCCCACATGCTCACCAAACCAAATTGGCTGTTTGCAGGCCCCGAGTGACACCTGACATTGGAGGAACAGCTTCCTTTATTCCTTTAATCTCCAGTTGGATTGAAGGCAGCTTGTCGGATGAAAAGTAGAATTTAAAAGGGGGGGGGGGAGAAGAGAACAGCAACAGCTGTGAACCGAGCGTTTCCAGAAGATGAACTCATGGACAACTGTTGAAAATAATTTTATCAGCCTGGCAGTTAAGTTGGGCCACAGGGGAATGGCTGATAAAGACAAGAGAGCTGTTCCAAATGGAAGTTACAACACGGAACTCTGGCGCAGGAGGGAGATCTGTCCAACTGTTTTGACTACAGACTCCCTAAGATACGATTGATGGGTCTTTCTCCAGGGACCAAGGAAGCTGGTTTCCTTTTTTTTCCTCTCACATTCTATTTTTCCTGTCTTATTTAGAGTAGAGTAAAGGGACGCGGTGGCTCAGGGGCTAAGATGCTGAGCTTGTCGATCAAAAGGTCGGCGGTTCAGTGGTTTGAATCCCTAGTGCCGCGTAACGGGGTGAGCTACCGTTCCTTGTCCCAGCTTCTGCCAACCTAGCAGTTCGAAAGCAGGTAAAAAATGTAAGTGGAAAAATAGGGATCACCTTTGGTGGGAAGGGAACAGCGTTCTGTGCGCCTTTGGTGTTGAGTCATGCCAGCCACATGACCACGGTGACGTCTTCGGACAGCACTGGCTCTTCGGCTTTGAAACGGAGATGAGCACCACCCCCTAGAGTCAGGAACGACTAGCACATATGTGTGAGGGGAACCTTTACCTAGAGTAGAGTGGAGTGGAGTGGACTAGAATGGGAAATAGAGTAGAGTAGAGTAGAGTAGAGTAGAGTAGAGTAGAGTAGAGTAGAGTAGAGTAGAGTAGAGTAGAATATTGGAAATGAAGAATAGAATAGTAGAATAGGATAGGATAGGATAGGATAGGATAGGATAGGATAGGACAGGACAGGACAGGACAGGACAGGACAGGACAGGACAGGACAGGACAGGATGAGCAGAAGGGACCTCACGGAAGAGAACTTGGTTGGACAAGCCTATTTCCCCCAAATCCATATTGTTATTCACTAACAGTCCTTTCGGGGTTAAAAGTTGGTTTTGATGTTTTCTTTCTTGAAGAAATTTGGCTGGATGAAAAGTTAGGAAATTAATCAAACCTAACTTATCAGGAAGGAGGTCTGATTTTAGAGGTTTCTCCAAGACCAGCAGTTTGAAGCAGAATCAAGGGAAAATCAAACCTTGAGGGATGGAGACAGATTGGCCTCCTTCACTCACAGCTGACCCTGAGCTCATGTCTTGGGTGGACGGACAGAAATCTCTCTCGCCAGCCACTTCCAGTTGGCGAGCCTCCAATTCTAACCACCAGGGAAGTCCCTTTGCACTAAAAGACTGCAACCTCTGTTTTTTTTATTATTACTAAAACTTCTATTACTTCTGTGACAAGTAAAGAAATGTGTTCCCACAATTTTCCCCTTCAAAAAGCACTTTGAGCTGTTATTGTTGTTGTTGTTTTTATTATTATTATTATATTATGGATGTATATGAACGTAGAGCAGTCATAGGACTGGAAGGGATTTCAGAGGTCTTCTACTCCAACCCCCTGCTCAAGGCAGGAAACCTTATATCTTATATAGTTTATACCTTATATCAGCGGTCAGCAACCTGCGGCTCTGGAGCCGCATGTGGCTCTTTCATCCCTCTATTGCGGCTCCCTGTCGCTCAAAATATGCATCACAACCGTCAATGTGCAACACCCACTGGCACACGATTTATTGAGCTTTTCAACTCCCGGTAGGCCAACCATGGATAAATCCAAGAAAAGAAAAGTTTCAGAAGAAAACAGAATGTTTAATTCAACTACATATGCTAATTTTGTGGCCCCTCAAGAAATAGTCAGGCACAGGAAGGGTTTTGTGGCTCCTCTTGTTTTCTTTTCTTTGGGAAACGGGTCCAAATGCTCTTTTGAGTGTTTAAGGTTGCTGACCCCTGCCTTATATGGTCTACCTTTTAGGACCAATAGGCTTTTCCTCAGCCCAATCAGAAGCTGTGTTCTGCTATATTTGCTCAGAAGTGAATTCTCCCTGAGAATTAAAATTCTATTTAATTTTCTAGACGGCATGCATACAGAAAAAACACTCATACACACAGGTGTTGAATTTTCTTTCTCTGTTTCCTCTTTTTATACTTCTGAAGTCCCCACATCAACAGTTCTTAAAAGAATAACAGAATTGGAGGGGACCTTGGAGCCCAGCCCCTTGTTCAAGCAGGAGATCCTATACCATTCCAGACAAGTGGTTGTCCAGTCCTTTCTTGAAAGCCTCCAGTGATGAAAGCACCCACAACGCCTGAAGGCAAGCTGTTCTGCTGATTAATTGTTCTCACCGTCAGTAAATTTCTCCTTCATTCTAGGTTGCTTCTCTCCTTGATTAGTTTCCATCCATTGTGTTCTCTTTTGTTCTGGGGTGTGTGCGAGAGAGAGACACCAGTAGAGTCAAGTTAAACATTTTCTGTATTTTTGACACACCAAGCTCAAAAGATTTACCATCACCGATTTAGGCTAACCACTTTCTCTTACTCTAACTCACCTTGCTGAGTTGATGTGAAAATGAAGACGAGAGTAAGGGGCTTCTGGGGGAGAGGGGTTGTCTGCTCCCTGAGAAGAAGGATCACACATTGACACAATACATATCATAAATGAACCAGGTGCATAATTGCAGTCAAGCTGACATAAAACAATAAGAAATGTTTCATAGATTGTAAGTCCTGAAGGGAGAGACCTATCTTCTTAGGATTCTTTATTAGAATTCTTTATTGGCCAAGTGTGATTGGACACACAAGGAATTTGTCTTTGGTGCATATGCTTTCAGTATACATAAAAAGGCAAGATACATTCGTCAAGAATCATAAGGTACAACACTTAATGATAGCCATAGGCAGGAGTGACATGCTACCAGTTCAGACCGGTTCTGAGAACTGGTAGCGACGGCAGTGCGAGGCTCCACCCACCCGCCCGGTCATTGTTACTTCTATTAATACTACTATTAATCTTCTCATTGTTCCCACCACCCATCTCCTTCCACTTATGACAGTATGACTGTAACTTTGTTGCTTGTATCCTTACGATTTATATTGATATTGTTTCCTGATTGCTTATTTGTATCCTATGACTATCATTAAGTGTTGTAACTTATGATTCTTGATGAATGTATCTTTTCTTTTATGTATACTGAGAGCATATGCACCAAGACAAATTCCTTGTGTGTCCAATCACACTTGGCCAGTAAAGAATTCTATTCTATTCTATTCTATTCTATTCTATTCTATTCTATTCTATTCTATTCTATTCTATTCTATTCTATTCCTGGTTTTAATCAGGAAGTAACCTGTTTTTTACCCTTTGCGCATACGCAGAGGGTCCATGTGCACGCAAGCGGGGCATGCACTTCCGAACCGGTGGGGAAGGTAAGTAGATTTCACCCCTGGTCATAGAGTACAAATAAGCAATTGAATCATACTAGGAAACAATCGGTATAAATCGTAAGGATACCAGCAACAAGGTTACAGTCATACAGTCATAAGTGGGAGGAGATGGGTGATAGGAACGATGAGAAGATTAATAGTAATTCAGACTTAGTAAATATTTTAACAGTGTTGAGGGAATTATCTGTTTAGCAGAGTGATGGCGTTTGGGGAAAAAACTGTTCTTGTGTCTAGTTGTTCTGGTGTGCAGTGCTTTATGGCGTCGTTTTGAGTGTAGGAGTTGAAACAGTTTATGTCCAGGATGCGAAGGGTCTGTAGATACTTTCACAGCCCTCTTTTTGACTCGTGCAGTATACAGGTCCTCAATGGAAGGCAGGTTGATGGCAATTGTTTTTTCTGCAGTTCTAATTATCCTCTGAAGTCTGTGTCTGTCTTGTTGGGTTACGGAGCCAAACCAGACAGTTATGGAGGTGCAGATGACAGACTCCATAATTCCTCTGAAAACTGGATCAGCAGCTCCTTGGCAGTTTGAGCTTTCTAAGTTTCTTCCACTAATGGTTGCATTTTCTCTAAATAGTCATTGACATAACAGCAGTTCGTCAGTAATTGAGTTACGGCCAAGAGGTTCAAAGGCTCTGAACTACAGCCTTCTCCAAGCCACCTCAACTTCTGCTTCTTTTCTTCAAGCTGCATTTAAAAGAACATGTTGCACCAGCCAATAAATGAGGTGGGGGGAGAGATATATATTTTTATTTTAGATTCCTAGACAGTAAAATCAGCACTTTGGGTGATGTAATCTCACGGAAATGTCCTCCCCAGGGGAATTTCTTGAAAAGCAGACACTAGGCTAAAAGGGTCTTTGCCTGACTGTGTTAATGGGGAAGAAATTAAAAAGCTTTTGGCTTTTTGAAGCTGAAAATTCTTCATCCCCATCCCAGGCGCAACGTAGTGTTAGCCAGCAAAAGCCCTCCTGTGTATGTTGGGGTTCTCAGCTATTTTCTGTTGCAAATGGCCTCATTCTAGATTTCTTTGCCATATGCGTCTCTAACTTTCCTTTAAGGATCAGAAACAGATAAAGGCTCCAGCCATGAGGTCAGTCAACAAGGCATCTCGTGGCAAAAGGACTTCTATAACCAGCTCTCCGTGCTCAGATTTGGTCTGATGTTCAAAGGATTGGAGCAGGGCTGTTCTTAGGAGCCCAGGGCTTGCCTGCTGGGCTTTTGTCAGGATGACGAACATTTTAAATGGGACTGTTAAATGGATTCTCAGTCATCCAGAGCTGAAGAAGCTTCTTGGATGAGAAGTGAAACGACTTCAAAAGAAAAAACAAGGAAGTCCAGTTGCCTCCTGAAAAAGCACCTTTGGGACAACCAGGACCTGGAGGACTGAGAAGCTCTACGGACTTTTAGCTAAGGCAATTTGGGATGAACACCCTTGGAGTGGTGTGGGAGTAGGGATGGATTTCCAGAGGGAAAATTGCAGACTACATAAACCAGGAGCACTACTCAGGAGACCCTGAGGACACAGATTAATCTCCAAGTGCTTCAAGGACCCTCTAAAAGGATGCAGCTGTCTGCAAGGAATATCAATCCTTCCATTCCCCACCATCCTATCAGAGCTGAAAAAGCTTCTTGGATGAGAAGCAAAATGTCTTCAAAGAAAAACAAGAAAGTCCAGTTGCCTTCTGAAAAAGCACCTTTGGGACATTTTAAATGGGAGTAAGAAAATTTTCAACTGTCAAACTCTTTTTTGTTTTCAAAAAAGAGCCAAGAGAAGGCCTGGAGCTGCTCTATAAATTGTACCCTGGGTCAGGGGAATTCTGGTCCAGGGGAAGCGGAGGATCTTTTGAATACTGGACCAACCCAAACCCCTGCCCAAGCAGGAGACCCTACACCATTTCTGATAGATGAGACAGTCCAGTCTCTTCTTGAAAGCTTCCAGGGATGAAGCTCCCACAACTTTCGAATGCAACTTCTGTTCCATCGGTTGATTGCTCTGTCAGAAAATTCTTCCTTATTTCTAGATTGAATCTCTCCTTGTTCAGTTTCCATCCATGATTCCTTGTCTGGCCTTCAGGTGCTTTGGAAAATAGGTGGACCCCTTCCTTTCTCTGAAAACCCCACAAATATTGGAAGACTGCTCTCATGTCGCCCCTGGTCCTTCTCTTCATGAGACTAGCAATGCCCAGTTTCTGCAACCGTTCACCGTATGTTTTATCCTCCAGCCCCCTAATCATCTAGAGTCTCAACTTCTTTTTTATAGTGTGGTGACCAAAACTGGATGCAGTGCTCTAGGTGTGGTCTAACTAAGGCTTTATAGAGTGGGTTTAGTACCTCCCTTGATCAGTTTCCATCCATTATACCTTGTCTGGCCTTCTGGTGCTTTGGAAAATAGCGTGACCCCCCTCCCCTCTATGGCAGCCCTTCAAATCCTGGACCACTGCTATCATGTCTCCCCTGGTCCTTCTCTTCACTAGGCCCAGTTCCTGCCCCATAGATTCCCGGGACACAAATGGCCCTTTGTGAGATGGGCGCGCACATTGGGCTCCAGAAGCTGCCTTCATAGCACAGCCAGGGTGGGCACATGCCAAGAGCTGGTGGCCATTTGAGGGGAGGGGGAAGAAGAAGGATCCAAATTCTAAGCACAAGCCTGTGCAACGTTGTTTTTCTAACTCGGCTGGGTTCAAAGTGTCGGGCACAGCTGCAGCGACAGGTGATGGTGCAGCTGTCCTTGTGGCAAAGCTTTCCAAGATTCAGGGAGAGCGGTTGGGGCTGTTCCTTCCTCCCATCGTGCATTAACCCTCGAGGGTATAAAGGGTGTTGGGACGAGGCTCCTGGGATACAGCTGGGGGGTCCTTTCCCTCTGGTTTGTTTGTTTGTTTTAGCAAGGGTATCGAACCTTCTGATTTTTTTTTTTTCTTTGCAAAGTGATTTCATCCCAGTTTGCTTCCGGTCGTGTCTGCCTGGCAAACAACCTCCCAAATAGTGTACATTCCAGGAGCTTGAAGTTGTATCTGGCAGATGGTTTTTTTTAACTGCACTTGGGGAGATTTTAAAAGGAGAAAAACATCAACTTTTGCCATTCTTCTGGTGGTGGTGGTGGTGGTGGTGGTGGTAAACCTTACAGGTCACTGAATTTTTTTATTATTTTTTTAAAATTTGATTTATATGCCGCCCTTCTCCGGAGACTCAGGGCGGCTTACAGTGCGTTAAGCAATAGCCTTCATACTTTTGTATATTTTATACAAAGTCAGCTTATTGCCCCCATAAACTGGGTCCTCATTTAACCTACCTTAGAAAGGATGGAAGGCTGAGTCAACCTTGAGCCTGGCAAGATTTGAACTTACTTTAATTGCAGACAGCTGGTGTTAAATTACAGTGCTTAGTCTGCAGAGCTATCCAGGCTCCAGAATTTGGCTTATCTTTCCCTTTTCAGCAAAACAGATAGCTCATCTTCTTATAGTTGTAGACATAAAACGGTTCCAGACTCCATCCTCGTCACTTCCTAACAATGAGTGTGCAGGGAGTCCCCAACTTATGAGAGTTCATTTAGTGACTGTTCAAAGTTACAATGGCACTGAAAAAAAGTGACTTACGACCATTTTTCACTCTTATGACCATTGCAGCACCCCAGTATTGGAGGCGCTGCAGGATTTGGGTTTGGCTAGTCTAAAGAAAAGAATTAGGGGTGACATGATAGCAGTGTTCCAGTACTTGAGGGTCTTCCACAAAGAAGAGGGGGTCAAATTATTGTCCAAAGCAGCAAAAGGCAAGGCAGGAAAGAATGGTTGGAAACTAACCAAAGAGAGAAGCAACCTGGAATTAAGGAGAAACTTCCTAACAGGGAGGACAATTTTTTTTTTTTTTGCTTTAATTTATATGCCGCCCTTCTCCGGAGACTCAGGGCGGCTTACAATGCGTTAAGCAATAGCCTTCATTCTTTTGTATATTTATACAAAGTCAGCTTATTGCCCCCACCATCTGGGTCCTCATTTCACCTACATTTGAAAGGATGGAAGGCTGAGTCAACCTTGAGCCTGGTGAGATTTGAACTTGCAGTAATTGCAAGCAGCAGATGTTAATAACAGTGCTTTAGTCCACTGTACTACAGGCTCTTTCTAAAAAAATTGACCAGTGGAACAACTTGCCACCAGGAGTTGTGAGTGGTCCATCACTGGAGGTTTTTAAGAAGAGACTGAACTTCTTAGATGGTACAGGGTCTCCTGCATGAGGAGGGGGTTAGACTAGAGGACCTCCAAGGTCCCTTCCAACTATGTTCTATTCTAAGGGGAAAGGAAGCCTAGGTTTTGAATTAGACCCATACCATGTTGTGTGGGAGCAAAATGGTGTGTGGGATGTTTTGCAAAACGGAGGATCGTCTAACATCTCCTTGCCGCTAACCTCTGGCCATCTTTGGATCAAACTCCTGGAATTTTCTCAGCCTGCCTTGTTCAGTTGCTGTTTTGCCACAGTCTCTTCTTCTCTTTCCCTCCCCTCCACTCTTCCATGCAGCTGCAAAGCTGACTTTGAAAGAGCTGAGGACACAACCAAGTTACTGATAATTCTTTTATAGTTGGTTTTTCCTCTGGGGGAGTTTCATAACTCACTCCCCACCCTCCAATTATTCTTGGCAGCAGCAGGAGTTGGTTGCACTAAAAAGCAAAAAGCAAATGCGTGGGGAACCGTTTGAAAAACAGTAGCAAATGTTCTCTGAAAAAAAAAGAAGGGAAAAAAACCCACCCCTGGCCTCTTCCCCCCCCCCCCACCCTGTAAACAGGGCACGGCAGCTGTCCCTTTAAATATTAACTGGGCCTCATTGAGATGCAAATATGTTAATACCTAATGATACCATTGCAGCTGCAGTCAAGGGGCTGCGCTGGGCTTTTTCCCCCCAGAATCAATAAAGCGCTAGAAATACAGCTGCAGAAGACAAGACCCCAGCAAACAGTGGCTGAATAAGGCAATTTGTGGAGATTTGTTTTCATGGGGTGTGTATGTGTCCCCAAGAAAGTGCTTTCTGTGTCTGGCCAGAGACTTTGTACCTTTCTGAAAAACACAGGGATAGCTTTTAGGGTGCAGCTAAAGTTTAGGTTGCGAGTTGAATTATCCAGAATAATTAGCTAATTTATTTTGATTATTATTATTTTTTTAAAAAGGAAACTAAATAGATGTGTTGCTCCAAATATTTGTTGCTGTCTTGGGGATCATTGCTGAGACCTACCTGCCCGAATCTCTGGCTGGTTGGAGCTCCTGACCTACCGGATGTCGCAGAGAATGAGATGGGACTGAGGCTTCTGCCAAGGTTAAACTTCTGTCTTGTTGTCTGGAAGTTGAAGAACGGCTGTAGGATTTGGGTTTGGCTAGTCTAAAGAAAAGAATTAGGGGTGACATGATAGCAGTGTTCCAGTACTTAAGGGGCTGCTACAAAGAAAAGGGGGGCAAATTATTCTCCAAAGCACCAGAAGGCAAGATAAGAAACAATGGATGGAAACTAATCCAAGAGAGAAGCAACCTGGAATTAAGGAGAAACTTCCTAACAATGAGGACCAGGGGTGAAATCCAGCAGGTTCTGGAGAACCGGTAGTGGAAATTTTGAGTAGTTCGGAGTATCGGCAAATACCACCTCTGGCTGGCCCAGAGTGGGGTGGGAATGGAGATTTTGCAGTATCCTTCTCCTGCCACGCCCACCAAGTCACGCCCACAGAAACATTAGTAAAAAAATTTGGATTTCAACACTGGTGAGGACAATTAACCAGTGGAACAGCTTGCCTCCAGAAATCTAGACTAGTCACTTGTCTAAAATGGTATAGGTTCTCCTGCTTGAGCAAGGGGTTGACCTAGAAGACCTCCAAAGTCCCTTCCAGCCTTGTTCTGTTCTGTTGTGTTGCATACCGATTGTATTCACACAACACATGTAGCTTGATCACGTACAGATCAAGTGACTGCATTTGCAAAATATGAATTTTGGTTAGTTATATACTGAGTGTGTGGAGCTTAAAACCCAAACATTTCACACGTGCGGGCTTTGGTGCATTGTGTGAACCCAGAAGAGGGTAATTTATTAGCTAGGTTTTGCTTATTGCAAAATTGCATGAATACAGATGGGCAGAGGGTATGCTGTTTTTCAACAACTCAATTAGCTATTCTCCAAAGCACTTGAAGGCCGGACGAGAAACAATGAATGGAAACTAAGCAAGGAGAGAAGCAACCCAGAACTAAGGAGAAATTTCTTGATAGTGAGAACAATTGATCAGTGGAACAAGAGTTGCCTCCAGAAGTTGTGGGTGCTCAATCATTGGAGGCTTTTAAGAAGAGAGTGGACAGCCACTTGTCTGGAATGGTATAAGATCTCCTGCTTGATCAGGAGGTTGGACTAGAAGACCTCCAAGGTCCCTTCTATTATTCTGTTATTTCCAAATGATATTATAGGAATCCACCAGCCAGATTTTTTTGTTTTGTTTTGCCAATTGAGATGTCTCCTGCAATGCCGAAGAACATAGCTTAGTGGATTTCCTTAGTACGGAAACATAAATTTTAGAAGAATCTTATTGATTTTACTAGATTTAGAAACCCCCACTGAGAGTCAGATTGGCCTAGTTATTAAGGCACCAAGCTAGAAACCCAGGAGACGGTGAGCTCTAGTTGCACCTTAGTCATGAAGCCAGTTGGGTGGGCCGGTCACTCTGTTTCTCTCTGCCCTAGGACAGAAGCAAGGGCAAACTGCTTCCAAAATCATGCTGAGAAAACTGCAGAGACTATGCCAGTCACTCAACAACTGACTCAATGGGATCAAAAGAAGGGGGATTAACAGCAGTGAGCGATGGGGCATATGGGATGAGGCCAGGATTGCTACTTCTTAGGCAAGAAAAACCAAAACTACACATATAGACTGCGTGAAACCAGGCTTAATAGCAGTAACTGTGAGAGGGATCCTGGAATCTTAGTGGACAACCAGCTAAATATGAGCCAGCAGTGTGCGGTGGCAGCCAAAAAAGCCAACGCAATCCTAAAATGCATTAACAGACGGATACCATCAAGATCAAGTGAGGCACTAATACTATTCTATAAAGCCTTAGTAAGACCACCCCTAGAATGCTGTATCCAATTTTGGTCACCACACTATAAAAAAGATGCTGAGACTCTAGAAAAAGTGCAAAGAAGACCAACCAGGATGATTAGGGGACTGGAGGCTAAAACATACGATGAACGGTTGCAGGAATTGGGCCTGGCTAGTCTAGTGAAGAGAAGGACCAGGGGAGACAGGATAGCAGTCTTCCAATATTTGAGGGGCTGCCACAGAGAGGAGGGGTTGAGCTATTCTCCAAGGCAGCTGAAGGCCAGACAAGGAATAATGGATGGAAACTAATCAAGGAGAGATTTAACCTGGAAATAAGGAAGAATTTCCTGACAGTGAGAACAATCAACCCATGGAACAGAAGTTGCCTTCGGAAGTTGTGGGAGCTTCATCACTGGAGCTTTCAAGAAGAGACTGGGCTGCCATCTGTCCGAAATGGTGTAGGGTCTCCTTCTGCTTGGGCAGGGGGTTGGACTAGATGGCCTACAAGGTCCCTTCCAATTCTGTTAGAATAGAATAGAATAACAGAGTTGGAAGGGACCTTGGAGGTCTTCTAGTCCAACCCCCTGCCCAGGCAGGAAACCCTACACCACTTCAGACAAATGGTTATCCAACATCTTCTTAAAAACTTCCAGTGTTGGAGCATTCACAACTTCTGGAGGCAAGTTGTTCCACTGATTAATTGTTCTGTCAGGAAATTTCTCCTTAGTTCTAAGCTGCTTCTCTCCTTGATTAATTTCCACCCATTGCTTCTTCTCCTACCCTCAGGTGCTTTGGAAAATAACTTGACTCCCTCTTCTTTGTGGCAACTCCTGAGATATTGGAACACTGCTATCATGTCATCCCTACACCGTCTTTTCATCAAACCAGGCATACCCAGTTCCTGCAACCGTTCTTCATATGTTTTAGCCTCCGGTCCCCTAATTATCTTTGTTACTCTTCTCTGTACTATTTCTAGAGTCTCCACATCTTTCTTTATATCGTGGCGACCAAAACTGGATGCAGTATTCCAAGTGTGGTCTTACCAAGGCCTTATAAAGTGGTATTAACACTTCACGTGACCTTGATTCTATCCCTCCGTTTATGCAGCCTATAACTGTGTTGGCTTTTTTGGCAGCTGCTGCACATTGCTGGCTCATATTTAAATGGTTGTCCACTAGGACTCCGAGATCCCTCTCACAGTTAGTACTATTGAGCAAGGTACCACATATAATGTACCTGTGCATTTTGTTTTTCTTGCCTAAATGTAGAACTTTACTTTTTTCACCATTGAATTGCATTTTGTTAGATAGCGCCCAATGTTCAAGTCTGTCAAGATCCTTCTGCATCTGAAGGCTATCTTCTGGAGTGTTGGCTATTCCTGCCAGCTTGGTGTCATCTGCAAATTTGATGAGTTCCCCATCCAAGTCATTGATGAAGATGTTGAAGAGCACTGGGCCTAAAAAAGAGCCCTGGGGTACTCCACTGCATACTTCCCTCCATGTAGATGCAGTTCCATTGAGGACTACACGTTGAGTGCGGTTGGTCACCCCATTACGAATCCATCTGGTGGTGATGCTGTCTAACCCACATTTTTCTACTTTATCTAGTGGTAGGTTATGGTCTACTTTATCAAATGCTTTACTAATGTCCAAGTAAATTATATCGACAGCATTCCTCTGGTCCACTAATTTTGTCACTTTGTCAAAGAATGCAATGAGATTAGTCTGGCATGATCTGTTTTTGACAAACCCATGTTGGCTTTTGGTTATTACTTGGTTTGCTTCTAGGTGTTCAGTGATTCCTTGTTTATCTTTTCCAGAATCTTCCCTGGTATTGAGGTCAGGCTGATAGGTCTGTAGTTTCCTGGATCTATTTTTTTTCCTTTTCCAATCCTCTGGCAGTTCCCCTGTGATCCAGGATCTTTGAAAGATATAGTTCAGTGGTTTTGAGATCTTGTGTGCCAGTTCCTTCAGAACCTTGGGGTGTAATCCATCCGGTCCTGGTGATTTGAACTTATCTAGGGTAGACAGGTGTTAACTTACCATTTTCTTCCTTATTTTAACTTGTGTTCCTAATCTGTTTTTTATGGTGCTGTTTCTGATAGGTTGGACTGTTTTTTCCTTTTGTGTAGACAGATGCAAAAAATGAGTTAAGTAGTTCTGCTTTCTCCCTGTTGCTTGTCACCTTCTTGCCATTTTCTCCCAGCAATGGGCCAATTGTTTCCTTGACTTTTTTCTTGTTTTTAATATGTTGGAAGAAGATTTTTTTTGTTATTTTTTACTTTAGTCGCAAGCCTTTGTTCATTGTGAGCCTTAGCTTTCCTCACTTCATCTTTACAGGCTCGGGCTATTTGCTGATATTCTGCCTTAGTTATTTGCCCCCCTTTCCACTTTTTATACTAGTCCTTTTTGTCTTTCAATTTGTTAAAGAGAGTTCTTTATGCAGCCATGCTGGATTCTTTTGAGATCTATTATTTTTCTTCTTCATTGGTATTGTGCTAGACTGGGCTTTTATCATCTCACTTTTCAAAATTTCCCAAGCTTCTTAAGTTGTTTTCCCCTTGAGGATTCTCATCCATGGAATCCTTCTCAAGCTCTCTCTAAATTTATTGAAGTTAGCTCTCTTAAAAGTCCAAGACTCAAGTTTGACTTTGTTCTACTACCTGTGTTTGCATAATGTTGAATTCCAATACTGCGTGATCACTTGTCCCCAAAGTTCCTGTAGCTTCAACACCTTCTATCATTTCGTCTCTGTTAGTGAGAATTAAGTCCAATATGGCTGATCCCCTTGTTCCCTTCTCTACTTTTTGGGAAACAAAGTTGTCTGCTAGGTTTGTTAGGAGCCTGTTGGATCTTCCACTTGGTGCAGAGTTTGTCTCCCAGTTGATGTCAGGGTAGTTAAAATCCCCCATTATTATTGTGATGTGCTTCTTACATACCTTAGTTAGCTGACTAGCAAAAAGTTCATCTACTTCCTCTGTTTGGTTGGGTGGCCAAAATCTGTTCTTCCATGGATGAGATCCTTAGATTATTGCGCTAGCTTAAATTTACAGAGAGGAAAGGAAAGATGAGCAAAAGTATGAAAATACAACTTGCTTAATTTGGGCCAAGTTGCAGCAGAGGAAACATTCACGTTTAGCCTTCCCAACTTGAATAATTTCAGGGCATCTCTGTTGACGGAGTACTTTCTCCAGATCCTTGGGCTAGATTCTGCCCACTCACCCATCAACACTCCCCCTCCCCACAAACACCGCAGATATGACCCTGGCGCATTTGGAAATGTTTGATCCAACAGCATTTCCTTTTGACTATTCCAGCTGGAAAAACCCTGCTCTGGAGTGACATGATCTGAAAATGGCTCTATGGAATGAACACCGAATTAGCAAAATGAATCAAACAAAAGGCCCTTTAAGTGGACCCTGGTATGGGGGGAGAGGGGGAGGAGGAGGAGGAGGAGACCACCCTTCATTTTTAATGTAAAAATAACCCCTCACAAACAGGACTATAAAAGAGAAAGTCTTTGTGGATTTAATTCTCTTAAAGTTGGAAGTTGCGTGGATCAGAAGTCACTGGCCAATTAATTGCCATCCATTCTTCTTCATTCCTGTAGATAGAATTTCCTGCCTGCAATTTCAATGAAGCAATGAAGACAAATAGCTTTAATTAGATGTCTTACAGAGCTGACCTTCTCGCTTGTTTTCAGTTTAATAAAGTTTACGGTGTATTAATCAGAGGGAAATTTTATTAGAAAAGAATAACTTTTTTTTTTTCATGGGAAACAGGTTTTCTGGATAGGAAGATTTTACATGGGATTGGTCCTTGTGTTCTATTAGTCCCCTTGTAAGGAGAACCAGATATCCCATTAGATCTACAAATACATAATAGGTAGAATGTACATAGTCCTTGGGACAAATTCTTTCTAATTTTGACTACTGGTGGGCAGTAAATTAAAAGTAGAAGGTTTTTAAAAAGCATTTTCTGTGAATTTGATCTCTGGATATTAAGAGGGTGTATTTTATTTTAATGCTGCCTGTTCTTGAATGAAGAATTTTTTAAAAAAGTTGGTTTGTCTTAAGTTTCCCAAGAATTGGTCTTGTATTATGCTCAAATATAAGCAGATGCCAAATAAAAATATTAACAAATCCCCCAGTGAGTTGTGGGCAAAACGTACTCACAAACCAAGCATTCATTGGTCAACCAGCAACCCTCAATTGGATTTAAGTTGCCTTTTGCAAGGGATCGATTCAGGATTTTGGTGGGAGCTTCATCGCTTCCCCAGAGACTGTTCTGGAGAAAGAGGGGAAAGGTATCAAGAGGGAAAAAATAAGAGAAGGAAAGGAGGGTAAAGAGAAGAAATATCTCCTCACCCTCCTAATGGTAATTACTGTCCTGCTGATATAACCAAACCAACACTAGGTGGTGCCCAAGGACCTAAAAATGAAATTAAAGTCTACCTTAACAGGATTTTTAAATTTCTCTTGTCACTGTGTGCAAAGTAGCTTGGCCAAAATCCCTGAGCAACACCTCACTAGACCTTTAGCACAACCCCGTGAAATCTCATGAGGTTTTAGCTTTTTTTGCATTGAATTTCAATTTTGCATCTATGACTTTGTATGAAGGGTTTGATGATGGCTTTTCACTGACCTACTGAAGCTGACTTCAGGCAGAAATCCGTTGAACCAACGGCCTTGGGGATCCCTGAATCCAGGTTTCTGCAACCTAATTTTTTAAAAGGGGGGTGGGCAGGATCTCATTCTTCCAAAAGTTGGTAGGAAAGGGATAATTTGTTGGGTCTTGGACAGCAGTTACTTTCATTTAAACAGTACGTCTAAGATGACAATTTCAGTGTGTAATTTACCCCAGCTCTCAAATGAAACATTCAACCGCCCTAGACAGATGTCAGATTAATTCCATGCCTTTTTAAAGAAAAATCCTCCATCTTCTGAACAACCTGCTCTCCCTCTCATCACAAAGGTTACCTCCCTTTATCTTGCTAATTTTGCTAACATTCAGGGCTCGTTGACACATCTAGGTATTGCATTTTGTGTGTCTACGCCTGCTGATCTTTGGAAAGGTGGTCCCTTTTGTTAGGCTAATCCAGCAGGTAGGACCGTGAAGGCGAACCTATGGCATGCGTGCCAGAGATAGCACATGTAGCCATATCGGTGAGCACGCGAGCTCAGCTCCGGCACACCAGCTGATTTTCAGGCCTTCTAGGCCCACTAGAAGTAGGGAAACAGGCTGTTTTCTGCCTCTGGAGGACCTCTGGGGGTGGTGGGGAAGGCCTGTTTTTCTCTCTCTCCAGCCTCCAGAGCCTTTCTAGGAGCCTGGGGAGGGCAAAAACGGCCTTCCCCACCCGCCCTCCGGAGGCCGAAAATGGCCTGTTTGCCAATTTCCGGTCCCACCTAACCCCCCCACCCCCCAGCTCCTGGCACGCAACGGCAAAAAGGCTAGCCATCAATGGGGTAGGAGATGCTGGAATCTACTCATGGACACAATTTTCAATTTTTTCCATTCATTTCCAAGTAATGCTCTGAGCATTCATTTTGGCCTCAACTCCCCTTAAGGTAGAAAAAAAACCCCAATGTTTTTATCCCTGGCCTGGTGGGCTTTAGAGAGTGATGGGGATTGCCCTGCTGTGAAGTATCGAGAACAGAGAAGAGAATTCGCACAACCCAAAGGAGGAAGCCGAAGACAAAATGGGAGTGTGTGTGTGTGTGTCATTGTGGATCTCCAGCAGGGTTGGCTCAATTCTGCTTTGGGTCTGGCCAGTTTCGAGACTTGAAAAACTTCTTCAATCCTTTAAGGTTGACGGGTGGGAAGTAAGGTCCAAGCCTCTTACGGATCCACCATTTCTGCTGCCGGGCGTGCTGTCCACCTGGCCGGCTGAACTTGTACCTGAAATGCTCTCCCCGAACCCACCTGCAAGAAGCAGAAATGTTGCAATGAGAACCAAAGTCTGCTCCTCTCCCGCCATAACAGTAACAGAGATGGAAGGGACCTTGGAGGTCATCTAGTCCAACGCCCTCTGCTCACGCAGGAGACCTATACGAGGGATTCGAACCACCAACCTTTCTGATCGACATGCCAAAAGCGGGGTGGGGTGGGGGTGGGGTGGAGTTTCGTGCATGCATGCGTGGGGGGCAGGATGGGGCACATTGAATTATGGATTTGGGCATGCGTGCGCACAACCCCCCCAACACTCCCCCTGCTTTTGGCATGCGACAGCAAAAAGGTTAGCCATCACTACTCTATACGTTAGTGCAACATTTCCTCTAACCATGCCTGTATTCTAATCCAATAATTGCCTCTTCCTAGGATCGAACTCACAGCCTCCTGATTGTGTGGCGAGAGCTCCACCTCTAGGCCACCGCACCACTCGACCTGTCCCATCGATGGTGGGGGCAAATTAGAGATAATGCAGGTAGTTCTTGAATTATGAAAAGTTTGTTTAGTGACTGCTCAAAGTTACAACAACACTAAAACAGTGAGTTATGACCACTTTTCACGCTTATGACTGTTGCAACATCCCCATGAAAATTGTGATCAAATTCAGACACTTGGCAACTGACTCATATTTATGACAGTTGCAATGTCGTCCCCCTTTTGCATCTCTGACAAGCAAAGTCCACAGGGAAGCCAGATTCACTTAACAACCATGTTACTAATTTAACAACTGTAGTGACTCACTTAACAACTGTGGCAAGAAATGGTGCAAAACTCACTTAACAACAGAAGTTTTGGGCTCAATTATGGTCATAGGTTGAGAACTTCAACTACCTTTATTGTGCCTTTTTTTTTTTACTTCTGTGGAGAAAATATAGAAATAGGATAGGATAGGATAGATGAGAAGAGAGTAGAGTAGAGTAGAATAGAATAGAATTGGAATAGAATAGGAAGGGACCTTGGAGGTCTTCTAGTCCAGCCCCCTGCTCAAGCAGGAAAACCTATACTATTTCAGACAAGTGATTGTCTAGACTCTTCTTAAAAACCTCCAGTGATGGAGCGCTCACAATTTCTGGAGGCCAGCTGTTCCACTGGTTAATTGTCCTCACTGTTAGGAAGTTTCTCCTTAATTAAGGTTGCTTCTCTGTTTGGTTAGTTTCCATCCATTGTTTCTTGTTTTGCCTTCGGGTGCTTTGGAGAATAGCTTGACCCCCTCTTCTTTGTGGCAGCCCCTCAAATACTGGAAGACTGCTATCATGTCACCCCCAATTCTTCTTTTCTTTAGATTAGCCAAACCCAAATCTTTCAACTGTTCTTCATATGTTTTAGTCTCCAGGCCTTTGATCCTCTTAGTTGCTCTTCTCTGAACTTTTTCCAAAGTCTCAACATCTTTTTTGTAGTATGGTGACCAAAATTGGTTGCGGTATTCCAGGTGTGGCCTTACTAAGGTTTTATAAAGCGGCACTAATACTTCACATGATTGTGATTCTATGCCTCTGTTTATACAGCCCAGGATTGTATTAGCTTTTTTCGTGGCTGCTCCACACCGCTGGCTCATATTCAAGTGATCATCCCCTAGGACTTCAAGGTCCCTCTCACAGTTACTGTTTTTGAGCCAGATCTCGCCCAATCTGAAAGGAGGAGGAGGAGGAGGAGGAGGAGGAGGAGGAAGAAGAAGAATCAGGAGGTTGTGAGTTCGATCCTAGGTACAGGCAGATGTAGGGTCTCCTGCTTGGGCAGGGGGTTGAACTAGATGACCAGCAAGGGCCCTTCCAACTATTAATCTGTATCTGGAAGAAGAAGGAGGAGAAGGAGGAGGAGGAGAAGAAGGAAAAGGAAAAGAAAAAGAAGGAAAAGGAAAAGGAAAAGAAAAAAGGGAGGAGAAGGAGAAGGAAAAGGAAAAGAAGGAAAAGAAAAAGAATGAAAAGGAAAAGGAAAAGAAGGGAAAGGAAAAGAAAAGAAAAAAGGGAGAAGGAAAAGGGAAAGGGGAAGGAAAGATATCGTTCCCCATGGAGCCTGCTTTTGCAGCCTCCTGAATCCTTTCTGTCATGGAGGAGCAGGTTCGCTTTCTCGCTGCCAAAACCATCTATTCTCTCAGCCTGGACATTCCCGCGCTTCCTCCTCCAGGCTGGGACAGCTGCACTGCAAAGATGCCCCCTGCCCCCAGGCGTCAGCCCACAGTGACATCTTCCAACTGGGAAGGCTTGCAAAGAGGCAACATCTCTAAGCTGTTGTGGCTGGAGGCTAAACCTTCCAGACAGGTGAAAACGGTGGTGGAGGGAGGCAGCTGTCTCTCTCTCTCTCTGGAACAGTTGGGATGTTTTTGGAGGGAAAAGACAAGCATGCACGCACACATACAGACACACACAGACACGGAGGGATTGGGAGACAAGCAGGGTGGGTAAAATGTTTCCCTACGAGTTGGGGCTTTTTTGATGAAATAACAGTAGGAGAAGGAGTGTGAGCCAAGGAAGCAAGGGTGAAATGCTACCGGTTCAGAGAACCGGAAGCGAAGGCAGCGCGGGGCTCCGCCCACCCGCCCGGCCATCGTTACTTCCTGGTTTTAACCAGGAAGTAACCTGTTTTTTACCCTCTGCACATGCAAGGGTTGCACATACACAGAGGGTTTGGGCACGCATGTGACGTGTGCGGCACATGCACTTCCGAACCAGTAGGGAAGGTAAATAGATTTCACCTGCTAGGAAGCCTCTGCCATTGTCAAGAAGGATCAGGCTGCACAGGGCAATTTGTAGTTGGTGACACATACAACACATGGTGTAGTTGGTGACACATACAAGGCAGCATCTCTTTTTCCGTGTGTTAGAATCGGTTCTTTGACTCTTCCAGCTGCCTGGACAAGTTCCTGCAATGTTCTTGGCAAGATTTCAGAAGTGCTTTGTCGCCGTCTCCTTCCTAGGGCTGAGAGAAAGCGGCTGGCCCAAGGTCACCTAACTGGGTGTGATGCCTCAGGAGGAACTAGAACTCCCAGTCTCCTGTTTCTAGTAGTCTGAGGCCCAAACCACTAGACCAAACTGGTCCTCTAAATGAGAGTTCTGCAAAGCAAGGGGAGGGGGGGGCTGCGTGAAGCCCAATAATCCATATCCTGATTTAACATAGTGGCCTTCACACGCCATGCTAGGAAAATGGTGGCTTCCAAGAACCCTGAGTTATTTAGTCGAGGATGAAGAAGGATTTGTGAAGAAGCAACGTCAAAAGTTGTGCAGTTTGTGCTACTATGAAAAAGAGACTCCTCCAACAAGTAGCCAACCCAACCGTCCATGGGAAGAGATTGCCATGGATTTCATGGTGGAGCTTCCAGAAATGGCACTGAATCTTGTTTCTTCACCCTTGTTGTGGTCCGCCAGCAGCCTGTGGAGCTGGCAGCGGAGTCGGACAGTGAGGAGGCTGAGGAAGAACATGGGCCAGTCCTGGAGTCAGGGGAAGGCCCGGATGAGGGCTCTGCATCAGAGGCAGAGATGGGGCCAGGGCCATCGGGGAGTGATGTGCGGATTCTGGAGCCTCCAGAGGCTGACAGTAGAGAGGCAGAGGAACAGGAGGAGCCTGTTCCTAGTGCACACATGCGCAGAGCTGCCAGAAGGCAAGAGCAGCTAAAGCAAAAGGGACAACTCGGGAGAAAGGCCAGAAGATGACTGGCCCCTCCCATAAGGCTTAAAAGAGCAGCAACGAGTCGTTGGGTTCTTTGTAGAAAAGCAACGTTGATTCCAGTGCTATTTGTCAGTGTCTCTTGAACTTTGTGGGGTCTTTGTGGGGTTTCTGCCAAGAAAAGCCTTTGGCAGGGTGCCAAAGACATCAGAGGTTGGTGATAAGGCTGATGGACTGGTTATTAAGAATTTTGTTTTGGACAAATAAAGCTGTTTTAATAAAATAAGTTTGTTGAGGACTGAATTGTGTTTGGTAATCACTACTTGGGCCTTGGTCACAACAACCCTCAAGGAGTTTCCCGTAGGCAGCAATTTCAATATCAAGAGCCGTCTTGAGAATTGGCATGCCTCAATTCTTTGCATGCGTTACTTGGAACCCTGACACACATCTCAACCAAATGGGCATGGAAGACTTCTAAGTGAAGGGCCCCCTTAGACCAGGGGTCCCCATCCTCTGGTCCATGGACTGGCACTGGGCTGCGGCATGCCAGAAACCAGGCCATGCAAACAAGTGAAGCCCCATCCGCGGGATGCAGGCAGCGTGCGAAAGCACATCCCCTCCAGTGCGCAGAAAAAACTCTCTCCGTGTAATTGATCCCTGGTGCCCAAAGATTGGGGCCGCTGCCTTAGACAATTCCTCTAAGGCCTGGGAACAGACACTGCTGCACTGCAAGCTACATTTGGCAATGGTGGGGTGAGAAGCCAACCTGGGTTTTTTTTCCTAGTTGAAAAATAGAATAGAATAGAATAGAATTAGAATAGAACCATGATGGTAACCTATGGCACGGAGCCATTTCTGCGGGCATGCAAGCCGTCACCCTAGGTCGGCTGCAACACACATGTGCCAGTTGCTTCCGGTTCTGTCCAGTTCTTTAAAACCGGTAGTAAAAATGGCGGGAGGCTCCGCTCACCCGCCCAGACATCATAATTGATGATCCCGCGTGGACTCACATTGTGAACCGGTAGTAAAGGTAAGTAGAAGCCACCCCTGGTATGTGCGCACGCCTCCCACCGTTCAGCTGACTTTCGGGTCTCAGCCGCATATGTGGGAGATGCGCATGCATGCCCATGCCACCCCACTCCTCCCAGGAGTCTCCATGTGGCCTGTTTTGGATGCCAGGAAAGTACAGGGCTCGCGCGGAGGCTCTGGGAGGGCGAAAAACAGGCCTCCTGGAAGTCCGGAAACAGGCCGTTCCCAGCCTCCAGAGGACCGGGGAAGGCTGTTTTCGCCCTCCTGGAGGCTCCAGGAAAGCCTCTGGAGGGCGAAAAACGGGCCTCCCGAAAATACCGGAAGTCTGGAAACAGGCCATTTCTAGCTCCGGAAGGCCTGCGGAGGCCATTTTCGCCTTCCTGGAGGCTTCAGGGAGGCCTGCTAGGCCCAAAATGGGGTGCGGAGGGAGGGGGGATCGCGACGCTTCCACAGGGAGGAGGGGCAGCATGGGGGGGGGGGTTGCACATGCATGTGCAGGGGGCAGGGCGGGATGTGCAGGGAGGCATTTCATTATGGGTGTGGGAACTCACATACGCGCGAGGAAAAAAAGGTTAGAGAATATAGAATAGAATATAAAATAGAATTAGAATTAGAATTAGAATTAGAATTAGAATAGAATAGAATAGAATAGAATAGAATAGAATAGAATAGAATAGAATAGAATAGAATAGAATAGAATAGAATAGAATAGAATAGAATAACAGAGTTGGAAGGGACCTTGGAGGTCTTCTAGTCCAACCCCCTGCTCAAGCAGGAGAACCTACACCATTTCAGACAAGTGACTCTCTAGTCTCTTCTTAAAAATGGAGCGCCCAGGATTTCTGAAGATTTAATTGTCCTTTCACACTTGAGCACCCACCATGCGGCTAAATCGCTTATTAATTCTTGCAGCCCAAGCCAGGCCTCTTTTAAGATTTATGAGGACTAAATGCTTTATGAAACCTTGAGTCTGACCTAAAGTGTTGTGCCCGGATGTTTTGCAAATGTCCCTTTGCCCAAGTCAAGTTTCACACTCAATTAGATTACTCCCACCCATGACCTCATGTTTTAACCTTTTTTCCTTTTTACAGAAGCGAGCCAATCATCTGCTTTTCATTTTCTGTTTTACTGCACTTGCACGGCAGCAATAACCCACACCGCAATCTCATTTCATTTTTAAGTGTCCAAAGGATCCCAGTCAACTTTGCTCTCCAACTCTTTAATTCTTCTCAAGATTAACTGTCAGAGAACCCACACGAGTGAGCTGAGCTTTATGAAACGCCAGGCCCAAGAGGGAAAAGTATTGGGGAACAAATTCAGTCCCACAAATGTGATTCCCTCCTTTGCAAGTCTTCATTTGGTGTGGGAACATATGTGCATGTGTGTCTGTGAGGGAAAGCCTCACAGGAGCCTTGGTAGTACAGTGGTCTAAAGCACCCTGTTATTAAGACCAGCTGCCTGCAATTACTGCAGGTTCAAATCTCACCAGGCTCAAGGTTGACTCAGCCTTCCATCCTTTCTAAAGTAGGTACATTGAGGACCCAGTTTGTGGGGGCAATAAGCTGACTTTGTATAAATATACAAAAGTATGAAGGCTATTGCTTAACACATTGTAAGCCGCCCTGAGTCTCCGGAGAAGGGCGGCATATAAATCATTTTTTTTAAAAAAATGATAGCATCTTCCAATATTTGAGAGGCTGCCACAGAGAGGAGTGGGAAAAGCTATTTTCCAAAGCACCTGAAGGCCAGACAAGGAATCATGGATGGAAGCTGAACAAGGAGAGTCTAGAATGAATGAAGTACTTTGAATTTTTGATGGAAAAGTGAACAGCATGAAGGGAGATTTTGTTTGTTGAACATTTAAAAAAAAAAAACAACCCAAATTTTGGATGCAAACACATACATTAATTTTGAAGATTTTAAAGGTTAAAGTACAACTGAAACCAGAGCCTTTTCTTCTGGGATTAGTGGAGAGACAATTAAAAAACAAGTCATGAAACTTTCTTTTTTAGTATAGCAACGGCAGTGCCACGATTATATGCTCAAATATGGAAAGGTTTGACAAGGCTCACAATGGAGGAATCGTTGGTCAGGATGATGGAATTTGCGGAAATGGCTGAATTGACTTGTTTGATCGGGGAAAAAAAGATATTTATTGCTGACTGGAAATCCCTTATAGGCTCTTTTTGCACAAAATGGGGGAAAAAATGCACTTATGCTTTGTGGTTTCATGATTAGAAAAAGAACAAATAATAGAAAAGAATGAGCTTTTTTGTAATCATAGATAAGAGAAATCTATTTATATTTGCTTCAAAGGAAACTGGAAGCTTCTCTTTCCATTTCTTTTTATTCTTTCTTTCTGCACTTTTGCTTTTTCCTTGGGGTTTTTTTCTTTTTTTGCTTCTTTTACTCTTTATTAATAAACTTTTAGTAAACATTTATTTGTCTTTGTTTTTTTAAAAAGATGCCCCTTAAATTGGACTTACTTGGGTGGTGCCTTGTCCTCAAATGGGTTGAGGGCCAGAAGAGACAAAGTTTCCTTCTCGTTAGCCAAGAGTTTTCCGGCTAAGTGAATGACCCATTCGTTCTGTTCATAGGTCTTACAGAGAAAAGAGAGGGGAGAAAACACACATTTTGAGAAACAATGCAAATGAAATGGATTTTAAGCCAAACATGTCAACTGGAAGCCTCTGAATAATAAAAGATAAAAGCAATGTATTAATATATACAGAAAACAACTCCCATCCTTCATGCGTTTATTAGAGTTGGTGTTGTGATCCAGGCCCAAGTAGTTAGTATTAAATGCAAACAGTTCAAAAACAAACAGACTTTATTAGAACAGCTGAGAATTAACTCATTCTCAGCGTAGTCCAAACTAAATTAAAGCAAATTCTTCAAAACACCATTCCACAGTTTATCACCAACCTTGGGATAATTAGGCAAACTGCCAAAGGCTTCTCTTGGCAAAAGTTCAGAAGCAGAAGACGCAGACAAGAGATAAGTGCAGCAAGACAAGAACAAGTCTATCAACATTGTTTTCTGGCAAAGAGACCAAGAGCCATTGCTGGTCTTTTAAGCCTTATGGGAGAAGCCAATCATCTCTTGTTCCTACTCCCGAGTTGTTCTCTTTGCTTTAGCTGCTCTTGCCTTCTGGCAGCTCTTCTCATACGTACACTAGGAACAGGCTCCTCCTGTTCCTCTGCCTCTCTACTGTCAGCCTCTGGAGGCTCCGGAATCCGCACATCATTCCCCGATGGCCATGGCCCCATCTCTGCCTCCGATGCAGAGCCCTCATCTGGGCCTTCCCCAGCCTCCAGGACTGGCCCATGTTCTTCCTCAGCCTCATCGCTGTCCGACTCCGCTGCCAGCTCCGCAGGCTGCGGGCAGACCACAACAGTTGGGAGCTATAAATTGATTATAGGTAGTCCTCACCTCATGACCACAATTGACCCCAACATTTCTGTTGCTAAGTGAGATGTTTGTTAAGTGAATTTTGCCCCATTTTGCAATCTTTCTGGCCACAGTTGTTAAGTTAGTAACAGATTGTTGAGGGAATCTGGCTTCCCCCATTGACTTCGCTTGTCAGAAGGTCGCAAAAGGGACCTCAGGAAATGAACCCAGTCATAAATATGAGTCAGTTGCCAAGCATCTGAATTTTGATTGCGTAGCCATGGGAATGCTGCAATGGTCGTAAGTGTGAGAAACTGTCATAAGTCACTTTTTTCAGTGCCGTTGTAACTTTGAACAGTCACTAAATGAACGGTTGTAACTTGAGAATTACCTATAGACAGGTTAGAACATATGTGTCAGCTAGAAAAACCTCCCCTACCTGGTGTCCTCAGAAGCATTAAAATGTTAATTTTACAACATAAACCGAGTTGAGCAACAGTGTTCCTTCGTATCAGTTCTACACTGAAAACAGAGCTATGATTTGGCAAGTAGAGTGTTATTATAGTGTTGTAAGGATTGGTTGTAAGTCCTCCTCTACCATCCTCTGGAATCCATTTAAGCTCACGCCGACTGCTTCAGTGACTCCATCCAGCCACCTTGTTCTCTGCTGTTCCCTTCTTCTTTTGCCCTCCATCGTTCCCAGCATTAGGTTCTTCTCCGGTGAGTCCTTCCTTCTCCTTAGGTGGCCAAAGGATTTGAGTTTCATCTTCAGGATCTGGCCTTCTAAAGAGCAGTCAGGGTTGATCTCCTTTAGGACCGACCCTTTTGATCGCCTTGCAGTCCAAGGGACTCTCAGGAGTCTTCTCTAGCACCAGAGTTCAAAGGCCTCCGTTCTTTGGCGCTCAGCCTTTCTTATGGTCCCACTTTCACAGCCGTACATTGCAACTGGGAAAACCATAGCCTTGGCTATACGGTGATATATATACTGTATCTAATCTCCTAGGACAAGTGTAAGCAACCGATGCCTCCGGAGCCGCATGTGGCTCTTTGGCCCCTCTGCTGTGGCTCCCTGTCCCATCACTGGCTGGCCCCACCCCTCACCCTCCCCTCCCAGTCACTCCTCCCCTCCCAGTCACTCCTCGCCTGGCCTTGGAAATCCAAGAGATACAGAGAGGGGGGAGAGAGAGGGGGGAGATAGAGATATACAGAGAGAGGGGGAGAGGGGAAGATAGAGAGGGAGACAGAGAGAGAGAATAGAGAGGGTGGGAGAGAGAGACATAGAGAGATAGAGAGAGGGAGAGAGAGAAAGAGAGAAAACAATCGGTTCTCTGCCCTAATAACCAGCTGGGTAGGCATGGCTAGGGGAGTCATGTGACTGGGTGGGAGTGAGTGATGTGGAGTTGGCCACGCCCACCCAGGTTTTGTGGCTCCCGGTGTTGTTGTTTTTTTTCTGTGGGAAACGGGTCCAAATGGCTCTTTGAGTGCTTAAGGTTGCAGTCCCTGACCCAGGAGAAAAATGAAATGTTTGACCGTGTCGGTCAAACTCAAGCCCAGCCTCTGGAGTGGCATCTGGGCACCTTTCCCAATACCCTGAAGAGTACGTTTCAAATGTTGCTTTCGCCACAGCTACAGAGGGATTGGCTTACAAGCAAAGAGCTTGTAAATATTTACTCAATTGGTTTTTAAAGAGAACTTGCTTTCAGAATTTATTCCCAAGCAGAAGAGAAATTGAGAAAGAATTGAGCAGGGGGTTGGACTGGGAGGCCTCCAAGGTCCCTTCCAGCTCTTTTCTGATTGATTGACTGATTGATGGATTGAAATTCAGAGAAATTCTCATGGAGGCAGAATGTGGTTGTTATTGGTACTGGGTGACAAAACGGCAAAGGTTTGCATTATTGTCCGGTCTTTCATGTGGACACATGTCTCTTTCCAGCCATTTGTAACCTCCCTGGTTTTCCCATGCATTCTTGAAATCCTGAGGTAAATTTCTAGGGGGCTTTTTCAGTTGAAGGGCCACTGTCACTGCTAAGGTTGAGCTCTGTCCTTAAGAAATGGTTGGAGACTATCTGCGTCCCACAGAGAAATTTAGAGAAGTTTTTCTATCCAATTTCTCTGCCCATAAATTTGGTGAAGATTTTTGAAAGGCCTTTTATGGCCAGTTCTTGCTACTTCAAACATTCATCATAATGAGTAATTCAACTTTCCTCGTGTTCTCTCAAATAAACGCTATGAAGTCAGCACTATTCCTTGTTGAAGTGCCACATGTTAGGAATAAAAATCCTTGTAACTACTGGGATGGAAACACCCAGATGGTGTTGGAAACAAAACAGAACACAAAGACGCTGAGAGGACATCAGAATGGTTCTCATCCGGCGAAGATACCCCAGTCCAAAGACCCTTCAGCTTCTGACAAGGGAACATCAAAGAACAGCATCTTATCCGAGATACACCACAGAACATAAAATAACAGAAGGGACCTTGGAAGTCTTCTACTCCAATGCCCTGCTTGAGCAGGAGACCTGATACATTTCAGACAAGTGGCTGTCCAGTCTTTCCTTAAAAGCCTCCGGTGATGGAGCACGCACAATTTCTGAAGACAAGCAGTTCCACTGGTCAATTATCCATTGGTTAATTGATGTTGATATCAGGGTGGACTCCTGGTTCCTTTCCCACATTAGTGACCTGAGTGTCAGACCTGGAAGTGTCGGACCTGGGACCTTTTACAGTTGGGCCTTCAGGCCTGTCACATTTTTCTATTGTGGGAAACTGGAAGGGGGGGATTGCATGGAGTATGGGTGATATGTAGTCAAAATAACATTCCTTTCTCAGAGAGTCAAGGACGCATTGCCCTGGCACATGGAGTCAGATGACTGGGAGGTGTCTCCAGTTTGGACGGTGGATTATTGGACCAAGTGATGGACATATCGGTGCTGGGCAGGGACTTGAACTTTCCTTTGGGTGGAGAAAACCTGGAAACTTTCAGATTCGGGTTTTCCCAGAAGTGCCAATATGACATCTCTAATAAAATGTAACTTTGAGGAAACTCAAGCCTCCGAGTTTTCTTTTGTTGGGAGTGTTACTTGGAACCCTGACATTGAGCTGAGACCGAGGGCCCTTCAAGCCCAGCAAGGAAGGAAAATTTGGAGGAGCCTTTTTCCAATGCTCTCCCCACAAGGATTTTGGAGGGAAATAAAGAAGGATTTATAGAATGAAAGAGTAAGGTAAAGAAGACCTTCAGAGACCAACTGCTCAAATTATTTCCAACCTCTGACCCCTCACTGAGAACAATAAATTGGTGGAACTAACCAAAGAGAGAAGCCACCTAGAACTATGGAGAAATTTCCATACAGCGAGATCAATGAACCAATGAAACAACTTGCCTCCAGAAGTTGTGGGTGCACCATTGTTGGACATTTTCAAGAAGAGATGGAACAGCCATTTGTCTGAAATGGTAGAGGGTCTCCTGCTTGAGCAGGGGGTTGGACTAAAAGACCTCCAAGGTCCCTTCCAACTCTTTAATTCTGCATTCCTTCAAAATAGCTGTACTCTGTGTACTCCTGTCCAACCGTCCTTCCCATGGAGGTGCTCAGAGTTTTTCTCTGTAGCCCTCAACCAGGATCTGCTCCCTTTTTCAAACTCTGCCTTTCTTCTGCTGACTTCTCCCCCCCCCCCCCACTTCCCTCCTCCAATGGGCTCCTGTTCTGTTCAATTTTGGGAGCGTTTGCTGATAAGACTCCTAAGCCCCTTCACATTATTTCTTTCCAACATTCTGCTGAGTTGGAAAAGAATAAAAACGCAGAGGGTTATTATGTTTGGCTAATAATAAATTAGGAAATGTTTTCTTTGCAAAGTAATGGCATGTTACCCAAAAGACAATTAAAAGCACTTCTGGTATAGAAATTAAGCAATGGCATTTCCCACCCACCCCCTAATGCTCTTTGGAAGTGGGTGATCCAGATGGATCCACAAGTGTATAAAACTTCCGATGTGCCAATATTCAAAAAGTCCTCATTCAACCGTGACAGGCTTTAAGGCCTCCTTTTTCTGCTTCCAGTGGAAATCTGGGCCCTCGTCCCAAAAGAGGAAGTTTTTCTAGGAGCTGCCAGCAGAAGGGACTGTTGCGTATCAAGCAGTGAAGAGTTCCTGAAAGCAATCTGTTGTGAGACAGACAGAGGGATGGAAATGGCTTCTCCCATACTTCTTGGTTGTTCTTCAGGAACCAGGGAAGAGTCGGATGGGTTCAATCATTCACTGTCTATACCCCATAGACCCCGGACCATGCTACTGAATGGAGCCTAGAAGTCATTAGGCATTTTAAATTACGTTTTAATTCTTGTGCTTTTTTTCTATTTTCTTTTATTGATTCTATTGTGTCATAAACCCATTTCAATTGTCCCACCTGTATTGGAAAAATGACCATTAGATTAATAATAATAAAGAAGAAGAATAAAAAGACTGCAACTTAAAACCAATAAAAAGAAGAAGAAGAAAAGACTGCAACTTAAGAGCCGTGGTGGCGCAGTGGTTAGAGTGCAGTACTGCAGGCTACTTCTGCTGACTGCTGGCTGCCTGCAATTTGGCAGATCAAATCTCACCAGGCTCAAGGTTGACTCAGCCTTCCATTTTTCCAAGGTGGGTAAAATGGGGGCCCAGATTGTTGGGGGCAAAAGGCTGACTCTGTAAACCGCTTAGAGAGGGCTATAAAAGCACTGTGAAGAAGTATATAAGTCTAAGTGCTATTACTATTGCTATATGTAACAGGCGCCTGTAAATCTACATTTCAAATGCTTCTAGTCTCTTCAAGTGGCTTTCTTCACAGACCAGCTCTCCCCTCTCTGAAGAGTCTCTACTTAGAGAAATGCAATAAATGGAGAAACAGTAGTTAGAGAAACATGAGAAACTATACAAAAAAAAAAAAAAAATTAGGAAAAATTCTAACTTTGCTCATTATTCTATTGTGCTAGCCAGGCAAGTGAATGTGTTGCAGAAGGAGCAATCTTTCTCTGCAGTCACAAGATTTTTATCCTGGGCAGATCTCCAGCATCTGGGATGGATAGCATTGTTTGGATGGGCCCCTTAAACAGCTCAAACAATGTCTCTCCGGAGGAGCCTGGGTAGATCACAAATCTTATCATGATCCTTGGGAAATGACGCTAATCTAATTTAAGTGCCAGCAGGGGTGAAAGCCAACAGGTTCTGACAGGTTCTGGAGAACCGGTAGCGGAAATTTTGAGTAGTTCGGAAAACTGACAAATGCTACCTCTGGCTCGCCCCAGAGTGGGGTGGGAATGGAGGTTTTGCAATATCCTTCCCCTGGAGTGGGGTGGGAATGGAGGTTTTGCAATATCCTTCCCCTAGGAGTGGGGAGGGAATGGAGGTTTTGCAATATCCTTCCCCTGGAGTGGGGTGGGAATGGAGGTTTTGCAATATCCTTCCCCTGGAGTGGAGTGGGAATGGAGATTTTGCAATATCCTTCACCCAGGAGTGCGAAGGGAATGGGGATTTTGCAGTATCCTTCCCCCAGGAGTGGGGAGAGAATGGAGATTTTATAATATTCTTCTCCTAGAGTGGGGTGGGAATGGAGATTTTGCAATATCCTTCCCTCAGGAGTGGGAAGGGAATGGAGATTTTGCAATATCCTTCCCCCAGGAGTGGGAAGGGAATGGAGATTTTGCAATGTTCTTCCCCCAGGAGTGGGAAGGGAATGGAGATTTTGCAATATTCTTCCCCCAGGAGTGGGGAGGGAATGGGGATTTTGCAATATCTTTCACCCAGGAGTGGGGAGGGAATGGGGATTTTGCAATATCCTTCACCCAGGAGTGGGGAGGGAATGGGGATTTTGCAATATCCTTCCCCCAGGAGTGGGGAGGGAATGGGGATTTTGCAATATTCTTCCCCCAGGAGTGGGGAGGGAATGGAGATTTTGCAGTATCCTTCCCCTGGAGTTTGGAGGGAATGGAGATTTTGCAGTATCCTTCCCCTGCCATGCCCACCAAGCTATACCACACCACAACAACCAAGCCACGCCCACAGAACCGGTAGTAAGAAAATTTGAATTTCACCACTGAGTGCCAGATACCCAGTTGGGCCGACTGTTTTCGAGCGGGATACTCACCTGGAAAGCGGCAAACCACATGAGCCAATCCAGGCGGTAATGGTAGGGGCTGATCAGGCAGGGCCGCCTCTGCAGATTCCCTGGTTTACACTTGAATTCATATTCTTCCCAAACTGCAGCAGGATCATTGGGATCTGAGCTGGAAGTCCCTTGGATTATAACCTCGGTTCTCTCTTTGGTTATGCTGCAAGAGAGAAGATTGTGGTGAATGTTTCGAAGCTCTTGAGGATCCGACCAAGTGGCTTCCAGGGACGCGTTAAGTGCAAGGGCAGAAATATTCCGGTATTTGAGGGGCTGCCACAAAGAAGAGGGGGGTCAAATTATTCTCCAAAGCACCAGAGGGCAGGTCAAGAAATAATGGATGGAAACTGATCAAAGAGAGAAGCAACCTGGAATTAAAGAGAAACTTCCTAACAGTGAGGACAATCAACCAGTGGAACAGCTGGCCTTCAGAAGTCGTGGGCGCTCCATCACTGGAGGTTCTTAAGAAGAGACTGGACAATCATTGGTCTGAAATGGTATAGGTCAGTGATGGCTAACCTTTTTGCCATTGTGTGCCAGGACTGGGAGGGGGGGTCGCCCCGTGCGTGCCCACACCCATAATTCTATGCGCCCTGCCCCCACGCATGCGCCCCCCTCGCTCCCTCCGCTCCTGGCACGCAATGGCACAATAGGCCCGTTTTTTGCTCTCCCTAGCCTCCAGAGCCTTTCTAGGAGTCTGGGGAGGGCAAAAACGGTCTTCCCCACCCCCCCGGGAGACCCTCTGGAGGCCAGAAACGGCCCACTTGCCAACTTCCGGTGGGACCGAAAGGCCCGTTTTTTGCTGTCCCCAGCGTCCAGACCCTTTCTAGGAGTCTGGGGAGGGTTAGCAAACGGGCTGTTTCTGGCCTCCGGGGGGTGGGGAAGGCCATTTTCGCCCTCCCCAGACTCCTAGAAAGGTTCTGGAGGCTGGGGAGAGAGAAAAATGAGCCTTCCCTATCCCTGAGGTCCTCTGGAGGCAGGAAACAGCCTGTTTCCCTACTTCTGGTTGGCCCACAAGGCCCGAGAATCAGCTGGCCAGCGCGCGCATGCACGCCGGAACTGAGCTTGCGTGCCCACCGATATAGCTACACGTACCACCTGTGGCATGCGTGCCATAGGTTCGCCATCATAGGTATAGGCTCTCCTACTTGAGCAAGGGGTTGGACTAGAAGACCTCCAAAGTCCCTTCCCGCCTTATTCTATTCTGTTCTGTTGTGTTTTCTGTCCTTTCCTTTCCTGTCCTGTCCTATCCTATCCTCTATTGTAATTCCCCTTCCCTTCCCTCCCTCCCTCCCTTCCTCACCTCCCCTTCCCTTTCCTTGAGCCAGCATTGCTATACAGAAGTCCAACTTTACAACACAGCTTTAGGGGGAGACGAGCAGGGGAGAAATGCTCCCAGTTCGGACCGGATCACCTGATCCGGTAGTGATGGCGGTGGGTGGTTCGGAGAACGGGTAGCAAAAATCCCTTCCCACCCCCACGCCCAGCTGAGCCACATGGTCATCAGAGGCTTTTTATTTTATTTTTAAAAGCATTTTTTCTACAACCTCTTCGGCCGAAAAAAATGCTTTTAAAAGTAAAAACAAAGCCTCTGCCGATCAGGCAACTCAGGTGGGATGGTCAGAGATTTTTAAAAGCATTTTTTTACAACCTCTTCAGTCGAAGAGGTTGTAGAAAAAATGCTTTTAAAAGTAAAAAAAAAAAAAAAAAAGGTTGGCCATGCCCACTCAGTCATATTACCCCCCCCCACCACCAAGCCACGCCCACAGAACCGCTAGTAACAAATTTTACATTTCACCACTGGAGACGAGTAAGGCTTTCTGGAATCCCAGGAAGGGATGATCCAGCAGAGTCCTTATTAGGTCTCAAGATTACCTAAGGCCTTCACAAAATATTATAACTGAACTATCTACAGGTAGTCCTCAACTTACAACAGTTCATTTAGTGACAGTTCAAAGTTACAACGGTACTAAAAAAAGCGACTCATGACCGCTTTTCAGACTTACGACTGTTGCAGCATCCTCATGGTCACATGATCCAAAATTCAGATGCTGGGCAACTGGTTCATATTTATGACGGTCGCAGTGTCCCTGGGGTCACGTGATCCCCTTTTTGCGACCTTCTGACAAGCAGCCAAAGGGGAAGCCAGATTCACTTAACAACCGTGTTACTAATTTAACAACTGCAGTGATTCACTTAACAACGGTGGCAAGACAGGTTGTAAAATGAGGCAAAACTCACTTAACGCATGACTCACTTATCCACATAAATTCTGGGCTCATTTGGGGTTGTAACTTGAGGACTACCCATAGACGTACATACTCAACAAAACTGCAATCACTTATCGGCAGGAACTGTAAGCAATTGCTTGAGGAAAACATGTTCTCGTTCTGTTACAACCGACATGGAGAAATGGTTGCTCTTCCTTTTTTGGACCTCTGCTGAAAACTGTAGGAAGGCTGTTAAAAAGATCAGCCAGGGTTACAAATCATCAGGGATTATTTTGCATGAGGCTTTTGCTGCAAGTGCCAAAGTTAAAAGCTGCAGGACCGTCGTCTGCCAGAAATGGCCAAACGTGCTTGAAGCCTGGTTGGCCATGTCAAAAGAATTCCTACGCAAAAAGGAAGGAATAGATTTAGTTCATTATTTGATGGATTGTTTTATATGATCCTTTTCGAGCAGGAGCTCAAGGCAGCAGGCACAGCTCTGCCCTTTGATGTTCTCCACCACAATAACTCTGATGGGGAGGCTGGTCTTGAGAGCGCAGGATGGCCCCAAATCACCGGGTTGAGGATGGAATCAAACTTGGCCTCCTTAGGATGGAAGGATGGAACCTCTAAGACAGGGGTGTCAAAGTCAATTTCATTGAGGGCCACATCAGGGCTGTGGTTGACCTCGGGGGGGGGAGGGGTGCGGAGGCATGAGCGACTGGGGGTGTCTCGCCAGTATGACGCCACTCACTGGGTGTGGCTGACTGGGTGGGGGTGGCCAGCTTGACACCGCTCCTCAAACTGCTGGTATGTTTCCTCTTTGCATTGGGTAGACAGGCTTGAAGCAACGTGGGCCGACTCCTTACATTTTCCAGGACGGCCCCATGGGCGGATCTGACCACATCGCAGGGTGGATCTGGCTCACAGGCCTTTATGTTTGACACTGTTGTGGTCCGCAGGCGGCTTGCGAAGCTGGCAGCAGAGTCGGACAGTGAGGAGGTTGGGGAGAAACATGGGCCAGTCCTGGAGTCTGGGGAAGGCTCAGACGAGGGCTCTGTGTCAGTAGCAGAGAGGGGGACAGAACCATCTGGGAGGTATGTGCTGCCTCTGGAGCCTCCAGAGTCAGACATCAAAGAGGCAGAGGAACAGGGGGAGCCTGTTCCCAGTGCGCGCATGCACAGAGCTGCCAGAAGGCACGAACAGTTAAAACAAAAGAGACGACTCAGGAGTAAGGCCTGGAGATGATTGGCCCCTCTCATAAGACATAAAGGAGGAGAAAAGGCATGTGAGCCTTTGCAGGAAGCAACATTGTTCGTTCCGGTCGGTTTAAATTCTGAAGCTCCGTTTTGACTCTGTGCTCCGTGTGGCCTTGCAAATCTAATTGCCAATTAGGTCTTTGGCAGCGTGTCAAGGGAGATAAAGGTGGGTGCTTATCAGCCTTATCCCAAAGGACTGTGGCAGACTTCTGTCGGACTCTTTACAAACGATTTGTGACTCATTACGGGCTGGGAATGAACAGAATTCGCAGCTGTTGAAATAAAAAGAGGGTTTTTGGGACTAACTGTGTGCTTTTTACTGTCTCAGGAAGCCTAGGTCAGAACAGACACCCTGCTCTAAGGTGTTCAGATTCTGTGACTAGGATACAAGAATGTCTATGATTGGTCACGGCTGAATCCAGATCCAGACTCTGATCTTTCCAACCCAACAGAGAGTTGTGCAAAAGACATAGAACACGGAATAATAGAGGGTTACTTCTATTAGGAACCTTGGAGGTCTTCTAGTCCGACCCCCTGCTCGAGGAGGAGACCCTAAACGATTTCTGGCAAATGGTTGTCCAGTCACTTTTTGAAAGCCTCTATTGATGAAGCACCCACAACTTCTGAAGGCAAGTTTGTTCCATTGGTGAATTGTTCTCACTGTTAGGAAATTTCTCCTTAGTTCTAGGTTGGTTCTCTTCTTGGTTAGTTTCCATCCATTGTTTCTCGTCTTGCCTTCTGGTGCTTTGGAAAATAGCTTGACCTGCTCGTCTTTGTATCTTTGTAGACAATAAAGAGTGCCCATGATGAAGGAATGTTTCACATCCTTCCAGGCAAGGCTTCTTCCACTGCACTTCCTGGAAAGCTCTTGTGACCAGAGCGTCAGGGTTCTGACAGATGTCCTAATTAATTCATGAGCCTTGAGACAAGTTTCAAAAGAAATCCAGTTATTTATTAGGAGCAACATGTCAACACATACCCAAGTGGCTCAGCAGACTGATAGCATTGTGATTAACACCAGCTGTCTGCAATTACTGTAAGTTTGAATCTCACCAGGCTCAAGGTTGACTCAGCCTTCCATCCTTTCTAAGGTAGGTAAATTGAGGACCCAGATTGTGGGGGCAATAAGCTGACTTTGTATAAATATACAAAAGTATGAAGGCTATTGCTTAACGCATTGTAAGCCGCCCTAAGTCTCCGGAGAAGGGCGGCATATAAATGAATTTTTTTTTTAAAAAAGTGGAGTCAGCTCTGCCCCACATAATTTACGTCCCAACTATGACCCTGTTTCCCCCCTCCTCCCAGGGTGTGTCATAAATCACATTCTCCAATGGGGCACTTTCGTGGGCTGTAGAGAATACGCCTCATCTGCTGGCTCTAGTAACCTAGGCTGCGGCATAGTTGAGCATACTTGAGAAAGGTATGTCTGAAATACGCTTCTGGTTGCGGCCGTGTTGCTCCATCAGTTTTCCCTCCTCCTGCCTATGGCAACTCGAGATCAGGCCAGGAATGCTTTACGAGTTGACCCAGAGATATTCTCCTCCCCTGAAAAGGTCCTTGCTTGTTTGTAAATGGATTTTTTGGTACTGCTCTTTCCCCTTACAAAATACAGTGGCATGGCTCAAAGAGAGAGCAAGAACACAGGTCAGACACTCTTCAGATATTGAGGGTCTTACCTTCCAAATGCTCCGTACGTGTTGACGATCCTGAGGGGGTTGTAGGAAGTGTTCATGATTTGCCGGGAACTAATCAGGTTGAGAACCACTGGAATGCTGAGGAAGATGATCAGGGCTCCCAAGGTGACATTCACAGCTTTGCGGATGTAGCTCCCTGAGGAGAAAACGAGATGACATCATATTGCTTTCTGTTTTAAGTGGATTAAGTTGCAGAAGAAAACTCTGTAACCATCTGTGTGAATTTCCCTGTCACGATACTCAAAAATATGCCCAGAAGAGACAAATGTGCTGCTTTGACCCTAGAAGAAAAAAACCCACAACACACCATATTGTAAAGAGCCAACTTTCCCTGCTGCCTCTTCGGTTTGAATCTTCAGGACGTGGGTCTTCAGAGATCCTTTGCTGGAACCAAACAAGATCCCCAAGGAGGCGTCATCAAAGCACGCTATGCTGGGCACGATGGTTAACCAGTTGAGGAAGCTCAGATTCCCACTGATGATAAGCAGTACCTAAGAAAGAGAGAGGAAGGAAGGAAGGAAGGAAGGAAGGAAGGAAGGAAGGAAGGAAGGAAGGAAGGAAGGAAGGAAAAGTACCAGGTCAGCATTTGAGGGTTACAGACCTTAACACATGAACAACAGTCACCAAGTTTAACTTTAATAGAGCAAACATTGAGCAAAATGATCTGCAGCTCAATGGAAATTTGAGGAAGCAGCAATCTATAAGAGGATAAACAAAAATATTACATTAGGGCAGGGGTGGGATTCTACCAGTTCGGACCGGTTTGGGAGAACCGCTAGCTCCGACAATCAGCTGGGAGCGAACTGGTTCAACCCAACAATCAGATGGGCCCACCCGCCCGCCCGCGCTATTTTCCTACCTTTATCTTCTCAGCTGATTCGCGTGGTAGAGTGGATTGTGACGTGAATCAGCTGTGTTACTCCTCTGAAGAAACCAGGAAGTGAAGATTTTTTTTTCAAACTGCACATGCGCGAAACGTGCACGAAGCACAAATCGCACGATCACCAAACCGGTTGTTAAACCAAGAGGATCCCACCATTACATTAGGGTTGAGGATCCTGTGCTGACTGTGTTAATGGGATAAACTACTGAAACAAGCCATACAAAAAAAGATGGAGAACTCAAGGCCTCCAGATAGCTTCCATCTATCCGCATTTTTGCAGGTTCTTTGACCTGTCCTCTGAAAATTGAGGATAAATCTGTGTTCCCAAGTTATGAAAGCAGCTAGGGAGGTCGCCGCTGGTTGATTCCAAGCTGTGGTGTGAGGTATTTTGAGGATAGTGCCTCCAGCCTTAAAAAGAGGGGATGGTACAACTCCTCTTCAAGAGACCACCTTGGATCCATAGTTTTAGATAACTGCTGCTCTGTGTTTCACCTTCCTGATTCAGGGAAGGTTGTTCAGATGGTGATTGGACTGTCAACTCTGAATTGAACCTGGCTGAAGCCATCTTGTGCTGCTTCACAGTTGCCACATACTATGAGGGAAGGATGAGGGGGAACAGCTAGACCGTCTCGTACACAAAATAAAGAGCTCCCCCGTGGGAACCAAGGTCATCCCAACAGGTGGCAGTAGTAGTAGGAAGAGCAGAAGTGGTCGAGGGAGCCCGCCAACTGCTTTGATTGGATAACTGGATTGGATAATTCATTGTATGGGTATACTGTGTATATACGTACAATGACAATAAACTTTATAGTAAAAAAATAATGTGGCCTGTGACACCTGAGGAGGGAAACTTTTGCTCATTTAATTACATGGTAACCACGGGAAACTTTTAGAGTCAGTTTTCACCGGCTGTGTGCCAATATGATGTGTCCAATAAACATGTTCTCTGTGGAACGTTCCTGCCCTGGAGTTCTGATTTCTTTGGATGCGTTACTCGGAACACTGACAGGGACTGCATTTATAGAGAATCCGGAAGGAAATGGATTATCCTAGGCCAGTGATGACTAACCTTTTTGCTATCGCGTGCCAAAAATGGGGGAAGTGCGGGGGGGTTGCACGTGCACGTGCCCATACCCATAATTCTATACACCTTGCCCCACTGCACATGCACGCACAACTCCTACACGCGACCCCTGCTTTTGGTACGTGATGGCACGGTGGGCCTCTTTTTCACCCTCCCCAGGCTCCAGAGGCTTTCTAGGAACCTTTGGATGGCAAAAAATGGCCTTCCCCACCCCCCTGGAGGCCCTCCGGAGGCCGGAAACCAACCCCGTTTGCCAACTTCTGGTGTGCCCAGACGGCCCGAAAATCAGCTGACCGGCACGTACATGCACGCCTGAGCTGAGCTCACGTGCCCACCGATATGGCTCCATGTGCCACCTGTGGCACATAAGTTCGCCATCACGGCCCTAGACAGTCACTTATCTGAAATAGTATAGGTTCTCCTGTTTGAGCAGTGGGCTGGAGTAGACCTCCAAGGTCCCTTCCAGCTCATTCACTCATTCATTCAAAGAGTCCAGTCCTTGACCATTTCATTTTAAATGCCAAAATGATAAGGATGCTAATGTTCCTAATATTCCTTAATTACAGTAGCCACTTTTTCTAAGAAAGCCCGCTTCGCTTAACTCCTTTCATTTCCACAAAAACCACCTTTTGCTCTGCAAACCTGAAGAACATCATTCTTTAGTGGCCGCTCTGAGAAAGAAGCCCATCGCAGCTTTTCAACGCAGAAACTGGGTGGTCGGCTGCCCCTCACCCCCCGCCCTCTGGGGTAACAGTGCCCCTCCCCTTCTAACCTGGAAGCCAGAAACACAAGACTCTTATTTTATCAGCTGTCAAAAAATAATAATAATAAAATAAAATGGAAAGGCTCA
The DNA here is from genome assembly GCA_022577455.1 of Arizona elegans. Lineage (NCBI taxonomy): Eukaryota > Metazoa > Chordata > Lepidosauria > Squamata > Colubridae > Arizona > Arizona elegans. The sequence goes on along the minus strand of JAKOOJ010000022.1, from coordinate 4,966,661 downwards.
AAAAGTAATTACAGATCTAATTTGACTGTGGGTGGACTTATGGATCTGGGAAGCACATGTTGTTTAGCCTGATGTAGGCAGGTCTTTCAAGCAGCTACCGAAGCAGCAGAAGAATGCTTGGGGAAATATCTATGGAGATTCTCGGTCATCCAGGTCATGGTTGTCTCAAAGGTGCTTTTCCAAAAGGACTTTCTTTGTTTTTCCTTGAAGACGTTTCGCTTCTCATCCAAGAAGCTTCTTCGGTTTCTGAATGAATTGTGGATAATTCTACCAGAATTTAATGACCGAAAAACTGAAGAACTAAGCTACAGTTTGTTTTATTGAACAAGCCACTATTAGTCTATGGCAGGGGTCTGCAACCTTAAACACTCAAAGAGCCATTTGGATACATTTCCCACAGAAAGGAAAACACCTTCAAAGCCACAAAACCCTTCCCGTGCCTGACTATTTCTCTATGTACCATATTCTATGTCTGGGGACGGCAGTTGTCTAAGGGAGCAAAATGCCCATACCACCATCCTGGGGCCATTTCAATACTTTCATTCTAGAATTCACTGGTTTTGTTGCATTCTGTTCTGCACTGGTCAGATCCCACATGCTGGACATCTCCATCATTTAAACAAACTGGAAGACTGTCAGAGAAGAGCAATGAGGAATATTTGGTCTGGAAACTGGCACTGAGAAGCTAGAGAAGAGAAGACCAAGCAATATGGCAGCATTTTTGAAGATACTGAAGAAATTGACAACTTCTTTGTCTTTCAAGTTTATGAGATGCAGCCTAATCATCTGAGGTTACCAGAAGGCAGATTATGGCTGAGTGTTAAGACGCTAGGAAAAAACATCTGAGTAGTAACTCAGTAGAAGTTCAACTGGGAACAAATTTTCCAGAGAAGCAGTGGGCTCCTCGTTGCTGGATCTGCTGAAGCAGGAGCTATGGCCAGCTCCAAGGGATGATTTGCATGTGGATTCCTGCATGAAACAGCGATTTCCTGTTCCCTGCCCCAAAAAGGCATTTTGAATGATGAGACAGGAAAGAGAGAAAAAGAGGAAAAAACAGTTTGAGGAAAAAAAAGGGCTTCAAAACTCTAGCCCTAATGTTGTTGCACTCTGAAGAGTTTCCAAAAGTAATTTAAGATGATGATGGACTGCAGAAAGTTTGGAGAGAGGGAAATACTTCCAGACAAATAAAAGCAGATTCTCACTTTCATTCTTGCTCATCTCCTTATGAGGTACATTGATACATTCCTGAAGTCAGTTCTAGGAATTTAGGAAGGAGGAGGAGGAGGAGGAGGAGGAGGAGGAGGAGGAGGAGGAGGAGGAGGAGGAGGAGGAGGAGGAGGGTTTATTGCCTTATCAAAGGTAGGACTCTTCACCCAAATTCAGCCCTTGAGTTTCAAGGTCCCATCTTTGGCTGTCCACACCACCTCTCAGCATCTTTTACTCTGAACTGTGCTAAAATACTGGTTTCAAGAAATCCCCAAAGTGTCAATATGTAAAGGAAGACAATCAATAGAAACCACATAGTTCTTTGGAAAGGAGAAAATTCCATCTCAGAGAAAATTCTCTGTGGATTTCGTGTCTCAGGCAAAGTTTTCCTTCTTGGCAAACCACAGAAATTGGGTGCAGAATGTTGCCATCCATTTTTCTAGAGGGACTCTATTTCCCTACTTGGAATGAACATTACTTGGACCTTGCAAACAAGAAGAAATTAGGCCATATCTACTACGTTAAGTCCCATCTTTCCTTCAAGGACTAGTATTCTAGTATGAATGCTGGTTCAAAATATTTTAAAACCATATTTTATTTTCAAGTGCATTTTCAACCTGTCCTTGATTCAAAATAGGATGTGTGCAAATTAAATGATGAAATATAGAAACGCAACATTGCAATGTGAGTTGGCAAAACTTCCCAAATCATAAAGGCCTCAAAGCTTCTGAATTTTCAGCTAACTTGCAAGCTTTTCAGATTTCGTACCTAAATCACGCAAATTGCAGATGCAAGTGTCGTGAGGTTGAGCAGTCTTGCAAGATTTTCTTTATGGAATGTAATTGTTGAGTCTGGGGAATTACTGGAAACCACCAAGGAGCATTTAAGAGTAAATCAAGAGAGCAACGAATGGCAAAAGGATATAGTTGTCAGTGGTTTTCCCAAGATTAAGAACATGTAAAAATACTTATGGTTTGAAGCAAGTAAGACAGAATTTGAAATTATCTAGAATGTATAAAGGCATTCCAAATGCATGCTGGAAATGGGAACAATAGGAAGAGACATTCAATCATGCTTGGTCAGCATGCCCCCCAAAAAAGCTTAAAAATGGCATAAATAATAGATTTATTACAAAAGCATTGGGTGATGGGTATGAGTATGCGTGTATAAAAATTGTCAAGATGGTAGACATAGGAAAGTGACTTTGTGATGCCACAACTACATTTTTTCAAATTTAAATTCAGAATAGAGCTGGAAGGCACATAGGAGGTTTTCTCATCCAACCACCTGCTGAAGCAGGAGAACCTATACAATTTCAGATAAGCGATTGTCCAGTCTCTTCTTAAAAGTGATGGAGCGTCCACGATTTCTAAAGGCAAGCTGTTCCATTGGTTAATTGTCCTCACTGTTAGGAAGTTTCTCCTTAATTCCAGATTGCTTCTGTTTTGGTTAGTTTCCATCCATTGTTTCTTGTTTTACCTTCTGGTGCTTTGGAGAACAATTTGACCCCCTCTTCTTTGTGGCAGCCCCTCAAATACTGGAATACTGCTACCGTGTTTCCTCCAAAATAAGACCCTGTCTTATATTTTTTTGAACCCTGAAATAAGTGCTTGGCCTTATTGCCATGTACTCAAAAAGACCGATTGGGCTTATTATCAGGGGATGTCTTATCTTGGGGAAAACAGGGCATCATGTCGCCCCTAGTCCTTCTTTTCATTAGACTATCCTGATGTGCACACATTGGACACCGCAATATCTCAGAAGATATTAAAATCAGCCTGCAAGTACACTTATTGACAACCTGATTGTTCACTGAAAAAAATAAGTGGGTCTTATTTAGTCTGCATAACTCTTCAAATCGAATGTCTATCTGGGGCAACAATCAGCCAATATCTGGGCCAAAGTTTGGGAAAGCAATTTTGTTTAGATGGAACTGAAATGATTAGTTTTTAATCAAAGACAGAACAGATTATGGAAAATGGGAAGATCTGGAGGTCATCCTAGACCACAAATGGCGCTGTTCCAAGTTCTTTGGTATCTCCAGTAATACAAGAAAGCCACCATCCAGGCAGTTCTCCATTCCAGACATGGAGGGTTATTTATAGTTGCCATCTAAATTTCACTCCAAGCTTGAGTTGCTGAGAATTTTAAAAAGTCTGCCAAGGAGAAACCTAGAGGAGAGTGTGAGGGAAGTTCAAGGATCTATGGTTGAATAAACCGATGATAGATTCACACAATATGCTAAAAACGAAAACCCATGTTAACAAAATCCAACTGCCATATTCACAGAACATTGGCGCGCCCAACCATATAAACCACATAATGGTTCATACAATAACGAAGTTCACCCAACATGCTAAAATAATGGTTACATTTCTACAATGCACTGAACCACAAAATAGCCAACCCTATTTTGGGGGTGAATCTAATTTAACCTTATAAAATTAAAAACTTTTAATCATCCTATGGTTGGGTTTTTAACTATGTGCCTCACCAGGTCAATTTTCTCAAGATGCCCCACATACGTGGTTCGTTTTAAACTTGCTCAGTTTTTCGGTGCTTAGTGTATGAACCCAGAAATCAAACTTATTCAATAAGTAAAGTAACAAATCCAGCGAAAATGATCAATTTCTGAGCATTAAGTCTCAATCTTTTTAACTTGCCCCATGCAATTTTATATCTCTTTTCATCTGCCCCTTATGATTTGCCATGAACATATGCTTACAATTTTGGGCTTTATCCATGATAAGAATCTTAGAGTTAAACCCCAACAGATCGTTTGAAGGGGTCTGCTAAATGCTAATTTTACATAATTTACTTTTGTTGTTGTTTAGGGGGAAAGAAGTCGAAAGCAACATTTTATCTCCTACATTTGAAGTCTGCGGAGTAGAAAACGTGAGAATAAAGGTTTTACTGCTTTTTTGTTTTAATCTAAGTAATGTTGTGTTGGATGAAAAGTCCACAAGCCTACACACACACAATCTACATGTAAGGAATTAGGCAGTGAGGTACCACAAGGTTCCATCTTAGACCCAGTAATCTTTAGTATCTTCATAAATGACTTAGATGAGGGAATAGAAGAGGAACACATCAAATCTGCAGATGACACTAAGCTGACAAGAACAGCCAACTCCCCAGAAGACAAGCTCAGGATCCAAAAAGATTTTGACAGACTTGAACAATGGGCCCTACTACCCAACAAAATGATATGCAATGTAGATAAAAGTAAAGATCTACACTTAGGCAGGAAAAGCCAAAGATATGAGTACAGATTAGGTGAAACTCTGCTAAAAAACCAGTACCTGTGAGAGGGACCAAGGAATCCCAGTAGACGATGACTTAAATATGTGCGGCAGCAACCAAAAAAGCTAACACAATCTGGGTTGTATAAACAAGAGGCATAGAATCAAAATCATGTGAAGTATTAGTACCGTTTTATAAATTAGTAAGGCCACACCTGGAATATTGCATCCAGTTTTGGTCACCACATTACAAAAAAAGATGTTGAGACTTTGGAAAACGCGCAGAGAAGAGCAACTAAGATGATTAAAGGTCTGGCGGCAAAAACATATGATGGACGATTGCGGGATTTGGGTTTGGCTAGTCTACAGGAAAGACGGACTAGGGGTGACATGATAGCATCTTCCAATATTTGAGGGGCTGCCACAAAGAAGAGGCGGGGGGGGGGTGTCAACTTATTTTCTAAAGCACCAGAAGGCAAGACAGGAAGCAACGGGTGGAAACTAACTAGGGAGAGAAGCAATCTGGAATTAAGGAGAAACATCCAACTGTATTCTCTAATAAATATATGCACATTTTAAAATTGGGGGTTACTTGTTTCTCCTCCAAACTAACAGTCTTTATTTTGGGAGTGTTCTTCCATTAATAAAAACCAGTTTGACATTTCAGTTAAGACATCACGCGAAATTCAATTTTTTTTACTACCGGTTCTGGCTTGGTAGGCGTGGCTTGGTGGTTGTGGTGTGGCTTGGTAGCCGTGGCTTGGTGGGCATGGCAGGGGAAGGATACTGCAAAATCTCCATTCCCTCCCCACGCCTGGGGGAAGGATATTGCAAAATCTCCATTCCCACCCCACTCTGGGACCAACCACAGGTGGTATTTGCCGGTTCTCCGAACTACTCAAAATTTCCGCTACCAGTTCTCCAGAACCTGCTGGATTTCACCCCTGAACTAGAGACTAGGAGACTGTGAGTTCTAGTCCCGCCTTAGCCATGAAGCCAGCTGGGTAGATCTTAGGCCAGTCATTCCTTTCAGCCCTAGGAAACAGGTAATGGAAAACCACCTCTGAAATCTTGCCAAGAACATTGCAGAGTCTAGTCCAGGTCATCGTAGGAGTCAAAACTGACTCACAGAATTCCTCCCCACCCTCTGACTTAATATGTTGCAGAATTCCAACAGTGAAATTAATCCATGAAGCTTTTGCAAAGTGATTATGAAAGAGTTGAAATTGTCAAGCTGTATATATTTTTTAACTTTTTTTCCCTTCAAAAACGAAACCTCCCACAAACATTTGAATCGTAGAAAAGTTCAGTCAATTTATAAGGGATGAGGCACAACGTCGTTCTGTATCTGGTAACTAGTGGGAAAATTGTGAAAAAGTCTCGACATCAAGACAAGAGCATTGATGTAGGCGAAGGCAGAATTAATCACTAGCTTCTGCAAGACGGATTTTCCTACCTATTTCTGCTCTGGTAAAGTACTAGTACTGCCACTGGTCTATTTTCTCTACTAGCTGAACTCCAACAATGTTAGCATTAGCAGTTGCAATAGCACTTAGACTCATATACCGCTTCACAGCCCTCTCTAAGCGGTTTACAGAGTCAGCATGTTGCCCTCCAACAATCTGGGTCCTCATTTTACCCACCTCGGAAGGATGGAAGGCTGAGTCAACCTTGAGCAGGTCAGGATCGAACTCCTGGTGATGGGCAGAGTCAGCCTGCAATACTGCATTCTAACCACTGCGCCACCACTTTTCCGCCCTGAGTCTTCGGAGAAAGGCAGTGTTTAAATTGAACTAATTAAATTAAATTAAATTAAATTTTCAAGGTTAGATTTCATGTCATTCTCAGCCAGCATAAACAGAGCCTGGCAGTTGAAGGAAGCCCAATATTCAAAGACCATCGGAACACTGATCAATCTAAACCCAGGACTTTTCTAGCCTGCAGGCCTCAGACGCTTCACTCCTGTGTATAAATGGCTGAAAATGAAGCCAGGTTGCTCATCTCTCTCCAGATTTCATTTCCTTCACCTGCTGTGGCGATGGCCTGATGCTTTTTTTTTTTCTTTCTTTGATCCTTGTCAGAAAATGAGCATTTTCCTTTCTGGGGGTGGGATCCTTAGAAACACATGCTTTTCATTAATATTTTTATATGAGCCCTATTCTACCGAATCCTACTAATAGTTGATATTTTCTCCTGTGGTGGGTAGGGTAGGGAAGGAAAGAAGGGAAGGGGGGGAATTTGGAAGGGAGGGAGGAAGACAGGAGGGAGGGAGGGAGGGATTTGGAAGCAAGGGAGGGAGGAATTGGAAGGGAGGGAGGGAGGAAGAAAGGAAGGAAGGAATTTGGAAGGGAGGGAGGGAGAGACAGGAAGGAAGGAAGGAACTTGGAAGGGAGGGAGGGATTTGGAAGCAAGGGAGGGAGGAATTGGAAGGGAGGGAGGGAGGAAGAAAGGAAGGAAGGAATTTGGAAGGGAGGGAGGGATTTGGAAGCAAGGGAGGGAGGAATTGGAAGGGAGGGAGGGAGGAAGAAAGGAATTTGGAAGGGAGGGAGGGAGGAAGACAGGAAGGAAGGGAGGAATTTGGAAGGGAGGGAGGAAGACAGGAGGGAGGGAGGGATTTGGAAGCAAGGGAGGGAGGAATTGGAAGGAAGGGGGAAAAGGAATTTGGAAGGGAGGGAGGAAGAAAGGAAGGAAGGAATTTGGAAGGGAGGGAGGGAGGAAGATAGGAAGGAAGGAAAGAATTTGGAAGGGAGGGAGAAAGCCAGGAGGGAGGGAGGGATTTGGAAGCAAGGGAGGGAGGAATTGGAAGGAAGGGAGGAAGGAATTTGGAAGGGAGGGAGGGAGGGAGGGAGGGAGGGAGGGAGGAATTTGGAAGGGAGGGAGGAATTTGGAAGGGAGGGAGGAATTGGGAGGAAGGAATTTGGAAGGGAGGGAGGGAGGAAGGAAGGAAGGAAGGAATTTGGAAGGGAGGGAGGAAGACAGGAGGGAGGGAGGGATTTGGAAGCAAGAGAGGGAGGAATTTGGAAGTGAGTGAATGAGTGAGTGAGTGAGGGAGGGACGGGGGAAGGAAGGAAGGAAGGAAGGAAGGAAGGAAGGAAGGAAGGAAGGAAGGAAGGAAGGAAGGAAGAAAGGAATTTGGAAGGGAGGGAGAGAGCAAGCAAGCATCAGCATGATTTCTTTCACTTGGACCAGAAGGAAACACTGGCATCAATGTTTTCACCTAGTTAGACACAACCAGAGAGTATCATTGGGCCATTAGTGGAGCTGGAGGAAAAGAAAGGAAGGTCCCATTGCACTTCAACTGCAGAGAAAGCATGAAATGCAGGGCAGAAGGACAACGAGACAGCAAGGACAAGTTGGAAGCATGACTGTTGCCGTTTCTTAAGTTTCTCTCCCATTTTGGGGGAATTACAGTAGGTGTGGAAGCGGGCAGAGAGAACTTTTATTTTATTTTTTTTTAACTAACAAGGCACAAATGAAACCTAAGCCTTTCCATTTTGCTATTTAGTAAGCAGCTACTAAAATATCTGGCTAGCTTCAAGCATCAGTGGAAACGGCAGGGTAAAATTTGGTCAATATCTTTACTTGAAAAAAAAAAGATTAGATCAGTGTTTCTCAACCTTGGTAGCTTGAAGATGGGTGGACTTCAACTCCCAGAATCCCCCAGCCAGCGCTGCTGGCTGGGGGATTCTGGGAGTTGAAGTTCACCCATCTTCAAGCTACCAAGGTTGAGAAACACTGGATTAGATGAAGTTCAGAAGCTGAAAAAAAAATTAGGATGGCAAGCCAGGGGCCAGGAAAGACTCTAAGGCTCCGGGGCCAGATCTGGCTCGCGGGGTGCTTAGATCTGACCCTCGGGACTGTTCTGGAAACAGTGAAGGACTGGCCTGTGGTGCTTCTGCCAGCCAAAATGGAGCTCGGGAGGGCCTCCTGCAGCCCTCCCGAGCTCTATTTTCAGTCATGACGGCCTCCTGCAGCCGCCAGGGGTCCGTTTTTGGCTGCGATGGCCTCCCCGAGCTCCGTTTCCGCTGGCAGAAGGCCGAAGGAGGCCGTCGGCAAATGACGTCGAGCTGGTCACGCCCACCCCCGGACCCTCCCGAGGTCAAACACAACCTACATGCAGCTTGCAATGAAATCGAGTTTGACACCCCTGCTCTATATGCTTCATGAATAATAATACGTCATCTCTCAAATCATAGAATATATGCATTTATAATATGATCTGTAATGAGACCAGAAAACACTGAACCGCCGAACAAAATGTTAATTGTTAAGTAAATAAAGTCACTTCTGGCCTTGATCTTAGAAGGAAAACGCTCATCCGCTCATAAACAAGCATTGCAAAGCACAGCAATCGCCCCGTCTGAGTGACAGCAGAGAAGGGGGAAAATGGTGGTGCTGGAAGATTGTTCCTGGGCTTTCCCACCGGACTTTTGCACATCAGGGACCAGAGACATATAAATATGTGTGGTTTTCAAAGAACAATCAACAACAACAACAATGTTTTGACAGCTCCAAGAAAACCTCAAAGGAGCCAGTCAAAACACAGTTGCCAAGGGGATTGAAGGCAAGTACAACATGTCCCAGTTTCAGCCGGGTCTCTTTGGATTTCCTCAGATTTGAGAGCAAGAAATAAACTAGAAATACCGATTTCTGGGCTACCTAAAAAAACCTCACTGGGTAGTCCAGGGGTCTGCAACCTTAAACACTCAAAGAGCCATTTGGACCTGTTTCCCACAGAAAAAAAAAACACCGGGAGCCACAAAACCCTTCCTGTCTCTGACTATTTCTTGAGCGGCCACAAAACTAGCATATGTAGTTGAATTAAACGTTCTGTTTTCTTCTGAAACTTTTCTTTTCTTGGATTTATCCATGGTTGGCCTACCGGGAGTTGAAAAGCTCAATAAATCGCATGCTGGTAGGTGTCGCTTATTGGCAGTTGCGACACATATTTTGTGTGACAGGGAGCCGCAGCAGAGGGGTGAAAGAGCCACATGTGGCTCCAGAGCCGCAGGTTGCTGATCCTAGGTTGTAGAAAAAATGGTTTTAAAAGTAAAAAAAGAAATTGGCCACGCCCACCCAGTCACATTAACCCCCACCACCACCAAGCCATGCCCACAGGACCAGTAGTAACGAATTTTAGATTTCACCACTGGTCCACTGGTCTGGTGACATCACTCCTCCTTCTCTTGCCCAGGTGTGAGAACATCCTTGGTTCCCAGGGGAAAGCTATCTCCAATCCCCCCTCCCTATCCCTCAGCTCCAGTGTGGCAACACTGAAGCTCCAAGATGGCTTCAGCCAGGTCAGCTTCAGGGCTGACAGCAGGAAGCCTAATACAATTCTTGGACCGAAGGAAAACTGGTCAAGTGATTAACCCAAAAGTGAGTAACAACCATTCATAACAATCATAACTGAACTCAAGCAATCCAAACAGGGACTCTGGGTGATTTATACAACATCAAATAATAATCTAGAAGAATCACAACAATAAAAACAATTGTCCTGGGGGAAGACAGAACCTCAATATGCAACGTGTAGTAGGCTCGCTCATCATCCCAGTTCAATGCCTGTCCTTCCAAACTTCCCCAGTCAAGCCAGAAATTTGATCCATTGAGGGTTAAGACTTACTAGGACAACTGATAGGAGTTCTCCTAAGGCTCCACGAGAGATCTATGTAGATTAACAGAGTTGGAAGGGGCCTTGTAGGTCATCTAGTCCAACTCCCCGCCCAAGCAGGAGACCCTACACCATCCTCAACAAATGGCAGTCCAATCTCCCCTTAAAAGCCTCCAGTGATGAAGCTCCCACAACTTCCAAAGGCAACTTCTGTTCCACTGGTTGATGGTTCTCACTGTCAAAAAATTTCTCCTTATTTCCAGGTTGAATCTCTCCTTGTTCAGTTTCCATCCATTATTCTTTGTCTGGCCTTCAGGTACTTTGGAAAATAAGTTGACCCCCTCCTCTCTGTGGCAGCCCCTCAAATATTGGAAGACTGCTATCATGTCTCCCCTGGTCCTTCTCTTCACTAGACTAGCCATGCCCAGTTCCTGCAACCATTCATCGTATGTTTTAGTCTCCAGTCCCTCATCATCTTTGTTGCGCTTCTCGGTGCTTTTTCATCTTTTTTGCTCTTTGCTAACTTTGTCTTCTCTAGGGGTCCTACGAGTCGGAGATGGGCCTAATGCTCTTTTCTGATATGGCACAAAGAATCCTTGTCTTACTGTTGATATTTTCGTGCTTGTTCTGAGCCCTCCAAAACACTTCCGCCACGCCTATTTTTGTTTTGGAAAAGAGAGAAACAGGACACGCTTTCAATCCAATGAGATAGTGCATTGTCCCATTTCATCCAACCTCTCCTTCAACCAGAGTCCAAAACATCCTGTGCCTTTTGGAAGTTGCCCAACTCACATCGTAAAAAATAAACCACATCCTACGACTCCAACCTCTCCATTCCAAGACCACAACTAGGTTGAGTACAAGTCACAACCCTGGAGAATCCTGGTCAGGCATAGTTCTCTGGTACAGCACTGCCTAGGGACGGAGGGGTGCAACATGTTTGCTGTGACCCCAACCTGAACAGTGCATTGCGATGCATCTTGTGCTTTCTCCTCATTCTCTTCCTGACAATGCTAATGTACTTTCCAAATTTACTCTTTTGGAATTTTTCATTCCAAAATGTCCTTCCACACTGATTTGAAGGGTATCCTTCAGGGGTGACAGGTTCTGGAGAACCGGAAGCAGAAATTTTGAGTAGTTCGGAGAACCGGTAGCAGAAATTTTGAGTAGTTCGGAGAACAGGTAGCGGAAATTTTGAGTAGTTCGGAGAACCGGTAGCGGAAATGTTGAGTAGTTCGGAGAACCGGTAGCGGAAATGTTGAGTAGTTCGGAGAACCGGCAAATACCACCTCTGTCTGGGAGGGAATGGAGATTTTGCAGTATCCTTCCCCTGGAGCGGGGTGGGAATGGGGATTTTGCAGTATCCTTCCCTGCCACGCCCACCAAGCCACACCATGCCACGCCCACAGAACTGGTAGTAAACAAAATGGATTTCACCACTGGTATCCTTCAGGAATCGGATGAATAAGGATCTAAGACAGCTTTTTCCAACTTGGTCTCATCTCTCAGTGGCCGTCCAGTGTGATGACTGTTCATCCTGACCAGCAACTGTAGGAATCTGAGTCCATCAAATCTGGAGGCCCAGCTCTATCTTTCAGGATATTATTCCCAAGTGTGAGCAGGCAAGTGCCTCCAAGGAACAGGCTTCAAGGAGAAAATGGCGCAATAGTGGAAGAAGGAAGAAATACCTTCTATTGAAGAATGGACATTAAAAGTAGACAATCTGGCGGAGATGGCTAAAATTTCTGCATATTTGAAGGACCGTTCGAATGAAAGATATGTACTAGAATGGAAAAGATGGATTGACTATATACAAAACAAATATGGGACTAAAAAGTTGCAAATAGCTTATGAATGAAATATTTGGATGATTTTTTTTCTTCTATTTTGATATCTTAGTATCTATAGCGGAGTTAAAGAGTAAGGGGAAGTTAAGAGTTTATAGTTAGTTTGCTTATGTTAGATTATGTTTGGTAAACGCAATACCCTATATTTTGCTCTGGGAAGTCGGGAGGGGGGAGAGGGGGAATTTGTTTGTAAAATATTTTAAAACTTTTCAATAAAAAAGAAGAAGAAGAAGAAAATTCCCTTTTTGGGGGGTTTGATGATAGTTGCAATTCTTTAAAAAAAAGGCCTTGAACTGATGCCACAATAATAGCAATAGCACTTAGACTTATATACTGCTTCACAGTGCTTTGCAGCCCTCTTTAAGTGGTTTAAGAGTCAGCAACTTGCCCTCCAACGTTCTGGCTCCTCATTTTACCGATCTCAGAAAGATGGAAGGAGAAGTCAACCTTGAGCTGGTTAGGATCGAACTGCTGGCAATTGGCAGAATTAGCCTACAATACTACATTCTAACCACTGCGCCACCACGGGTCTAATGGTGAACAGTCAACTGCCTTCCAGATGTGTGTGGCCTTTTCCTTTTCCTTCCACGGGGGAAAAAGGAGGATGATGTGGATGACTTACCAACTTTGACATATTCAAAGTGGATCAAGCCAAAGGCACAGATAGCTGAGCTTCATGTGTTCACTGACAGGATGGGACATGCCACAGCCAACTTGTCACAGCCAATTCACTGTGGTCAATTTACCATGGCCAACTCAGTATGAGACAACTTGCCGGGGGACAATTGAACAATTCAATTATTTAAAATAATCTAAAATTTATTTTTTGTCAATTCACATTCACATTTTGTCCCTCCTTTGGCATCCTTTCTTTAATGATTCTATTCCACCATTTCTTCGATATGAGTGTAACTTGTCCTGTGGCAAGTTGGCTGAAGAGAGTTGGCCATGGCGAGTTGTCCTAGATCTGCTCACAGAGGTGCCTATCAAACATTCAAAAAGACAACCTTAAGGAGTAACAAACCTCTTTAGTCCATCTTATTCAGTAAGGGGGATCAAAAAATGAAATTCAATGTAGAGAAAAGTAAAGTCCTACACTTAGGCAAGAAAACCAAAAGTACACATACAGACTGGGTGAAACCAGGCTTAATAGCAGTAACTGTGAGAGGGATCTTGGCGTCTTAGTGGACAACCAGCTAAATATGAGCCAACAGTGTGCGGTGGCAGCCAAAAAAGCCAATGCAATCCTAAATTGCATTAACAAAGGGATACAATCAAGATCAAGGGAGGTACTATTACCACTCTATAAAGCCTTAGTAAGACCACACCTAGAGTACTGCATCCAGTTTTAGTCACCACACTATAAAAAAGATATTGAGACTCTAGAAAAAGTGCAGAGAAGAGCAACAAAGATGATTAAGGGACCGGAGGCTAAAACATATGAAGAACGGTTGCAGGAACTGGGCCTGGCTAGTCTAGTGAAGAAAAGGACCAGGGGAGACATGATAGCAGTCTTCCAATATTTGAGGGGCTGCCACAGAGAGGAAGGGGTCAAGCTATTTTCCAAAGCACCTGAAGGCCAGACAAGGAATCATGGATGGAAACTGAGCAAGGAGAGGTTCAATCTGGAAATAAGGAGAAATTTTCTGACAGTGAGAACAATCAACAGAAGTTGCCTTCAGAAGTTGTGGGAGCTTCATCACTGGAAGCTTTCAAGAGGAGGCTGGACTGCCATCTGCCAGAAATGGTGTAGGGTCTTCTGCTTGGGCAGGGGATTAGACTAGATGGACTACACCCACCGACCCACCCAATTTCCCTAATTAAAAGAATGATGGGTATTCCTACATCCAATAGTAGGCTCCGAGTGAAGACGTCCCTTCTGTTTCTTTGTCCGGAACCTTCTAGCTTCCCTGGGTGATTCTCCTTTCCAGTACTGGAAAGGAAAAACAAAAAACAAAAACCTGCTCCTAGGGCAGAGTTGGTGGCCCACGAGAGGCAGCATCCAGATGTTGAGAGGTTAGCCAAGAAGGAAGAGGATGTGTTTTCTGTAAAATCCCTTGCAACATGTTACTGAGGTCTTCTTCAAAACATATATTGGGGAATCACAGGTGGGAACTGAAGGCAGATGATACACACAGCATGCAGATGAGAGAAAGCTGGCTCCTTTTAAAGCTTCCCAATTGCTCTGCCCACCAGGACAGCTGGAAAAAATAGGGCTTCTGCTGCAACTGGAAGAGGGGTGAAGTGCTCTGGGCCGCCCAAAGTGCTATGTAAATTCCATGTTTTGTAACTGGGAGGCCAGGTTCAGTTCATAACAAGCTATTTGCTTCCAGAGTTTATTTACTAAGGCTTATATGCCCCTCCATCTAAAATGATGCTGAGAGATTTGCATGCGTCGTTCCATGAATACGCACAATTAAATTAGGATTGTTAAGCGTCGACAATGCAAAATGAATCCTCATTTTATCAGATATATCCATGATGGCGAACTTATGGCACGTGTGCCATAGGTGGCATGCGTAGCCATATCAGTGGGCATGCGAGCTCAGCTGATTTTCGGGCCTTCTGGGCCCACCAGAAGTAGGGAAACAGGTTGTTTCCTGCCTCCCGAGGGCCTCGGGGGGGTGGGGGGGTGGGGAAGGCCCGTTTTTCTCTCTCACCTGGCTCCAGAGCGTTTCTAGGAGTCTGGGGAGGGCGAAAACAGCCTCCCCTCCACCCCTGGAGGCCCTCCAGAGGCCAGAAACGGTCTGTTTGCCAATTTCCGGTGGGACCAGAAGGCCCATTTTTGATGTCCCCAGCCTCCAGAGCCTCTCTAGGAGTCTGGGGAGGGTGAAAACGGCCTTCCCCACCCCCCTGGAGATCCTCCAGAGGCCAAAAACAGCCCGTTTGCCAACTTTCGGTCCCACCTGAACTGTGAGCTGGTAGCACACACTGATCGAAAACCTTTCTCTTCAGGCACAGGGAAAGGGAGGCTGTTCTTGAAAATTACACTTAGCTTGCTGAATGCCTGCCAGCCACATTTAACACACCGTTCAGTTCCCTTTTTTGTATCACCTTCCATTGAGATCAGTTGGCCAAGTATATGTAATTTCTCTCTCCCTCTCTTTCTCCCTCCCTCTTTCCCTCTCTCTCCCTCTCCCTCCCTCCCCCCTCTCTCCCCCTCCCTCTTTCTCTCTCTCTCTCCCTTTCTCCCTCCCTCTTTCTCTCTCCCTCTTTCTCTCTCTCCCTCTCTCTTTCTCCGTCTGTCCTTTCCTCCCTCTAACAAATATGTTTCATCACATCAACAGAGTAGATTTGATTTTTACTAAGTTTTTAAAAAGCATCTGTTACCAACCCCCTGGCTTCATGGCAGCCTGCAGTAACAATGCGAAAAGTAAAGGAAGATAATTGCCCTGCTGTAGCTAAAGTTAAACTGATGCTACTTTCTGCAATGATTTTTTTATCATCGTGAGACTGGCAAGAAGACAAAATCATCTGGGGAGTATAAAAAAAAAAAAGTCAAACTGACAGCCATAATCGTGCCATCAAAGCCCATCCTCCTTTTTAACCTGCATTTTATATGAATAAAAAAAAGGGGGAGAACTTCACTTGGGGCTGCCATCAGGATTTAGAAACGTAGGGATGGAAGGGACTTCGGAGGTCTTCAGGAGTCTCCAACCTTAGCAACTTTAAGACTTGTGGGCTTCAACTCCCACAATTCTGGGAGTTGAAGTCCACAAGTCTTAATTCTGGGAGTCGAAGTCCACAAGTCTTAATTCTGGGAGTTGAATTCCACAAGTCTTAATTCTGGGAATTGAAGTCCACAAGTCTTAATTCTGGGAGTCGAAGACCACAAGTCTTAATTCTGGGAGTCGAAGTCCACAAGTCTTAATTCTGGGAGTCGAAGTCTATAAGTCTTAATTCTGGGAGTTGAAGTCCACAAGTCTTAAAGCTGCCAAGGTTGGAGACCCCTATTCTAATCCAAACCCCCTGCCCAAGGCAGGAGACCTTATTCACTTTTATTAACTTTTTGGACCCTCCTCTGGGGTCACCCCTGCAAGCGTGAAAAATCAGGGGATGCACCTTAAGACCCAGAAGACGTTTGAGCTTTTGTTTTCCTCAGAAATGTGGCTGCTTTTGGGAGAGGTTCCTAGCACTTGGGCCACAGGAATGGCCGGCTTGTGGTGAAGAGCCACCCTTGAGGCTGCATCTTGGAGGTAGGTGAGTGTTTGCTGAGCTCATCAAACTTATCCGGTGGTCCTTTGTTGGAAACCTGGACAAGTTTCTCCAGAAAAAGCAAGCGAGCATCTGCAGAGGTTTCTCTGTTCTGTGTGTGGAGAGGAAGCCCTGGGTAGGTGCCAAGTTGGACATCCAGTTCGGATGGTGGCCAACTCAGTGACTCATGGAGAACAGCAGGGTCTAGAACTAGGGATGAAAATGCAATTTGTCCAGGGAGAATTCTTTATATAAACTTACTCAATTTACACAAAAAACTAGATTATACGTGAGCACAAGAAAGCAGCATGTTTATGGAGATTCTCAGTCATCCAGGTCATGGTTGTCCCAAAGGTACTTTTTCAAGAGGCCATTGGACTTTCTTTGTTTTTCCTTGAAGACGTTTCGCTTCTCCTCCAAGAAGCTTCTTCAGCACTTTTCCGTTTTTTGCACAATGGACTACAACTCTGAGGACACGAAAGTGTATTTATAGAATAGAATAGAATTTTTATTGGCCAAGTGTGATCGGACACACAAGGAATTTGTCTTGGTGCATATGCTCTCACTGTACATAAAAGAAAAGATACGTTCGTCAAGAATCATAAGGTACAACACTTAATGATAGTCATAGGGAACAAATAAGCAATCAGGAAACAATATCAATATAAACCGTAAGGATACAAGCAACAAGATTACAGCCATAAGTGGGAGGAGATGGGTGGTGGGAATGATGAGAAGATTAATAGTAGTGCAGACTTAGTAAATAGTTTGACAGTGTTGAGGGAATTATTTTTTTAGCAGAGTGATGGCATTTGGGAAAAAACTGTCCTTGGGTCTAGTTGTTCTGGTGTGCAGTGCTCTATAGCATCGTTTTGAGGGTAGGAGTTGAAGCAGTTTATGTCCAGGATGTGAGGGGTGTGTAAATATTTTCCCAGCCCTCTTTTTGACTCGTGCAGTATACAGGCCCTCAATGGAAGGCAGGTTGGTAGCCATTGTTTTCTCTGCAGTTCTAATTATCCTCTGAAGTCCGTGTCTGTCTTGTTGGGTTGCAGAGCCAAACCAGACAGTTATGGAGGTGCAGATGACAGACTCAAGGTTCTGTTTTAACAGGTTCTGTTCCAAGATGGCGCCGCCGAAGGCTGCCTCAGTGAAATGCTCTCAAAAGTATACTTCTTAAAGAAAAGCACACACAGAGAGAAGTCTCTTGTTTGTGAAGTCCACATGAAGACGGCTCTGGGTTTTCCGACAGAGCTTTGGCTTGTTGTTAAATTGGATAAACGAAGATCAACGTTGACAACCACCCAGTGGCCGTTGGAAAAATTAAACTATGCAAAATGCAACTGACAGTTTACTGAATCTTAACGTAAACGGTACCACAGAAATCCTAGCATTGCACCGAGGAATCTCTAAAGACGCAACCTGAAAAACGCCGAGCTGAATATTTACAATGACAACTCGTAGGTCTGGCTTAAGCCACGGTTGGTGCTTTTTATACGTGACGTTTAAAGCCTTCTGAATTGTTTTTTTTAATGGAGGGATGAAGCAAATACCCTTCCCTCAAACCTCAATTTCTAGTTCTAGCCAGCTGAACGCAAAAGAGTAATCACATTTGACTTCCCTCAGTTATGCTCAGATGCCCAAGGAGCTGCTGATTCAGTTCTACAGAGGACTTATGGAGTCTGTCATCTGCACCTCTATAACTGTCTGGTTTGGCTCTGCAACCCAACAAGACAAACACAGATTTCAGAGGATAATTAGAACTGCAGAGAAAACAATGGCTACCAATCTACCTTCCATTGAGGACCTGTATACTGCACGAGTCAAAAAGAGGGCTGGGAAAATATTTACACACCCCTCACATCCTGAACATAAACTGTTTCAGCTCCTACCTTCAAAATGATGCTATAGAGCACTGCACACCAGAACAACTAGACACAAGAACAGTTTTTTCCCTAATGTCATCACTCTGCTAAACAAATAATTCCCTCAATACTGTCAAGCTATTTACTAAGTCTGCACTACTATTAATCTTCTCATCGTTCCCATCACCCATCTCCTCCCACTTATGACTGTAACCTTGTTGCTGGTATCATTTGTACCTTATGACTATCATTAAGTGTTGTACCTTATGATTCTTGACTAACATATATTTTCTTTTATGTACAGTGAGAGCATATGTACCAAGACAAATTCCTTGTGTGTCCAATCACACTTGGCCAATAAAGAATTCTATTCTATTCTATTCTATTCTATTCTATTCTATTCTATTCTATTCTATTCTATTCTATTCTATTCTATTCTATTCTATGCTAGTAAACATTTTTAAGATGTAAAAACAAAGATTATAAATTCCCAGCAAAAAAGAAAAATCCAGTGTGTACCTCATTATACATATACAGGCATTAGTGGCGTCTTCTGGGAGGCAAAATGCATTTGCAGCACCAACTCCAAGCTGCTTGAGTCTGATGGATTTAGGAAAAAGTGACAGGGAAATAGGAGATCCAGGCAGTTCCAATGACTACAGGTAGTCCTTGACTTACAACAGTTCATTTAGTGACCATTTGAAGTTACAACCGCACTGAAAAAAAGTGACTTGCAGCAGTTTCTCAATTTACAACCATTGTGGCCTCCCCGTGGTCAAAATTCGGATGCTTGGCAACTGACTCATATTTATGACGGTTGCAGTGTCCCGAGGTCACGTCATCCCCTTTTGCGACTTCCTGACCAGCAAAGTCGATGGGGAAGCCTGATTCGCTTAACAACTATGTTACTAACTCAACATCTGCAGTGATTCACTTAACAACTGTGGCAAGAAAGGTTGCAAAACGGGGCAAAACTCACTTAGCAAATGACTCGTAACTTGAGGACTACCTATATAAAAGTTTATTGCAAGCTTAAACTCGCTACAAGTATCTGAACTACTGATGGCCCAAGCAAATTGGCAATAGATAAGAGTCAAGGAAATTCAAGGTGGCTGGATTAGATCTCTTGTGGGTGCGAAAGGATTTGAGACTGATGACGCATTTGACCCCTTCTTCGGGTTCAGCCAGGTCATCTCCTCAAGAGGAGGAGGTGTTTTTTTTTTTATAAAAGTTTTTTTTATTTTTTTACACAAACACACATACGAACATACAATGTATTTTTTCTGAACAGAGTATTTGGCCGGTTCACAAATTCAAACAGTTTTTAATCATTTCAACTAAATTACAATTTCTACCTTTTTGCCATAATATTTATTCTATTAGGAAATGGTTATTGCCTAATTGGTTGGTCAGGAAATGTATAAACCAACATTGTATGTTTGTATTATGTAACTTTAAGAACTGTGCTGAGTCATTCTGCATTCTGATTGGCTGAGCTCTGTAGCCAATGTATTTAAGGAGAGCTAAATTATGGTTAGTGTGGGCTACTACACCATTTTTACCTGCTGCTACGCTATAACTTTTTATCTCTCTATGGTCAATTGTTTGATCATGATTATTTATTTACTGCTTTCTGGTATTTATTGAACTGTTTTTTTATTGTTCCTGATTGTTCCTTGTATTTTTCTACAAACTGGTAAGAAGATTTTATATCCCTGGATTGATCTTATATTGCACTTTATATGGCTAAGACTTGGATTGTTAAAGGACTATGAATTTGATTTTCCCTAAAAGTAAAATACTATAAACCCAGTTTGTCTGTATGTTATTCACAATTACTCTCAAACCATTTCCGTGCATAAAACTCTAACGGTACTCTGCTTAATAAGCCACAACTTCGGGTGTAACTCAATAATATCCTTAACATTCTCTATTTTTTTAAGACCAATATTACCCATCATCCTAACCTCTAATCTTAACCAAATTTCAATTTTCCCTTCCATTCTATATTGTACCCTCAGATTTAAAATCTCACCTAATATGATTCTTAGTACAGAGGAGGAGTTTTGATGGCACTGTCAAGTCATCTTGCTTTTTTTTTAACTTCCCTTGCTAGCCTCACTGATGATTATGACACTTTAATGGGAGTTAAGATTAAAAATCACCCAGAATCTTACAGTTAGGAATGGTCTTTTAAGCCAAATTAAAGCATCCCACAGAAATGGGATGCTTTAGAGACTAAAACATATGAAGAACATTGCAGAAACTGGGCATGGCTAAATTAAAATTAAGAATTCTGGCAGTTGAAAAACCACAAATCAGTTTCAACCACACTTTGAAATTCACACATTTCAAGGTTGTCACAGTGGAGAAACATTGCTTTAATCCCCCATTCTTTGGAATGAAAGAAATAACAGGTTTTGTCCTTCTTTTACGTATTTGAAGAAAGCTATCATATCCCTCTTGGGTATTTTTTCTTGATGGTAAACAAATCCAACTGTTTTTTAAATCTTTCTTCATCTTTCTACTTTCTAATCTCTGATCCTCACTGCCCTTCTCTGAATTTGTCCCTAATTCCTGAATGTTTCTCGAGTGTGATGTCAGATGCGGGCACATTATTTCAAGTGGATGCAACTAATTCACCTCCTCTGATTTGAGAAGTATACTTCAATCAATGCAAACTAAAACTGCATTCTGTTTTTTTTGATAGCCACATCACCCTGCTGGCTCATATTCAATTGACAATCAACACTATACCAAGCTCAGTATTTTTTTCTAAATATAATATCCCATGCTTTGGAGTTTCACTTTGTTTGTTGAAGAGGTGAGGTGGACCAGTGGCTTAAAGATACTGGAAAATGTCTGTGGGCAGTTTGAGTCCTAGCACAGCATGACGAGGTGAGCTTGTCTCACTTGCCTTGGCTTCTGCCAATTTAGTTGAAAGCATGCTACATGCAAGTAGATTAACAGATACCATTTCCATGGGAAAAATAACGGCGCTTGATGTGACAGTATGAACCCAACTTGTGCCAGACCACCCAAATGCAACACCTATATGTGAGAGGCATCTTGGAGTGTTAGTGGACAACCAATTAAATATGAGCCAACAGTGTGCAGCGGCAGCCAAAAAAGCCAATGCAATCCTAAACTGCATTAACAGAGGGATACAATCAACATCAAGGGAGGTACTAACACCACTCTATAAAACCTTAGTAAGACCACACCTAGAATACTGCATCCAGTTTTGGTCACCACTGGAATGTGTGGGAGTAGGAATACAGAGAAGAAGCCAAACTTCGCCATGTTTATTGCAGACAATGACTCAGTAAAACCAGCATGCAATTTCCGGCCGATAGCCCCTTTTAAAGGAAAACTATCAGCCTTTAACCAATAATATTAAATATGTCCCACACCTGCATGGCAGAAGAAAAGTCTGCGCGGACATAACAACCACACTATAAAAAAGATGTGGAGACTCTAGAAAGAGTGCAGAGAAGAGCAACCAGGATGATTAGGGAACTGGAGGCTTAACCATATGATGAACGGTTGCAGGAACTGGGCATGGCTAGTCCAGTGAAGAGAAGGACCAGGGGAGACATGATAGTAATATTCCAATATCTGAGGGGCTGCCACAGAGAAGAGGAGGTCAAGCTATTCACCAAAGCACAAGAAAAAGAAAAAGAAAGAAAGAAAGAAAGAAAGAAAGAAAGAAAGAAAGAAAGAACATCTGAGTGAACCATGGATGGATGGATGGACAGAAGACATGGCTAATCTAGTGAAGAGAAGGACCAGGGGAGACAGGATAGCAGTCTTCCAATATTTGAGGGGCTGCCACAGAGAGGAGGAAGGGGGTCAAGCTATTTTCCAAAGCACCCGAAGGCCAGACAAGGAATAATGGATGGAAACTGATCAATTCCATTCAACCTGGAAACAAGGATAAATTTTCTGACAGTGAGAACAATCAACCAATGGAACAGAAGTTGCCTTCAGAAGTTGTGGGAGCTTCATTACTGGAAGCTTTCAAGAAGAGACTGGACTGCCCTCTGTCAGAAATGGTGTAGGGTCTCCTGCTTGGGCGGGAGGTTGGATTAGATGACCTACAAGGTCCCTTCCAACTCTGTTAATCAGTGGAGGGGAAAAGTCCCAGATGACACTGCAGAACACTGTTAGCCATTCTGAAGGCAGAAAATCCTTATATTGTATTTCTGGATAGCGCGCAAGTGTGAACCAAACGGACTAGCCCATCTTAGGCAACCAAACAACTATTCTGTATTGACACTATAACCTCCTGGCTAATGTATTATTGCTGTATGCTAAATAAATAAACTTGTTTGTTTTTTATTTTTCACTAACCTATGAAGATCAGTTCCAATTTTAACCTTACTTTTTGGGAGTGCGTCCTGTCTTCTTTTCACCAGGTATTTCTAAAATTCCATTTTCACTCTGTCGTTATGGGGTACTGAGTGTAAATTAATGGGGGGGGGGAATGAATTTCAAACAACCGTAGAATCAGGTTGCAACCTAATAAAACAAACAAAAGTAGCTGACTGCTTTCTGAATGCACCGTATATCATGATTATCCATCCACTTTATGGTTTTTAGTCTGTGGAGGACAATGGCCCGGAAAACGGAGTCAATGCAAAAGCCTCTAGGATTCTGTTTTAGATTACTAATTTCTCTGCCTCATCTGGATAGCGAGGGGAGGGGAGGGAAGGGAAGGGAAGGGAAGGTGCATCAGGAAAAACACCCATCCTATTTCTGTCCATTCTTGAAAACTTCTGTTCTCCCAAAGGGACCAAGCCAAAGCCCTGATCTGAGCCCTTAAAAATGATCCATTTTATTTATTTATTTATTATTTATTATTCATATTTCTATGCCACCCACTCTCCGAGGACTCTGGGCGGCTTACACCAAAGACAATATACTAAATAGCATATTGCCCCCAACAATCTGGGTCCTCATTTTACCCACCTCGGAAGGATGGAAGGCTGAGTCAACCTTGAGCCAGTGAGATTTGATCCGCTGATCTGCTGAACTAGCAGTCAGCTGAAGTAGCTGCAGTACTGCACTCTAACCACTGCGCCATCTCGGCTCATATTTTTTCGATTTGTTATACGAACAGGGCAGTAGTGGGTTACCCCTGGTTCAGACTGGCCCCGCCCACTGCCCCGGATGTCATCATCGGTGATCTGCGCAATGATCCCATTGTGAACCGGTAGTAAAGATAAGTAGAACACACCCCTGGAACAGGGCTGGTATATCTTTTGTGAAGCTGATCACATCAGTGGTGGGTTTCAAAATTTTTTACTACCGGTTCTGTGAGTGTGGCTTGGTGGGTGTGGCTTGGTGGGCATGGCAGGGGAAGGATACTGCAAAATCCACATTTCCTCCCGATCAGCTGGGACTCGAGAGGCAGAGAATAGATGGAAGTGGGGCCAGTCAGTATTTACCGGTTCTCCGAACTACTCAAAATTTCTCCAGAACCAGTCAGAACTTGCTGAATAGCATCTCTGGATCACATGCCCAAGAAATCCAGCTCCCAAAGTCCACAAGAAAAGAAGGATTAAGCACCTTTTATTCCTCCAATGACTTTTCTTTTTCCTTTTTTCGAAGAGAGTTCCTCAGTCATTAATGGCCGTGCCAGAGCTAACACACTGGTTGTTTACCCGCCCATTGCCTTGATCCTTTCCAATTAATTGAGTCCATGCCATGATTAAATAAAGCGTGAGTCATATCTTGGTTAGTTGTGTTTTTTTTAAGGCTGAAAGTTTTAGAGAGCTCAGCCCTCCCTTCCTCAATAAATCCCTTTCTCAAACTCTGTTTTTGAGACGTTGAAATGTTTCCATCGCGACAACTAATTCAAGTTTCTTTCAAATTATTTTCATAAGTAATAAAACAATTTGTTTTTTATTGGAGCCTGTCAAGAGTCGGCACTGGGTTTATTTTGAAAGAAACCAGCAATGACTGAGGGTTGGAACGCCATTAAGGACGTTTCTGGATGGTTCCCAAAAGGCTTCACGCAACCACAGTCAAAACAGAGTTTATGGCTTCAGGTTGTATAGACACATTTACACAATTAAAACATAAATTAAGAGTAGAAGCAGAGGAGAAGAGGACCTTATACCAGAAGCGAATGAAATGTTTCATTCTCCTGCCGTCCCCTTGACTTCTGCCCAATGCAACACCCTTCTTGGCAAACTGGTGAGGGAGTTGCAGTCACACAATACAATTTGGGTTCGCCTGGATTCTGCCCCATGGCAAAGGGCATGCGGGGAGGAGATGGCTCCTGGAGGAAAGCTCTAGAAGTAAGCTCACAAAGACCTCTTTTACTCAAAGGGACTTCTTCTTCTTGTGCCCTATCCTTCATCGGACATTGGCCATCATGCTGGCGATCCTATTTTTATCAACAGCCGCACGAAAAAGTACTGCTGAGTTTTGTCCAAACCATGGATAAAAGAGCTGGAGAAGCTTTTTGGATGAGAAGCGAAACGTCATTAAAGAAAAACTAGAAAGTCCAGTTGCCTCTTGAAAAGGAAATGACAGGGGAAAAAATTGCTAGGAAACCCGAAGTATTTTTATTGGGAATTATAAAACAGAAGATTAGGAAAGAAATTTATTATCTTATACTTCACAGAATTACGGCCGCCAGAATTTCATTTGCACAAAATTGGAAACACAGATTTGCCCCATCAAATATGATGATCATAAAAAAGATGCTAGAATGTGCAGAAGCAGATAAATTAACAATGGAACTAAAAGACCGAGAGGAAACGATTTATTAGGAGACACGGAATAGATGGTATAACTGGTTGGAGAAAGAATCCAAAATTAATGTATAAATGTATAAACGTAAGAGAAGCTATTCAGGGGTGAAATGCTCCCGGTTCGGACTGGATCGCCTAATCCGATAGCGGTTCGGAAAACCGATAGCAAAAATCCCTGTGCCCCCACCCCATGCCCAGCTGAGCCGCGCGATCATCAGAAGCTGTTTTTTTTTACTTTTAAAAGCATTTTTTCTACCACCTCTTCGGCCAAAAAAATGCTTTTAAAAGTAAAAAAAAAAGCCTCTGATGATCGCGCGGCTCAGCTGGGATCGTCAAAGGCTTTTAAAAGAAAAAAAAACGTTTTTTCTTTTAAATGCCTCTGACGATCCAAGCTGAGTTGCCTGATTGGCAGAGGCTTTTAAAAAAACCTCTGCCGATCAGGCAACTCAGCTGGGATCGTCAGAGCCTTTTGAAAGCATTTTTTTACAACCTCATCGCTGAAGAGGTTGTAGAAAAAATGGTTTTAAAAGTTTAAAAAAAAAAATTGGCCACGCCCACCCAGTCACATTACCCCACCACCACCAAGCCACGCCCACAGAACCGGTAGTAACAAATTTTAGATTTCACCACTGAAGATATTAGAGAGGAGCGAAATAGTTATTGTGTAATAGATAGGTATAAATTGTAGTGAATATAGAAATTAGTAAGTAATATATAAAATGTATGTGTATATAGTTGGTTAAAAGATAAAATAGATATTATCAAAGATGCCGGTATCGGAAAGCTGTAAAAATGTAACAATGGTTGTTAAAGATGTAAATGTTGAATAAAAATTATTTTAATAAAAAAGAAAAAGCACTTTTGGGACAGCCATGACCTGGATGACTGAGAATCTCCGTAGACATTTGCCTAATAAATACCTTACAAATCAAGTGGAATATTGACATTAAACTCCATCGCCCCCCCCACCTCCCCCGGAGCTGAGGTTCTGCCAATAAAGAATGAAATAAAGAACAGTAAATAATCAATAAACAGAAGTGTTTATCCTCCAGCTGCCAAAGAATAACACTGGGACTAATTCTTCTTCATTAAGACTCCTTTGGGAAAGAAAGTCAGTGACTAATTGCCGTCCAGCCATTAAATGTTAATTAAACAGCAATAAGAGGAATCTATTTAGTGGCAGGCCGTTACGAAGTGCTACTGAAGACAATTTCTCTTTTCACAGCCGAGCAGATCCTGGATTGTAACTTAGGAAACACCGTAGATGTTTAAACATCCATTTTCAACAAAGAGAAGTCCTGCTTTTGAGGCTCAGAGATTTGGGTTGGTTTGTTCTTAAAACGTTTATTGGCCGACTATCCCCCAGATGGTTTTGCCACGAGCTCCCCATGGAACTCAGCTCAGTAACTTAGGGATGTGCATGTCATACAAAAACCCAAACTGCATTTTGAAAAATAGCACCAGCCAGTGAAAATTCGGTTAGAGGAAGGATCGAAACGGTAGCGAGGTTTCTACGCCCATGACTTCGGTTATGTTATGACAGGTTTTCTCCTTCGCTCAAGGGGGAACAAAAAAAGCACAACATGATAAGTTTTAATAGGAGGGAATATACCCTACGTAGCTCAGAGTTGAAGCGTAGAATTGTTGGCTGAGGTTGGTTGCTTGCAGATGTTTCATTATCCAACTAGAACAGGGGTCTCCAACCTTGGCCACTTTAAGGCTTGTGGACTTCAACTCCCAGAGATCCTCAGCCAGCTTTGCTGGCTGAGGATCTCTGGGAGTTGAAGTCCACAAGCCTTAAAGTGGCCAAAGTTGGAGACCCCTGAAGTAGAGAACATCAACTAGCTAACATCGATGTTTGATTCTTGACTAAAGGAATCTGGCTTGTTTTGGCAAGATACCCAGAGGTTTCTGTCTGCGCATGGGACAAACCAAATCGCAGCCCCTCAATCTGCATGATTCCACCACATCAGATTGTCACAATAAGATCACTTTCAAGAGCTTTTTATGAATTAGCAGCGCAAGGTAGATCAAAAACCCGCCCCTATCCCTTTTGGGGAGGAGTTGTCAAGAGTTCCAAGTAACATACCCATAGCAAACAAAACTCTGAGGCAGGCAATTTCCTCAAAGAATAGGTTCATGGTATCCCATATTGTCATATTGGCACAGGCTGGTGGAAAACTAACTCTGAATATTCCCACAGTTTTCCACCTAATTAAAAGTGAAAGTTTGTCACTTTCTTTAAAAAAAATGAGTGACATGGTCCAAACAGGATACTGTCTAGTTGCTAGGTGACCCCAGTCCCCTCCTTCCGAGCACCTGCAGGAATGTCCTTGGTTCCCACGAGAAAGTATTTTGTTTTGGCTACAACTATCCCAACTATAAAAAGGGAAGCGGTGGCTCAGTGGCTAAGACGCTGAGCTAGTCGATCGAAAGGTCGGCAGTTCAGCGGTTCGAATCCCTAGTGCTGCGTAACAGGGTGAGCTCCCGTTCCTTGTCCCAGCTTCTCCCAACCTAGCAGTTCGAAAGCAGGTAAAAAATTCAAGTAGAAAAATAGGGACCAGCTTTGGTGGGAAGGTAACAGCGTTCCGTGCACCTTTGGCATTGAGTCATGCCGGCCACATGACCACGGAGAGGTCTTCGGACAGCGCTGGCTCTTCGGCTTTGAAATGGAGATGAGCATCACCCCCTAGAGTCGGGAACGACTAGCACATATGTTCGAGGGGAATCTTTACCTTTACCTTTATCCCAACTATCTTTATTCACCCCTCCCTATCCCTCTTCTCTGGTGTGTCAGCACTGAAATTTCAAAATGGCCTCAGTCAGGCCAGCTTCAGGGTTGACAAGGAGGCTTGCTTGCCAGGGGCCTCTGTGGCTGGATCAAATTAAAGCTGGGTGCTGTGACTGCATCATCATTTGGCTATCCTGTCCATCAATCAAGTATCATTTCTGGACCTGACACATACCAAGAGAAACTGCAACCCAACATTTGTTACCTTTTGATTCACACATGTTAAGCCAGATTTATCAGGAAAAAAATCCAGGAGGTAAATTTCAGAATGTAGTAAAACTTTTTTAACCTTACTACAGGTTTTTGGTGTACAGGTAATCCTCGGCTTACCACAGTTCGTTTAGTGAATGTTCGACGTTACAATGGCACTGAATAAAGTCACTTATGACCATTTTTCATAATTATGACCGTTGAAACATCTCCATGACAAATTCATCAAAATTCAGATGCTTGGGACATGTGATCATCTTTTGAGACTTTCTGACAAGCAAAGTCAATGAGAGAGCCACTTAACAACCAAGTTACTAACTTAACAACAACTGCAGTGATTCACTCCATAAATGTGGCAAGGAAAGTCGTAAAAATGGGCCAAAACTCACTTAATAAATGTCTCACTTAGCGACATAAATTCCGGGCTCCATTGTGGTCGTAATCAAGGATTACCCGTTATTTAACAGATGGGGGAACCAAGCCTTCTTTTTAGAACCCAGAAAAAGGTTAAATCCAAACCTATGATGAAAGCTGAAGATCTGAAGAGCCCAAAGCAAGGAGCCTTCCTATGCTCTCACCTGGAAGAGGATCTGAAGAACGCCGTGGGCCGTGCACATGCCCCGCCCAAGGAAGACAAAGAAGGGCACAACCAGCTCAATGAAATGATTGAAGAGGGTCTCAAATGCATGGAACCACCAAGGCGTCCGATGCATGAAATAGGCCACAGGATTGGGAACAGGCTGGGTCTGGAAGAGAGAAAACAAGAAGTTAGCAATAGCACTAGCACTTAGACTTCTATACCACTTCACAGTGCTTTACAGCCCTCTCTAAGTGGTTTACAGAGTCAGCATTTTGTCCCCAACAATTTACTCACCGGTCAGGATCGAACTGCTGGCAATGGGCAGTCAGCCTGGAATACTGCATTCTAACCACTGAATAACCACGGAGAGACAGAGAGAGAGAGATAAGGAGGTAGGGAGATAGGTAAGATAGATAGACAGATAAGATAGATCGAGAGATGATAGATCAGTGTTTCTCAACCTTGGTAGCTTGAAGATGGGTGGACTTCAACTCCCAGAATCCCCCAGCCAGCAGCGCTGGCTGGGGGATTCTGGGAGTTGAAGTCCACCCATCTTCAAGCTTCCAAGGTTGAGAAACACTGTGATAGATAAAGAGATGCTAGAGAGATAAATAGCAATAGTACTTAGACTTATATAGCGCTTCATAGTGTTTTTACAGCTCTCTTTAAGTGATTTATAGAGTCAGCCTCTTGCCCCCAACAATCTGGGTCCTCATTTGACCCACCTCGGAAGGATGGAGGGCTGAGTCAACCTTTAAAAGTCTTGCTTAGCAACATCAATTTTGGGCTCGATTATGGTCCTAAATCGACAAAGAAACAGAGGGACAAGGAGCAGAGAAACCGGGAGCCAAATAACAAAGGCTGAGGCTGTAGGCATTTTAGCGCATCAAACACAAATTATACTTCTAAACTTTTTTTCCAATCTTCTGACAGCGAAGCCAAAGTAGGTTGAAAAGACCAATGATAATTGGAAGAGACGCAACACATCTTTAAACGGTTTGCTGCAGAAAGGGGGCAAAAAAAAAAGAAAAGAAAAGCAGAAACAACGCGAGGGAAGAGTGTGCGCAAGAGGAACGGCTTCCCCTCCCTCTCCCGTACACTGGAACTAATGCAGCGCCTTTATTAGCATAGCTGGAATTAATCATCTTGTTGCTTTCTATTGGTTTTGGGCTGGATGGAATTCCCTCGGGACAAAAGACCGCATCCTTCCTTCCGCTGACAGAGGGGCAGGACGGAACAAGCTGAAGGGTCATGGAGCACTGCCGAGGCCCTGCACTCAGGGTCAGGGACAGGGGCTGCCAGCCCCCCACTCCCAGCCCCGACGGGGACTGGTTTGAGTTAGCCTCTGAGGGTGGCTGGGCCAAAGTGTGTGTGTGTGAGGGGGGGGGGGAGAGAGAGAGAAAGAAAGAGAGAAATTGAGAGAAAGAAAGAAAAAAAGAAGAGAGAGAGAAAGTGAGAAGGGAGGGAGGGAGAGAGAAAGAGAAAATGAGAAAAAAAAAAGAGAGAGAGAGAGAGAGAGAGAAAGAGAAAGTGAGAGAAAGAAAGAAAAAAGAAAGGGAGGGAGGGAGGGAGGGAGAGGGAGGGAGAGTAATAGAGAAAAATGAGAGAGAGAGAGAAAGAAAAAAGAAAAGAGAGAGAGAAAGAGAGAGAGGGAGGGAGAGAGAAAAATGAGAAAGACAGAAAGAGAGAGAGAAAAAGAAAGAAAAAAGAAAGAGAGAGCAAGAGAGCAAGAGAAAATGAGAGAGAGAGAGAGAGAGATAGGGAAAGACGGAGAGAGAGGGAGGGAGGGAGGGGGAGAGGGAGAGAGAAAGAGAAAGACAAAATATGTGGGCTTGGTGCTGCTTTACTCAAAGCACAGAAAGGATACACAGAAGATGCACCCAACCAATAAGGAGAAAATACATTCTAAATTACCCGGAGCTCAGCCAATGTGTTTCTTTCTCTTCCCAAATCGTTTGTGTTTTTGCTCTAATGTGACAGCCCCTCAAGTAGGAGAAGATAATTGTCACCCCTAATCCTACTCTTTGTTAGACTAGACATAACCTAGTTCTGTCAACTGTTCATCATACCATTTAGCCTCCAGCCCAGTCTTAGCATCTTCTTTGGCCAAAGGCCAAAACTGAAGACGGTATTCCAAGCATGGTCTTACCGAAGAAGCACAAAGCAGCCTTAAGACTTCACATGATCTTGATGGAGGGGTGAAATGCTACCGGTTCGCTCCGGTTCGGGAAAACCGGTAGTAAAAAAAAAGCTACCAGTTCCTCTGAACTGGTATTTCCAACGATCAGCTGTGCAGCGGGGTTTAGCTTTGCTAGAAAGGAGGACAGCTGAGCCTCCCCCCTCGCTTCTATTTACCTTCCCAAGCCTCCTTTTGGTGCGCACTGCCCATGCTGCATGCATTTAGCACACAGCACAAATACATGGCCAGCGAACCGGTAGCAAACTGGTTCGGATTTTACCACTGTGTTGATGCTATCCCTCTGTTGACTGGCCTTGGCAGCTGCCGCACACTGCTGGCCTGTACTTAAGTGATGGTCCACTAGGACACCTCTTAAGCTATTATAGCAGTGTTTCTCAACCTTGGTAGCTTGAAGATGGGTGGACTTCAACTCCCAGAATCCCCCAGCCAGCAACGCTGGCTGGGGGATTCTGGGAGTTGAAGTCCACCCATCTTCAAGCTTCCAAGGTTGAGAAACACTGTATTATAGGATAAAATAACTGAGTTGGAAGGGACCTTGGAGGTCTTCTAGTCCAATCCCCTGCTTAGGCAGGAAACCCTATACCACTTCAGACAAATGGTTATCCACCATCTTCTTAAAAACTTCCAGTGTTGGAGCATTCACAACTTCTGGAGGCAAGCTGTTCCACTGATTAATTGTTCTAACTGTCCGGAAATTTCTCCTTAGTTCTAAGTTGCTTCTCTCCTTGATTAGTTTCCACCCATTGCTTCTTGTCCTGCCCTCAGGTGCTTTGGAGAATAGATTGACCCCCTCTTCTTTGTGGCAGCCCCTGAGATATTGGAACACTGCTATCCTGTCACCCCTGGTCCTTCTTTTCATTAAACTAGACATACCCAGTTCCAGCAACTGTTCTTCATATGTTTTAGCCTCCAGTCCTCTAATCCTCTTTGAAGGATAGTGGGGAAGGAATCTGCAAGGAATACAAATCCTTGCATTCCCCACTATCCTGTCAGAACTTTGTTTTTGGAAGACGTTTTGCTTCTCATCCAAGAAGCTTCTTTAGCTCTGACAGGATAGTGGGGAATGGAAGGATTTTTATTCCATGTAGATTCCTTCTCCACTATCTTCACTGTCAGAACTGAAGAAGCTTCTTGGATGAGAAGCAAAACGTCTTGAAAGAAGAAAAGCAAGAAAGTCCAGTTGCCTCCTGAAAAAGCACCTTTGGGACAACCATGACCTGGATGGTTGAGAATCTCTACAGACTTTTAACCATGTCTAATGCCAACTGAAGTATTTGAGACAGCATATTTTAACATGCAAAAGGAATGTTAACATGCAATTTACCTTATTTGCAGTGATTTGCATCATTTACATACTGGCATTGCACAAATGATGCCATTAATAGAAATGATACCAATTTGTAACTTAATTTAAGAATAGAACTTATTCCCCTGTTGTGTCTATTAAATCAAGATTTCCCTGTGTCTGGACTGAACCTTAATGGAGTAATTGAGGGTGTTTCAGCCAGCATGACTCAGTCCATGCTGGAACTAAAAGAATTACCAACAACATGGAACTTGGAATGGAAGATCTTGGTAACTGAGAGAGCCTCCCCCCAATTCTTCCCACAGCACAGGCTGATTTTCTTGCAGTGCCCCATGATGGGCCTCCCCAGTGTTCCCCCCTTATCGGGAAGATTTCAGACGGCGCTGCAATATGGCTCCCATTAAGCCTTGAATGTCAAGAAAACCATATACACGATTAGCATCTAGATCAAGTAGGAGCTATAGAAAACAGTGTTCCCACAGTCCCAGATGTTGCCAAAACAGGAACAGCACTGTTTCCCATGGCTCATTCTCTTCCCCATATGCAGTGGTGAAAGATAGGTGGGTGGGAGGGAAGGCGGGCAGGGGTACTCTGGAATGGAGTGGAGAGTGGAGTGGAGTGGAGTGGAGTGGAGTGGAGTGGAATGGAATGGAATGGAATGGAATGGAATGGAATAGAATAGAATAGAATAGAATAGAATAGAATAGAATAGAATAGAATAGAATAGAATAGAATAGAATAGAACGTGCATTTAAAATAGTGATGATACCTCGGGTTTAAAATCATGAACAATAAGTACATCTTTACTGGATAATTTTACTGTACGCTCACTTGATTTTGAATATGGGAATGTGCTTGAATGTCATCAAAGTTTCATATAATCTGAAGGTTGTACAGAATCTGAATTACTTCCCTACTTCTATGACAAGCTCATGAACAGAGCATAGCTACCTCCAAAACCTTGGGTGTAGATCCTACGTCCCCGTCACAACCGAAAAGGATAACACAACAACCTAAAAGGATCACTTTGATTCCACAGCCATAATTAAATTCCACTGTGGCCAGGATTGAATTTGCATCCTAGCCAATTTCTATAAATTGTTTTATGAGCATGTATGTTTGTGATTGTGAGAGACATTTAAGACACATGGACAGACAGGACAAGGAGCAAAATCTATCCCGCTATCCCTTTTTTCCCTACCCTCCTTTATTACTTTCCTCCAACAAAAATTAAATGTAATCGAAAAGTGCCCCCCTTCTTTGTTGTCTAACTCCAATCTGCCATCACTTTATAGGTGGATCCACAGCTACCATAATAACAATAGCATTTAGGCTTACATACCGCTTCACAGTGCTTTACAGCCCTCTCTAAGCGGTTTACAGAGTCAGCCTCTTGCCCCCAACTATCTTTGTCCTCATTTTACCCACCTCGGAAGGATGGAAGGCTGAGTCAACCTTGAGTTGGTCAGAATCGAACTCCTGGCAGCGAGATGGATTAGACTGCAATACTGCATTCTAACCACTGCACAGCATAGAAGGGAGGGAGGGAGGGAGGGAGGGAGGGAGGGAGGGAAGGAAGGAAGGAAGGAAGGAAGGAAGGAAGGAAGGAAGGAAGGGAGGGAGGGAGGGAGGGACATGGCAGTAGCACTTAAGACTTATACACTGCTTCACATTGCTTTACAGTCCTCTCTAAGTGGTTTACAGAGTCAGCCTATTGCCCCAACCATCTGGGTCCTCATTTTACTGACCTCGGAAGGATGGAAGGCTGAGTCAACCCTGAGCTGGTCAGGATCAAACTCCTGGCAGTAGGCAGAGTCAGCCTGCAATATGGCGTTCCAACCACTGCGCCACCACGGCTCATCTAATGGCCAAAAGTGACTCCCACCCAGATCCTTCTGTTGTTGGCTTCACTTCCCCTGTTCCTCTGGCAAGGTGGAAAGGAAACTGAACCTATTGCGTTACGTAACACCCTATTTCAGGGGTGGGCAAATGTGGCTCTTTTACAACCTGTGGACTTCAACTCCCAGAATTCCTGAGACAGCTGTAGCCCACCCCTGCCTTATTTCAATTCAAAGAGAGTGGATGCTGGACAACTTTCCCTCCTTCCTGGGGATACTCTGTTGGTTTCCAATCAGATGAGTTCTAATACAGGGGTCTCCAACCTTGGCAACTTTAAGACTTGTGGACTTCAACTCCCAGAATTCCTCAGCCAGCAAAGCTGAGGAATTCTGGGAGTTGAAGTCCACAAGTCTTAAAGTTGCCAAGGTTGGAGACCCTTGTTCTAATATATCCTAATTTTGCTTGCCACTTTAGTGTTTTTGTTCATTTTTAGTGCTATATATTGTTTTCTGCAGCATTGTGCATGGTTGATGATTTTTGTTGCGTTGCCCGAAATCATACGGTTTGATCTGAGCAAAAAAATGCTCTATAATATCATTGTTTTTCAACCTCAGCAACTTGAAGATGTGTCAGCCATGCTGGCTAGGGAATTCTAGGGGTTGAAGTCCACACTTCTCCACGATGTCGAGGTTGAGAAACACTGCTCCAAATAAATACATAAACATCACTGGCATAGAAGGATGGCTGAAGTATGCCATGTTTATGCCAATTGCAATCCATCTTCTACCAGCTCTTGACAGCCTTCCCAACGTGTTCCATGCCATCTTCCCACTCAATTTATTGACACAGTTAGTACAGAAAAAGCTTTGGCAGCCCTTGCTTTGAACAGAGAAACGGCCTTACAAATATCACCTATTTATTCTGGGCATTCCTGGGGGAAGCAGTTCTAAAATTACACCAGGAACCATGGATCCTTTCAGGCTATTTATTTATTCAGAATCCTTGCAAAACATTGAAGTGTTGGCTATAGCTCTGAGATGTTATGACTCCCTGTTCTGCTGTGATCCCCTTCTAGCTTCAACCCATTAACTAACACACCCCAAATTACAGTCAGGGGGGGGGTGTCTGTCAATTAATAGGCACCCCAAAGATCTAGGTCTATCTATCGCAGCACCATTGAGAGTGTCCTGACATACGGCATTCTTGCATGGTATGGGAGCAGCTCTGTAGCGGACAAAAAAGCTCTACAGAGAACCATTAAAACTGCCCAGAATATCATCAGGCTCCAGCTACCAGCCCTGGACGACATCTTCGAATCTCACTGTTTGAGGAAGTTGCGTAACATTCTCAGAGACTCTTCCCATCCTGCTTACAATCTTTTTGGACTGTTGCCTTCTGGCAGAAGATACAGAACAATGAAAACTCGGACCGCACGTCTTCTGAATAGTTTTTATCCCAGAGCTATAATTGCACTCAACAATGAACTAAAGGGCCACCATCAGTGAGCTGTTGGACGTGTGGATGTTTGGGTGGGTTAGGGGTGGGGAATTTGTGGTAGGTGGGAATGTGTTTGGGGATTGTTATGTGTGTTGGACCTGGTCTTTGGGTGTTAACTGAATTTCGTTGTATGGGTATACTGTGTATACATGTACAATGACAGTAAAATTATTTATTTAGGCGTCCTGGTGGACCACCACTTGAATCTGAGCCAGCAGTGTGCTGCTGCGGTCAAAATAGTCAACTCACTCCTGGGTTGCATCAACAGAGCGATAGCATTAATGTCATGGGTTTCAGCTTTGGAAGCCATATTAACACCGGAAGCTTCCACGCTGCCACCTTCTTGCGCTAGGGAAAATAGGAGGGGGGGATCTAATAGAAGATTTGTAGTTAGACATAATAGCATTCTTCCCTTCGGTCAAGGTCATGGTGTTCCTGCATCTGGAGGAGGACTGGTTGCAGTGATGGCTCAAGTTGGGACGGATGGTGATTGGCCCATGTGATGGACTGATGAGTGCAGGGGGCTGGATTTGGGATTTTGATTTATTGAGGGAAAACCTGGAACTCTCAGATTCGGGTTTTCCTAGATGTGCCAGTATACCTACAAAAAATAAATGGAAACTTTGAAAAAATGCCTGTCTCGGAGGTTTTGATTGGAGTTGGGTTGTTCTGGAATGCTGACATTGGGATTTTGTTGTTAGTTGCGAAGTCGTGTCCAACCCATCGCGACTCCATGGACAACATTCCTCCAGGCCTTCCTGTCCTCTACCATCCTCTGGAGTCCATTTAAGCTCATGCCAACTGCTTCAGTGACTCCATCCAGCCACTTCGTTCTCTGTCGTCCCCTTCTTCTTTTGCCCTCCATCGTTCCCAGCATTAGGCTCTTCTCCAGGGAGTCCTTCCTTCTCCTTAGGTGGCCAAAGTATCTGAGTTTCCTCTTCAGGATCTGGCCTTCTAAAGAGCAGTCGGGGTTGATCTCCTCTAGAACTGACCGGTTGGATCGTCTTGCAGTCCAAGGGACTCGCAGGAGTCTTCTCCAGCACCAGAGTTCAAAGGCCTGTCATGGTATAGTACCACCCAATTCCACCCTGGTGAGGTCACATTTGGGATACTGCATCCAATTCTGGTCACAACAACACAAGAAAGATGAGGAGACCCTAGAAAGAGTACTAAGAGAAGAACAACTAAAATGATATGGGGTCTGCAGGATACATTGTACAAGGAACAGTTAAGGGAACAGGTATGCTTAGCTTGGTGGAGAGAAGACTGAGGGGAGACATGATAGACGTCTTCCAATAGTTGAAGGGCTGCCACATGGAAGAGACAGTTGATTTATTCTCCATAGAGATGGAATAGCCTCTATCCTGGGGAATATTCTCCTATCCCCCGAGGATAGGACAAGCAGTAATGAGTGGAAGCTCATCAGAGGGAGATCCAATCTGGAAATAAGGAGAACTTTCCTGACAGTGAGACTGACTAAGCAAGAACATCTTTCCTCACAGACTTATGGATGTTCCATTGCGGAGGCTTTCAAGGTAAGTTTGGACAACCATTTTTTTCAGAAGGTGTAGGAACTCCGGTCTTGGGCAGGGGGTTCATCTAGAAGACCTTCAAGATCCCTTCCAACCCTATGGTTCTATGATTCTACAGGGATGACTCCATTTTGCCAAGGTTTTGGGAGGACAAAGCATGGCAAAAGAAAGGCCACCCCATTGAAATATCCTCCCAACATTTGTCCTGGAGGCAAATAAAAAAGAGTTTCCTCCCAACTACAACTAGATCTACATTGGAAGGACCCACTGAACCTCTGGCCCAAGTTGTGCCTTCAATAAGGACACAAGGGTTCACATTGTATTTGGCGAAGTTATTTTAGATGGGCCTATCCAAGTAGTGAGGGATGCGGTGGCTTAGTGGCTAAGGCACTGAGCTTGTCAATAGAAAGGTCGGCAGTTCAGTGGTTCGAATCCCTAGTGCTGCGTAACGGGGTGAGCTCCCGTTCCTTGTCCCAGCTTCTGCCAACCTAGCAGTTTGAAGGCACGTAAAAAATGCAAGTAGAAAAATAGGAGCCACCTTTGGTGGGAAGGAAACAACGTTCCGTGCACCTTTGGCATTTAGTCATGCCGGCCACATGACCACGGAGAGGTCTTCAGACAGCGCTGGCTCTTCGGCTTTGTAATGGAGATGAGCACTGCCCCCTAGAGTCGGGAACGACTAGAATGTATGTGCGAGGGGAACCTTTACCTTTACCTTTATCGAAGTAGTACAGTATATTTCCTTGAATGTGGCAAAATCTGGTGATATTGTCTACAAAACTCATTGTGTGCCTTGATGGCCTCAATGCTGCAGTTATGTTTCTATTTTATTTATGTGAAATAAAAAGATTTTGTTTTGTTGACTTGCAGAATTCTGTTCAGTGAAAGGTACTAAGCCAAGAAACTACAGAAAATGGAGCCCCAAAATCTTCTGCAACTGTCAGAATCTATGGCACGGCCAGGAGTATTTATTATTTGTCCCCTATTTTGGTCACCACACTACAAAAACGATGTTGAGACTCTAGAAAGAGTGCAGAGAAAAGCAACCAGGATGATTAGGGGACTGGTGGTTAAAACATACGATGAACGGTTGCAGGAACTGGGCATGGCTAATCCAGTGAAGAGAAGGACCAGGGGAGACAGGATAGCAGTATTTCAATATTTGAGGGGCTGACCCAGAGAGGAGGGGGTCAAGCTGTTTTCCAAAGCACCCAAAGGCCAGACAAGGAATAATGGATGGAAACTGACCAAGGAGAGATTCAACCTGGAAATAAGGAGGAATTTCTTGACAGTGAGAACAATCAAGCCATGAAACAGAAGTTGCCTTCAGAAGTTGTGAGAGCTTCATCACTGGAAGCTTTCAAGAAGAGAATGGAATGCTATATGTCAAAAATTGTGTAGGATCTGCTTGGGCGGGAGGTTGGACTAGATGACCTACAAGATCAACTCTGTTAATCTGTATCTGTATCTATTTTCAATGCTTCCACTCTAATATTAATACAAAAAAAAAAAAAAAGGAAAAAGACATTTTATGGTTCATCTGGAACAAAATAGCGATCAATCTAGGAGCAAGAGAACAGATCCAGTTCCCTTCACAGGGTTTTCCCCAACCACTTTCAAAATCCGCCGGACAACCGTTTTCTCTCACTCTGAATTATTTTTTAACAGCTATAAACAAGATGCATGGAAAAAAACAGCCAAATGGGCCAAATATATATATATATATATATATATATATATATATATATATATATATATATATATATATATATATATATATATATCAAGGGGATTTATTTAAGGGAAGCTAACGGCTCGTGCCTCTGTTTACACTGCAGCAATTTGGGATCTGGATTATTTTCCCGCAGGAGTTCAGTCAAGAGATGGAGGAACAGCAGGTTCGTTCATAAAAGTTGTGTTTCACAAAGAGCAAATTGTACCGTTAGGAACTTGCTACCTTGTTCAACGCTGAATTCCCTGATCTGGAACACTGCTTAATTTTAAAGTCAACTTGCAAATGAAAGAAGTGGGCTGGGCTTGGCTGAGACAGGGAGCCGAATTAAAAACAAACACTAATTTTAAAGAGGCTTTTCATTCAAATCTAAGGTCATCTTTCTCAAATAAGGCCATTCCAACGGCTGCTGTTATATAAGCAAAGATTTTTTCAATGGAGTTGCTACCCATTTGTAATGTTCACGGGTTGGTTTTAATTTCAGAATTCTCGATACAGCAACACATGTTTTAAAAACCTAGATAAGTCTGTATGAACAGAGCTTGTCTTCGCGTATTTTAATACTCAGTGACTATGCAACATTGAAGGGGACTGGAAGACAAAATGAGGAAGAATGAAATGAAGCACCCGCAAAGAACAGGCGCTGCATTCAACTGCAAGATTTTTCTGGAATTCAAAGATGATTAGGAGGCTGGAGACAAGGAATAATGGATGGAAACTGAGCAAGGAGAGATTCAATCTGGAAATAAGGAGGAATTTCCTGACAGTGAGAACAATCAACCCATGGAACAGAAGTTGCCTTTGAAAGTTGTGGGAGCTTCATCACTGGAGGCTTTCAAGAAGAGACTGGACTGCCATCTGTCAGAAATGGTGTAGAGTCCCCTGCTTGGGTGGGGGATTGGACTAGATGACCTACAAGGTCCCTTCCAACTCTGTCAATCTGTTAAAAAAAACTGCTAAGCTTCGCTAACAAGATCATTTATGTTAGTGGCCATTCTGATTTTTTACTGTCCTTCCAACCATCCTACAAGGAATTTCTACGCATTACCCGTGTCTAAGAAAATCAGCTTTTTTACAAGCTTAGACTTATAACCTATTAAATACTTTGGCCTTTGTGAGTTTTCATTGAAGGCCATTAAAGCAGGGGTCCCCAATGTCTGGTCCGCAACATGTCAGAAACCGGGCCATGCAAACAAATAAAGACCCATCCTGTTGTGGCCCGCTAGTGGCCTGTGCGGATCGTGGCTAATCCCGACAAAGAGGAGGCTGGTGTGGTGTTGCGCCAGCAGCCTGCGCAGCCAGAGCTCGTGTCGGACAGCAAGGAGGCTGAAGAGGATGTGGTGCCAGAGACAGAGACTCAGCCAGGGCCTTCCGAACCTCCAGAGGCTCCTTCAAGTGGAGAGAGCGAAGTTGCCAAGAGGCAGGAGTGGCTACTCAGGAGGAGGAGGTCTACTCGAGAGTAGGGCTTGAGGATAATTGTCCACTCCCTTAGCCTATTTAAGCCGCACACAGCTAGTGCTTTCTTGCTGGAAACAACTCGTATTTATTATCAGAGTATTTTGGTTTATAGTATCTTGTTTTCTGGGCTGGTTGCCAACCTTTGCCGGTCTTGTTTATTCTTGCTACTTAATAAATTTGATAAGGACTGTTGGTGTGTGTCAATGTCCTCGGAAATCCGGAGCTGGGGCAGAACACATCCATGGGATGGAGGCAGCATGTGAAACCAGGGCCCCCCGGTCCCTGGTGCCCAAAAGCTTGGAGGGGTCTCTGCATTAAAGAAGAGTACAGGTAGTCGTTGACTTATGACTACAGCTGAGTCCAAAATTTCTGTTGCTAAGAGAATTTTGCCCCATTTTATGACATTTTTTGCCGCATTTGTTGTTAAGTGAATCACTGCAGATGTTAAATTAGTAAAATGGTTAAGTGAATCTGATTGTCAGAAGGTTGCAAAAAAGTGATCACATGACCCAGGAATATTGCAATCGTCATAAATAAGAGTCAATTTCCAAGAGACTGAATTTTGATCACGTGACTAATGAGGATGCTACAATGGTTGTAAGAGTGAAAAAATGATCGTACTGTAAGTCACTTTTTTCAGGGCTGTTGTAACTTTGAATGGTCACTAAACAAACTGTTGTTAAATCAAAGACTGGGTTAGGAAGGTGATGTAAGAACCACTGGCCCTTGTAAGACAGCGTAACCGAGCAAAACAAAATAACGACAAAAGAGCAAGTTTCAAATCATAAAAGAATGATTCACAAAATCCGAGAATCAAAACATTTGGCTGTTAAAATCTTGAACATGTTTCAATGGTTGTTCTGTATCACAGAAGCTGGAAGGCCATCCAGCTGGACGGGTAGCAAGGATATAATTACCAGGCCCAATTGTATATTTCCCCAAGAAATTTCATGTCATGCTGCATAAGCCGAGTTATATTTTCCGGGTCCAATTTCCATAAATCAGCATGTTGCATAATTCTCATTCTTCCCCAACTGTTTGCAGGTAATGGCCTTTTTTTTTCTCAGGAGGCTGGCCTGGAGACAAATGACTTTCTGAACCTCCATCAGGGGTGGAGCAAGGGGTTCTCTGCCTGGTTGCTGGGTGGGCGTGGCCATGTGGGTGTGGCTTAGTCAGCCTCCTGAACCACAATGGGGGGCATTTTTC
This sequence comes from Arizona elegans, assembly GCA_022577455.1. NCBI lineage: Eukaryota > Metazoa > Chordata > Lepidosauria > Squamata > Colubridae > Arizona > Arizona elegans. The sequence continues at coordinate 4,925,581 of JAKOOJ010000022.1, read as the reverse complement.
TGCCCTCCCCAGGCTCCTGAGGCTTTTCTTGAGCCTCCAGGAGGGCGAAAACAGCCTCCCCAGGCTCCGGAGGCCAGAAACATTCCTGAACTTCCGGTAGGCCCGTTTTTTGCCCTCCCCGAGCCTCTGCATATGCCCTGCACTTACCTGCATCCAAAACGGGCCCCGTGGGGACTCCTGGGAGGGGTGGGGCGGGGCCAGCCAGGAGTAGGATTTGGGGGTTCTCTGAACTGCACAGAATCTTAGCTAGAGGTTCTCCCAAACCCCTGCGAACCCCCAGCAGCCCACCCCTGCTCCTTGCCCTGACAGGCTCTTTATTAAAATACCACCTCAGTTCCTGACTGACTTATAATTAAACCAAGGGCAAAATGTAAAACTGCAAAATGAGCCTCTCGGGAAGTTCAAACAGTGCAAAGTTTGCAATTAAAAGAAATACAGGCAATCCTCAACTTATAACAGTTTGTTTAGTGACCGTTTGAAGTTAACAACAGCAGTGAAAAAAGTGACTTACGACCGTTTTTCATACTTTATGACCACTGTAGCATCCCCAGGGTCACGTGATCCAAATTCAGAGGCTTGGCCACTGACCCATATTTATGACGGTTGCAGCATCCCAGGGGTTACGTGATCCGTTTTTTTGCAACCTTCTGACAAGCAAAGTCAATGAGGAAGCCAGATTCGCGTAACAACCGTGTTACTCATTTAACAACTGCAGCGGTTCACTTAAAAACCTTGGCAAGAAAAGTCGTAAAATGGGGCAAAACTCCCTTAACACATTTCTCACTTAGCAACCTAAATTTTGGGCTCACTTGTGGTCATGAGTCAAGAACTACCTGTCGTTTAGTGCAGGGAAATCTTTGGTATTCAAAATGTATTGAAAATGAGTGGCGCTGTAGGAATTCAGAAGGGCCCGTAATGCGATCTGGTCTCTGAAATGAAATGCACACAGCTCAGATTTGGTGGACAGAATTTCCAGATTTTGGAAGATAATTCATGACTATTAATGTGAAGCGACTGCAGTTAAATTCTTTAAACTGTCCAGAAGCTGTTGTGGCCCGCCAAGGCCTGCGCGGATTGTGGCTGATCCCGACGAAGAGGCGGCTGGTGTGGTGCTGCGCCAGCAGCCTGTGCAGCCGGCGCTCGAGTCGGACAGCGAGGAGGCTGAAAATGTGCCAGAGGCAAGGATTCAGTTAGGGCCTTCAGAACCTCCAGAAGCTCCTTTAAGTGAAGAGGATGAAGAGGAGGAGTCTCTTCTCAATGCACGAGCACGCAGAGCTGCCAAAAGGCAGGAGTGGCTCCTCAGGAGGAGGTCTCCTCAAGAGTAAGGCTTGGGGCTAATTGGCCATGCCCTTAGCCTATTTTAAAAAGTACACAGCTGGTAACAAGCTGCAGGAAACAACTTTAGTTCACCAACCATCGTGTTGGGATGTCTCTGCAACCTTGCTTCTGGGCTTTCTGCCAACTCCAGTAAAACTCTGACTATCTTATCTGTGGAATTCTGGCAGGCTGTTAAGAACACTTATTAACAGCCGGTATTTGCTAAAACTGCGTTATTTGAGTAAACTAAATTTTGTTCAGAGTTTGTGTGTGCTGTGTTCTTTGGGATCCATAGCTGGAGCAGAACAGGGAGAGAAGCTCCCTGCTACTGAAGGTAGCAAGGAAGAAAAAATGACTTTGTCATCCTTCGGAGAACATAGAAGGCCCGTCTTGTGTTTTTGCGAGATCGCCCTTCATCCTACAGGTGTGGCTGGGAGTTGCGCAATTTGTCATTAACTGGCCAAAAAGTTAGAAACGGTAATAAAACGGCTGCTGTTTCTTTTTCTCAAATTTAGAACTTGCCACATAACACCCGTTGAGGAGACCTTTCTCCTCCCTAAAGACTGTGTGAAGCATTTCCTTGCCACACAAGAGGAAAATAAACAGTCAGGCATGTGCTTTTTTTAAACACACACACAAACAAACACCACACACACATAACTGCTTGCAGAAAATGTTTGCACTGAACACCCACCAGGCGCTGGAGAATATTTTAAACCTGTTGATAAACTTGCATGTGCCAGCAAAGCAGAGGTAGTTTAAAACAATTTATTTTCTTTCTTTTTCTCTTTCGTTTTCTCTTTCTCTCCTCTCTCCCTCCCTCTTTTTTCTTTCTCTCTTTTCTCTTTCTTTTTCTTTCTTTTCTTTCTCTCTCTCCCTCCCTTTTTTCTTTTTCTTTCTTTCCTTTCCCTTCCTCCCTCTCTTTCTCTCTCCCCCTTTCTTTTCTTTCTTTCTCTCCCTCTTTCTTTCTTTCTCTCCCTTTTTGTTTCTTTCTTTCTCTCTCTCTCCCTCTTTCTTTTTTCTCCCTCTTTTTCTTTCTTTCTTTCTTCCTCTCCCTTTTTCTTTCTTTCTTTTTCTCCCTCTTTTTCTTTCTTTCTTTCTTTCTCTCCCTCTTTTTCTTTTCTTTCTTTCTCTCCCTCTTTTTCTTTCTTTCTTCCTCACCCTTTTTCTTTCTTTCTTTCTTTCCCTTTCTTTCTTTTCCTTTCTTTCTTTCTTTCTTCCTCTCCCTTTTTGTTTCTTTCTTTTTCTCCCTTTTTCTTTCTTTCTTTCTTTTGCTCCCTCTTTTTCTTCTTTTTTTTTCTCTCCCTCTTTTTCTTTCTTTCTTTCTTCCTCACCCTCTTTTTCTTTCTTTCTTTCTTTCCTTTTCTTTCTTTCTTTCTTTCTTTCTTTCTTTCTTTCTTTCTTTCTTTCTTTCTTTCTTTCTTTCTTTCTTTCTTTCTTTCTTTCTTTCTTTCTTTCTTTCTTTCTTTCTTTCTTTCTTTCTTTCTTTCTTTCTTTCTTTCTTTCTTTCTTTCTTTCTTTCTTTCTTTCTTTCTTTCTTTCTTTCTTTCACAATCTTTTGAAAGCAAAAGGACTGCATTGGTTAAGTTGAGGTTGAAGAATGTACCAGAATTCCCTCCCCCCATCCCAGGTTCTCCAGTTTAGACCACCAAATAAATTGGGCAGCAACACAACTCCAAAATGCTGGGAGTTTGACCCATTTAAAAGAAAAATAAACAAACACAGAAGACTGAAAGATCTTTATTCAAAGGCATCCATACATATGTGGATGGAAAAAAAATTCAAAACTGTCTGTTTCAACAGAGGGCTATTGAAATATTTTTGGACTACAACTCCCATCCCTTACAGTACAGGTAGTCCTCAATTTACAACAATTCATTTAGTGACTGTTCAAAGTTACAATGGCACTGAAAAAAGTGACTTCTGACCATTTTTCACACCCACACCCACCCACCAAGGGGTGGGTTCGCAACCAGAGGGGCCATTCACTATCCACCTGTGCCTTTACTCCTGAGTCGGCCCCTGTTCCTTAGCTGTTCCCTTCTTCTGGCAGCTCTGAGCATGCGCACATTGGGAACAGGCTCCAGCTGTTCTTCAGCCCACTGATGTCCGACTCTGAAGGCAGCTGATAACTGTCGGACGGCCTTGGTCCCATCTCTGCCTCCGACGCAGAGCCCTCGTCAGAGCCTTCCCCAGACTCCAGAACTGGCCCATGTTCCTCCCTAACCTCTTCACTGTCTGAGGCTGCCTCCAGCTCTGCTGGCAGCTGGCAGGCCACAACAGCTCTGACGAGATGGGTGGCACATAAATTTAATAAGCAAACAAAGATCCCGCCAAGAAGTTCCATACCATCTTCTCGATTGAAATAAAGAACAGCACGGGATGGCTTGGAATCAGTCATTCTTTCTTTGCATCGGCCAGTCTGATCCACTGTATGTGGTCATTATCAGTTGGAGAAAAGTTTCTGAGAAACTCACAAATCAAGTGATCTGCTTCTCTTCCACAACTGCCCAGCCTGTGCCCACTTCCATCCAGCAACCCACTGAAGGCAGTGTAGCTAGACTAGAGGCACAGAGGAATCCCTGCCATTATTTTAGGTTGTCAGCATTACAATATAATATTCTTTGTTGGCCAAGACACACAAGGAATTTGTCTCCGATGCATAATTTTCAGTGTACATACAAACAACAAACAACAAAGTAATAGAATCATAAGATACCACTAGGAGAAAGTAATAGGAAAGATGAGAAGGATAATAGCAATACAGCCCAACTACATGGGTGAAGTCGAGTCGAATTGAATCGAATCGAATCGAATCGAATAGAACTGAACAGAATAACAGAGTTCAAAGGGACTCGTGGTGTGACCAGAACAATCTGGAACTGAACAAACTCAAAACCATAGACTTTAGGAGAAACCCTTCCATACTTCCACCTCTCACAATACTAGACAACACAATATCAACAGTAGAGACCTTCAAATTTCTAGGTTCTACCATATCGCTAGATCTAAAATGGACATCCAACATCAAAAACATCATCAAAAAATGTTCTTTCTGAACCAACTCAGAAAGCTCAAACTGCCCAAGGAGCTGCTGATCCAGTTCTACAGAGGAACTATTGAGTCTGTAATCTGCACCTCTATAACTGTTTGGTTTGGCTCTGCAACCCAAAAGACAGACACAGACTTCAGAGGATAATCAGAACTGCAGAAAAAACAATGGCTACCAACCTGCCTTCCATTGAGGACCTGTATTCTGCACAAGTCAAAAAGAGGGCTGTGAAAATATTTACACACCCCTCACATCCTGGACATAAACTGTTTCAACTCCTACCCTCAAAACGACACTATAGAGCACTGCACTCCAGAACAACTAGACACAAGAACAGTTTTTTCCCGAATGCCATCACTCTGATAAACAAATAATTCCCTCAACACTGTCAAACTATTCACTAAGTCTGCATTACTATTAGTCTTCTCATTGTTCCTATCACCCATCTCCTCCCACTTATGACTCTATGACTGTAACTGTTGCTGTATCCTTACGATTTATATTGATATTGTTTCCTGATTGCTTATTTATTCCCTGTGACTATCATTAAGTGTTGTACCTTATGATTCTTGATGAACGTATATTTTCTTTTATGTGCACTGAGAGCATATGCACCAAGACAAATTCCTTGTGTGTCCAATCACACCTGGCTAATAAAAAATTCTATTCTATTCTATTCTATTCTATTCTATTCTATTCTATTCTATTCTATTCTATTCTATTCTAGTCTAGTCTAGTCTAGTCTAGTCTAGTCTAGTCTAAACCCAGCTCAAGCAGGAGACCCAATACCATTTCTGACTGATAGCTGTCCAATCTCTTCTTGAAAGCTCCAGTGATGAAATTCCCACAACTTCTGAAGGCAACTTCTGTCCCATGGGTTGATTGCTCTCACTGTCAGAAAATTTCTCTTTAATTCCAGATTGAATCTCTCCTTGTTCAGTTTCCATCCGTGATTCCTTGTCTGGCCTCCAGGTGCTTTGGAAAACAGGTTGAAACCCCCCCCCCCTCTTTGTGGCAGCCGCTCAAATATTGGAAGACTGCTATCATGTTTCCCCTGGTCCTTTTCTTCACTAAACTAGCCATGCCCAGTTCCTGCAACCGTTCATCGTATGGTTAAGTCTCCAGTTCCCTAATCATCCTGGTTGCTCTCTGCACTTTTTCCAGAGTCTGCACATCTTTTTTATAGTGTGATGACCAAAACTGGGTGTAATATTCTCGGTGTGGTCTTATTATGGCTTTATAGAGTGGTATTAGTACCTCACTTGATTTGACTGTATCCCTCTGTTAATGCAATTTAGGATTGTATTCGCTTTTTTGTCCACTAAGACTCCAAGATCCCTCTTACAATTACTCCTATTAAGCCTGGTTTCACCCAGTTCATATGTGTACATTTGGTTTTTCTTGTCTAAGTGTAAGACCTTACTTTTCTCTACATTAAATTTCATTTTGTTAGATAGTGTTCAAGTCTGTCAAGATCCATCTGGATCTTGAACCTATCATCTAGGGCAGTGATGGCTAACCTTTTTGCCATCGCGTGCCAAAAGTGGGGGCAGAGCTTCCCACCGGAAGTTGGCAAAGGGTCCGTTTCCGGCCTCCGGGGGGTGGGGAAGGCCGTTTTCGCCCTCCCCAGGCTCCTAGAGAAGCTCAGGAGCCTGAGGAGAGCAAAAAATGGGCCTTCCAGTCCCACCGGAAGTTGGCAAACGAGCCTCTCTAGGAGCCTGGGGAGGGTGAAAACGGCCTCCTGCCCCCCCAGGCCTTCTGGAGGCAGGAAACAGCCTGTTTCCCTATTTCTGGTGGGCCCAGAAGGCCCGAAAATCAGCTGACCTTGCATGCCCACCAATATGGCTCCGTGTGCCACCTGTGGCACACATGCCATAGGTTCGCCATCACGGATCTAGGGCACAGGCTCCCAGAGACGTACTGGTTCTGCCCGAGTTTTGCTCAGCCCTTGGGGCTCTGCGAGTTCTCCTGGCAGCAGCTCTCCGTCTCCTCAATTTCATTTCTGCCAAATTAAAGCTAAGTGCTCGGTTCCCTAACCATGAATGTCGTAATTAAGATAAACCAGAGACAAAAGGAGGTACCATCCAGGGCTGCCAAAACCAAAGTCACCACTGCTTAACTCAAAAGTGATTAACGGGGACTTTGATAAGAAGGAGCCCAGTTGCCTCCAGATGTTTCCAATAAATGCAACGTTTCCCCTCTCCCCAGTTCAGGCTAATTAAAACCACCCCTTTTCCCATCCTGGCAGCAGTTTGAGAATTGCTGGTTGTCCTCACTTGTGGTTATTTCTTGGCTAGGAGGAATTGGGAACTCATAACTAGCAGTTCTGGTAACTATTGGATGAGGGTGGACTTTTATAAAGGACACCCGTTTTTTTTTTTTGTTTTTTTTTTTGTTTTGTTATTCATTGATTTGATGAAAAGGCATGGCCATTCCAAAAAAAAAAAAAAAATCAGTTCAAAAATAAGCACTCTGCAGGTTGCTGATACAGCCAGAAATTGGTCTTTGCTCAAAATGTGAACTATTTAAATCTGTTAAAACGCCAGTTAGGGCGGTACCGCCAGGAGTGAAATCCAGCAGCTTCTGACAGCTTCTGGAGAACCGGTAGTGGAAATTTTGAACAGTTCGGAGAACCGGGAGCGGAAAGTTTGAGTAGTGCAGAGAACTGGCAAATACACCTCTGGCTGACCCCCGAGTGGGGTGGGAATGGAGATTTTGCAATATCCTTCCCCCAGGAGTGGGGAGGGAATGGGGATTTTGCAGTATCCTTCCCCTGCCACACCCACCAAGCCACACCATGCCCACCAAGCCACGCCCACAGAACTGATAGTAAAAAAATTTGGATTTCCCCACTGGGTACCACCCAATTTTAAGCTTACTTTAACCTGAATTATGATTCACCAATGAATTCCCCCCCATAACCAGGTTGCTGGAGAAATACAAGCCACATGAATATCTAGAAACTGTGATTTCTAATTAGCCACAATTGTATTAAAATCCCATCTATGTTTTGTAGAAACAAGCCCGTACTGAAAAGAACAGGATTAATTTGGAAACCCAGCCTAAGCAGTGATTTAATTGTAATGTCAAAACTGAGCCAGTACCATGTTTTCCCGAAAATAAGACCCTGTCTTATATTTTTTTGAACCTTGAAATAAGTGCTTGGCCTTATTGCCATGTGCTCAAAAGCCCGATTGGGCTTGTTATCAGGGGATTTCTTATTTTGGGAGAAACAGGATAGTTTAGTTTTAATGAAGAGCCAAATGATTGCAGTTACCTAATTTAAGTCTGTAATAATTATTATTATATAAAGAGAAAAGTTTGTTATATAATGAACTGTTTGATGGCAAACAGGTAGCAGTCCTTTCTTTACTGTTCTCTTTCCTCCTTCCTGTTTCCTGTTTCCAGGTATATAGTCTTTAACTTTATCGTCAATGGCATTAAAATCCCCCGGTAAACAGACATGTGGATAATCATATTCTTTTTTTTTTTTTTTTTAAATTTGATTTATATGCCGCCCTTCTCCGGAGACTCAGGGCGGCTTACAATGCATTAAGCAATAGCCTTCATTCTTTTGTATAATTTATACAAAGTCAGCTTATTGCCCCCACAAACTGGGTCCTCATTTCACCTACCTTAGAAAGGATGGAAGGCTGAGTCAACCTTGAGCCTTGGAGAGATTCGAACCAGCAGAAATTTCAGGCAGCTGTGTTAATGACAGGGTGCACCAAACCACTGTACTATCAAGGTTTTTTATATTCTATCAGTTTATTATTGAGACTTTGGAAAAAAATCCTTTCTGGTTCCTGTTAGGTGCATAGATACAAACCAATAAACATTTTTGTGACAAATTTTTACTTCGATCATTAATAATCTCCCTTTTTCGTCTGCAAAGATTAGTCTGGAATTTATATGATTTTGAACATAAATTGCTACGCCTCTTTTTTTTGTTTCCGCCAAAGATGTATATAAATTACCCAATTTAGTACAATTCAATAAGTGTAAATGATCTCTTTTCACATGCACTTCCTGAAGACATATTATGTTCAGACCTGCTTTTACCAATTTGTTAAAGTTCTTTTTTCTCTTATTCGGACCATTCAGCCCATTAATATTAACTGACCTCAAACGGATCTCCTCCCCCATCCCTTCTCCCTTCTGCTACCCCTACTTGCCCTCTACCTGGAGTTTCTTCCTTGTTTGTCTTTCTCTCTGACTCGGTCCTTCGGCTCCTACCTCTACCTGTACCCTAAAGCAACACAACATTGATCTCTCTCTCACACACACATACACACACACAATAAGAATCTAACCCTCAAGGTAGACCAAATATTTGTTGACCCAGAAAATCAGGCTAGGAAAAGAGGCTAGGATACAAATTGTGGAACACACAAATTTGTATCACTTCCCAGTCATTTCAGCCCATCTAAATAAGATCTAGTAGGAAAATCATCCTTCAATTCTCATCCTTAAGGAAGGATTGCCATCAGGAGTCAGGGAGCAGCAGAATAACAGGATTGGAAGGGACCTTGGAGGTCTTCTAGTCCAACCCCCGCTTAGGCTGGAGACCCTATACCATTTCAGGCAAATGGTTGTCTAGTCTCTTCTTAAAAACCTTCAGTGTTGGAGAACCCAAAATTTCTGGAGGAAAGTCATTCCACTGATTAATTGTTCTCACTGTCAGGAATTTTCATCGTTCATCATCATCGTTCCCACCACCCATCTCCTTCCACTTATGAATGTATGACTGTAATTTTGCTGCTTGGATCCTTACAATTTATATTGATATTGTTTCCTGATTGCTTATTTGTACCCTATGACTATCATTAAGTGTTGTAATTTATGATTCTTGACGAAAGTATCTTTTTTTAATATATATACTGAGAGCGTATGCACCAAGACAAATTCCTTGTGTGTCCAATCACACTTGGCCAATAAAGAATTCTATTCTATTCTATTCTATTCTATTCTATTCTATTCTATTCTATTCTACTCCCTATTCCAATCCCTATTCCATTCCATTCCCTATGCTATGCTATGCTATGCTATGCTATGCTATTCTATTCCATTCCATTCTATTCCATTCCCTATTCTATTCTATTCCATTCCTCATTCTATTCTATTCTATTCTATTCTATTCTATTCTATTCTATTCTATTCTATTTCTCCATAGTTCCCTAGTCACAAATGCCACATTTGATGACTTGATCTCTGAAGTTGTTATGTTAACTCAACAGAAAGATACCGTATTTTACGTAGCATTTAAAAACTAGCAGATTCTGATAATTCCTGCTGCATTCACAAGTCAATCCAAGACATCATTTGATAAAGCTTCAGTTTCCAACTCCTAAACCGTCATGGTTTTATCTTGGCAGTAGATTCTATTGCACACCTCAACTAGTTTCTGAGAATCTGCCACCGAATAAGCCAATTCCAGAATAAAGGGGGAAAGTTAGCGACAGTTATGATGACCTAAAAGCAGGGGTGAAATCCAGCAGGTTCTGGAGAACCGGTAGCGGAAATTTTGAGCAGTTTGCAGAACCGGCAAATACCACCTCTGGCTGGCCTCAGAGTGGGGTGGGAATGGGGATTTTGCAGTATCCTTCCCCTGGAGTGGGGTGGGAATGGGGATTTTGCAGTATCCTTCCCCTGGAGTGGGGTGGGAATGGGGATTTTGCAATATCCTTTCCCCTGGAGTGGAGTGGGATGGGAATGGAGATTTTGCAGTATCCTTCCCCCAGGAGTGGGGAGGGAATGGGGATTTTGCAGTATCCTTCCCCTGGAGTGGGGTGGGAATGGAGATTTTGCAGTATCCTTCCCTGTCATGCCCACCAAGCCACGCCCACCAAGCCATGCCCACAGAACTGGTAGTAAAAAAAATGTGGATTTCACCACTGCCTGAAAGGATTCCTATCCATCCCCTATTAGTAAAAAGGGATAGAAATGACACAGATACTACTGGCTATGGTGTAAAGGAAGCCGCAAGGCAGTTGGAAGTTGAATACAAGAGGCAGCTTGGGAGGCAAAATTAATGTCCCCATTTCTATCCACAAGTCTTTATTCCAATACTCTCCATTCAGCCAAAACAGTTTACCAAATGTATTCTGTTTTAAGGAAGACACAATATTTCTTAAGAAATAAAAGCAGGGGGAAAAATATAAACTTGTCCTCTGCCATTTAGAATTATTCCCCTCTTTCTGTTTAGTTTCAAAGTAGAACCAGATGCCAGAAACCCAAAACAGTTCTTATATAAAATAAAAGAGGTGTATTATTTCTAAACTGTTTCCTCTCTGCATAACAAGCCCAGAAGGCAGGGCTGGGTTCTCCCAGCTCCAATTTAAGGGGCGGCTTCGCACACACACACACACACAAAAGCCATAAATAAATCAACAAACAGCAAATAAATGCATAATCTGGATTAAGGCAGAAACCCCAGCTGTTCTCTGAGAAGCTCTATCTCCGGCAATGGTAATCCAAATAGGGTGTCTCGGAAAGCTACTGCAGATTCAATCTTATGGTCCTTCTCCCAAAAGTATTTGAAAGTTCTGGTTAACATCAGGAAAAAACTGGAGAGTCAAATTAAACATATACTTGAATTTAGGCTAGGCTGCAGATTAAAACCACCAAAGACGTTGATAACATCTTGAAGTTTATTAGATTTATGATGACAAAGAACAATTAAAGCCCATCATCACAAGTCTCAAAGTAAGTCCTTCTAACTAACATGGCGGGTGAGGCCATGACTGAATCCACACGCAAAACACATGTTTTACTGTGGTTTTCGTGCCCGGCTGCAAATGCAGCAAAGAAGTTGAAAATGCCCATCAATAGGAAGAGAAGAAGATTGGCAGCCTCTGAAGGAGAGAACGGGTGAAAATGCCACAGCTCCTCCCAATTCACCCTGAATGCCAACACTCAAATGCATACCAATTTCTCCAGTGGTTTATTATTTGTGATCAATTCCCCCATGGCCTTCGGAAAGTCGTTTCTGCATTAAATGGATTCGATCCAGCTTGGGAACAGCAGGGTTTTCTTCTTCTCAAATTGCACAGCAAAAATGAAAAACAGGAAGGTGAAGGAGAAGAAATTTTCCTCTGCACCCCCCAACGAGTAGTTGACGGTTGCAGGATTTGGGTTTGGCTACTCTAGAGAAAAGAAAAACTAGGGGGGACACAATAGTAGTCTTCCAGTATTTGAAGGGCTGCCACAAAGAAGAGGGGGCCAACTTATTCTCCAAAGTACCAGAAGGCAAGACAAGAAACAATGTATGGAAAGTCATCAAGGAGGGAAGCAACCTGGAATTAAAGAGAAACTTCCTAACAGTGGGAACAATCAACCAGTGGAACAGAAGTTGCCTTCAGAAGTTGTGGGTGCTTCACCGCTGGAGGTTTTTAAGAACTGGACAGTCATTTTTCTGAAATGGTATAGAATCTCCTGCTTGAGTAGCAGGGGGCTGGACTAGAAGTCCTCCAAGATCCCTTCCAGCTCTATTCTGGTTCAATAAATCAATCTTATTGTGTGTTGGACTTCATCTCCAAGGACTTCTATTTGCAGACTTTCTCGACCGTCGTACAAGAGAGGCCGCCGTTGAGTTCCAGGGGCTATGATGAAGATGGGTCTCAAGCTGCAGTAGCCAGAAGAGCAGGGGTGAAATGCTCCCGGTTCGGACCAGATCGCTCGATCCAGTAGCAATGGAGGCGGGTGGTTAGGAGAACCAGTAGCAAAAATACCTGCTCCCCCCCATTGCCCAGCTGAGCGGCGCAATCATCAGAGGCTTTTTTTTTTTTATTTTTAAAAGCATTTTTTCTACAACCTCTTTGGCCGAAAAAATGCTTTTAAAAGTAAAAAAAAAAAAAAGCCTCTGATGATCGCACGGCTTAGCTGGGATCATCAGAGGCTTTTCAAAGCATTTGTTCTACAACCTCTTCGGCCGAAGAGGTTATAGAAAAAATGTTTTTAAAGAGAAAAAAAGCCTCTGCCAATCAGGCAAATCAGCTGGGATCGTCAGAGGCTTTAAAAAAAAAAAGCTTCTGCCGATCAGGCAAGTCAGCTGGGATCGTCAGAGGCTTTAAAAAAAAAAAAAAGCTTCTGCCGATCAGGCAAGTCAGCTGGGATCGTCAGAGGCTTTAAAAGCATTTTTTTACAACCTCTTCAGCCAAAGAGGTTGTAGAAAAAATGGTTTTAAAAGTTTTTTTTAAAAAAAGTTGGCCACTCCCAGTCATATTAACCCCCACCACCACCAAGCCACGCCCACAGAACCGGTAGTAACAAATTTTACATTTTACCACTGATGAAATCCCAGGACACTGCGACCATCCTAAATAGGAGTCACTTGACAAGCATTTGAATTTTGATCCTGTGACCATGGGGATGCTGCAATGGTTGTAAGTGTGAAAAACGATCCTAAGCCACTTTTTTCAGTGATGATTTTATCAGGTTCACATGATACGCCAGTTGCTCCCCTTTCTGAGTCAGGATTCCTTATGCACAGTCACTCATGCTCTCGTCACTTCTCGCCTGGACTACGCTAACGCTCTCTACATGGGGCTCCCCTTGAGGAGCACCCGGAGGCTCCAACTGGTCCAGAATGCAGCCACGCAGGTGATCACGGGAGCGACATGGCGCTCCCATATAACACCTCTCCTGCGCGAGCTGCATTGGCTCCCGGTGGTCTTCCCAGTGCACTTCAAGGTGTTGGTTCTCACCTTTAAAGCGCTCCATGGCTTAGGGCCAGGGTGTTTACGAGACCGCCTTCTGCTACCGATAACCTCCCACCGGCCAATACGCTCTCACAGAGAGGGCCTCCTCAGGGTGCCGTTGGTCAAGCAATGTCGGCTGGTGGCCCCCAGGGGGAGAGTCTTCTCTGTGGGAGCACCCGCCCTCTGGAACGAGCTACCTCCAGGAATACGGCTGATCCCGGATCTCCGCACTTTCCATAAGGCCCTGAAGATGTTTTTATTTCAGCAAGCCGGCCTGGCCTGAATAGGTTTTATGGGTTAGTTTTTTAATTGTATAGCTTGGGGTTTTAAATTGGGACGCCGATTAATTTAATTTAATTTTAGTTATCTTAACTTTTATATTGTATGTTATTTTAATTTTCGGCTGTTCACCGCCCTGAGTCCCTTCGGGGAGAAGGGCAGGATATAAATTCAATAAATAAATAAATAAATGATGTAACTTCAAATGGTCACTAAATGAACTGTTGTAAGTTGAGCACTACCTGTATTTTTTCAGGCATGCCTACTTCACCGGGTTGTTGTGTCCAAATAAAATTAAAGGTAACATACACTCCCCACATATGAGTGGTACAGTGGCCTAGAGGTGGAACTCTCGCCTCACAATCAGGAGGCTGTGAGTTCGATCCTAGATAGAGGCAGATATTTCTCTCTCTGGGCACACTGAGAATGTATCTGCTGAACAAAACTCCGCATTGGCGACAGGAAGGGAATCCGGCCAGTAAACACTCAACTCCATTCAGTTGCCCAGACTCCATCCTGCAAAGGATTATGGGGTCATTAAAAGAAGATGATACACTCCCCATATATACTGCCTTGAGCCCTTTAGAGGAAAGCAAGGTGTAAATAATAACTCAGACTATAAAAGCAATTCTGTAAATAAATGATCCAGAAATAAATACATGGATTTAAATTAAATTCAAAAACACGGAGAAAGTTCACCATTTTCTTCCTTTGAGCCTCGCTCATCTCCAACTGATCTTTAAGTTGTTTAATCGGTTCTCATTAAGAGTTTATGGAGAGTCTCTTAGATGCCACCCGAAGATCCTCTCCATATAGCTCCTCTGAAAGCAAGAAGGGACATCTCTGGTGGCATGGGAGATAAAAAGAGGAACATCTCACAGATGGGGCCTTCTACAAGGAAAGGAAGAGGAGAGCGTGAGAGCAAGCAAAGCCCGAGGGAGGGATATCCTGCCCCCCCAATCTCTCTCTTCCGTTCTGCCCTTAGGTTAAGTCATGTGCAGTTCCTGCTCCAAAGCAGGGGGGGGGGGTCGTCCCTTAGACACAAAGACCCTTCTTCTGCCACAGAGAGAATCTGCTCCGTGACTAATGCGCTTGGTGGCTGCAATGATTGGAGATCATCTCATGATCTTGTGACATCGGCTTATTTGCAGGCACGTCTTTCCCCTCCTTCCTGGCACAGGCAGGAAGGCAGGCTGGCATTGGCTCATTACTCCCTGGGGCGTCCATTCGCACAGGCATCCAGGCAGAATAACTCAGGTGCAGATTTTTTTTTTTTAAACTGCAGGTTAAAGCCAAGCGCTTCCCTTCTTGGGACTTTGACGGGACTTTTGCATTTTTATTTTTATTTTTAATATGCAGTGCCCCATTCAAGACACCCTATCAAAGGCATCCTCCTTAGCAAGATCATGCTCAGAATAAAGCCAATCCTTCGTCACATCTGTCCTAGCATTTTTCCCCAAGGAGAGAAAGCTGGGTGCTTTCTCACCTCCCCCCATTTTCCAATAGCCAGAGATTTTTATTTATTTATTTATTTGTTTATTTATTTATTAGTTCGATTTATATATGCCGTCCTTCTCCGGAGACTCAGGGCGGCTTACAATGCATTAAGCAATAGCCTTCATACTTTTCTATATATCTGCTTAGTAGGGCTTTTTGCCCCCCCCCCCCCCGAGCGGTGTTCTATTTTATACAAAGTCAGTTTATTGCCCCCACAATCCAGGTCCTCATTTTACCTACCTCGAAAGGATGGAAGGCTGAGTCAACCTTGAGCCTGGTGAGAATTGAACTCGCAGTAATTGCAGGCAGCTGGCAGCTAAGTACTACTTTAACAGCAGCAGTTTAGTCCACTGCGCCACCAAGGCTCTTAGTGCCTTGGTGCCTTAGTCCCAAAGGTGCTTTTTCAGGAGGCAACTGGACTTTCTGGTTTTTTCTTTTGAGGACGTTTCGCTTCTCATCCAAGAAACTTCTTCAACTCTGACAAGATGGTGGGGTATGGAAGGGTTTATATTCCTTGCAGACAGCTGGTCATTTGCATCCTTTTAGAGGGTCCTTGAAGCACTTGGAGGTTTACCTGTGTCCTCAGGGATACCTGAGTGGTGCTCCTGGTTCCTGTAGTCTGCAATTTTTTTCTCTCTGGAAAAAATTCCTACTCCCACACTACTCAAAGGGTGTTCATCCCAAATTGCATAGCTAAAAGTCAGTAGAGATTCTCAGTCATCCAGGTCATGATTGTCCCAAAGGTGCTTTTTTCAAGAGGCAACTTGACTTTTTGGTTATTCTTTGAAGATGTTTCACTTCTCATCCAAGAAGCTTCTTCAATTCTGACAGGATACTGAGGAATGGAAGGATTTATATTCCTTGCAGACAGCTGGTTGTTTGGGACAACCATTTGGGACAATTCAGCTCATGGGACAACCATGACCTGAGAATCTCTACAGATTTTTAGCTACACAATTTGGGATGAACACCCTTGGATGGCGTGGGAATAAGGAATGGATTTCCAGATAGAAAAAATTGCAGACTACAAATACCAGGAGCACCATTCAGGTGATCCTGTGGATAAAGGTAAACCTCCAAGTGCTTCAAGGAACCTCTAAAAGGATGCAAATGACCAGCTGCCTGCAAGGAACATAAATCCTTCCATTCCCCACCATCCTATCAGAGCTAAAGAAGCTTCTCGGATGAGAAGCGAAACATCTTCAAAAGAAAAAACAAGAAAGTCCAGTTGCCTCCTGAAAAAGGACCTTTGGGACAACCGTGAGCTGGATGACGGAGAATCTCTACAGACTTTTAGCCAGAGATTAGGTTGAGGGAGCAAATAGTTCAAAGAACAAAGATTGTGCCCAGATAGCAAGCTCATTCGTGATTTATTTACTTACTTCAGTGTTTTCTCAGCCTTGGTGGTGACTTTAAGATGTCTTGCTCAGTTGGCTGGGGAATTCTGGGAGTGGAAGCCCAGACAAGCCCAGAGGCCAAGGCTAAGAAACACAAAATTACTTAATTCAACTAGCTCAATTTTCTGCAATCACAAGCCACAGCAAACCACAAATGAACCACAGAGGATGGCCAAGAAGCTGTCTGGATAGATAATGTTTGCACTCTTAAAGTCTGCTTCACTGCTAGAATTCGTGCTCTGAATAACTCCGTGTGTCTTCTCCGGCTGGGATTCAAAATGTCTATTCAATGTTGATTCTGTTTATCTTCCGTGATGCTTTTCTACCCTGCCACTTTGGTTCACTATCATCAGCAGTACCATGGCTCTCATAACATCTGGCCTTGGACACAACTGCATCACAACGGTCAAAGACACACGTAATTTGATGAATGTCTCAGGAAAGGAAAGAAGAATTCTCATTCTCATAACCAATCCAATTAGATGGATTCGCCCCAGGCGCCTGATGGATCCTGAGAGGTTCTAGATGGAGCTTGGGCCATTTCCTGAGGTTCTAGCACATGACTCGGCCGAGGAGCTGGTAGCTGCCTGGGATCGGGCGGCTGGTGAGGCCTTGGACCGAGTCGTGCCTTTGCGGCCTCTGACCCGGTGCCGATCCTGCGCGGCTCCTTGGTTCACTGAGGAGCTGAGGGAAATGAAGTGCCGGAAAAGACGCCTGAAGAGCGGTTGGAGGGCCAGTCTCGCTGAATCTGATTGAACACGGGTAAGGTCGCATATTAAGGCCTACCTAGTGGCGATAAAGACGGCAAAGTTTAATTACTTTTCCGCCTCTATTGCATCATCAGGGAATCGTCCGGCCGCCCTGTTCAGGGTTACCCACTCCCTGCTTCATCCGGGAGTGCGGGAGGATCCCTTGGAAGGCAGGGCGGAGGATTTCGGACAATACCTGTATGATAAAATCGCTCAGATCCGGGGGGATTTGGATTCTGACTGGGTAGATCAGGGCAGGGTGACGAGGAATAGTCTTGAGAATGTTATCTGGGAGGAGTTTGATGCTGTGACTCCTGATGATGTGGACAGGATTTTGGGGAGACTTAGTGCGGCCACATGTTTACTGGACCCGTGTCCCTCCTGGTTGGTACTGGCTTCCCGGGAGGTTACACGAGGCTGGCTCCAGGGTGTTATCAACGCTTCGTTGAGTGAGGGTTACTTCCCCACCGCCTTGAAAGAGGCGGTGGTGAGGCCTCTCCTCAAGAAGCCGAACTGGATCCAGCAATATTGGCCAACTATCGTCCTGTCTCCAACCTTCGCTTTATGGCGAAGGTTGTTGAGAGTGTGGTCGCACGACAGTTTCCGCAATTCCTGGAGGAAACATCTTATCTAGATCTGTTCCAGTCGGGTTTCAGGTCTGGGCACAGCACGGAAACGGCATTGGTCGCGTTGGTGGATGATCTCTGGAGGGCTCGGGTCAGGGGTTGTTCCTCTGTTCTGGTCCTATTAGACCTCTCAGCGGCTTTTGATACCATCGACCATGGTATCATGCTGCACCGGCTGGAAGAGTTGGGGGTGGGAGGCACCATGTTGCGGTGGTTCTCCTCCTTTCTCTCCGACCGGTCGCAGTATGTGTTGGCAGGGGGGCAGAGGTCGACCTCGAGGCCTCTCATTTGTGGAGTGCCGCAGGGATCGGTCCTCTCGCCCCTTCTGTTCAACATTTATGTGAAGCCGCTGGGTGAGATCATCCGTGGCTTTGGGGTGAGATACCACCAGTACGCTGATGACACCCAGCTGTACATCTCCACCCCAGGCCACCCCAACGATGCCCTTGAAGTGATGTCCCAGTGCCTGGAGGCTATACGGGTCTGGATGGGGAGGAACAGGCTCAAGCTCAACCCTTCCAAGACTGAGTGGCTGTGGCTCCCGGCATCCCGATATAGTCAGTTGACTCCATCACTGACTATTGGGGGTGAGTCATTGGCCCCCACAGAGAGGGCTCGCAATCTGGGAGTCCTCCTGGATACGCAGCTGTCCTTGGAGGAACATCTGACAGCTGTAACCAGGGGGACCTTTTGTCAGGTTCGCCTAATTCGCCAGTTTTTTTTTCTTGATTCTTGATCGGGATTCCCTGTGCACAGTCACTCACGCCCTCGTCACCTCTCGCCTTGACTACTGCAATGCTCTCTACATGGGGCTCCCCTTGAGGAACACCTGGAGGCTCCAGCTGGTCCAGAACGCAGCAGCGCGGGTAGTGACGGGAGCAGCATGGCGCTCCCATGTAACACCGCTTCTGCGCGAGCTGCACTGGCTCCCGGTGGTCTTCCAGGTGCGCTTCAAGGTGCTGGTTATCACCTTCAAAGCGCTCCATGGCATAGGGCCTAGCTATCTTCGAGACCGCCTGCTGCCACCGACGACCTCCCATCGACCCGTGCGCTCCCACAGAGAGGGCCTCCTCGGGGTGCCATCAGCCAAACAGTGTAGGCTGGTGACCCCCAGGGGGAGAGCCTTCTCTGTGGGGGCACCTACCCTCTGGAATCAGCTCCCCCCAGAGATAAGGAGAATCCAGGACCTCAGTGCCTTCCGTCGTGCCCTTAAAACCCATTTATTTAAACAAGCCGGGCTGGCTTAAGATGAAATTTTTAACTGTTTTAAATGTTTTAAACATTTTAATTGGTAATGAGTTTTAATTGGGCCAAATTTATAAATCTTTTAATTGTTTTTTTAATATTTGTCTTGCATGTTTTTTTAATTCTGGCTGTACACCGCCCTGAGTCCTCAGGGAGAAGGGCGGTATAGAAATTCAATAATAAATAAATAAATAAATAAATTGAATAAAGAAGCGGAAATAGCATGATAGCAATGGCACTTAGACTTATATGCCGCTTCACAGTGCTTTTACAGCTCTCTCTAAGCGGTTTACAGAGTCAGCCTCTTGCTCCCAACAATCTGAGTCCTCATTTTACCTACCTCGGAAGGACGGAAGGCTGAGCCAACCCCGAGCCAATCGGTCAGGATCAAACTCCTGGCAGTGGGCAGTTAGCCTGCAATACTGCATTCTAACCACTGGGAAGGAAGGGAGGGAGGGAGGGAGGGAGGGAGGGAGGGAGGGAGGGAGGGAAGCAGGGAGGAATAGTACTTATGAGTTATATACCGCTTCACTGTGCTTTACAGCCCTCTCTAAATGGTTTACAGAGTCAGCCTCTTGCCCCCCAACACATTTTCTGTAAGCTCGCTAATGAGTAGCATGCTGTAGTGGGTGAAGAGTAATGGATGCGAGGCTGAACACTGAAGTGTCAAAGGCTTGGCAGGCAACACCAACCAAAAGAAGAGTCCCCTTTACAAGATTTGCTGAAAAGGCATGGAATTGGATTGCAGAAGTCTCAGCAACCGGGTCACGTTCACCTTATAACCCAACACATCTCTCAGTTTGTTCAGCAGGTGCCTTTTTTCCAACGGTAGGAATGGATTCTCTGAGTCTGCACCAGGCAGCTAATCCTCTCCCTGATAGCCGAGGAATGTGCAGGTGGCCAGGATGGGAACAATCTTTTCTGACCCAGCTCCCCAAACACGACAAACCCTCTGAAGTGAACTCAAAAGATGCCTTTATTAGGAATGCTGGCAGCCCTGGCAAAAAGTTTCTCTCTCACTGTAGGCTAACAAGTCCGTCCAGCCGGAAGATGAATAGTTGTCTGCCACATCTATTCATCTCTGCCCCCTGCCTTTTTTCCCCAGAGCTAGGGTGGGGCTTCGATAGCAGTGGTAGCTCTTCCGTCTCGAGGACCAGCCCATAGATTTCCACTGCTCTCCTCTCCTCTGCCTTCTGCGCATCCACACGTCAGGCACTGTTCCTCCTCTTCCTCATCAGCCACCTCCAGGCCTGGGGGCTGTTGACTCGCCATCTGAGGGCTGACAGAAGGCCCAGACTCCGCCTCTGTCTCTCTCTCTCACTGCCAACTCCATTCCCTCTTCCGCCTCGGAGATCTCAGGATGCTGATCCTGACTCCCACGCCTCCTCCTCCTCTGATTCGGCTGCTGGAGGGGCCGGCGGCTGACAGGCCACAACAGTATCTTTACTTTAAGGAACCGGAGATTTGTTTTTATTAATTTATTTCTATACCGCCCTTCTCCCGAAGGACTCAGGGCGGTGTACAGCCTAATTAAAAGCACAAAGACAGACAAAATTTAAAAATAATTTAAAATTAGTAAATAATTGGCTCAATTATAAAACCCCCAAATTTAAAATCCCATATTTAAAACCAATTAAAATCTTTACATTGGTATCCCGGCCTGGCAGAACAACAAGGTTTTGAGGGCACAGCGAAATACACGGAGATCGGAGATCTTACGTATTTCCGGGGGCAGTTCATCATTGATTTTGCTTTTTGAGAACTTTGTAGTAAAATTCTTCCGCTTTTTCAACAGTATTTAGCTGATATCTTTCTCCTTGATATCTCAATATTATTCCAACTGGAACGTCCCATCTGAATGAGATGTTTTGTTTCTTTAGCTCAGTCACCAAAAATCCAAATTTCTTTCTATCTTTTAACATCTTAGGCGGCAACTCTTTATATATCCAAATCTTTCTTCCATACAATTGTAGAGTAGAATTAAAGGATTTTTGCACAATATCATTTCTTATTTCTTTATCTGTGAAGTAAATCACCACATCTCTAGGCAATTGCCTTTGCTTTGCAATCCAAGAATTTACTCTATAGGCCTTGTCAATCTTACAAGATACCTCCTCAGGATGAACCTTTAAAATCCCGGCCAGAACTTGAGCAGATATTTTTCTTAAATCATCTCTATTATTTTCCTGTAACCCTCTCATTCTAACTGCAAATTCTGTGAGCCTGTATTGCATCATTGTAACTTCTTTTTCAATCCCTTGCTTTATATCTTCTGCATTGTAAGTCTCGTGACCAGCTTCCTTTTTAGACTTTTCTTCTAAACTATTGTCTTGAATATTTATCAAATCATTTTCAATACTTTGTATTTTATTGTCCATATTATAAATCTTATCATCAACTTCCTCCATTTTAGACTCTAATAACTTGATATTTGTATCCATCTTTATAACAATTTCTGAAAAAGCATTAGTCACTGTTACAATCTTTCGTTGCAGATTATCATACTTTAGTTGTGTCATTTCTTTAATTTTCTGCCTAAATTTTTCAAGTTTCTGGTTCACAGTCTCGTGATATCTTGCCATTTCCTCCAAGACAAATTCTTTTAAATTAAAGCCATTCTGCTGAGTCTGTAAGCTCAGAACTTGTTCACATAATTGTAAATGGGGGAACACAGCCCTCACTGCTTGTTTGTCAGGCTTTATTAGTTTTAACGCCATCCTGCCACACAAACAAACTCTTTTTAAAGAAAGAAAACTTTTCCCCAAGGAAGATCAAGTACAAATCTCCAAGAAAAAAGAAACTTAAAATAGATATTTTTCTTCTAGATTCTAGCCAGCACTGTATATTCCGCTACTTTGTAGCTTGTTACGGAAGGACTTTCGCTTTCGGCTTTCTTCTTCTTCTCAAGCCTCAGCAGTCGCCATTTTAAACTTTTTTTTTTCCTTGTAAAATCATTAAAAATACTTGCGATTTAGGGTCCCAAGTCCAAATCTCGTCCTCTTTAATTAAATCATCTGTTAATTTTGTTGATTGGTCCAGTCCCAGCGCCTGGCTCTGCAAAAAGGCAGAGTTCTCCCGAAGCCCGGAGCAGCGGCGAGCGGAAATAGGGAGCCACAACCTGCTCGTCCCCAAGAGTAAAAAAAGAACTCTGGGGACTTCACAGAGGGCTCTACCTGCCCTCGCCTGCTCTGTCTCACATTTCCTTCAAATGGAGTTTTTTGAGCCACCTTTCAGATGTAAAGGCGGCTCTTTACAGGCAACGGGGCTGGTGGTCACAGAGGACCGTCTGGCGGCAACGGAAGCCAGACCGGAAGCCCGGTGTTATTTCTTCCCAAGAGGAGAGAGCCCGGATATTTGCAGCTAGCCGCAGTGCTTCACAACGTTAAAACAAGCTCAGAAGCACCACTGGAAAATAATGAAAAGAAGTTCTCAAAAGATTGAGAATCTGGTAGCAGGAAGGAAGTGTCTCTTTCACAGATGAGGAATGGAACACCGAAAGCCAGATTTTGGCAGAGCATTAATTAAAACACATCAGAGATGGCTTCTCTTCCAGGAACTGGGGAAAAAACACCACTGTCAAAGCACAACTCAGTTTTGGGTGTGTTAGAACATCTTAGAACTCTCAACCATTCCACTGGTCTTGAATTGAATTCCATGAACATCAGACTCAGAATAGACTGGAAGGGACCTTGGAGGTCTTCTAGTCTAGCCTACTATTCAAGCAGAAGATCCTACACCATTTCAGACAAGTGATTGTCCAGTTTCTTCCTAAAAAGCACCCATAACTTCTGAAGGGAAGCTGTCCCACTGGTTAATTGTCCTCACTTTTCAATTCCAGGTTGCTTCTCTCCTTCATTAGTTCCCCTCCATTGTTTCTTGTCTTGCTCTCTGCTGCTTTGGAAAATAAATAATTGTCCCCCTCTTCTTTGGGGCAGCCCCTCAAATACTGGAACACTGCTATCATCTCACCCCTAATCCTTCTTTTCTCTAGACTAGCCAAACCCAAATCCTGCAACTGTTCTTCATGTTTTAGTTTCCAGGCCCTTAATCGTCTTAGCTGCTCTTCTTTGCACTTTTTCCAAAGACTCAACATCTTTTTTGTAATGTGGTAACCAAACCTGGATGCAGTACTCTAGGTGTGGTCTTACTAAGGCTTTATAAAGTGGAACTAACACCTCATGTGATTTTGATTCTATGCCTCTGTTGAATAATCACCGGGACAGAGATATAAACACATGGGAAGGAACCAATTAATGGTGAGTAGTGAGGTACCACTGTAGTACTATTTCATTTCCCTCTTGTATTTTCACACCCTACAGATATTTATTTATCTTAATATTTATATCCTACTTTTATGTTGTATAACTCAAGGTGGGATCATAACACACCTTCCTCTTTTCCTCCCCAACAACCATGCCATGAAGTGGGTTGGGTTAAGATCAGTGGTTGGTTTCAAAAAGTTTTACTATCGGTTCTGTGGGTATGGCTTGGTGGGTGTGGCATGGCTTGGTGGGCATGGCAGGGGAAGGATACTGTAAAATCTCCATTCCCACCCCACTCCAGGGGAAGGTTACTGGAAAATCCCCATTTCCTCCCAATCGGCCGGGACTCGAGAGGCAGAGAATAGATGGTGGCGGGGCCAGTTAGAGGTGGTATTTACCAGTTCTCTGAACTACTCAAAATTTCCACTACCAGTTCTCCAGAACTGGTCAGAACCTGCTGAAATCCACCTCTGGTTAAGGTCTACAGTAAATTTTATTTTACGCGGCAGAACCTTCAAAAGAATTAAGGAATTAAGATAGTGAAAGCCCCTTTATGAACATTCAGGATTGAGGACAGAAATGTAAAGCCAATTGATGAAGGAAGACTGAACGGGTGGAAACAAAGGGCAAGACTGAGCAAACCCTGTTGAATGGACTGATGAGATCTTCAAGAAAGAAAGGAAAGGATAAGGAACAAAAGGACGTGTGTGGAGCAGTGCACGGATGCAGAGAAAGCAAGAATGGTTTTAGCTCTTGTCTTTGCTCCTTTGTATTAATGCTTTGAATTCTGTTAGTATATCTTTCATTATTCCGTTTCAACACTAAGCATGGTTCAGGTTCCCTCGCGGTGGAATAGCATTTACGTATAGAGACAATCCAATGCTTGGAGTGTGAAACCAAAGTCATGCTGCAATTTGGGCTGGTATTTTGACATGCGGAAACAATATTGCGCTCATAAGCGTGTGTGGAAACCACAACCACAACACTGTTCTTCGTAGAGTCTGCTTGTTTCCAATTTCAATCTTCGTCACCCTCGAAGATGTAACTCTCCGTGCCATCATCTCTCAAGTGCTAGGATGCACCTTCCTGTTTTGTGAAAGGTGGCTTTAATGCAGTGGTGAAATCTGAACCGGTTTTCTACGGGTTCGCTGGCCATGCCTGCGCGCTGCAAGCTAAGCGCACACTGTGTATGTATGTGCAGTGCGCACCAAATGCGCACTGCATGTTTAAAAAGCTACCGGTTCGCCAGTTAAAAAAAGCTACGATCCAACGATCAGCTGTGCCGTGTGGTTTAGCTTTGCTGGAAAGCAGGATTTCCTGCTTTCCAGAGAAGCTAAACCACGCGGCACAGCTGATCCACACACACGCCCCTTGCTGTTCTACTTACCTTCCCAAGCCTCCTTTTGGCGCAAAGCGAACTGGTAGCATTTCACCCCTGGTTTAATGGGATTTAATGGCCAATTAAATGGTCAGAAGAGGTCAGAGGCGGGCAGCCTTTTATGCTGGTTCACACCAGGGGTGGGTTCTAAAAATTTTTACTACCAGTTCTGTGGGCGTCATGTGACAATTCTTTAGGATTTAGCAGAGGTACTGGTCTACCACGCTTTTAACTGCTTGCAGAGCTGTACCGGTCTACCCATTTGTTTTTCGAGAGCACTGGTCCACCACACTGCCTTTTAACTGCAGGCTGTAGGGCGGCCCTTTGAAAACCCGCGGCAAGAGTTTAAACAGTTTTATTCTATAGAATAGAATAGAATAGAATAGAATAGAATAGAATAGAATAGAATAGAATAGAATAGAATAGAACAGAACAGAACAGAACAGAACAGAATAGAACAGAACAGAACAGAATAGAATAGAATAGAATAGAATTCTTTATTGGCCAAGTGTGATTGGACACAGAAGGAATTTGTCTTGGTGCATATGCTCTCAGTGTACATAAAAGAAAAGATATGTTCATCAAGAATCATAAAGTTCAACACTTAATGGTTAAAGTGTTCAAGGTTTAAACTTAATGGTAGTCATAGGGTAGAAATAAGTAATCAAATAGTAATCAAATCGTATTAGGAAACAGCTAATATAAATCTTAAGGATACAAGCAACAAAACTACAGTCATACTGTGATAAGTGGAGGAGATGGGTGATAGGAACGATGAGAAGATTAATAGTAATAGTAATGCAGACTTAGTGAATAGTTTGACAGTGTTGAGGGAATTACTTGTTTATATGTAGATACTCCCTAAAGCCCCCTTGGAGGGATGAAATTTCATTGACTCAAAATCAGGAATGGCTGAATAATCTAATCTTGTGCAACACAGAAGTGTAGCCAATTGCTATCTGCCAGGGGAAGTTAGTTGGAAAAGGAGAATTCATAACAGTGACTCATGTAGAGATGCATAAAGCAACCACATTTTGAAGAGGGCACCTTGCACGCATATAAATATTTTTATTTTTTTTGGCACCACTAAGAATTGCCCAGTTATGAGGGAAGAACCTGAAGCCTGATCATTACTAGGCATTATGGCACACGATACAGAGTGGGGAGTTTCTTCCTAATTCCATTTCAAACCTTACAGACTAAACTGTCGCTCCGGAAAGTTCTTAAGAACAGAATGTAAATCAGGTTTTACGATCCACCAATTCAAAATTCTCAAACGTATAAATTAGATTAATTGAAAACAAAACAAAAAAAGACAAAGGCTCTTTTGTGCAATCCCCTAGCATGGAGGATTTTTAAAATAGTAAGACTGGTAAAGGATTTGTATTCCTACATTAAAAACTTGGATTGGCATCCATAACGTCTTTAAAAGAGTGCAAAGAATTTTTAATCCTACAGCTTTCACTGATTTTATGAAAAAATGGCATATGCCAGTCTACAAACGAAGGGGAGCACTTCCAAAATTGGGGGACAAAATGGTGCAATCAGTTTCAGCAACACATTATATATAGCAAGCTCTGCTCATACAGGAAGTCCTCAACTTATGACCATAATGGAGGCCAACATTTCTGTTGTTAAGTGAGACATTTGTTAAGTGAGTTTTGGCCCATTTTGCAACCTTTCTCACCTCAGTTGTTAAGTTAATAATAGGATTGTGACGTGAATCTGACTTCCCCGTTGACTTTGCTTGTCGGAAAGTCACAAAAAGGACCCAAGGACACAGCGACCGTTGTAAGTATGAACCAGTGGCCCAGCATCCGAATTTTGATCACGTGACCTTGGGGAATGCTGCAATGGTCATAAGTGTGAAAAATGTCGTAAATCACTTTTTTCAGTGATGTGACTTTGATTAAATGAACTGTTGTGCATTGAGGCCTACCTATAAAGTAAATCTTATATTTAAAAGAAGAAGGAGGGGAAAAAAAAGAGAAAGATTTTAGTTTTGCCATAATGGTCTTTGGATCCGTTGCTGAAAACCCCCATGGCAAATGATTAATCTGTGTTTTCTTTTTTTTCTTTTTTCTTTTTTTTTTAATTTTTTACACAAACACACAAAGAAACATACAATGTATTTTTTCTGGAACAGAGTATTGGCCGGTTCACAGATTTATTTATTTTATTTATTTATTTTACTTCGAATTTATATACCGCCCTTCTTCCTGGGAACTCAGGGCGGTGTACAGCCAGATAAAAACACATAATATAAACATTAAGAACAGATTAAAAGGAAATATCTCAATTTGGCCAAAAATTAAAAAAAAACATACAAATTTAAAATCATTTAAAAGGCATTGTTAGGCCAGCCCGGCTTGTTGGAAAAGGAAAATTTTAAGGGCACGGCGGAAGGCACTGAGGTCATGGATTCTCCTTATCTCTGGGGGCAACTGATTCCAGAGGGTGGGTGCCCCCACAGAGAAGGCCCTCCCCCTGGGGGTCACCAGCCTGCATTGCTTGGCTGATGGCACCCCGAGGAGGCCCTCTCTGTGGGAGCGCACAGGTCGGTGGGAGGTCATCGGCAGCAGCAGGCGGTCTCGAAGATAACTAGGTCCTGTGCCATGGAGCGCTTTAAAGGTGGTAACCAACACCTTGAAGCGCACCCGGAAGACCACCGGGAGCCAGTGCAGCTCGCGCAGGAGCGGTGTTATGCGGGAGCATCTAAACAGTTTTTAGTCATTTCAACTAAATTTACAATTTATATATTCCCTTTTTGCCATAGCATTTATTCTCTCTATTTTTTTTTTTAAAAAAAAAACAATTTTAAAACCCTTCATCCTAACCTCTAATCTTAACCAAATTCAAATTTTCCTTTCATCTCTATATTAAACCCCTTAAATTTAAAACCTCACATAATATAAACATCTTAATTCCAATCAGTTAATTATGTGGCGTTACAATCATTCTTTTCTTATAAAAATAATAAACCCAATTGTTTTAGACCGTATATTTCCCTAAATCTTAGTCCAAGTAATACAAATCCAACATCTTAATAAAAGTCCGTTAGTTATGTAGCCATCTTTTCTCTTTATATAATAATAATAAACCAAATAACTTTCTACCATATATTTCCTTAAATCTTCTCTAATTTTTTTACGGTTACGGATTGTGTTGCAACCGTAAAAGAAAACACAGATTAATCTGTGTTTTCTTTCAGGGTTGCAACGCAATCCGAACACAGAAGCCCTGGCTAACTTCCTGCAGGCACGGAAAACTCAACCACACGTCAAGACTTTTAAATTCAGTAGCGTGAATAGGCTGAAAACTGACGGCACAGATCCCCATCGCCCTGAGGCTGCAACGAAAATTGCAGTGTAATCCTCAAGAAAAAAGGAGACAATATAGGTAATTCCTTTACTTAGTGACCATTCAAAGTTACAATGGCACTGAAACAAGTGACTTACGACCATTTTTCATACCTACGACCACTGCAGCATCCTCAGGGTCACGTGATCAAAATTTGGATGCTTGCCAACTGACACATCTTTATGACGGCTGCAGTGTGTCACGTGATTCCCTTTTGCGACCTTCTGACAAGCAAAGTCAACGGGGAAGCCAGATTGACTTAACAGCCATGTCATTAACTTTAGTACTGCAATTATTCACTTAACAGCTGTGGCACTAAAGGTCGTAAAAAGGAGGCAAAATTCTCTTAACAAAAAAAACGTGTGGGCTCAATTGTGGTTGTATGTCAAGGACTACCTGTGCACATTTTAAAAAGAAAGAAAAAGCATTGTTCTCCTCAAAACTGTATCATTGTTATCATTTATAATCTACATCACTTCCATTTTACATTGTCATCATCTATCTGATGGTTAAAACTTTTCTCCTGTCAATATTGCTGGGTCTAGGACCTGATTAGCAATGAATTTGCCAGTCCCTCCTGGGCTTATTGGAACTCAAAGGAGGAGGACAATGCATTGATCTCAAATCAGAGCAGGGAGTGAGAGGGTTGCGGGTCTATGACAATTCGCCACAGCCAACTCGCCATGACCAACTTGCCATGGCCAACTTGCCATGGCCAACTCGCCATGGCCAACTCGCCATGGCTAACTTGCCACGGCCAACTCACCATGGCTAACTTGCCACGGCCAACTCACCATGGCTAACTTGCCATGGC
Organism: Arizona elegans; assembly: GCA_022577455.1. Taxonomy (NCBI): domain Eukaryota; kingdom Metazoa; phylum Chordata; class Lepidosauria; order Squamata; family Colubridae; genus Arizona; species Arizona elegans. Next base: position 4,896,906 of record JAKOOJ010000022.1, on the reverse strand, counting down.
CAAATCGCCATGACCAACCTGCCATGGACAACACACCATGGACAACTCATCATGGACAACTTGCCATGGACAACCTGCTGCAGGACAACTTGCCATGGCCATCTCGCCACAGGACACCTCACTGCTGGACAAGAGTTACACTAATACCAAAGAAATGGTGGAATGGAATCATTAAAGGAAGAATGCAAAAGGAGGAACAGAATGAAATGTGAATGGCAAAAATTAAAATATTTTTTTTATTTATTTTAAATAATTAAATAGAATTGTTAAATTGTCCCACAGCGAGTTGGCCATGAGTTGGCTGCAGCAAGTTGGCTGCAGCAAGTTGGCCGTGGCAAGTTGGCCGTGGTGAGTTGGCCATGATGAGTTGGCTGCAACGAGTTGGCCATGGCAAGTTGGCCATGGTGACTTGGCCATGATGAGTTGGCCATGATGAGCTGGCTGCAGCGAGTTGGCCATGGTGAGTTGGCTGCAGCAAATTGGCCATGGAGAGTTGGCTGTGGCAAGTTGCCCCATTCCCAGGATTGCAGCCTTGTCCCATTATGGAAAACTGGACCTTGCAGATCCTCCAAACGTGCTCTCCAAATGTTCCTTCCAGCTGAAGCCATCCTTTCTTTTCCTTTTTTTTTACAATCCTTGAAAAGTTTAAATGCTGGTTCGCTTTTCATCTTTCTCCCACGAGAATCAAACAGATTTTCTACCACCCACAGCTCCTGTTTCATCCTCCAGCCCATCAGCAGGATAAAAGAAGATTTTGACAACCCCAACTTTCTTGACGGATCTGTCGCTCACCAGCTTGTCAACCTTCCTTCGCCCTCTTACCCATTTCATCCCCTTGGATCAGCCTCTTGTTAACAATATTAATTAAGAGATATTCATCCCCTTTTCAAAAACAAAACCAAAAAAAATCCCAACGATGGCTGCCAAGTTTCATTAAAGAGTTGCCATGAAAATCCCTGCAATGTAAAGACTGATGTAGAAGAATATCCAAGCCAACAAATACAAGATAAACCTCAGAAAATTGGGAACTCAAGGCAGAAAGTTGCTTTTAGACTCTGGGCTTGGAGAAAAGTCTGGAGAACACGATGGACAACCAACAAATCAGTCCAGAGTAGTTACTTAAGATACCAAGCTCGAACCGTCGACATATTATGGGAAGATTTAATTCAGTGGTGAAATCCAAATTTTTTTACTACCAGTTCTGTAGGCGTGGCTTGGCGGGTGTGGTGTGGTGTGGCTTGGTGGGTGTGGCAGGGGAAGGATACTGCAAAATCCCCATTCCCTCCCCACTCCTGGGAATTGCAAAATCTCCATTCCCACCCCACTCTGGGGCCAGCCAGAGGTAGCATTTGCCGGTTCTCTAAACTACTCAAAATTTCCGCTACCAGTTCTCCAGAACCTGTCAGTACCTGCTGGATTTCACCCCTGATCCAATTCCTATGTGAAGCCTGTAACACTGGAAAAAGTAAAAGGGAAGAGAGGAAAATGACCAGCAGAAAAGAGACTGGACAATAGCACCATCAGAATGCCTGAAGGACTAAGTTGCAGGGGCAGGGTATGTATGTTTGTATGTGTGTGTGTACGTGTGTGTGTATGTGTGAGACAGAGAGAGAGAGAGAGAGAGAGAGAGTACCATCCTGGTGAAGGACTATCTACAGTAGTGGCCAAAATTGTGGAAACCTTTTGGGAAAAGTGTATTTTCTAGAACTAGCTAATAACACCACCTTTTTTTTTCTCGGAGTACCGTGTTTCCCTGAAAATAAGACCCTGTCTTATATTTTTTTCAACCCTGAAATAAGCGCTTGGACTTATTGCCATGCGCTCAAAAGCTCGATTGGGCTTATTTTCAGGGGATGTCTTATTTTGGGGGGAACAGGGTAGTACCATAAAATTATATATCAATGGAAAGATAATTTAATCAAGAATGTGATGCAATAACTTTTAGGAAGGATTTGCTATGAGAATAGCAGATACAGTATAAAGAAGAAAAGTGAAACACATAAAAAAAAAGGAGATATACAAAAATGATCCCCATGTCAGTTAATCCTTAGTTGGGTAACCTTTAGCATGAATGACGGCCTTATAACGTCTTCCCATGGAGTGAACCAAGTCTTTGAGTTCTGCAGCTGTTATCATGTGAAACCAAGATTGAAGGATGGCTTCTATTATCTGGGTTTTATTGCTGGGTCGCTTCTGACTAACAAGTTTCTTTAGTCGGCTCCATAGATTTTCAATTGGGTTAAGGTCTGGGCTATTCCCAGGCCATTCCAGCAATGGAATAGGATGATCTTGAAACTCCCAAAAAAAGTGGTGTTATGAGCCATCAAACCTCAAAAATACACTTTTCCCAAAAGGTTTCCACAATTTTGGCCACTACTGTATGTACTCACTTAACAGTCAACCTTGACTTGATGATACATAATCAATCAAGATAAGTAACCACAACACCTGTGATAGGTAAGAACTTCCTTTTCCTCCCAAGCAAGACCAAATTTAATAGGCTTCACTTCTCCCAAATATCTTGGGAACTGAGGTCCGGTAAGGATCTTTGACCCAGGTCTGAAGTTCCCCTTGTTAATTCAACTGAACAACTCAGAGGTGCTGATCTGCCTCCAGGTTATCACAAACTCCAGTCATTGCTACCGAGTTGTCAAGCTAAATGGATTTTAATTGTAAATTAACACCAACAACTAATGGACGGGAGAAGAGCTAGTAAAATGAGTCAGCTCCATGACAAACTGACTGGTTATTCATAGAAATATTCCTATGGCTAGCAGCTGAATGGCCAGGGAAAGGGAGAATGTCCTTTGGGGGAAGACCTTTCCTTCTCTCATTGTTGCGAAGTCGTGTCTGACCCATCATGACCCCATGGACAATGTTCCTCCAGGCCTTCCTGTCCTCTACCATCCCCGGAGACCATTTAAGCTCACGCCGACTGCTTCAGTGACCTCGTTCTCTGCCATCCCCTTCTTCTTTTGCCCTCAATCATTCCCAGCATGAGGCTCTTCTCCATTGAGTCCTTCCTTCTCATTAGGTGACCAAAAGATTTGAGTTTCATCTTCAGGATCTGGCCTTCTAAAGCGCAGTCAGGGTTGATCTCCTCTAGGACTGACCGGTTGGATCGCCTTGCAGTCCAAGGGACTCGCAGGAGTCTTCTCCAGCACCAGACTTCAAGGGCCTCAATTCTTTGGCGCTCAGCCTTCCTTATGGTCTCTACTTCTTCCCATTTTACATTTGATATGAAATCGGTTGAACTGAACTTCTGTTAGTGACTTGAGTGCTTGGCCCTGAACCGATAAAAAAAGACACAACTATTATGGGGTAGCCCCAGCCTTGGTATTATAGGATTTATAAGGGATTTGTCCCGACCACTGGGGACTACACTTAATCCCCTTTCCAAACCATGAATGGCCAAACAATATAAATCAAAAGAAAGCAACGATCAGGAAGGGAAGATTGAACTCTGAGTATGACTGAACTCTGAGTGGGTAGAGCTGAGGAGGAAAAAAATACCAATTTAAATGTAATTAATTACATACTGTCAAAAAGATTACTCACAGTATATTTAATCATTTCCTTCTTTTGCGTGGAAAGCTAAAATTCAGTAACCGCTGGGGATCTGAATCCTCAGCTTTTGCACCCTGTTGTAAACCCTGAAACTTTTTTTCTTCTTCTAACCTTAGTTGTCAAGAGTGCATAACGTAAGGTTATTGGCTTCCAATTCACAGCTGCAGATTCTCTTCCAAAATGAATGAATAAATGCAGGTAGCCCTTGACTACTACAACCACAATTGAACCCAACGTTTCTGTTGTTAAGGGAGACATTTGTTAAGTGAGCTTGGCCCCGTTTTACGACCTTTCCTGATGCAGTCGTTAAGTGAATCACTGCAGGTGTTCAGATAGTAAGTTGTGAGGGGTCTGTAGATATTTTCTCAGTCCTCCTTTTGGTTCGTGCAATACAAATAAGGCCTCAAGTTATGACCAGTCCCGCTCTCTCAGCCCAACCCACTTCGTAGGGTGGTTGTTATGGCTTGTTCGCCGCCTTGAAGTAGCTATAAAAATAATAAAGATGGAATATAGGTAGTCCTCGACTTACGACCACAACTGAGCCCAACATTTTCACTGTTAAGCGAGACATTTGTTAAGCGAGTTTTGCCCCATTTTACTAACTTTCTTGCCACAGTTGTTAAGTGACTCACTGAAGTTGTTAAGTTAGTAACATGGTTGTTAAGTGAATCCGGCTTCCCTTTGCTTGTCGGAGAGCAAAACATCCTCCCTTAAATAGGAGCAATATCTTAGAAATGAGCCACAGTGGCGCAGTGGTTAGAGTGCAGTACTGCAGGCTACTTCTGCTGACTGCCGGCTGCCTGCAATTTGGCAGATCGAATCTCACCAGGCTCAAGGTTGACTCAGCCTTCTGCCCTTCCGAGGTGGGTAAAATGAGGACCCAGATTGTTGGGGGCAAAAGGCTGACTCTGTAAACTGCTTAGAGAGGGCTGCAAAGCGGTAGGTAAGTCTAGGTATTATTGCTATTGCTAAATGACCTGCCCATTCTGGTCCTTCCCTCACTTCAGACATATTGTGTGGTTCCCAGATACTAAAAAGCTTCTCAGCATCTCAAACATCTGAACTGCCAGGTATTCGCTCTTGACTCTTCCACTATGGCTTCTTGTGTCATTCTCTTAGTCCAACTTTGGTCCAGCTTTCTAGAGCTCAGCTGCTCAGCTTGCTAATTCGGACAGAACTCACCCCAAAACTCATTTTTTAAAAATCAACTTTGACTTCCCAGTAGTGATATTATTTTACCGGGGAGGAGAGAAGATGCTAGAAGGTATTAAAAATACATAATATATGATGCAGAATAATTCAATTTCATCCTGAAATTGAAATTCATCTTTGATGAAGAGAAGGACTAGGGGAGACATGATAGCAGTGTTCCAATATCTCAGGGGCTATCCCAAAGAAGAGGGAGTCAAGCTATTCTTCAAAGCACCTGAAGGCAGGACAAGAAGCAATGGGTGGAAACTAATCAAGGAGAGAAGCAATTTAGAACTAAGGAGGAATTTCCTGACAGTTAGAACAATTAATAAGTGGAACAACTTGCCTCCTGAAGTTGTGAATGCTCCAACACTGGAAGTTTTTAAGATGTTGGATAACCATTTGTCTGAAGTGGTGTAGGGTTTCCTGCCTGGGCAGGGGGTTGGACTAGAAGATCTCCAAGGTCCCTTCCAACTCTGTTATTCTATTCTATTCTAAGCCAGTTTCACTTCAGGCAACTTTTGCACATGGGGAGATCTTTCTGACTAATAATAAATATTACCAGTAGCTCTTTATCACTGATCCTCAAGTGTTTCAGAAAAGTAACCTGAGTAGATCCTCCAGGGTTATCCAGATGTTTAAGCAGCATTGTTGGTCCATAGCTACCAATTCCATCTTGTAGGACAGAACAATCTTATCTTGCTTCACACATTGTACTAAGCAGTGGTGGGTTGCTCCCGGCTCGGACCAGTTTGCAAGAACCGGTAGTAAAACTGGTGGGAGGCCCCGTCCACTGCCCCGGATGTCATCATCAGTGATCTGTGCATGTGCAGAAGCAAGGTGCGTGCATGACTGAAGAGAGTGCCTGAGCGCGATCCCATTGTGAACCGGTAGTAAAGGTAAGTAGAACCCACCCCTGGTACTAAGCCATGATTTTCGGAGCAAGATACAGGTAGCCCTCAACTTTTGACCACAACTGAGTCCAAAATTTATGTTGTTAAGTGAAACATTTGCTAAGTGAGTTTTGTCCCATTTTACGACCTTAAGGGAATCACTGCGGTTGTTAAGTTAGTATCAAGGTTGTTAAGTGGATCTCTGGCTTCCCCATTGACTTTGCTTGTCAGGAGGTTGAAAAGCAGATCACATGACCCCAGGAAACCGCCACCGTCATAAATATGAACCAGCTGCCCAGCATCCGAGTGTAAATCATGTGACCATGGGGATGCTGCAACAGTCGTAAGTGTGAAATTTGATAAGTCACTTTTTCCAGTGCCATCGTAACTTCAAACAGTCGCTAAATGAACTGTTAAGTCAAGGACTACTTTTACACATGCAATCTTCGAAAAAAGCCAACTTTCTTCTTCCAACAAGCTACGGATATTGTAGTCAACTTTCATAAAAAGCATGAGTGTTCTGACCTAGGCTTCCTGAGACAGTAAAAAGCACACAATTAGTCCCAAAAACCCTCTTTTTATTTCAACGGCTGTGAATTCCGTTCATTCCCAGCCCGTGATGAGTCACAAATAGTTTGTCAAGAGTCCGACAGAAGTCTGCCACAGTCCTTTGGGATAAGGATGATATCTCCCTTGACACGCTCCCAAAGACCTAATTGGCAATTAGCTTTGCAAGGCCACACGGAGCACAGAGTCAAAACGGAGCTTCAGAATTTAAACTGAACGGAACGAACAAAGTTGCTTCCTGCAAAGGCTCACGTGCCTTTTCTCCTCCTTTATGTCTTATGGGAGGGGCCAATCATCTCCAAGCCTTACCCCCGAGTCATCTTAACTGTTCTTGCCTTCTGGCAGCTCTGCGCATGTGCGCACTGGGAACAGGCTCCCCTTGTTCTCTGCCTCACTGACGTCTGATTCTGGAGGCTCCGGAGGCAGCACATACCTCCCAGATGGTTCTGTCCCCCTCTCTGCCTCTGACACAGAGCCCTCGTCCGAGCCTTCCCCAGATTCCAGGACTGGCCCATGTTCCTCCCCAACCTCCTCACTGTCCGACTCTGCTGCCAGCTCAGCAGGCCGCCAGCGGACCACAACAATGAGAGAATGGATCTTTTCAACCTATCAAGGAAGAAACTGTTTGAACGGAATGACCATTTATTCTTTTTAAATATTTTTTCCCCACTTTCCTTTTTCAACAGGAATTTGGCAAGTTCCAGAATGAAGGCATTCATCGCAACCAGTTGAAAAATACAAAGAAGGAAAAAGCACCTCGACAGGCCTTTAAAGAAGGAACAAAAGAATTTGGAATTTGGAAAGCTCACCTCGTAATGATAGTTCATGCAGGTCAAGTCCTTCCAGCAACGATCCCCTCGTATTTTAATCATCCCCTGCGGGAGGGAAAAAATGACAGCTCCGTGGTTAGTACTCGCACTTCCATTCTGAGGAAATTTTGAAGAAAATTATACATTAATGTAGATACTAATATACATTTAATATATTCCACATTATGACAGTGTTTCTCAACCTTGGAACTTGAAGATGGGTGGACTTCAACTCCCAGAATTCTTGCTGGGGAATTCTGGGAGTTGAAGTCCAGCCATCTTCAAGCTGCCATGGTTGAGGAACACTGCTTTATGACGTATTTAACATATTACATTAGACATTAATTACATATCAATGTATTGAATTATACACAATCTAGTTCAGATGTATAAATTGTACAAGGCGAGAAATGGTGTCCTAGGACCATTATGATACATCTGGCATTGTGGTGGCTCTTACTGGATACCTGTGGCTGCAACCCTGGTCATCACAATTAATAGACAGAGAACTGGCCACACATACACATATCACTATAATGGATATCATACACTCTGCACTCTCTCTCTCTCCCTCTCCCTGTCTCTCTCTCTCTCTCACACACACACACACACAGAGAGAGAGAGAGAGAGAGAGAGAGAGAGAGAGAGAGAAAGAAAGAAAGAGAGAGAGAGAAAGGGAGAAAGAAAGAGAAAAAAGAGAGAGAGAGAAAGGGAGAGAGAAAGAAAGAGGGAGAGAGAAAGGGAGAAAGAAAGAGAAAAAAGAGAGAAAGAGAAAGAGAGGGAGAAAGAAAGAGAGTGAGAAAGAGAGAGAGAAGAGAGAGAGAGTGAGAAAGAAGAGAGAAAGGGAGAGTAAGAAAGAGTGAGAAAGAGAGAGAAAGGGAGAGAGAGAGAAAGGGAGGAAGAAAGAAAGAGAGAGAAGAGAGAAAGAGAAAGGAGAGAGAGAGAGAAAGAAGAGCGAAAGAAAGGGAGAGAAAGGGGAAAAAAGAAAGGGAGAGAAAAAGAAAGAGTGAGGGAGAGAGAAAGGAGAGAGAGAGAAAGAAGAGCGAAAGAAAGGGGGAGAGAGAGAGAGAAGAAAGAGAGAGAGAGAGACAAAGAGAGAGAAATTAGAGAGAGATTAGAGAGAGGGCAGCCAAATGGGGCACGAAGCCAAAGAGCACTGGCAATGGTGGCACTCAGGGCACCACGTTGGGACACAACGAAATGTCGACACCTTTCTAAATCTTGCCTCCCCCTTTGCCAAACACTTCCACGTGTCAGAGCAGCCGCAAAGGAAGTTTGGCGATTTGCATGAACGCTGAAAGTAAGTGCACACCCACAAGAGACTCCCTTAATTGTCTCCACCACTGCTGGAAAAATTCTCCCAGGAAGAGGGAAGAAGGAATGGAAAGCATTATCAATGGTGTTATTTTCCAGGCTGTCCTCATCTTATGACCACAGTTCAACCCAACATTTCTGTTTTGAATTTTGCCCCCATTTTACGAACTTCCTTGCCACAGTTGTTAAGTGAATCGCTGAAGCTGGTAAGTTGGCAACCCAGTTGTTAAGTGAATCTGGTTTCCCCGTTGACTTTGCTAGTCAGAAGGTTGAAAAGGGGATCATGGGACTCCAGGACACTGCAACTGTCATCAATGACGGATATATTACTTTATTGTGCTTTGAATAACAGTCGGAGACTCCTTTGTTTTAGACAAGAGGCCATGCGAAATTCCCAGCTATGGGAATATGGCCTTCCAACTGCTCTTTTGCCTTTTTATTATTCTTACGGTTGCTCGTACAGCCAGCCACATGTTTAGACTGGATTTGGCATTTTTGTCCACCTTATCGAGTACTTCACAGAATGGCAGATGGTGCTGCTTGATGGTTTCAAAAGGATTGTTTGAATCGGGATGTAAGCATTCCCAAAGTAAAGCTGCCTTTTGCAATTGACCGATGGTGAATTTGTCAATACCATCAGTTTTCAAGTGGTGCTCCAATTGTTTTGGGATTGCACCAGGGGTGAAATCCAGTAGGTTCTGACAGGTTCTGGAGAACCGGTAGCAGAAATTTTGAACAGTTCGGAGAACTGGCAAATATAGCTGAGTGGGGTGGGAATGGAGATTGTGCAGTATCCTTCCCCCAGGATGGGAAGGGAATGGGGATTTTGCAGTATCCTTCCCCTGGAGTGGGGAGGGAATGGAGATTTTGTAGTATCCTTCCCCTGCCACGCCCACCAAGCCACGCCCACAGAACCAGTAGTAAAAAAAAAATTGGATTGCACCACTGGATTGCACCCAAGGCGCCTATGACTATTGGTACCACCTTTGCTTTCTTTTGCCACAGTCATTCTATTTCTATTTGCAGGTCTTTGCACTGTATCATTTTCTCCTCTTCTATTTGCTGTCCATCTCACAGTTTGAAGCAAATCTGACTACTGAACAATCCTGTTGAAAATGGCCCTTCAGCCAGGCTTTGATCAAAAGGTACCTCTGTCCTCCAAGGGTTTCAGATACTTTTCTCTGTTAATAGTTTAATCAGTAGCTTCTCTCTTCTCTTTCTTTCTCTTCCCTTCCCCTCCTTTCTCTTCTCTTCCCCTCTTCTCTTTCTCTTCTCTTCTCTTTCTCTTCCCTTCTCCTCTCTCCTCTTCTCTTCTCTTCTCTCTTCCCTTGCCCTCCTCTTCTCTTTCTATTCTCTTCTCCTCTCTCCTCCTTTCTTTTCTCTTCTCTCCTCTTCCCTTTCCCTCCTCTTCCCTTTCTCTTCTCTTCTCCTCTCTCCTCTTCTCTTCTCTTTTCTCTTCTTTTCTCTTCTCTTCCCTTCCCCTCCTCTTCTCTTTCTCTTCTCTTCTCTCCTCTTCCCTTCCCCTCCTCTTACTCCAGGTATTGCCATATCCACCATTCACACTTTCTTGTTTTTCTTATTGGCAGTTGTTAAGACTGAGGTGTTATGCGACAGGTTCTTGTTTTTTTTATTATTATAAATTATAATAAATTATCATTATATCCCACCTTCTCCCTCACATAGATACACACACACACACACACACACACACAGCAGCCTAATAATCATACTCCTAATATTTCTGACTTTTATTTTCCCCATTACTAACAACCAAATGAGGTGAGTTGGGCTGAGAGAGAGAGCAACTGGCCCAAAGGCCCCACCCCACCCCCTCTTAGGCTTTATGCCTAAAACAGGTCCAGAACTCGCCCTCCCCTGATTTCTTAATTAATGTTTCCTAATCTACCCCCAGGCCAAGCCGTTCAGCCTCACCCCTCCTGCATCCCCCACCCACCCCAGGAACAATGGAGCTCTTTGCTGCCTACTTTGCCTTGGATTCAAATCAGCCAGCTAGGCAAACAGCATTTGCAAACCTCACTTTCCGCAGCCAAGTGACAGTTATATGGTGTTCTCCTTGTCCCAATGCAACCATTTCAGTGACTCACTTCTACCTAGGATGGATCTCACCAAGCACTGATGTACGTTCGAAATCTCCATCTACACAATGCCCTTAAAGCAAGGTTTCTCAACCTTGGTATCTTGAAGATGGGTGGACTTCAACTCCCAGAATCCTCCAGCCAGCAGCGCTGGCTGGGGGATTCTGGGAGTTGAAGTCCACCCATCTTCAAGCTTCCAAGGTTGAGAAACCCTGCCTTAAAGGCTGTTCGGTCACCCAAGAGTGCTTTAAATAAATAAACTATTATCCTTTTCATCTTTCTTACTACCTTCTCCTATTGATATCTTATGAGTTCCTGCTCAGGCAGGAAACCCTATATCAGTGATGGCTAACCTTTTTGCTATCGCGTGCCAGGAGCAGGGGGAGCGCGTGGGGGACGCATGCGTGCCCACACCCATAATTCTATGCGCCCCGCGCCCACACATGTGCGTGCGACCTCCCCCTCCCGCCCAGCTCCTGGCACGCGATGGCCCAGTAGGCCCATTTTCCTCTCTCCCCAGGCTCCAGAGCCTTTCTAGGAATCTGGAGAGGGCAAAAAGGGCCTTCCCACCCCACCCCACGGAGGCCGAAAACGGTCTGTTTGCCAACTTCCGGTGGGTTCAGAAGGCCCAAAAATCAGCTGGCCGGCACACAAATGCACGCCAGAGCTGAGCTCGTGTGCCCACCGATATGGCTACGCGTGCTGCCCTATATCATATCAGACAAGTGGCTGTCCGGTTTCTTTTTGAAAGCCTCCATTGATAAGAGCACACACAACTTCTGGAGACAAGCCATTCCACTGATTAATTGTTCTCACTGTTAGGATTTTTTTTCTTTAATTCCAGGTTGCTTCTGTCCTCGATTAGTTTCCATTCTTTGCTTCTTCTTTTTTTAATTGAAAAGTTTTTTTAAAAAAAATTTACAAACAATTTTCCCACCCCTCCTCCCCCCTCCCAACCCAACCCTCCTCCCCCCCCAACCCCGGATTTCCCAGAGCAAAATACAGGGTATAGCATTTAACAAACATAAGCTAACATATGCAAACTATCTATAAACTCCTATCTCCCTCTTGCACTTTAACTCCCCTTTACATGACTGAATATAAGAATTCCCTTAAATATCTTTTTTTTTTCATTCATAAGCTATTTGAAACTTTTTAGTCCCATATTTATTTTGAATATAGTCAATCCATCTTCTACATTCCAATATATATCTTTCATTTGAGTGATCCTTCAAATAGGCTGAAATTTTAGCCATCTCCGCTAAATTCACTACTTTTAGTGTCCATTCTTCAATAGTAGGTAGATCTTCCTTCTTCCAATACTGCGCCACCAAAAGTCTGGCTGCGATTATTAAGTTCAAAATCAAATTAGTCTCTATAACCGTACCATCTGTAATTATACCCAATAAAAACAACTGCACATAAAAAGGTTGTATAATATATTGATAGAGATAGACTCAGAAACGGAGTTAGTCAAAGACTGTATGATAAAATGGGCACAAAATAATGGAACCAATAATGATGGAAACGTGGGAAAAAATATGGGTTAGAAACGTAAAATTTACGCAAGCCCAAAACTTGAGAAAAAATTTTTCTAAAATGTTTTATAGATGGCATCTAGATCCTAAAAAGTTAGTTTGTATGTATCCAGGTTTACAATCCAAGTGTTGGAGATGTAAGTGTGATGATGCCACGTATTATCATATATGGTGGACATGTAAAAAAATCAAGGCATTTTGGATTAAAATTTGGTGGATTATGCAAAATATTCTTAAAAAGAAGATAAAGTTCATCCTTTGCTTCTTACACCTGGTTCTCCCAGCCAATAGTCCACAACCTGCCCCACTGCCCACCCTGTCTTCCCATAAATATTTTTCCAGGTGGTTCAATTCGGCTCTGCTCTGCATCCTTCCTCAGATTTAAAAAGTCCCACTTAATTTTCCTTCTGTTTAAATAGCTCCATTTTTACCTACTGTGTTCTCTTGTTTTGATGGATGGCCTTACAGTGGCAAAATGAAGATTTGCTTTGGGATTTACCTGGCTGTGAAATTTGGCTTCCAACTGATGAGTTTCCAAGGCCATTTTTTAATTGAATTTCATTTACCGTGTTTCCCTGAAAATAAGACTGGGTCTTATATTAATTTTTGCTCCAGAAGACACATTAGGGCTTATTTTCTGGTTAGGACTTATTTTGGGGGAAATATGGTACTAAATGCATCCATCTGGCTGACACTCTTAACTGGGGCTTATTTTGGGGGTTATTACGAGCATCCTGAAATATCATGCTAGGACTTTTTTTCCGGTTGGGTCTTATTTTCGGGGAAACAGAATAGTTTTAACCATCCAGAGTTGTTGTGTGTAGGCTGGTGGAATTTTTAAATAAATAAATAGTTTTAAAGTTATTGATAACGCTATTAACTGTTTTACATTTAATAAACAAATAATTTGTTTTTAAAAATATCACTGCCTTAAGGCCGCTTAAAACACTCAAAGTTTCTAAAATGTTCAAATAAAGAAAAACAATGATGTAATTAATGGCTTTGGAGAAGATCAGAAGTATAATATAAATCAATCAATGAACAAACTGAATATGAAGGGAGATTAAAAGGTCTAATGGCTCCTCGCAGTGCTGTTTTGTATTACATTTTATTCTGACATCTGTCAATCACCACAGACCTTTGAAAAGTCTTTTGAGACCCACTCATTTTCCACCAATTTTTTTTGAGGTGTGATCTTACAGATTGCCATAGTTTACTGGCGCCAATCTGTTAAAGGAGAGAAAAATATCTGCTTCATTGTTGTCACACATTAATTATTTTTACTTGTTTGCATTTTTATTTAAGTATGCTAAATAAACCAAGACTGGGACATCTTACTGTATCAATCAGAAAAGAACATTTTCTTCCCTAAATAATTAACTAAAAAAAAAAAAAGCAGGGCCATCTTAGATTTGTTGAGAATAGGTTCCAGGAGGCAGGTACATTACTTCTTTGCATACTTCCTTTTCAAGGATCTTGTCTAGGCTTTGAAATAAGGCAGGGTGAAGTTTGATTACGGCTTGGATGGGAGACCACAAGGAAATCCCAGGCAGAGTGGGATAACAGGAAAAAAAGTCCCAGAAATATAAATGGTGAACCATTTCTACATGGAACCATAGCTGAGAAGGTTTACAGATTTACAGATTAGCAGAGTTGGAAGGGATCTTAAAGGTCATCTAGTCCAACACACACACCCCCCCCCCCCGTTCAAGCAGGAGACGCTACACCATTTCTGACAAATAGCAGTCCAATCTTTTCTTGAAAGTCTCAAGTGATGAAGCTCCCAGAACTTCCGAAGGCAATTTCTGTTCCATTGGTTGATTGTTCTGTCAGAAAATTCCTCCTCATTTCTAGGTTGAATCTTTCCTTGATCAGTTTCCATCCATGATTCCTTGTCTGACCTTCAGGTGCTTTGGAAAATAGCTTGACCCCCCTCCTCTCTGTGGCAGCCCCTCAAATATTGGAAGACTGCTATCCTATCTTTCCCCTGGTCCTTCTCTTCACCAACTAGCCATGCCCAGTTCCTGCAACCATTCATCGTATGCTTTAGCCTCCAGTCCCCTAATCACCTTGGCTGCTCTTCTCTGCACTCTTTTCTAGAGTCTCAAGTTCTTTTTTATAGTGTGGTGACCAAAACTGGATGCAGTATTCTAGGTGGGGTCTTACTAAGGCTTTATAGAGTGGTATTAGTACCTCCCTTGATCTTGATTGTATCCCTCTGTTAATGCAATTTAGGATTGCATTGGCTCTTTTGGTTGCCGCTGCACACTGCTGGCTCATATTTAGAGAGACTACATGCCTTGGCAATCCTGTCTGTGGTGGGGGTTAGTAAATTTATTTTAAATATGGAATACCTTAATTTCACAACTGTTTTGCAAATGCAAAGAATCTGACAATGTACATAGGAATAATTTCCTTTTCTCACACATTTGTTTTGTGGTGGAAATATGCCCATTTCTTGCCCTGACATTTGGGAGAGGGAGCTATGTTTCTTAAAACTGATCCCTCCATCACTTCAACTGTACCAAAGTATTTCTAATCCCCTTCCCTGGAATGCCTCATCCAAATACAAATTGGCATCTGTTCCACTTGTGAGTTCCCCCTTTCAGTTACCGGGGTGGGGGTGGGGGTGGTAGCCTGGAATTTTAATGCCAGCCTTATCCACAAGTCTTAAAGTTGCCAAGGTTGGAGAACCCTGAATTAGGAGAAAGTGATAGAAGAAATAATTCGCGCTTTTCAGTCTTAAGTAAATTTCTGCCTTGGAGATAGAGAGCAAAAGTGAACGTTATGGAAATTTAGAAAGCTCCCAGAGGAACCCAGGTGTGCCATTTTTAATACCGGTAGATAGAAATGACTTTTAATAAGCTCAAACACCCGTTGTAGAGCTGCTCAAACATCGTGAGGCGGAGACTTTATTCTGCAGGGTTGAAGACGAAGGCAGCCGAATTTAGCCGCCTGTCATCAAGCTGTCACCTGTTCTGGTCCTCTGACATCCCAGAGTCGATGCACAATTATCTTTACATTTTGACTTTGCTTATCACGGGAATCTAGGCGGTGATCATCTCCAGCAAAGAGCTGTGAGCCATCAGTTAGCGCTAAGAGAAGAGAGTCAGTCCAAGGCTGGCTGGAGAAACATCACTTTCAGAAAACAGCCCACCTTCCTTTGGCCTCTTCTGACTCCCTGCCTTCCTTGAACTTGCATTGAAGAGTAACAGCTCTTGAAGGTGCCACGTATTATCTTATTTAATGGACGTGTAAAAAAATTAAGGCATTTTGGATAAAAATATGGTGGATTATGCAAAATATCCTTAAAAAGAAGATAAAATTCACACCACAGTTTTTTCTGTTAGGTATAATTACAGATTGTAATGTTATCGAGACTAAGCTGATTTTAAATTTAATAACAGCAGCCAGACTCTTGGTGGCGCAGTATTGGAAGAAGGAAGATTTGCCTACTATTGAAGAATGGACATTAAAAGTAGTCAACTTAGCAAAGATGGCCAAAATTTCAGCGTATTTGAAGGACTTTTCAAATGAAAGATATATATCGGAATGGAGAAGATGGATTGACTATATTCGAAACAAATATTGGACCAAAAAGTTTCAAATAGCTTATGAATGAAATTTATATTTTCTTTTTGAAATATGATTAGATAGTGGTAAGAGGAGTTAAAGACCAAGAAGGAGTTTGGAGACTATAGAAAGTTAGCTTATTTTAACTTATGTTTATTATGTTATACCCTGTTTTTGCTCTGGGAAGTTCGGGTGGGTGGGGGTGGTTGGGGGGAGGGGGGTTGGAGGGAAAGGGGGAGGGAGGGGGTGGAAGGAGTGGGGTGGAGGGAGGGGGGTGGAGGGGAGAAAATTGTTGAATTGATTAAAACTTTTTAAATAAAAAAAAGAGCAATAGCACTTAGACTTACTGTATATACTGCTTCAGAGTGTTTTACAGCCCTCTCTAAGCAATTTACAGGATCAGCCTATGGCCCCCAACAATCTGGGTCCTCGTTTTACCAAACTCGGAAGGATGGAAGGCTGAGTCAACCTTGAGCTGCTCAGGATCGAACTGCTGGCAGTGGGCAGAATTAGCTTGCAATACTGCATTCTAACCACTGTGCCACCACTGAACTTACATCGGCCTTTTCTCCCATAATAAGCGGTGCCTTCCTCCTTCAAAGTCTTGTTTAGCATGACCAAGGCTGCATTTCCTTTCTTTGCAAAAAAATTCTACACAGCTTTAGCCAATATTGAAATGGATGTTTCTTTGTTTTTTTCCCCAATTGCCTGAGGAGTAGGGTAGTCTGGACAGACCATGAAATGATTGGGAACAATGACACCATCAAATAAACACTTAGTAAAAGACATACAGTAGAACAAGAATGAGCCAAGAAAGAAAATATCTCTTAGCCATTAATGCAGGGGTCTGTAACGTTAAGCACTCAAAGAGCCATTTGGATCCATTTCCCACAGAAAAAAAAACACCGGGAGCCACAAAACTTGGGTGGGCATGGTCAATTCCACGTCACTCACTCCCACCCAGTCAAATGACTCCCCTAACCACGCCTACCTAGCCAATTATTAGGGCAGAGAACTGGTTTCTCTCTCTCTGTCTCTCTCTCTCTCTCTCTCCCCCCCCCGCCGTATTCTCTCTCTCTCCTTCTCTATCTTCTGCTCTCTCCCCTCTCTCTGTATTTCTCTCTGTATCTATGTCTCTCTCTCCCCCTCCCCCCCCCTCACCCGTATCTCTCAGATTTCCAAGGCCAGGCGAGGAGTGACTGGGAGGGGAGGGCAAGGGGTAGGGCCAGCCAGTGATGGGGCAGGAAGCTGCAGCAGAGGGGCCAAAGAGCCGCATGCGGCTCCAGAGCCGCAGGTTGCTGACACCCACACTAACCAGTGTAATGTAGCAACTTAAAATTCCAACTAACTATGAGGTTCTGTCCTTAAGAAATGACTATGGAATTTCTCCTTCCTCTGGAAAAATCTGGAGGAACTTTGGCAGAAAAATTCTCAAGGAGATCCTGGAAATAAGGAGGGATTTCCAGTGTGGTGGTGCGACAACTACCCCGATACCTGGATGAAGTTGTCTATCTGGATCCGTTCCAGTTGGGCTTCAGGTCACGATACAGCACGGAAACGGCATTGGTCGCGTTGGTGGATGATCTCTGGAGGGCTCGGGACAGAGGTTGCTCCTCTATCCTGGTCCTATTAGATCTCTCAGCGGCTTTTGATACCATCGACCATGGTATCATGCTGCACCGGCTGGAGGGGTTAGGAATAGGGGGCACCGTGCTTCGGTGGTTCTCCTCCTTCCTCTCTGACCGTTCGCAGTTTGTGTTGGCAGGGGGGCAGAGGTCGACCTCGAGGCACCTTATTTGTGGGGTGCCGCAAGGGTCAGTCCTCTCACCCCTTCAACATTTATGTAAAACCGCTAGGCGAGATCATCCGTGGTTTCGGGGTGAGTGTTCATCAGTATGCTGATGACACACAGCTATACATCTCCACCCCAGACCACCCCAATGATGCCCTTGCTGTGATGTCCCGTTGCCTGGAGGCCGTGCGGATCTGGATGGGGAGAAACAAGATCAGACTCAACCCCTCCAAGACCAAGTGGCTGTGGCTTCCGGCATCCCGGTATAGTCAGCTAGTACCATCATTGACAATAGGGGATGAGATCTTGCTCCCCACAGAGAGGGCCCGCAACTTTGGTGTCCTCCTGGATTCACGGCTATCTTTAGAAGATCATTTGACGGCCGTGGCCAGTGGTGCCTTTTATCAGGTTCGCCTGATCCGCCAGTTGCGTCCCTTTCTGGATCGGGACGCCTTGCGCACGGTCACTCATGCCCTAGTTACCTCCCGTATGGACTACTGTAATGCTCTCTACATGGGGCTCCCCTTGAAAAGCACCTGGAGGCTCCAACTGGTCCAGAACGTAGCCGCGTGGGTGATTATGGGCGCAGCTCGTTGCGCCCATGTAACACCTCTCCTATGCGAGCTGCACTGGCTCCCGGTGGTCTTCCGGGTGCGATTCAAGGTGTTAGTTATCACCTTTAAAGCGCTCCATGGCTTAGGACCTGGGTACCTACGAGACCGTCTTTTGCTACCAATAGCCTCCCACCGACCAGTTCGTTCTCACAGGGAGGGACTACTCAGGGTACCGTCAGTCAAATTATGCCAACTGGCGACTCCCAGTGGGAGGGCCTTCTCTGTGAGGGCTCCAACCCTTTGGAATGAACTGCCCCCGGAGATAAGGAATATCCCTGATCTCTGTGCTTTCCGCCGTGCCCTCAAGACCCTGATGTTTCAACAGGCGGGGCTAAACATATGAACATGTGAATGATTTTTTAAATGTGATCTAATTCTGGGTTTTATTTAATTGATCAAACTAAGTAATAATTTTAATTAGCAATTTTATGATGTTTGTGTGTCTATATTTTTCTTGACTGTACACCACCTTGAGTCCTACGGGAGAAAGACGGTATAGAAATATAATAAATAAATAAATAAATAAATAAATAAATAAATAAATAAATAAATAAATAAATAAATAAATTTCTTAACAGTATGAACTATTAAGCAGTACATCGGGTTGCCTTTCGGAATTTGGGGGCTCCGTTGCTGGAGGTTTTCTAGAAACAACTGGAAGAAAATGAAGAAAAGGATGGAAGGCTGAGTCAACCTTGAGCCTGGTGAGAATTGAACTCGCAGTAATTGCAGGCAGTTGGAAGCTAAATACTACCTTTAACAGTAGTATTAGTCTGCTGTGCCACTCAGGCTCCTGTTATTTCTATTAGCCAAATTCTTATTTTTCCCTCAATATTTCCTAATTTCTTCCACGTCTGGTGGCTTTGCCCAAAAATGAGGAAATATTGGGCATCGTTTTCATGCCTCCGGCAAAACAATTACCTACCATGACAGACTTACCGCTCCAAGCATGATTCTGAAAATAAGCCAACGATAGGCCCAGATGACAATAAAGGAAGGAGGGGTATCCTTGGCCACCTGGGAAAGAGTCCACAAAGGACACAGGAAGATTGCCAAAAACCCGGTTTCCAGAAGCTGCGATTCCCAACCTGGAAGGAATGATGGAGAGTGCATCAGACTGCTGCAAACAATAATGCAGGTTATTGACGTGGGCTAAAAAAAGGCATCCTAAAGCAGCTGAAAGAGGCACTTTGCAAAGCACGTGGGAAGGGTCCCTCTTTGGAGTGTGAAAGCCACAATGGCATTTGAAGGCGAGTGGGACTGTTTGCATGTTTGCACGTCCACAGCCATCTGCTTCCCATCCCATGATCGCTTTATTTTGCAATTAAAATCCACCTGAAGACTTCGTGCATTTTTCATGTATGTTGCTTTTAACACAGTTCGGACATTTTCGTCTGCCTATATAACAGTGGGATATTACAGATGATCTCCATCTCTTTCTCTGTCTCTGTCTCTCTCTCTCCCCCTCCCTCCCTTTCTTTCTCTCTCTCTCTATCTCTCCCTTTCTCTCTCTCTCCTTCTCTCTCTCTCTTTTCCTTTCTCTCTCTCCTTTCTCTCTTGCTCACTCTTTCTTTCTCCCTCCCTTTCTTTCTCTTTCCTTTCTCGCTTTCTCTCTTTCTCCCTTTCTCTCTTTCTCCCTTTCTCTCTCTCTCCCTTTCTCACTCTCTCTATCTTTCTCACTTTCTTTCTCTCTCCCTTTCTCACTCTCTCTATCTTTCTCACTTTCTTTCTCTCTCCCTTTCTCTCTGTTCTTTCTCTCTTTTTTCTCCCTCTTTCTCTTCTTTCTCACTCTCTCCTCTCTTTTCCTTTCTCACTCTTTTCCTTTCTCACTCTTTCTTTCTCTCCCTTTCTCTTTCTTTCTCCCTCCCTTTCTCTCTTTCACCCTTTCTCTCTCTCCCTTTCACTCACTCTCTCTCTCTTTCTCTCTCCCTTTCTCTGTTCTTTTTCACTTTCTTTCTCTTTCTCTTTCTCTTCCTTTCTCTCTCTGTTCTTTCTCACTCTTTCTTTCTCTCTCTCCCTTTCTTTCTCTTTTTTTCTTCCTCTCTCCCTTTCTCTCTCTCTCTCTCTCTCTCTGTGTGTGTGTGTGTGAGAGAGAGAGAGAGAGAGAGAGAGTGCAGAGTGTATGATATCCATTATAGTGATATGTGTATGTGTGGCCAGTTCTCTGTCTATTAATTGTGATGACCAAGGTTGCAGCCACAGGTATCCAGTAAGAGCCACCACAATGCCAGATGTATCATAATGGTCCTAGGACAAACGACACTCCATCACATGCTAACCTCCTGTTCAAAACAAATAATAAAATACTGTGAACACGAAAGGAAAAGTTGGAGACAGGGAGTCCTTGACTTATGACCACAATTGAGCCCAAAATTTCTGTCGTTTAATGAAACATTTGTTAAATGAGTTTTGCTCCGTTTTATGACCTCTCTTGCCACAGTTGTTAAGTGAATCACTGAAGCTGGTAAGTTAGTAACATGGTTGGGAAGTGAATCTGTCTTTCCCCATTGACTTTGCTTGCCAGGAGGTCGCCAAAGGAGATTGCATAACTGTCATAAATATGAACCAGTTGCCGATCACGTGACCAGGGGGATGTTGCAAAGGTCGTAACTGAAAAACGGGCATGAGCCAAATTTTTCAGTGCTGCTGTAACTTTGAACGGTCCCTAAACCGAACCGTTGTAAGTAAAGGACTCCCCATACTTACAAGGGAGATGTTACTGTATTAAAAGATGTTACAGCTACTCATCAGCCAAGTTCTCGTGGCAATATGCCATTATGGGAACATCAAAGGAGAAGGGTTGGGATGTTGAATCTGATAGGATGACACAACGAAGAGAAGCATGTTTGAGAGGATATATATTTATCCACCCAGTATTTTACTTTACTTCTTTTCCACTCAAGGCAGCTGTCAGGCAGAAAGGGAACAATTCCACCCAATCTCATGCAAATGGCAACCCTTTGCATAAAATTTTCCTCCAACAATGGCCAAATATCCAAATGATTATTAAGAAAAGTGCCAGAGAAGAGTAAAGCAATTCAGCAGCTAAGTCAGCAGCTGGTCACCTCTGCTTTAAAGAAGCAATACAGCACAACCCTCTGGAATCAGCTGCCCCCAGAGATAAGGAGAATCCAAGACCTCGATGCCTTCCGCCGTGCCCTTAAAACTTTCTTTTTCCAGCAAGCCGGGCTGGCCTAACACTTTTTAATTGTATTTTAATGTTTGTAGTTTATGCTTTTACTTGGCTGTTCACCGCCCGGAGTCCTCAGGGAGAAGGGCGGTATACAGCTTGGATTATTAAAAGAGGGAGCTACATCCTGTAGCTTCTAGGAGGTAATTCGGTGCCAAAGTCAGCTTTTCAGAGTTGGGGCGGGGGAGCCCACAGACTCCCAGCAGCTGCATCCAACCGGGATGCACCTCATCCACCAGCAAGAAAGGTGAATTGTACTGGGGAGGGTACGCAAAAGGCCGGCCGTGGGGCTCTGAACCCCGAAGGGAGGGCCGTCTCCTGCATCTGAGCCTGGCTGCACAAGAACCCCACTGTTCCGGCCCTTTCACATGCTAATCACTGCAACTCGAGTCCAAAGACACAAGTGCACATGTTGGAGCTGCCACGGCAAATTATTCCTTTCCCTTCTCACATTCCTCCACAGGGTCTCCTGGGGAACATCTGTGACTCCCCCTCCCCACCTTCTCACATCTCCCCCTCCCTCCTGTTCTCAGCTGCCTGAGACCCTGCCAGGATGCTCCCCCCCCACCAACGCATGTGTGGGTTCTGTGCACACCGTTCAAAGAAGGCCTGTCTTTGGGGGGCAGCCATGCATCAGGCTCTAAAGCAGGGATGGCTAACCTTTTCCGGACTGAGTGCCCAAAGCGTGCATGTATGTGCGCGAATGCGCGCATGTGCAGCCAAACCCCCCCCAATGCAATGCACACACAGACCCCGCGCATGCACCCCACACATTCGTGTGCACCCCCGCATGCACCTCGCCCCCGGGCATGCATGCATGGCCCCCTGCATGCCCCCTGCCCCCCTGCATGTGTGCACACCCCCTACACGCCCCTCCGCCCATGCACGCGTGCCCCCCCCGCATGCACCTCGCACCGCGCATGCACAACGAGACCTGAAGACCAGCTGGCCGGTAGGAGGCGTGTGCACATGTGCTGTGGAGCTGAACTGGGGCGACGGCTCACGTGCCATCAAAGAGGACACTGCGTGCCACCTGTGGCATGCGGGCCATAGGTTCACCATCATGGCTACCAAGGGACTTGTGCCTCTGGGGTCCGTCAGAGTGGGGAAGCCGAGCACAAAGTATGTGGATCCTTAATCCCTGCTCCCAATTATGGTTTCTCTTTCAATTGAGCCAGTGGTGGGAGGGGGGGCTATTCTGGAGTCATTTGAGGGGGTGGGGGGTTTGCCAAATTGGTGTCCCAACAGAAGGGGAAGGGGCTGGATCAGATCTGCTTCCCTTTTCTTCTCTTATAGAGCAGTGAGGAAGGGGCCCCTAGCCCACTGTCTCTTTGGGAACACAGGGGGGCACTTGACCCTCTGCCCCCACGAACCACACGGGAACCTCCTGGGAGTCCAAGAAGGGGAAATTCATCAGCCATTTGGGCTGGGCAGGCCTCCAGCCCAGCGCGGCCCTTGCCGCCCCACCTGCTAGCCTGGCACCAGAACTGAATTCCTGGCACCACCAAACCCTGGGGTTGGTTCCAACTACTCTCGGTGCCAGGATTTTATTTCCAGTGTGTGTTGGTGGGGAGGGGGCTGCTCCTCCACGCAGCTGGGAAAGGAGGTGGGGGCAGGACATCTCTTCCGATCAGCCCGATTGGGGGCAAGGGGCGCTCCTCCAGCTGTTTCACTACTTTAAGGGGGAGAGTGGAGATTCGAAACGACCCACCGAGGCAGCTCTCAACAGCAGCTCTCCCTCCAGAAGGAAGAGGGAGGGGTGCATCTTTTAAACAGCGCCCAATCCATGGTTATTGCAGGAGAGGGAGGATAACACAAGGGTCATGACCTCATCACACCAATCATAGGACTTTGGGCTAGGTAAAAAGGTAAAGGTAAAGGTTCCCCTCACACATATGTGCTAGTCGTTCCTGACTCTAGGGGGGCAGTGCTTGTCTCCATTTCAAAGCCGAAGAGCCAGCGCTGTCCGAAGACGTCTCCGTGGTCATGTGGCCGACATGACTCAACACCAAAGGTGCACGGAACGCTGTTCCCTTCCCCCCAAATGTGGTCCCTATTTTTCTACTTGCACTTTTTACCTGCTTTCGAACTGCTAGGTTGGCAGAAGCTGGGACAAGTAACGGGAGCTCACCCCGTTATGCAGCACTAGGGATTCAAACCGCTGAACTGCTGACCTTTTGATCAGCAAGCTCAGCATCTTAGCCCCTCAGCCACTGCGCCCCTTTTGGGCTAGGTAACATGAAGCTAATTTGCCCAATAATGCAAAACACAATTACCATGATGCAATCGTGGCTTGTTGTAGAGACTCCCAATGCAACCATGTATACTGCAGCCCAGTCCCTTGTCCAGAAAAGGGAATGGGGGCAACTCTTTTTAGGGGCAGAGGAATTGCTCCCCTGGTGCTCTGGGCTCTCAGCCCAAACTGACACAGCTTTGTTCCTGAAACTATCCCCCCGGGGGAAAAGGGGGCAAAATTTGGGCACCCAAACGGTTGGTGGCCCTAGAGGTACAATTTGGGGTCAACCCAACCCAGTGCCATGATTCAGGGACTGGACAGGTGACCCCGGCTGCTGGGCCACTCTCCCCAACTCCAGCCACAGAAGCTCAGAGGCCACTTCAGCAAGGTCACTCTGGCTCAGCCTATCCTACCTGACAGGGTTGTTGTGGGGAAATATGTCTTGTGTGAAAAGAGAGTCCGTTTGGTCTCATGGTTAAGGCACCGTCAAGAAACCAGGAGATGTTGATTTCCAGTCCTGCGTTAGTCCTGAAACTAGCTGGGTAACTCTAGACAAGACTTTCTCTCTCTCTCTCAGCCTAACCTACCTCATAGGGGGGTGGTAGGTTGTTGCCTTGACTACTGCAATGCTCTCTACATGGGGCTCCCCTTGAAGAGCACCCGGAGGCTCCAGCTGGTCCAGAATGCAGCAGCGCGGGTAGTGATGGGAGCAACATGGCGCTCCCATGTAACACCACTCTTGCACGAGCTGCACTGGCTCCCAGTGGTCTTCCGGGTGTGCTTCAAGGTGTTGGTTATCACCTTGAAGCGCACCTTGCCATGCTCCATGGCCTAGGGCCTAGCTATCTTCGAGACCACCTGCTGCTGCCGACGACTTCCCATCGACCCGTGCGCTCCCACAGAGAGGGCCTCCTCAGGGTGCCATCAGCCAAACAGTGTAGGCTGGTGACCCCCAGGGGGAGGGCCTTCTCTGTGGGGGCTCCCACCCTCTGGAATCAGTTGCCCCCAGAGATAAGGAAAATCCATGACCTCAATGCCTTCTGTCGTTCCCTGAAAACCCATCTTTTCCAGCAAGCCGGGTTGACTTAAGAAGAAATTTTTAAATTCTTTTAATCAGTCTGTGATTTTTTTTAACTTTCGGGTCAAAATTTATATATATTTTTAAATGTTTTTTAATATTTGGATTCTATGTTTTTTATCTTGGCTGTACACCGCCCTGAGTCCTCAGGGAGAAGGGTGGTATATAAATTGGAAATTAAATTAAATTAAATTAAATTGTTATGGGGAAAATAGGAGAAGGAAGGAGTATTAAGAGTGTCTGCCACCTTGAAGTAGTCATAAAAAATAATAAAGGCAGAATACAGATAGTCCTCACTACAGTTGAGCCCTGTTGTTAAGTGAGACATTCGTTAAGTGAGTTTTGCCCCATTTTATGACCTGTCTTGCCACCGTTGTCCAGTGAATCAGTGCAGTTGTTAAGTTGGTAACCCAGTTGTTAAGTGAATCTGGCTTCCGCAATGGCTTTGTTTGTCAGAAAGGTCGCAAAACAGGATCCCGTGACCCCGGGATATGGCGACCGTCATAAATATGAATCAGCCGCCGAGCGTCTGAATTGTGGGGGATGCTGCAAATCGGCCGCGTGGAACAACGGTCCTTTTTTCAGGGCTATGTTGTTAACTCTGAAATGGTCACTAAACGAACCGTTGTACCTCGAGGGCTACCTGCATGCATGCACGTGTGCACACCCACACATAAACACACGTGCACACACGCACACACCCTGCAGGACAGGAAAATCAGCCTGGTCTGGAGGGGCCCTCCTGGCCTCTTCTTCAACTGTCCCCCCCCCTTCTCCCCCCAGCATCCTGTCCCCCCCTGGGGGGGGTGCTTCTGCTGGCGAGGCTGGGGCTGCATCCTGATACTTCTGGGAACGACAGGCTCGCATTGTTGGCCCACCTGCTCCCGTTTTCTCCGCTTGGATCTCGTCAAATTTCAGCAGCTGCACAGGGCGCACAATGGCCGCTACTGTGATCCCGGCGAGAGAGAGAGAGAGAGAGGGAGGGGGGGAGGGAGGCCGTTTTGGAGGGAATAAAATTAAGAAACCGGGACACATTTCAACGCCTGCGCCCGCCTCACACGTGTTCCAAATGTTCGGTACGTGCTCTGAACCGGGTGCAGAAGAAGATGCCAACTGGCATCTTCCTTCTTTGTTCCCTTGTATTTCAGCTTAAAAACAAATGTGAGAGAGTCCCCACATTGATGGAATTCCATTTTTTTTTTTTTTGCTCCGAATCAAACGCCTTCAATTCGCTCCCCACCCCCCACTGTCCTCCCCCCAGACCCGATCAACCAACATCCAACTACAAACAACTGTGGGCTGTGACAGACCTTAGTTGGTCTTCCCCCGCCTCCCCTCCCTTGCGTTTATTAAGACATTTCATTGGAAATAAGGTACTTTCAGCCCAAGATCAGAAAGGAGAATTGACAGAAACAATACGAGGATTATTTGACATTCAGGCTAAAAGAAAAGATTTGTGTCACTAAATTCTGCAAAGCTTCTACAATATGCAATAGTATAAAAAGGACCAGGGGAGACAAGATAGCAGTCTTCCAATATCTCAGGGGCTGCCCCAAAGAAGAGGGAGTCAAGCTATTCTCCAAAGCACCTGAGGGCAGGACAAGAAGCAATGGGTGGAAACTCATCAAGGAGAGAAGCAACTTAGAACTAAGGAGGAATTTCCTGACAGTTAGAACAATTAACCAACGGAACAGCTTGCCTCCAGAAGTTGTGAATGCCCCATCACTGGAAGTTTTTCAGAAGAGATTGGACAGCCATTTGTCTGAAATGGTATAGGGTTTCCTACCTAAGTGGGGGGTTGGACTAGAAGACCTCCAAGGTCCCTTCCAACTAAACTAAACTAAACTAAACTAAACTAAACTAAACTAAACTAAACTAAACTAAACTAAACTAAACTAAATTCTATTCTATTCTATTCTATTCTATTCTATTCTATTCTATTCTATTCTATTCTATTCTATTCTCATAATCAGCTAAAGCAGTGTTTCTCAACCTTGATAGCTTGAAGATGGGTGGACTTCAACTCCCAGAATCTCCCATTGAAGTCCACCCATCTTCAAGCTTCCAAGGTTGAGAAACACTGAGCTAAAGCCACCCACTATCTATTTAACATTAAGGCAGAAGCACCTAAAATAGCAATTAAATCTAAAAACCTAAACACTCTTATTCAGGAGTACCGAACACAATGGGACACACATTTGAGAAATCATAGTGTTTCACAATATAATGCAACATTGGGGAGGGTGGGGGGTGAGGAGGGAAGAGAAGCAGCCTGGTTCATGGGAAGCAATTAAAAGAGAATAAATAATTAAAAGAAGGCTCCAGAAGGCTCTTAAGAGAAAAAGAATTCATGCTCTGCCGTTTCCTGCAAAGGTATCTAAAAGAGCCATGTTTCAAAGAAGAAGAAGAAAAAAAAAGGGGGGGGGATTATTGTATATAAAAATAAAGAATTCTAATCAAGTAAATAGAACTCTTTTAGTTCCCTGGATATATTGCAAGAAGACAAACGGAGAAAAACCCAGGCAGCTCTCCTGCCCCACCTCCTCACCCAGGATGCAAACTTTTACAAATATACATGTTAACATTCGATAACGCACAGCCATGCTGAACAGACAAACTCAGCTGGAGCCTCAAGAGATAAACTCCACCCTACGGAATCAATCTATCAATCAGAATAGAGCTGGAAAGGGAACTTGGAGGTCTTCTAGTCCAACCTCCTGCTCAAGCAGGAGACTTTATACCATTTCAGACAAGTGGCTGTCCAGTCTCTTCTTAAAAGCCTCCAGTAATGAAGCACCTACAACTTCTGAAGGCAGGCTGTTGTTCCACTGGTTAATTGTCCTCACTGTCAGGAAATTTCTCCTTAGTTCTAGGTTGCTTCTCTCCTTGATTGGTTTCCATCCATTGCTTCTTGTCTTGCCCTCTCGTGCTTTGGAGAATAGCTTGTCTCCCTCTTCTTTGGGGCAGCCCCTGAGATATTGGAGCACTGCTATCATGTCTCCCCTGGTCCTTCTTCTCATCAGATTAGACATACACATTTCCTGCAACCGTTTTTCATATGTTTTAGCCTCCAGCCCCCTAATCATCTTTGTTACTCTTCTCTGCACTCTTTCTAGAGTCTCAACATCTTTTTTTTTTTAAATTAAAAAGTTTTAGGTATTACAACAATTTTTTCCATCCCTCCTTCCCCCCTTCCCTCCTCCACCCACCCCCCACCTACCCACCCCGGACTTCCCAGAGCAAATGCAGGGTATAATAGTTAACAAATGTAAACTAAAATTTGTCTGAAATGGTATAGGGTTTCATGCCTAAGCAGGGGGTTGGACTAGAAGACCTCCAAGGTCCCTTCCAACTCTGTTATTCTATTCTATTCTACTTTTTTATAACATGGTGACCAAAATTGGGTGAAAGGGAGGCTTTCCAAGATCAATCGCTCACTAAAGGTTGACTCCAGGTCAAAAACTCCAGGAAGGGGATGAGACCTGCAAGCTACATAAGTACCAGGTTGAGAGAAGAAAGAGTCTGCTGGGGAGGAGGGAGGGAAAATCAGGAATCAAAAAACTTATCAATCTCTTTTTTTTTTTTCCCAGAAGCACCGAAAGTCAAAAAATGTGATCAGAATCTTCTGGGTCTTAAAAAGTACATGTGACACAAGAGGAAAGAGAAAAAACTGAGCACAAAACTTTTAAAAGCTCCCAATTATTCTCCAGGGTAGTCATTAGAAACTACTTAGGTGACAGGAAGGCGAGAACTAAGTGAATACCGCAATAAATTAACGCTTCTCCCCCTTCCACCTCCACACACACACACACCCCGATCTTTGGGAGCAAAGCAGCAACTGACAGAGAACTCAGGAGGGAAGATGTTAATTTTTCACCAAAAAAAAAGAAAAAAGAAAAAGAAAGAAAGTTTAAACTTAATGGATGTCCTTTCTCTAGTTCTGTAGGTGGCTGTCATTCTATCTAAAAGATCACTCTGTTATTGCATTTCCAAGCAACCGGAAGAACTGAACCGAAGAAGCCTTTCGGCTGAGAAGCGAAACATCTTCAAGGAAAAACAAATAAATCCCAGTTGCCTTTTGAAAAGGGAAGAGTTCTGATCTACAAAGAGGACGGGAGGGTTTCTGAAAACCGAACCCAAGAGCCATAGTCTCCTTAACCGTTCATCATACAGTTTAGCCTCCAGACCCTTTATCAACCTGGTTGCTCTTTTTTGCAAGGGTCTTCTAGGGTCTCGGCATCTTTTTTTGAATAGTGGGGACCAGAACCGGATGCAGAATTCCATGGGTGGTATCACTCGTGCAGTATAGAACGGTATTATCACTTCACGCGACTTTGATGCTATCCCTCTGATGATGCAGCTTAGAACTGCGTTGGCTTTTTTGGCAGCTGCAGCACACGGCTGGCTCTGGCTCAAGTGATCGTCTTCTACCACTTCTACATCCCTCTCACAGTTGTTGCTGTTCCCAATCTTGAGAAAACTACATGGGCATCCATGCAAACTGGCCAATCGACAGACTCTATTTTAAGTATTTGTTCTATACGCTGTTCGGCTGCGGAAATCACAGCCCACAAATCAGCAATCTTCTTTGCCCTTTTAAAATGCTGCTGCGAGATATAAAAAAATATAAAACACACTCAGGAGGCAGGCAGGCAGAGGGAGGGAGGGAGGAAGGCTTAATTTACAAAGGTAGACCCTTCAATTTCATTAAATCCCAAAAATCAAGGAAGAAAGGAAGAAAGGAAGAAAGGAAGAGGGAGGGAGGGAGGGAGGGAGGGAGGAAGGAAGGAAGGAAAGAGAGAAAGAAAGAAGGAAGGAAGGAAGGAAGGAAGGAAGAGGGAAGGAAGAGAGGGAGGGAGGGAGGGAGGGAGGGAGGGAGGAAGGAAGGAAGGAAAGAGAGAAAGAAAGAAGGAAGGAAGGAAGGAAGGAAGGAAGAGGGAAGGAAGAT